>JAVJAP010000337.1:0-626825 GCA_034770075.1 Aralia elata | reverse complement strand
GCATTAGAAGGTTCCAACGTCCTAATCATAACTAATATTATTTAAATGAGATTCCACCTCTAGAGTCTGAATAGGGTTTAGTTTGTAGAGTCCCATATTTCACTAACTCATATCCCCTTTTTACATACTGGATGTAAAGGAGCTTCTTCCTCTCAAAATTTAGTTTTTTCGTCAATTGGGTCCTTTAGATATAAGTGGTAGATTTGTGCCAATTCTATTATTTGGACTAAATTTTATCCAATTTCCTCTTCATATAAATAAATATTTCTAAAATAATTTTTTTCTATATAAAATATTTTATGAAATTTAATTACTATATTTCGGAATATACCATACATACATATATATATATATGAATATACAAATTTCCAAAATTTATTTTTTCTAAAAAATAATTTATTAAAAATTCAAAATTTTAGATTTTTTTAATTTGAGTTAGTTTTTGACCTTTTTGCCCCTACTAAATCTATACATACCTCAATTTGGGGGAAGCTTTTGTCCCAAAAATAATAGAATTGCCACAAATCACTCTAATTAGAAAACCTAATTAACAAAAAACAAAAATTACGGGATGGACTTTTATACCGTGCGCGTACGTGGCAACTGTGAGAACAAAAAAGTCATATACCATGCATATACCAAAAATTTCATATACCCAATGCAAAAAAAGTCCATATATCTAAGAAGTTGTATATTAGACATTATACCCAATTTGGCAGTGAAGGGTATGTTTTGTTTTATAAAATTAAAAGTCTTGCAACATATGGTGTCACAATTATGATATTTAATGAAAATGTATTGGCTGAAGCATGTTATCTGCCAAATAATATTGATACTATCAGAATAAATAAAAATAATATTGGATACAATCTGAGTAAATATACTAATTTAGTGAACACGAACCAACATGTTCCAACGACAAGTTTTGCGTGCTCTAACATTAGCTTTTTCTCTTTAAATTTATCCAAAAAATGCACGATCGAAGAGAATTATTTTATAATAAACTAAATATATACTTCTTTATTGGAAATTAATTCTAAAAGATTCCACAGATCAAGTTCAATCAGCATTATGACGTGCTTGACATTAGCTTACCAAAGTGCACCAGTATTATGATCTAGGTTGGTTCCTTGCATTCATACGGGCATTAATAAGGAATGTGAAATTAAATATATATTTTACCATATTGTCACCTCCATAAATACTTTGGACTTGATATAGATCTATTCCTCACATTCTCATTTTGACCTAGCATCTATGTTAATTTCCTGCCTCTAATTTGTTATGTCCCAAGTCCTCGTTGTCCATTTTGAGATCAATGCACAAGTCAAGGAGAACGAAAAAACAACCCTAATTTTGATGCCAACATAGTTTTATAAAACCTTAAAACGTCACAACCGGTGATTTTTTTATTGTTGAGTTTTATAATTTTTTTCAGTCTCAACTAAAGTGCAAATCATGTGCAACTCTAAATAATGAGGGTATAATTATCTTTTAACCATAAAAAAGGTCGCAAAGGGTAGTAACTACTAAGCAACAAGAGAGCACTTGAAGTGTCAAGACTTCAATTATTTATAGTCATAATGACAATTAATACTGTCATTAAAATGCAAACATAACCTAGCACGTGATTAAAAATAAATTGAAGTAAGGGGAACAAACAAAATAACCTCTAATTGGTCATCGGCCACAACACAACTTTACTGCCACAGTAGTGATGGTTTTGGTAGTGTTTATTTTATTTGCCGACCGAAGCCTTTTCTAACCAGCAAGCCTTCTCGGGTCACATAAGGTCCCATACTAATAGGAAGTGGCACAAGTTTTTAATCCCCCTTCAGCCTTTTCTCATGATGAATTTGATGGTTTTAGTGATAAAGCCAAAAGCGCACATGAGTAGCCAATATAGGTTGTGCCCCCGCCAAGTTCCAAGCGATGGTTGAAGAATGCTACTTGCCTCCCAACCAATCGCAACAGACGGTTCCAACGTCCTATCATAACGAATTATATTTAAATGAGATTCCTCCTCTAGAGTCTGAATAGGGTGTTAGTTTGTAGAGTCATATTTTCCACTATCTCATGTCCCTTTTTTTCATACCGGATGTAAATGAGCTTCCCTCCTCCAATGTCTTTTTTTTTCGTCAATTAGGGTCCCCCTCATAGATATAAGTGGTTGATTTGTGTCAATTCTATTACTTGGACCAAAATTTATCTAATTTCTCCCATATAATAGTATTTCTAAATTATTTTTTTCAATATATATATTTTATGATATTTTACTCTATTTTGGAATATATATATATATATATATATTCCAAATTTATTTTTTTCTAAAAATAATTATTAAAATTCAAAATTTTAGAGTTATTTTAATTTGAGTTTAGTTTTTGACCTTTTGGCCCCTACTAAATCCCTGCACATGCCTCAATTTGGGAGAGTTTTTGTCCAAAAAAATAGCATTGACACAAATCAGCAACTTAGCAAAACCATATTAACAAAAAAATACAATTTAGGGGATGATTTACATACCGGTGCGCGTACGTTTTGAAAATGTGGAACAAAAAGTCATGTACCATGCATATAACCAAAATTCATATAACCATGCAAAAAAAAGTCCATATACCTAACAAGATGTATACCGGACATATACCTAAAGTGGCAGTGAAGGATATGTTTTGTTTTTATAAAATAAAAAAGTCTTACACTATAGGTGTCACAAGTTTATAAAAAGTTAAAATATTTAATGAAAATGTATGGCTGAAGGCTGTTATCACCAAATAAAATTGATACTATCAGAGTAAATATACTATTTTAGTGAACACAAACCGACTTGTTCCAACGACACTTATGTGCTCTCACATTTGCTTTTTCCTCTTTAATTTTCCCAAAACATGCACATGGAGAGATTATTTATAATAAACCTAAATACTTACTTCTTTATTGGAAATTAATTCTAAAAGATTTCACTGATCAAGTGCATCAGTATTCATGAAATTGTTTGACATCAGCATACCTAAAGTGCACCAGTATTATGATCTAAGGTTATTTTCTTGCAGGAGTACTGACATTAATAAGGAATGGAAAATTAATATATATTTTGCCACGTTGTCACCTCTATATATACTTTGGACTGATATAGATCGGTTTCCTCACATTCTCATTTTGACCTAATATCTATGTTAATTTCCCCGCCACCTTTTGTTTATGTCCCAAGTCTCCATTGTCCACTTTGAGATCCAATGGCAAGTCAAGGAGAACAACAAAACAACCCTAATGCTGATGCCAATTATAGCTTGTACTAACGTCACACAACCGTGGATTTTTTTATAGTTTGAGTTAATATTTGTCAATCTCAACTAATGTGCTGATCATGTACACTCTAAATAATGAGGGTATAATTATCTTTTAACCATAAAAAAGCTTGCAACGGGTAGTAACTAAGCAACAAGAAGAGACTGTCAAGTGTCAAGACTTCCAATTATATATAGTCAAATTGACAATTATACTGTTCATTAAAATGCACATAACTAAAGGGCCCAAACATGAATAAAAATAATTGGAGTAAGGGGAACAACACAATAACTGTGATAACCCGAACTTTCAGAAAATATTAAAATAAAGAATTTAATATATAAAATACTTATTGTGATACATAATGTGTTTGAATATATATGTGTGATTTTAAAATGTATTTACAATGTGACAAATTGGATTTCTCGAGAATTAGTGTAATAAAAAATAAATAAGAATTTAATAAATAAATTCTTAGTACGAGGAATGTATAAGATATGTATGAGTCATATATATTTTGTGATTTACATGAAAGAGTTAATTATGTATATATTTATAAAGTGAGGATATCAAACATCTAATTGAAAATGAAATGTGATAGGTTAATATACCTATTAACATTTATAGCTTGAATTAACTACGAAATGAAATATGAAGTGAAGGAGATTAATTATAGTAATTAACTTGAAATTAAGTTAAAATTTTATTATGAAATAATAAAATTTGAGTATTACGTTGTGAATGAGTAATGAAGAATATCATGAAAAAAATTTCATAAATGATGTGCTTAATTCGCTTAATCAAAACAGAGAATTAATGTATGTAACGAGGGAGTTTAATTAAACTCATTAATTTAAAATATATATTACATATAATTTGTCGACGCCGCGGTTTTTCCCGCTTCGGCGTGTCCTGTTAGAGTCTTTTCCAATTTTAAGCCTTTTGGTTTAGATGATTTTTGGAACAAGGTCGGCAATTGCATGTCGACGGGGTTATAGTTGAAAGATCGTTTTTTTATGATGAGCCATTTAACCAGAGTCGCCAGTTGGTATATTTTTGAAAATGGGATGTACCAAACTCAGTCCGAGTTTTCGTTTTTTATGAATCGCTGGCTCATGTGCTGACTGGTGTGACTCCGAATTAATTGGTCTGCGAATCGAGATTTCATGAGAATTATCCGGGGCTTGCTTAAGTGAGGTGGAAGGTGTTAGGCACCCCTCGACTTCCCTTCCCGTGCGAAACACGGTTACCAGCAATCTTGATGCTTTTTCCTAATCCTTTAATTCATAATAACGGAATTATGCGTGGCGTAGTGTGTGTGTGCCTAAGTGAATGGTTGTGGTGAAGTTTTGTATGAAAGAATCATTTGGATTTTTAAGGGGAAAAATCCATGGCTTTAATTTGATAAAACGGCTTCAGGAATGTCCCTTTTCGGTATAATACGAGAAAGCTTTATGAGAAAAGTTTGATTTAAAATTGTCCAAAACCTATGAGATATTTCATTATGTTGTCGTTTTTGGCAAAACGAGAGTTTTAAAAACCTTTGTCAAAATAGGAAATCGAGATCTATACGTTTGCTCTTCCGTAACTCCAAAATGATAGGCAACTTCAAGGATCTCTTTCACCCTCTGCACAAAGATTTTAATAAAACGTTTACTTATTTTATAAAAATCGTTTTTTGTGTGATGTTTATGGAAACGATTATCCTTTTGGCCTTCTCGTTTACATAGAAATCAACATTTCATATAGCACTTCTCATTTTAAGCCTCGTGAATCGCCTAACAACTCTAGTTTGATTGATTCTTAATGAAGGTCCCTTCATTGTTTAGCTTCGAAAAAATCAATTTCGTGTCCGTAAATCGAATCCCAAGCCTCAAAATGCATTGGGGTTATTCATGGGCATGTAAACCATCCAAATAACCCCAACAACCACACCACAATGCACACACTTCATTATTACTGGTCGGGGCCTTAAAACCCAGATTTCCGCCTTGGCGTCGTTTTTAAAGGCCCAATATTACATATTTACAAAGAGACTTAAACATCCTATCCCGTTACATACATCAAGATACGTCCATCATCGGATTTGGACCACGGGGTCGCTTTCCTAGGCTCACAACCAAAATTTCAACACACCCACAATCGGATTTTACAAGAAATAACCAATACGGATAATCTACCAATACCAAGACATCCCAAAATAGAGATCTAAAAGAACCTTGTCAATATAACACCAAAAAAAACAAACAAACAAGAGATCAATAAATAAATATCATCGGGTTATTAGGAAGAATTTTGTTCCAAATGGAACCCTCACTAATACTCCCTAATTTATTATTCCATAATCATATGAAAATTTCATTTGATTTGACCAAAAGATATGATAGAAATTGTAAAATTGAGGAGATTTTCACCTTGCAAATGAGATCAAAATGGATCTAGATTTGTGTATTTGAATAGAAGAAAAAGTCTTATGTGATACAATCAAATCACAAAAATATTATTCCTCTCTTTTTTTCTTACTTTCTCTCCTATTTGATTGCAAAATCTATGCTAATTCTTCCTCTTTTTCCTCTACTTTCCTACTGCTGTTTCCTTGCTGATTCTCTTCTTCTCCAAAAATTCTCCAGCTCCCTGTATGCTGAGAAGAAATGGTTGATATAGGCTGGCCAAAGCCAGCCGCAGATACATCTGCGGCTGGCCGCAGATGGATCTGCGGCTGGCTGGCGCCCACACCCCACTCAGCACACCTTCCACTTTGATTATTTAATTCTCCTCGGTTCTCGCACCGTACCTCGATTCTCAGCGTCGCGCCGTCAGTTTTATCCGAAAGGCTTGTATTTTGCAGTCCGGAAATTATTGCGGGACGTGACACATCATTCGGCATGCTCATTTCGGACGGCCTTGATCGCAAGTCGTCGTGGTGGCTCTAAGTGTTCGCACTTATGTTCACCCCTCCGTCTCGCAGGCCGGTCCAATGGACGAATTTGCCCTCCTGTCATGGTCAGTATAGGAAATGCAAAATTTGGGTGTCTACAAGCTGCCCCTCTTTATCATGTTTATGGAATGATAAATGAAATGAACAGGATAAAGAATAGACACTCGATGCATGAATGACAATTCGTAAGACTGACAATGACAGTACATATATGATGCCATACATATAGCTTATGATGCGATATAAGATGTAATGCAAGCCAGACATTCGTAAGAGTGTCAATGTATTAACCCCTTGACCGTGTTTTGTTAGTCCTTGGGTTCACTCTTTCAATCTATCGTCTTGTTCGGGGCCAGGGTTATCGTCGCCGGTCACCCATCGCGTAACCCCCGGTTATCGTCGCCGGTTGGTTGTCTGTCGGAGCCGGTTTATCGTCGCCGGACATCCATCTCGTGATCGCCGGTTATCGTCGCCGGTCGATCGTCATGTCGGGGCCGGGTATCGTCGCCGGTCACCCATCGCGTAACCCCCGGTTATCGTCGCCGGTTGGTTATCTTGTCGGAGCCGGTTATCGTCGCCGGTCATCCATCTCGTGATCGCCGGTTATCGTCGCCGGTCGATCGTCATGTCGGGGCCGGGTATCGTCGCCGGTCACCCATCGCGTAACCCCCGGTTATCGTCGCCGGTCGGTTATCTTGTCGGAGCCGGTTATCGTCGCCGGTCATCCATCTTGTGATCGCCCGGTTATCATCGCCGGTCGATCGTCATGTCGGGGCCCGGGTATCGTCGCCGGTCACCCATCGCGTAACCCCCGGTTATCGTCGCCGGTTCGGTTATCTTGTCGGAGCCGGTTATCGTCGCCGGACATCCATCTCGTGATCGCCGGTTATCGTCGCCGGTCGACTCGTCATGTCGGGGCCGGGTATCGTCGCCGGTCACCCATCTCGTAACCCCCGGTAATCGTCCACGTATCCTTAACATGTAGGAGCAGGTTATAGACGCCGGACATCCATCTCGTGATCGCCGGTTATCGTCGCCGGTCGATCGTCATGTCGGGGCCGGGTATCGTCGCCGGTCACCCATCTCGTAACCCCCGGTTATCGTCGCCGGTCGGTTTATCTTGTCGGAGCCGGTTATCGTCCGCCGGTCATACCATCTCGTGATCGCCGGTTATCGTCGCCGGTCGATCGTCTCGTCGGGGCCGGGTATCGTCGCCGGTCACCCATCTCGTAAACTTTTCACTTCACAACACGTCAAATGGCTGCAAGGGAGCAAGGTGGGACCCACCAGGGCCAGCCGCAGATGGATCTGCGGCCAGCCGCAGATGGATCTGCGGCCAGCCGCAGAGATACATCTGCGGCCATGATCGGGCCTTAAATCCAACGCGGCTCCTCCAGATCTGTCACTTTCAACTTGTAATCCAAAGAGATTCTCTCGATTTTTCTTGTTCGCAAGGGCTTTTTGTCGATTTTTTCAACTTTCCTGCAAAAACTGTTCCGGTAGGATTGATCTACACGCTACAGGTAACACTTTGACCGGATCACTTTTCAATTTTCGTCAATGTTTTGCTATACATTTGACTATTTACATGTTTACAGATAAAATGTATGCTTTACGATGCTATGTAATGTTTCATCATATATACATGCTATGTATCAACTATGTGGAGTCCTATTTTATGTTTCATGAGGCGGTCCCACATATTGTTTATTCCTTTTCTGCAATAAAATCATGCATTACATGCTGTAATTACATATATGAATGCAATTTAAATCTGTTTGAGGCTTTGATTGATGGAAAACACGTTTTGGCTTATGCCTGGGATGTTCAATTTACAAACGGAAACTCTGCCGATATTTTTTTTTTTTTTTTTTTTTTTTTTTTTTTTTTACATGCATCATGTTGCATTAATCATATGATGAGGCTAGAAATTTAGAATGTTCATTACATAATTTTTAAAAGGAAACTTACCTTCTTTCTCGCGCCCGTTCTATTCCAGCTATGGATCGTGATGCGCCCAGTAGCTCCTCCGCCTCTCGGACTTCGGGTGTTCGCCGTCGTAGGGCTGCACCTGCCCCTATTCCCCCCTCGTACCCGTCAGGCTCGTCGCTTGACGGAGGCTGTCATTCGTCCTGGTCATCCGGACGTTGAGGAGGCTGTCCCTCCGGAGGTCGCGACAGAGGGGCCATCCTCCAGCACACCGGCTCCATCTACTCATCAGGCTTCTTCTGGCGCCTCTGTGCAGATACCCGATCTTTTGGGTCGGGATCTCAGTCGTCACCCTTCAGCATCTCTCGTGGCTAACGAGGTATATTCAGTTCTATTCTGATTTTACTCTCAATTTCTCCATTCTCCTTTTATCCGGACTGACCCCTTGGTGATTGCCCCAGGTACCCGAGTTTACCCAGCCGAGGGGCAACTGGTTCAACATCTACTCCCTTTACGCGGCCCTGCACAGTGATTATCGGGCGATGGTGGACTCTTGGGGTTTCCGACATTTCTTCACTATCATTCCCCGTCAGTGCCCCTGGGGTTACATGAGGGCTTTATCCGAGCGATGGTTCCACCAGACGCAGTCTCTTCATCTCCTCGACTGCGAGGTCGTGTTGACCCCATGGGACTGGAGGTACATTACCGGCATTGAGTTTACCGGGTCCCGCGTCCCCTTGGATCTTGATATCACTCCTGTGGAGGTTCGAGCTTTGCTGGGCTTCGCTGCTGAGGACCGGGTCTTTAAGGCCCGCAGTATCCGATCTGGTGCCTTGGCTGTCGATGCAGTCGGGGGTCTCTATGCGCTGCCCATTCCCGCGGATCAGGGCACCAGGGACATTCTGCTACGACGCCTGTTCCTGAACCATCATGAGGGGTTGTTTTCTGGGGAACAACTCCTCTACCATTCATTTCAGCGTCGTAGGAGCGGTCAGAGACGTGGACCGCATCGGTGACTATGACTGGGGGTCCATTCACCTTTGCCTACCTTCCTCCACGGCATGCGCCTACGCTCGGAGGGACAAGACTGATGCCTGGCTCGGCTTCTACCACTTTTCTGTTGGTGAGTCCCCTCCTCCTCTCTCTTACTGTATTTCTTTTCCTTTCATCTCTTTTCTGTATTTGATAGTGACTCATGCCTTGCCTTGTTTCTATTCACAGTTCTGGGCTTACGAGCGGCTGCCATGTCTGAGGCCTATTCACTACTCTGGGCCCAGACACTTATCCTCGGGGTCGGCGATGGCATCACAGTACTCTCGAGGAGGTCCCCGTGTCTGGCAGTTTTGCACACTGTCACATCCAGCTGGAGCTGATCACGGCTGCAGAGGTCGTCTGGATTCCCTACCTCTCCGATCATCTGACTGTGGGGTTTGCTGAACGGGCATCCTTCCCGGCCCGGAGTTCGGAGCTTTCCACCCGCCGCCTCACTTTGCAGAGTGTTGGAGGCTGGGTGATGTATCTGGGAGAGCGCGCATTCAGATGCGTCACTTGGAGAGATCCGCATACCCGCACTCCCTTTTCTTTCACTACTTTTCTGGCCGCTGGATTCTCAGCCCTCGGAGATCATGCTCGCCGGGGAGGATGGTCGGATGCTTTCCACGGGTCCCACTATGAGTGATGCATTCCGTACATGGTGGGTGCCCCGCACCATCGGTCCTCAGACTCGGGCCACTTTCTTTCTTGGAGATATGGTTCCAGGCTCGGTGACGATGACCGATTGGGCTGCCTGTGTTCGGACCCCTACCCATGCTGAGCAGATCGCCTCATTGACCCGTCAGGTAGATCAGTTGTCGCTGTTTAATTCGGGGGTTGGGCCGGACCCCAGAGGAGGCTTACACACTACGATCCTGACGGTGCAGGTTATGATGCAGGCCCGAGTTTCATCTGATGCCACAGCGCGCATCCCTACAATCCCTGATATGAACTTTGGTCCTCCGAGCTCGACGACTCCAGGGGATCAGTTCGAGGATCCTGCTTTCATAGATGATACTGATTTTATTTAGACCAGGATAAGGATAAGGGCCTTTTGTATCGGCACCTGCTTAGATTTCTTTTTTCATTTATGCACTATGTACTGAACTCATTTATTTATTTATGCACAATTTTCTTTTTTATTTTATGGAATTCACCTGTTTTATTATTAACTGTATGATGCATGCTTTTTATTTATGGGGTAGAGAATGACCCCCTGTACAGTCTTTTTTGATACTATTTTTTTCACAGATGTCCGTCCTCGGATGCCGTGGTTCGTTTGGATTCCCATTCCTCCCACAGGGTTGATTGGCAGCCTCTTCCGCTGGTTGGACAGTTCTACTGCCAGCAGATAGGGATTATCGTAGATGGTCTTTTGGGACATTCTTGGTCCTTATTAACCTTCCGGGTGCCAGCGGGCTTTGTGGATGGTCTTTTGAGCTGTTGGGCCCCTGCCCGTCAGGTGTTTAGGTTTGGGACAGTAGAGCTGACCCCCACCCTTGAGGAGTATGCTCGCTTCACCGGCTTGCCGTTGGATGGTCCCTGTGCTAAAGGGTTACCGTTGGTTCCATGCGCCGTCAATTCTTGACTTTTACCGGTTTGCGGAGGGCTGTCTTATTACCGGTAATCACATCAGACCATATGGTTCCTCTTCAATTCTTGATTGACCGATTTGGCTCACCTGACAGTTTCCGTCCTTTTCCCTCGGTGATTTTTCCGTGTCCGAGGAGCGCTGGGATGCCTTGAGAGTGGGCGTTCTGATGGGCCTGTGTCATCTCAGTTTTGTATTTGCCTGCAGGATACCGATCACTTGGACATGCGGATTGTTGCGGCCATTAGGGCCCTTCAGGAGGATCACACCATTCTCCCCATGATATTGGCGGACACCTATATGTCGGCCACATATTGCCAGTCCTTCCGAGGAAGATTCTTCAGAGGGAGCTCGACTTTTGCTGTATGTGTGGTTCATGAGTCATCTTAGTCCCATCGGCCACTTCCGCCGCCAAGGGTTTTGCTTCAGTCACAACATAGCCGCCACAGTTTTCGTTTCGTCCCGCGAGTTGTACTGATGTGGCCTCCTGGACATCATTTTTGTCCATCATTGAGGACCCCTTTCATCTATTGGTTTACTCGGGCTATTGCTCCTTCATGAGCTTCTTGACTCATGTGCCTGGCATGGATTTCATCCCCATTGCTGGTTTGAGGGGCGTGACGACCTATCATCCCCTGGCGGTTATGGGGCAGTTTGATCAGACACAGGATTTACACCCCTTTGCGGGTGCAGCCGCATACCGATTCCTTATATCATCCTGTACAGAGAGGGATCTATCGCAGGTATACGAGCTTTGGGATTGCAGGATCTTTGCCGAATATAGTGAAAGCTGTCACATCCAGACATTTGCCTACGTACAGTGGTTGCGTGGAGACCTGGATTCAGCTAGTTTGAGTCGGACTGGGGCCTTTGATGACTCTGGAGTGATCTTCACAGAAAATACCACAGACCATTCCATTTCAGCCGATTCTGCCCCGAGTCGGGTCGCTGAGGATTCCCGACTCCGCCTGGCCCTGATTACTACTGAAGCCGAGAGGGATGCCGCCCTTGCCGAGAGAGATGAGGCCATTCGGGCTAGAGATGCTGCCATTGCCGATAGAGAGGCCATTGTATTTCAGACCAGGGCAGTGGTAGATGCTCATTTTGGGACTGTCAGCCGAGCTACTGCTTTACTGGATCGTATTGATATGATGGGGCAAGCAGATTGCAGGAGATGCTGATGCTTCAGATCTATACACCCACCCTGTCCATCCTGCTTCGGCTAGTTTCAGATTTGTAGATTATTTTATTTCCTGCATAGACTATGTTGGTTTTCATCAGTTATTGAAAGAGAAATCTTGTAATAAAACGACTTATATATATAGACATGCATTTAAATTTAGTCATTTTTCCCCTTTTTGTCGTATCATTGCCATCCATTGGATCATCATTTTATCCAACTGACCATGATTTTGACATTTCGCCTTCTTTCTTTCCTCAAGACCTGATGGAGATTTGACAGATTTTGCCGCACACCTTTGATTTCGTCGGATTGAATCTCAGATTTTGGATAACTGTTTGGGTTGGATCAGGGTACGTATTCTGGGATGAAACTGGTTAGGCAGTTGGTTTCGGGAAGGTTTTTGAGGGTGTAGGAAGGTTTTATCTGGCTATCGAAAATTGGTTTTGGTTTGGGAAAGGATTATTTTTAAAGGATCGGACCGCGCCATGATGGCTGCCTACGTACCCCCACAAGTTGGAAGATCAGGTCCTACGTAGTTCGCTGTCAGGGGAAAAAGGAACTGATGATTTAAGCGTAGAACCGCTTCACCGAGTCAGAATTGAGGGGTTGTGGAAATACCTCACCATCCATTTCTTGCAATATGAGGGCCCCTCCGGATAGTACTTTCTTGATCACAAATGGCCCTTCCCAGTTCGGGGCAAACTTCCCCTTGGCCTCGTCTTGACAAGGCATGATTCTTTTCAACACCAAATCGTTCTCCTTGAACTTCCGAAGTCTTATCTTTTTATCGTACGATCGAGAGATCCTCTGTTGATATAGCTGACCATGCCAAATGGCAGCCACCCTCCTTTCATCAATCAGGGCCAATTGGTCATATCGACTTTGCATCCAATCCTCTTCGCTTATCTGAGCGTCGATCACTATTCTGAGGGACGCCATCTCAACCTCGACTGGTAGAACAGCCTCCATTCCATACACCAAAGCGTAAGGGGTTGCCCCTGTAAAAGTACGCGTTGATGTTCGGTATGCCAGCAAGGTGAGGGGTAACAGATCTGGCCATCCCCGATGATTAGCAGACATTTTTGCCATGATCTTCTTGATGTTCTTATTGGCCGCCTCCACTGCCCCATTCATTTTGGGACGGTAAAATGACGGAATTGAGATGCTTAATCTTGAACTGGTCACACAGTCCTTTTCATGAGGGCGTTGTTTAAATTCTTGGCATTGTCGGAGACTACAACCTCAGGTTGCCCATATCGGCAAATGACATTATTCCTGATGAAGCTGACGATGACCTCCTGAGTGACTTTGGGGAAAGAGGCTGCTTCTACCCATTTGGTGAAATAATCGATCATGACGAAGATGAATCGGTGCCCGTTGCTTGCTTTGGGCTCTATTGGTCCGATTACATCCATTCCCCACATTGAAAATGGCCAGGGGGAGGTCATACAGTGCAGTTCATTTGGAGGTGTATGGATCACATTACCGTGCGCCTGGCATTGATAACACCGTTTGACATGATCATCGCAATCGGCTTTCAGCGTTAACCAATAATGCCCTGTCCTCAAGATCTTTTTGGCCAACATCGGTCCACTCATATGTGGCCCACACACCCCGCCATGGATTTCATTCATAATCCTTTGGGATTGCGTTTTCGTCTACGCATTGCAACAGTCCCAACCCGGCATCCCTTTTGTAAAGTGAATCGCCACTCAGGTAAAACTTCATCGCCATCTTTTGAATTCTCATCCTTTCAGTCCGATTTGCCTGATCGGGAAGGGATCTGTCTCTCAGATATTCCCTTATGTCGTGATACCAGGGTTGCCTCGTCAACACCACCTCATTTGATAACACTGCCACATTTTCCTCATATGCCGGGGCATTCTGTACGGTGATCTCAATCTGTGGACTGTCCCTACTCTTGATCACGTGGATTAAGGAAGCCAAAGTCGCCAGTGCATCGGCAAAATCATTTCGTCCCCGAGGAATATGGCGGAAGGCGATATCTTCGAACTCTTGCATAAGCTGGGTGACACAACGATGGTATGGAAGTAACCGAAGCTCCTTAGTGTTGTATACCCCGATTGTTTGTCTGATTACCAACTCTGAATCCCCGAACACCGCTAGTCTTTTTACTCCCATGTCACGGGCCAATCGGAGTCCCAAGATACACCCCTCGTATTCAGCGGTGTTGTTCGAATTGCTGAAACGAAGCTTGGTGGCCACGGGATATTGTTCTCCGGTGATAGAGACTAGGACCGCTCCGGCTCCTGCCCCCTCGGCATTCATCGGCACCATCAAAATACAGCTTCCAGAATTGTCCCTCGTCATCACATTTTTCGCGCGATACCCAGAATATATCCTCGCCCGGGAGAGGGGTTTCTAACGGCTCCATCCCTCCCGTTGGGGCTTCTGCCAACTGATCTGCAATTCCCTGCCCTTTCATGGCCTTCTGGGTTATGTACACCATGTCAAACTGTTGTAAAATTAACTGCCATCTGGATAATCGACAATTCAGCATGGGTCTTTCAAAAATATATTTCAAGGGATCCATTCTTGATATCAGGTACGTTGTATGCCCATGGAGGTAGTGCTGTAATCTCCCTGCCGCCCAGGCCAGAGCACAACAAGTCTTCTCGATGGGAGTGTAATTCTGCTCACATTGGCTAAATCTTTTGCTGAGGTAATAGATGGCCTGCTCCTTACCCGCCTCATTTTTCTGTCCCAGCATGCATCCCATCGCAATGGCATTGACCGATATGTACATAAACAGAGGGATCCCATCCTTCGGGGGTACCAGCACTGGTGCCTCAGTCAATTGCTTTTTAATGGTCTGAAACGCCTTTTGACATTGCTCATTCCATTCTTGGGACACCCCTTTTCTTAACAGTCTAAAAATCGGCTCACATGTGGTCCGTCAAGTGGGATATAAAACGGCTGATAAAGTTTATCCTCCCGAGGAATCCTCTTATCTCCTTTTCTGTGTGAGGTGCCGGCATATCCACAATGGCCTTAATCTTTGCTGGGTCCAACTCAATGCCCCCGATTTACTAACCAGGAAACCCAAGAGCTTACCCGACTGTACTCCGAAAGCGCACTTGGCTGGATTGAGCTTCAAAATTATATTTTCTGAGCCGATCGAATAGCTTTTTGAGATGAATTATATGATCGGATTCTACCTTCGATTTCACAATAATGTCGTCCCACGTAGACCTCTATCTCCTTGTGCATCATATCGTGGAATAAGGCCATCATGGCTCTCTGATAAGTAGCCCCCGCGTTTGTGAGGCCAAAAGCCAGTCGTCTATAGCAGAAAGTGCCCCAAGGGGTGATGAATGCGGTCCTTTTTTTCCCGATCTTCCTCCGCCACCATTATCTGATGATATCCCGCGAAGCAATCCACAAAAGAATACATTTCGTACTGGGCTGTGTTATCTACCAGGATTGTGTATGAAAAGGCACCGGGAAGTTATCCTTGAGACTGGCCTTGTTTAGATCTCTGTAGTCTAACGCATACCCTCACCTTTTCCTCCAGGTTTAGCCACTGGGACCACATTGGATAGCCATTCCGGGTAAGTGGACACCATAATGATTCCCGCCCTGAACTGTTTGATGATCTCTTCCTTCACCTTTAAAACTCCACTCAGGTTTCAACTTTCTTAGTTTTCTGCTTTGACAGGCCTGAAACCCTCCTTGATGGGTAACCGGTGCACCACAATGTCGGTGGACAATCCGATCATATCCTCGTGCGACCAGGCAAAGACATCCTCATATTGTCTTAGTAACTCAATTATTTCTGCTTTTTGGCTGGGGTTAAGGTCTGTCCCTATTCTTGAGTTCTTTTGGATGGTCAGGGGTTTCCGATATCTATAGTGATGGTTTGGTCCAAATTGGGTTTGGGTTTATCCTCGACCCATCCTTTGATCTCATCAGGTGCGTCGTCCGTAATCTGTCTCGTCTTGTTTCAATGCCCATTAAATCGAAATCCAGCTCAATGTCAAAATCATAATCATCATTCAAATTTGAAAGACCATTTGTTAGGCAAGGATTACTCAAATTGGTACACCTGACATGAAACAAAATACTTGTCATATATAAATCATTTTTTCACGATGATCGCATTTTCAAATAACAAGAAGAAACGACATAATGGTGCAGAATTAAAACAACAACAAAAATAAACTTCTTCATTCCCCCATCATCTGGGGTCAATCACCCTGACGTCGAGTTTTACCCCTGTTTGGATATCACGGGTTTCTGGGTCCAATTGTCGATGGTCAGGTCAGCTGGAATGCGCTGGATAAAGGAGGGCCTCACATCGGACACCTCCCCGATGATTACGGATACGTCGCCTGAATCCTTCTCCATATCTTTTCCAGGAATAATCAGCCCTGCCCAATCGATGACAGGCACAACTTGTTGGGCTCCTGGTGGCGCGATAACATTCGTCCCCTCCTTACTGCTTGTTGATTGTCCGGGGATGTAGCATTTGGTTTCAAACTCCTTTGCGACCTCCTGCAGGAAACTTTCCCTCCGGGCCGACTCACTATGTGTGGGGGTTAATTCTTCATTCCCTACCCCAATCACAGGTCCGCTGATCCCCTGCTCATTGTCGGCTCTGGTCGCTGGACTGCCAACTAGTAGAATCGGAGTCGCACCCTGACGGTGTCCTCGTACTGCGCCCACATGGTATCCCAATCCTGCTTTGCCTATCTGCTGTGGTAGGTGGATGGGCTCGGTGATTCCCTGACTGCTTCTCCCTAGTCCCTGTCCAGGTTGGAAGTTCATTTTAATCATTTCCCTTGCCACAAAGGTGAGTTCCGGAGAGGACCCTTGGTTTCACAGCTGGAGCTCCCAGGCATCTATAATGGGGAGTGCTAATCTCTAGTGCTTGAAAGCTGGCAGGCGCCGCTGACTCATCCACATTGATTACTGGTAGGCCACTCCTGGGAGGAGAAGGGTCATCACACTCGGCCGAGATTGTTACCTAGATTCCCATCGATGATCAACTTGATTTTGTTGGTGGAGCGTGGAAGGAACTGCCCCGGCCATGTGTATCCACGGCCTCCCTAACAGCAGGTTGTAGCTTGCCGTAATATCTAGGACTTGGAAGGATATATTAAAAGTACAGGGCCCTATCTCCACTGGCAATTCTATCTCTCCGATGGTATCCCTCCGGGATCCGTCAAAAGCCCGAACCACCACATGACTGGCTCGGAGGCGCTTGGGACTGATGTTCATTTTCTTCAGCCTGCTGAGAGGACATATATTCAATGCCGATCCCCCGTCGATCAGCACCCCATTCATGACATATCCTGAGGAGATTACCGCGATGTGTAGCGGTTTTCGGTGCCCCCTTCCCTCTTTGGGAATGTCCTCATCCGTAAAGGATATTGCATCGGTTTCCAATAAGTGGCCTATCAGCTGGCCGAAACCCTCCTCACTAATTTCTTTGGACACAAATGCCTCCTCCAGAACCTTCATCAGGGTTTTGCAATGCTCATTGGATGACAACACCAAGTCCATGACTGATGTTAGGGTTGATTCCTCATTTAAAATCTGGATCCCCCTCGTTTCTTTCTGCGGTGGATCCATCCTTTTCAAAAACTCTATGGCCCTTTCCTCGGAAACCTCTTCATTTTTCCTCTTTTGGCTCTCAAGGACTCGCCCGGGAAGATATAAGGGGTTCCCCTTGGTCGTCACGGAAGCACAACTGACCGCTTCCTCTGGCATTCCCCCATAATTCCAGGGTACAGTCTTCAGACTACTGATAGGGAGTTGCGGCCTTGCTGCAAGGATGATGGGCCTCGGGGCTGTCAGCTTGACAGGTCCCTCTATGTTACTCGTACTTACCCCTATCAACCTGATGGGCGCTACCCGTGCATCCCCATGATCATGTATCACGTTGATCATCTCCTCAATTTTCTGCACATAGTTCAACCTTGGCGGCTCCCCCGCCTCACTTGCCTCCGTCGCATTGACTCCCCCTCCATCATGTCTTGGCAGGGGATTTGCTTTAACATTCGGGGAGTCCGGTTGTTCCACCACAATTTCCCCGCTGTCTATCATGTTTTGGATTCGATGCTTCAACGTCCAGCAATCTTGTGTATCATGGCCAGGGGAACTGGAGTGGTATGCACATCGTTTGCTCGGGTCAAACCTTCTACCCTTTGGGTCACTTGGTGGTGCCAGACCAACTATTTTCTTTTGGGCTACTAATACCGCTAGTACCCGTTCAAGCGGCTCCCCGAGCGGGGTGAATACTCGATTCTGCGAGGCCTCATATCTTCTTCGCTCGCACCCTCTGCCCTTTGATCTGTGAAATTTGGCTGTCGGGATGGCCACTCCCCTCTGTACCTGTACCGGAAGATGGCTTTCTGCTTTACTGGACGACCCTTGTAGGATGAGGGAGACATCCTCTTCCTTCCTCTTTTGGACTCTCCGGGAAGTGCTGCCATAGTTTCCATTCTGTATTTGCTCGGCAGCAGCCGTTTCTAAAGCAGTAAGATCCCGGATTTTACCCGATTTCAACCCCATGTCAACCATCTCTCCATGTTTAATCATTTCCGCCAAAAGGTCTTCCAATCCCCGAGATGACCCTCTCATAATACGGTGCCTCCTGAATGTCTACAAAGGTCATTACCATCTCTGATTCGCTCATCGGGGGGGTTACCTGTGCGGCCATTGCCCCTCCATCTTTGCGCATATTCCCTGAAGGATTCCCTAGGCTGTTTTTTTAACCTTTGTCATTTGGTACCTGTCAAGAGCCATCTGGGCCTGAAAGCTGTATTGGGTTAAGAAGGTATGGGCCAATTCCTCCCAGTTGTGGATTCGGGCGTTGTCGAGGCGGGCAATACCAGATTCTTGCCTCCCCTGTTAAGCTTTTCTGGAATAGTTGCATTCTTAACCCCTCGTCTTCGGCATAAGACCCGAGTTCTCCAATGTATATTTTCAAGTGTGTATAGGGGTCTCCCTTTCCATTGTACTTTTCAAAACTCGGGAACTTTGAACTTTTCTGGATATCTGGCTCCGGGGAAAACACATAGATCCGAATAATTAACCCTGCCCAGGGAGCCTATGCCCCTTAGAGATTGGATGGTCTCCTCCATGTGTTTCATTTTTCTCCGAAGGTCGTCATTGTCCCCTTCTTCTGGGGTAGTAACCACTGTCCTGCTAGGTATGGGAACGGCCTTTGTAATGACTGGCTCGTCCTTGAGTTGGGGTTGGTCATCCTTACCCAGGTTTACAACATTTTTAGGAGGATTCTGGTCACCCCCTGGTGGTGGAATATTATGTGGTCCTTGGCTTGGCGGATCCTGTCTGAGTAGGAACTGCTCTTTTAGCATTGTGGCCATTTCCATCATCTGTTTTTTTTGAAGTCATCAAACTCTTCCCGAGATATGGAACTATGATTAGGAATATCAGCCATTTCAGAGGTAGAGACCTGGGCTTTCTTAGACTGCGAACGGGTTTTGAGGAGCTCCGCCAATACTAGCGAAACAACGGTTCGAAGTTTTTAGTCCTTGGGGAAATGAAAGAATGGATGCATGTTAAAACCGTAACCTCTTGTGTGTTTTTGGGTTTTTTAATCTTTTTCTGCAAAACAACTCGTTAGCGGTTCTTTATTGAAATAATACATGCTAGATATGATTTATTATGCTTCCCGTGTCGTTCCCTGCAAAACACAGAGGTTAGTATTTTCTCTTGACATAAAGGGGAAGCATACGGAATTATGGCATTTATACGCAGAAAACGTAAAAGGGCATGAAGAGACTTATCCTGCGTTGGGTTAATCTGGGGCTGACCTATCTTAGGGTTACTCTCACGGGCTTTTCGGCATGAAGGTTCCCAAATCTTCGCAATCTACTCGTTTGAGGCCCTTTCGATTGGAGCGGATTTGAGTGGTGCGTTTCCTGAGCCATCTCCGGGGAGCAGCCCCATCGAGTCCAGTAATAAGCAACCGACGGGTTCGCCTCAGGAGGAGGTACAATCTCAACATACATTCACATTCATCGTCCTCACCGTATGCAAATGATTACTTTAAGGTAAATCAACTCCATTCAATCATTCATTCATTGGACAACAACACACATTCACACAACAATAAAAAGAAATCAAAATGTCGCATACACATACACATTTATAAATTTTAAAGGATAGGATAGCATCAAGATTTGACTCGGCTTAAGCCCTCTAATGTCCCCAGCAGAGTCGCCAGCTGTCGACGCCGGGTTTTTTCGCTTCGCGTGTCCTTTTAGTCTTTTCCAATTTTAGCCTTTTGGTTTAGATGATTTTTGGAAAAGGTCGGCATTGATGTCGACGGGGTTTTGAAAGATCGTTTTTTTATGATGAGCCATTTAACCAGAGTCGCCAGTTGGTATATTTGAAATGGATGTACCAACTCATCCGAGTTTTTCGTTTTTATGAATCGCTGGCTCATGTGTGACTCCGAATTAATTGGTCTGCGAATCGAGATTCATAGAATTCGGGGGCTTGCTTAAGTGAGGGGAAGGTGTTAGGCACCCCTCGACTTCCGTGAAACACGGTTACCGCAATCTTGATGCTTTTCCTATCCTTTAATTCATAAAACGTATATGCGTGCGTGTGTGTGTGTGCCTAAGTGAATGTTGTGGTGAGTTTGTATGAAGGAATCATTTGGATTTTTAGGGAAAATCATGCTTTAATTTGATAACGCTTCGGAATGTCTTTTCGGTATATACGAGAAAGCTTTATGAGAAAAGTTTGATTTTAATTGTCCAAAACTATGAGATTTTCATTATGTGTCGTTTTGGCAAAACGAGAGTTTTAAACCTTTGTCAAAATAGGAATCGAGATCTATACGTTGCTTTCGTAACTCAAATGATAGGCAACTTCTAGGATCTCTTTCACCCTATGCACAAAGATTTAATAAAACGTTACTTATTTTATAAAATCGTTTTTTGTGTGATGTTTTGGAAACGATTTCCTTTTGGCCTTCTCGTTTACATAGAAATCAACATTTCATTAGCACTTCTCATTTTAAGCCTCGTGATGCTAACAACCTAGTTTGATTGATTTTATGAAGGTCTTCATTGTTTAGCTTCGAAATCAATTTCGTGTCGTAAATCGAATCAAGCATAAAATGCATTGGGGTTATTCATGGGCATGTAAACCATCCAAATAACCCCAACACCCACAATCACACACTTCATTATTACGGGGCCTTAAACCCGATTCCGCCTTGGCGTCGTTTTAAGGCCCAATATTACATATTTACAAAGAGACTACATCCTACCCGTTACATACATCAAGATACGTCCATCATCGGATTTGGACCACGGGGTCGCTTTCCTAGGCTCACAACCAAATTTCCACACACCCACAATCGGATTTTACAAGAAATAACCAATACGGATAATCTACCAATACCAAGACATCCCAAAATAGAGATCTAAAAGAACCTTGTCAATATAACACCAAAAAAAACAAACAAACAAGAGATCAATAAATAAATATCATCGGGTTATTAGGAAGAATTTTGTTCCAAATGGAACCCTCACTAATACTCCCTAATTTATTATTCCATAATCATATGAAAATTTCATTTGATTTGACCAAAAGATATGATAGAAATTGTAAAATTGAGGAGATTTTCACCTTGCAAATGAGATCAAAATGGATCTAGATTTGTGTATTTGAATAGAAGAAAAAGTCTTATGTGATACAATCAAATCACAAAAATATTATTCCTCTCTTTTTTTCTTACTTTCCTCTCCTATTTGATTGCAAAATCTATGCTAATTCTTCCTCTTTTTCTCTATTTCCTGCTGCTGTTTCCTTGCTGATTCTCTTCTTCTCCAAAAATTCTCGAACTCCCTGTATGCTGAGAAGAAATGGTTGATATAGGCTGGCCAAAGCCAGCCGCAGATACATCTGCGGCTGGCCGCAGATGGATCTGCGGCTGGCTGGCGCCCACACCCCACTCAGCACACCTTCCACTTTGATTATTTAATTCTCCTCGGTTCTCGCACCGTACCTCGATTCTCGCGTCGCGCCGTCAGTTTTATCCGAAAGGCTTGTATTTTGCAGTCCGGAAATTATTGCGGGACGTGACACATCATTCGGCATGCTCATTTCGGACGGCCTTGATCGCAAGTCGTCGTGGTGGCTCTAAGTGTTCGCACTTATGTTCACCCTCCGTCTCGCAGGCCGGTCCAATGGACGAATTTGCCCTCCTGTCATGGTCAGTATAGGAAATGCAAAATTTGGGTGTCTACATAATTGTAATATATTTATGAAATGACTTAATATATTATATTATGCCGAATGAAGATGAATTGAAAATATGAGAAGAGGAAATTAATATATTGATCTTAGTTAATGGAATAAAGAAATTTATTCGGATTGAATGAGAAATAATATTATGTTGCAATAATTAAATGTAACATAGTCAATGGTTTAATATATAATATTACGCTAAATGAATATATTAAATAAGAGTTAAGGGACCAATATATAATTGGTATCAAATTAGTAATTAAATTAATATTTAATTTACGGTTCAATGTATTAAATTTACATATGTAATAGGTTAAATAAATTGTTTTGGAAACAATTTATGGAAGAAAGGGAAAGTTTAATTTAATTTAATTCGCTTATATATACAATATTAATTGTATAAATTAGATAGGTTATTATTTAAAAAAGTATTAAGTTAATTATGGAGTAATTCCATAATTAGTGGAATGGTTTAACAAAATGGTATTATATTAATAATACATATATGAATATATTATATGTGTTATGTATTACATATATACGTATTATGTATATATGCAAGTATTGGGTATATAATGTAAAAGTTAATAGGTATGTATTTCGTATATATATGTAGTAAGAATGTAGTATATGTATACTTATACTATATGTTATGCTGAAGATTAAGTAATAAAGGGCTGAGTCACTAGCCAAAAGCAGGAGGTGGCAGTCATTGGTTAATAATGGGTGACTAGGCAAGGCATTAGCTGATAATGAAAGTCATGAAATAAACCACTCTGCTCCTTCAGTTCATACTGTTCCATCCGTTCCGTTCCGTTCCGTTCCGTTCCATTCCATTCCTTTCTCTCTAAAACGAATTACCCAAATTGCATTTCTATGTTCAAGATTATCCTACGCTTCGGTTGGAACAAAGAAGGAAAGCCAAGAATTTAATTATAAACTGGTTTAGGAAGAAGTTTCGGGCAGCAACAACAAAAGAAGGTTGCATAAATTGATTTTTAAAAGCTAATACTTCATCAAGTTAAGATTTGTATAAGGTAATTTATGCATTTTCATTTTATTCACATGAAATTGAGTTTATATATATGTGAATGTTGATATAGCTGCTATATTGACCTATGCTTGGACTGCGATTTGGGCTGTGAATTGTTAAGGGGATCTTGTGTAGGTCAATTGGAGGGACAAGGGTGGAATTTCTGGGTTAGATCAAACTTAAATGTTTATGAAATATGTTTTTCTAAGCCTTGCACAATAGGTGTTTGTTAAAATGCCTAAATGAAGTTATGTTGTTAAAATTTGAGAATTTATAGATACTCTTGATAAGTTAGTATGCATACATGAATTAGAAGTTAATTTAAATGGGTTAGAGGGTTGGAAAGGAGTTAAAAAGGGATTTTTGAAAGTTTTCATATGAATTAGTAAAACTAGAAATCTTGTTATACACAGATTTTGAACCCTTTGTTTTACATCATGGGAAGGGTTGTGAGAATCAAAACTGTAAATTATACCTTGTAATAATGTCTTTAAGTGGGAACAAGTCCCAGACCAATTGAACTTATAAGGTGTAAGATATGCCAACGGGAAGGAGGCAAGAGGATTACAAAGATCGAATTCTGTAGAAAAGAGTATCTTGAACCTCTGCCGGTATGGCGCGGCCGCACCAATCTAGGTACAAAATCCGGCGTGGCAGCGCGGCTTTTGAAGTTGTGAAAAATAATTATTTTAATTAAATGGAGTCTTGATGTATCCTATATATTTCATGAATTGAAATATTACATATATTGAATTTTAAACTAACCTAAATAGAGAATGATGAAACCATCATGGAGGTTCACTTAAAGATTAGAAAACTAATCTATGTAACGAGTTAAGTTTTTAACGAGTTAAGTTTTTAACGAAAATTGTAATTTTGTGATATATTGTGGTTATGTAATAATGCGACATAATTACATAGGTTATTTGATGAATGATAAAGTACGGTTAATTCTTTAACCGTTTTAACAACAAAACCGTTGAAAAAATGATAGACCGTTCAAGACTTAAAAGCTAAAGTTAACATTTTAAAATCCGAAATCACTCAGTTAAAATTAGGTCAAAGTATGACCGAAATGAATTGAGTTAAGGAAACTCAATCAATATGTGTTACGTACTATGTGAATAAAGCAATATGTTTATGCAAGTAAGATTAAGCATGATGATGTATGAGATATGATTAATATAATGATACGATACATGTGTAATATTAAGCATAGTGAATCATGGTATATGATCTAAATGCAGCGTGTAAAAGTTAGGAAGCATGCTTTAGATTACAAGATGTAAGAACTGCAAATCATGTTTAAAACGCGAATTATGTGTTGTGTGATATTTGTTAAGCTTGCTGGGCCGTCGTGCTCATTCTTGCAAATGTATTAATTTGCAGATAAAAACTGATTTGTCAAAGGATTATAGCAGCGAAAGTTCGAAGTGCGACATGATTAGTAAAGATGCATTGTTAAGTTTAGGTTGTATCGAGTCGATGTTACTTGTTGTAATGTAGTTGGATTGAGTTGTGCAAATGTTGAAGCGTCCAATGAATAAATGTTGAATCAAAGTACTCGTTTGGAATATGAGATGTAACTTTGCAGTTAATTTGTAAAGTAGATTAATATAATGGAATAAGAGATGGTGTATAGTAAACAAATAAGATGATTGGTATACTATATGATGGATAGTATATTTTATGTATGTAGCTTGCTGTAATAAGAATTCAGCTTACAATTTTAGAAATGTAACTTGTTATGTAACTCATGTAACTTGTTGGTTAAAACAAAACATGTAGAAGAATTAATCAGGTATCAAAAAGATAAGTTTTATACTCATATTTAAGGTTTGAGATGAATCATAATATACTTATGATACTGAAATTGAGAATGAATGTTAAAGGTTGCGATTTCGAGGACGAGGAATGATGAAAAGGTTTTAAAATTTTGGTTTTTACTAAACTATGAGAAAAGCTTTAAATATCTAAATCTTATATCTTTATTTAATAATAAATGTTGTAAAAGTTTTAAATTGACACACATTTTATTAGTTATAGTATAATTTGATGATGTAAAGTAAAACAAAAATGTTTTCTAACGCATAGGATTAGAAATAAAATAGTCTTGATTTTGGGGTCGTTACAACCACCTTAATGGTCATGCCAACACAGCTGTTCTGCCGCCGATAGTGACGATTTGAGAGTGTTATATTTGTTACCACCCTATTCTAACCAGCAAGCCCTCTCGGGCCACATGAGGTCCCATCCTAACAGGAAGTGGCACAAGTTTAATCCCCCTTCAGCCTTTTTCCATGATGAATTTGTTGGTTTTGGTGATCAAGCCAAAAGCGCATATGAGAAGCCAATATTGGTTGTGCCGTCAGGTCAGGCGATGGTTGAGAATGCTACTGCTCCAACAATCGTATCAGAAGGTTCCAACGTTCTATCATAACGGATATATTTAAATGAGATTCCTCCTCTAGATTCTGAATAGGGTTTAGTTTGTAGTCATATTTCACTATATATCTCATATCCCTTTTTCATACCGGATGTAAACGAGCTTCCTCCTCCAAAGTTCGTTTTTTGTTAATTGGGTCCTCTAGATATAAGTGGTTGATTTGTGCCAATTCTATTACTTGGACCAAATTTTATCCAATTTCTCCCATATAATAATATTTCTAAATTAGTTTTTTCTATATAAATATTTTATGAAATTTTACTCTATTTTGGAAAATATACATATATATATATATATTCCAAATTTTTATTTTTTCTAAAAATAATTAATAAAATTCAAAATTTTAGCTTTGTTTTAATTTGGGTTAGTTTTTGACCTTTTTGCCCTTACTAAATCTACGCATGCCTCAATTTGGGGGGAGGTTTTGTCCAAATAACAGAATTGACACAAATCAGCCACTTAGAAAACCTAATTAACAAAAAATAAAATTTAGAGATGACTTTCATACCGCGCGAGTACGTGGCAATTGTGGAACAAAAAAAAGTCATATACCATGCATATATCAAATTCATATATCATGCAGAAAGGTTATATACCTAACAAGATGTATACCAAACATATACCCAATTTGGCAGTGAAGGGTATATTTTGTTTTATAAATATATTTAATGAAAATGTATGGCTGAATGCTGTTATCTGCTAAATAATATTGATATATACTATCAGAGTAAATATACTAATTTAGTAAGTAAATATACTAAATTAGTGAACACTAACGGACTTGTTCCAACAACACTTGTGTGCTCTAACATTAGTTTTTCCTCTTTAATTTATTCAAACAATGCACATGAAGAGATTATTTATAATAAACTAAATACTTACTTCTTTATTGGAAATTAATTCTAAAAGATTCCACTAATCAAGTGCATCAGCATTATGAAGTATTTGACATCAGCTTACCAAAGTGCACTAGTATTATGATCCAGGTTGGTTCCTTGCAGGAGTACTGACATTATTAAGGAATGTGAAATTAATATATATTTTACCACATTGCCACCTCTATAAATACTTTGGACTGATAAAATTTTTTCCTCACATTCTCATTTTGACCTAGCATCTATGTTAATTTCCTACCCCTTTTGTTATGTCCCAAGTCTCTTGTCCACTTTGAGATCAATGGCAAGTCAAGGGGAACAACAAAATAACCCTAATGTTGATGCCAACATAGTTGTACTAACGTTACAACCAGTAATTTTTTTATTGTTGAGTTGATATTTTTCAATCTCAACTAATATGCTGATCATGTGCACTCTAAATAATGAGGGTATAATTATCTTTTAACCATAAAAAAGGTCGCAAAGGATAGTACTAAGCAACAAGACAGAGTTTAAGTGTCAAGACTTCAATTATATATAGTTAAATTGACAATTATACCGTCATTAAAATGCACATAACCAGCACATGATTAAAAATAATTGGAGTAAAGGGAACAACAAAATAACCCTAATGGTCATGCTAACACAGCTGTTCTGCCGCCACTAATGATGGTTTAGAAGTGTTGTATTTGTCACCACCGTTTTCTACCCAGCAAGCCCTCTCGGGCCCCATGAGGTCCCATCCTAATAGGAAGTGACATTCGTTTAATCCCCCTTCAGCTTTTTCCCGTGATGAATTTGTTAGTTTTGGTGATCAAGCCAAAAGCGCACATGAGAAGCCAATATTGGTTGTGCCGCAAGGTCAGGCGATGGTTGAGAATGCTACTACTCCAACAATCGCATCAGAAGGTTCCAACGTCCTATCATAACGAATATATTTAAATGAGATTCCTCCTCTAGAGTCTGAATAGGGTTTAATTTGTAGAGTCATATTTTACTATCTCATATCACTTTTTTCATTTCGGATGTAAACGAGCTTCCTCCACCAAAGTTTGTTTTTCGTCAATTGGGTCCTCTAGATATAAGTGGTTGATTTGTGTCAATTCTATTACTTGGACCAAATTTTATCCAATTTCTCCCATATAATAATATTTCTTAATTAGTTTTTTCTGTATAAATATTTTTCGAAATTTTACTCTATTTTGGAATATATATATATATATATATTCCAAAATTTTAATTTTTGTAAAAATAATTATTAAATTTTAAAATTTTAGATTTATTTTAATTTGAGTTAGTTTTTTTGACCTTTTTGCCCCTATTACATCTACGCATGCCTCAATTTGGGGGAGTTTTTGTCTAAATAACAGAATTGACACAAGTCAACCACTTAGAAAACCTAATTAACAAAAAATAAAATTTAGGGATGACTTTCATACCGCGCGCATACGTGGCAATTGTGGAACAAAAAAGTCATATACCATGTATATACCAAATTCATATACCATGCAAAAAAGTCGTATACCTAACAAGATGTATACCAGACACATATCTAATTTGGCAGTGAAGGGTATGTTTTGCTTTATAAATTAAAAAGTCTTGCTATATAGTTGTCACAGTTATAAATATATTTAATGAAAATGTATGGTTGATAGCTGTTATCTGCCAAATAATATTGATACTCTTAGAGTAAATATACTAATTTAGTGAACACTAACCGACTTGTTCCAACGACACTTGTGTGCTCCAATGTAATACCCGGTTAAAAAAAACAATAATAATAATATAATTAGATAACTAAAGTGTAACTAATAATTTGTTTTAATGTTATCTAAATCCTATAAGGATAAGATAAATTATTTAAGTTGTAACAACCTTTTAAATTTGCAAAGGAATTGAATATATTTAAACAACTAGAGACTAGAGAAGAACGTAAAAACTATTTGGGTTTGGAGTATTGCAGAACAAAGAAGAAGAAAAAAAGAAACTCAATTAGGTAAATCTAAATCTTCCTTTTCAATTATGAGATAATACTTGTATTATATATGAACATTTTAGATTTTTAAAGTCATGATCATAAAAATGGAGTTATGTATGTATTTTTAATATAAATAAAAGAAATTATTATGTCGTTTTTGTTTAAAAACAGTATATGTGTACTTATATTTCAATACATGTGTTTACTAATTTTATCAACAGTGTGTATAGATTTGTAATTATATTACATTATGCACTATTTAGTATAGATATATGGAAACAATTAAAGGTTAATTTATATATATATATATATATATATATATATATATCCGGATGGGTGTGACGAAAACAGTACTGCCAATAGGCGATGTTAGTATGTCACTTCT
Source organism: Aralia elata (assembly GCA_034770075.1). NCBI lineage: Eukaryota > Viridiplantae > Streptophyta > Magnoliopsida > Apiales > Araliaceae > Aralia > Aralia elata. The sequence continues at coordinate 597,890 of JAVJAP010000337.1, read as the reverse complement.
ATATATTTTCTCTTTCGTGGTGTGCGTGGGTGCACTTCAGGTGCTCTTCCTTCTTAATATTGATATATGAATGTTTTAGATTGTAATTTAAAAGTTATGTGTATATATAAATATTTATATTATATGTTCTGGAATCATGGGAAACCATGTTACTGGTTGTAATAACGTGTACCTATGTATTAGTAATTTGCATGCAGTGGTTATGTAATATATTAACAAAATGAATCTTATACTAATAATAGAAAATAATTATTTTAATTTTAAAGTTATAATATCTAAGTTAGTATAATTTCAGGTATATTAACTAAATACAAATTGAATTAAAAATAAATAAATATTAAGCGTCAGTGTGTGTAAGATATGAGGTAAAAATGTGTTTGAGGTAGGATATTTTATCCTTATGATTTTTATTTGTTCTAAATTATATTTAGGATTTGTTCGGCTAATATTTTCGTATTTCGCAATATCGAGGTAAGTGGCTTTCCGAACTATTTAGTGTTTTTAAAATTATCGTTTACTTTTATATATATGCTTAGTAATTACTTAGATGCCTAAATGTATTATTTCAAAATTTGTTATATTTTGCTTATGGCTTCCATTTAAATGAAAATGTTATGTTCTTTTATTTCAAATTTCGGATCAAGTATTTATTTTTTAACTATGAAAATGAGATTATATGATTTTGAACTGTGAAATAATATAGTTTTGAATATCGATGAGATTGTGAAACGTTTTTGAAATCCTCAGTCCGACTATGTATAGAACCCATTATTGTTTACGTTTAGTTCTGGAGCTAATATATGACCTACTAAGGCGCACACGTTTTAGATGCCCTTCGGGGAGCGTGCATTTTTATAGATACCTTAGTAGGGTGCGTGAACATTGACACTATCGAACTTTTGGGCCGTGTTACATGGCTATTGTAACCTTAGTCGCTAGGGTTGTGGATTAAAAGATATATATATTGTATACATTGAAATCATTTTTGAATTGTTTTAGTTTTGAAAGCATATATACTATTGTTATTGAACAAAAAGATATTTCGAAAAAGTATTTTTTGCAAATTGTACTTGATTCGGCTAGATAGGGAGGATTGCTACTTGCTGAGCTTTATCGCTCACCCCTTACAAATTTTTACAGGTTCCATTGTTGAGAGCTGAGCACTTATTTGATGCACTTTGGATAGCTGAAGATTTGTTTAAAATGTCATTTCCTTAAATGTTGAATTTTGATAAAAACTATTAGTTTCGAGGAGCCGCGTCTCCATTTTACGTTTTTGATATTTGGGGGTTTTCATTTGAAAATGGATTTGAAAGATGTTTATTATGGGGTTTAATTTAAGATTATTGTTGATATTGTTGCCTTGCGGCGTGTAGCACTTCGGGCCTGTAACGGATTCGGGGTGTTACGGAGATGGTATCAAAGCAGTGGCTCCTCGTAATGTGTTGGGTTTAAAAACCCTACATATTCCCTAGGGAGTGTTTTGGGAGTTAGCTGTGGGTTATAGTTTTGGCTAATTTAAGAATTTTGAAGTTAAATAGAGAATAAGATAAGGAATATTTGTATTATTTGAGGTTTAGTACTTGAGGCTAAGTGGGTATTTTATTTTATTGTAGGATGGGTGATCAAAACATGGTAGATGACTTATCTGAGGGATTTGGAGATTTTAACCCCAAAATTTATTTCGCACCCCATAAGAAGCCAACTAATAAGTCTGTTCGTGAATCGTCTCAATACAGGATTAGGGATGAAGGGTTAGAGAAGCCTCGGGGACCTAGTTCTCGAGTGAGGAAAACAAGAGCGAAGAAGAATAGGCATCACTTTAAGGATGAAGTAAGAGATCGTGGCATGATTGCAAAATTAGAGGACGAGGTTAAACACCTTAGAAGGACATTGAGGGAGATGGATATAAAGTTAGAGATTACCCTAGATGACTGAGATAGATACGCAAGACATGTTTTGAAGGGATGTGAAAGTCTTAAGGAAGCTGTCTGTCATACGTTTCCTGGTGCAGCGGAACCACAAAGGCATTGAACACATATATTGAGGAGTTTAACAAACGTCTTGAGATGGTGAAGAAGAGGGACGCCAAGTGGCGTTAAATCTTGTAATAGATTAGAATTTAGGAAGAGTTTTATTTAAGGATTTTATTGATTTGTTGTTTGTTAATTGGTTGTTACTTTGCTTTTTGAGCATGAACATGTGATGCTATTTTGAATTAAATAAATTTGGAGTTTTTGAATTTCAATTATGTGTGTGCTTTTATCTTGATTCCTTTATGTTACTAGTTTGTATAGTGTTGTTGAGTGGGGATTGCCTTGTATGTAGAAAAATGCTGCCCAGAAGAAGCATCCTTACTAACAACAATTTTGGCGCTGATGGTATGACTCAACTGGTTACTACCTTATCTCAGCTAGTGCAGAACCAACAACCTGGACCGCGTGGCATAGTAGCGGAATTCAAGCGATTGAACTAACCAATCTTCGAAGGGGCTACGGACCCTATTATCGTTGAGAAGTGGATTCAAGAAATGGAGAAAGCGTTTGACTTGCTAGGAAGTAGTGAGACTAATAAGATGACGTTGGCGGTTTACCAACTTCAAAGTGGGGCATATGATTGGTGGCTTATGGAGAAAAGAAAGCACGAGGGGAATCCCGAACCTTACACTTGGATCATGTTCAATGAAGTATTTACCAACAAATACTTTCCTAGAACGATCCGGGCACAAAAGGAGAGAGAATTTATCAGGCTCGAACAAGGGAGTAAGATAGTTGCTCAATATGAAGTCGAATTCACGAAGCTCGCTAAGTATGCACCGACCTTGGTAGCAGATGAGGAGACGAAAGCACGTAGGTAGGAGGATGAATTGCGGGCCGATATAAGACATGGAGTGGCGTCTTTTGAGCTGCCCACATATGATGCGGTGCTCAATAAGGCATTAGTAATCGAGAAGGGCTTAGCATAAATGGAGAAAGGGAAGAACAATAAGAGAGAAGAGCCATCCGGGGGAGAGTCGAGCCATGGAAGACCTAGGAAGAAGTTGAATACGCAGACCACTAAATTTAGAAGAAATCAAGGAAACCAATGGAATCAAGAGAACAAGCTGAGGTGTACGAGGTGTGGTAGGAACCACCCAGACAAGGAATGCCACTGGAATACGAGAGCATGTTTTCATTGTGGAGATTTTGGCCATAGGATTGCACAATGCCCCAAGAACCCTATGTAATACCCGAGAATTTTAAATGATATTATTATTAAGTTTTCTATTTAAGTTGGATATTTATTCGAATATGAGTATATGTGATATGTCACCACAATAGTGATGCAATAGAATGATTTCTTGTTTATTTAATAAAGGAGTGATTTAATAAGAAAAGAAATTATTAATGTATCGTAATTAATTATTGTGTGGCTAGTAACCTCCTTTTATTTAATTAAATGTTATGTGGCATGATATTTTTGTGACATTCGCATTTGTGAGTATTCATATAATTTATTAAACAAGGTGGAATATGCGTGACATTTAAATTGCATGAATATCCTATGTGACATCTTGATGTGTGATGTGCATTTAAATTATATAAGGTAATTAATATTTGCTATACGATAGTTATTTCCATACTTAAAATGTTTATTGTAATAAATGTACTATGGAATAATAATGAATATTAACTATCTGGGTGTTAGTAATTAATGAGATTTCACTTTAATTAATGTACACGGATTATATGACATGTGACTCTATTGATACAATGTTATAGCATTTCATTATTTAATACATCTTGATCTAAGTTGCTTTTAAATCAAAGTATGCTAATAAGGCTTGTTTGGAAAAATGCTGAGTTTTTGCTCTAGTCCCACAATGAGAGTTACCTTCTTGCCCAAATCCTCATTCACGTGTTTTGCAAAAAGCCTAAGGCTATACTATTCTTCCTTCTCCTTAAAATCAACCATGGAACCTTAGCTTCATGATGGTGGAGGAAGTGGTCCAAATAGTGCTCCACCACTATTCCACCAAACCTCCATTAACCATTGTTCTTCTTCTTCTTCCATTGGGTGAAACCCTTGAGCAAAGCCATGGACCAGATTTTGATTTCTCTATAAATTGAAGCCTCCTCTACACAATTCTTATTGCTAGAAATCTGAAGATTAGCTTGCATTAGAGAGTGAGGTTGAGCAAATTTCAGTTGGTAGGATTGAAGAATTAAACTAGCTTCAAGAGGTAAAACTCCATTAAATTATGTTCTTAATTTCTTAAGTTCTACATACAAAATTCTTGGGATATTTGTAAATTTTAGATATCATGATGCTAGTTAGATTTATATACATGATATTGAAGTGTTAATCTTGTTCTATGATGCTAAGATTCAAGTTTTGCAAAACTTCAGAAATGTCAAGTAATACATGCCTTGAATGTACCAAAAATGGTTAAACTAAGTTGTGATAATCTGCAAATGGTTGTTATACATTGTTAGTATAGTCAAATACGAAAACAACGAAAGTTAAACGAACCAATTTGGTTCAGAAACGAGTTCGTAGCATGATCAATCGCTAAGTATGCTAAAATATGGAAAAATGGCATGACTGTTGAATTTAATTCTTGAACTTAGTTATTTACTTGTTTTAAGTTGTTAAAATCATGCTAGGTATGCTTAATATCATGGTTATAGACTTTATGTGAGATGGGTATGCACAGATTATGGTTTGAATTAGTTTTGGTTTTGAAAATTTCGCCATACAGGGAGTTACCTGGTTTTGTCGAGGAGCAGCGCGGCTGCGCTACTCTCCAGGCAAAACCAGGCGCGGCCGCGCCGTGCCCCAGATTGAAATTCAAACTTTTGATTCTTCTGATGTCATGAGCATGTTTGTTTAGCTTAAATAAGCCTACATGTGTATCTGGTATATGATCTAGTATGGTCTTGCATGAAATGTGTTAGGTTTACGAGATTTTGAAATAAAACTTAGAATTTGAAAACTAAACCTTACGAAAGTGATGCCTTTTTGACTCTGATCCTTTAAGCATATGTAACTAGCTTAGACATGTATGAAAACAAGTGCAATGTATTACCTAAGGTTACCTTGCATGACATGAGTTGTGTTAGCTCGGTTCCAACGACTTTTTAAAGGAGAACTTGAAGTGTTGGAAGTAAAACTTAGCGAACTTTGTATCTTTGATGTTCTGAGCCTACAATCATGCATATATGATCTAATTATATGTGTGAATGCATACGGAGAGTCACGTAAAGATATTAAGCAAGTTTAGTTAGTCTAATGTGAAATTTTCAAGAAAAACTTAAGACGTAAGGACTATTGTTGTCAAACGTTGTGTAAATTTCGTTCCAACCTTGCAAGCATGAATAATAGGATTCATTATGCCTCTAGAACATGTTGACATGAGCACCATCTAGCTAAACATGGATTCTACCTATGTACGCATGTTCAAGAAAGTGACATTCCAATCGTAAACTATGTGATTAATGTGTACATGTGTTATATACGCACGAGCATGCTTATTAAGTATGGTTTAGTCTCGTTATGTGGTGTCATGACTATAATAGTTGATCCTTTGCGAGATGGATTTGATTGGTTTAAAATATAGAAGTTTCTAACATAACACCTTATAACTTTGGATTGTATTTAGCATGAGCATGTTAGGTTTTGAACTCAGACTAATAACCTTATGAGCATGTGTATTTGAGTTATATCAGTAGCCTGAATGTTGGAAAATAGGCTCGGATTTCCACCTAAATAAAATTACATTTTTGGTCTACCCAGAGGGTGGCGCGACCGCGCCACTCCTAAGGCAAAAACTAGCGCGGCCGCGCCGGTCGCCAGAATTGCCCAGTTGTTTTAATTTGTAAATAGAGTCTTGCAGCATGTATGTATAAATGTTTTAAGTTGTATTGCATGATTGAACTGATATACTATGTGTTTAAGCTTATGTTGATTCTTAGGGTCGAGGTATTCTAGGTTGGCTAACTCATTTAGCTAAGATGAGAAATTACGAATATGGACTTAGTAATCATGATTCCACCTACGTGACCGTGTGTTAAAACTATGTGGTGCGTAACCACTTGTAAGAATAAAGTTATGAATGCTATACTAACTATGGAACCGACTTATTAATGATTAGGTGGTTTCAACGCAATTTAAATTAAAGCTAGATTACTTATAGCTGAGCAAACAGGCAAGTTCCCTTTAACCCTACTCAATTTACATTCGAGCAGGATGTGGTGTATTTTGCAAGTACTCGAACCCTTTCTCTTTATTGAGCAAGCATGTAAACTTGTATATTCATGTATCATACAAGTATGTGACAATGACTCTTATGCTTTATAAACTGTCTTTCATATTCTAAGGATTGGTTTAAGATTAATATCCCTTAAACCCCATTGCGAGTACTTGTATTCATTATGTCATTGAATATGATTATAAAAGTTATCTAAACCATTGTTTCGGTTAGACTATTATACATGTGTTCCAATTGTCTTGGTGCGAACTCTGATTTACTGAGATGAACAACCCTCATTAAAGGGGAAATTATATATTGTCGGGGACCGACGTGCGCACTTATAAGCATGTGAAAGTTATGCATAACCTGGAGTACTATAGGCTGATCACCTGTGTACTTGTTTTTATTGGATTTTTAGTATAATAACTGTTAATTCTAGCAGGAGTTCTTAGTCCTTTGTGGCTACTCAGTGTTCTTCATCTCGAACTTTGATAGAATTATTTCTTGAATCTTATTGAGATTATCTGTCCATAACAACTTTATTCGAAATAATTGATAATTCATAATATTCTTGAACTATCCCTTATATTCTCGAGACTTCAAACTTTTAATTGTTTACCCTTATTATTACATCACTTGTTGAGCAAATTTGTTGCTCATTCTTGCTTTCTTTAAACCTTTCAGTTAAGGCAGAGCGAGGTGAACCTTCAGGCAAGGATAAGGGAAAGGGAAAAACTATAGAGTAACTTTGTTCTTCCTTAGGAAGGAGATTATTTACTATGTTGCCTAAGTTTTCTAAATTTGGTTATGTAATAAGCTTAGGCATGGATTATGTATTAGCACTATGTTTCAGTTTAAATCCAGACTTTTGGATAGTATTGTAGTAACAGTTGCGAGACCTTGGGACGAGAATAATTATATTAAATCAATGTAATTTATTCTATCTTTTTCGCTGCAGTAGTTTTATGTTATTATTGTGTTAGAACGTGATGAACCAAATTCGAGATAGTGGTGTCAGAATTTGGGGGCGTCACACCCTCCACCTAGAGGAGATGGGAAGAAGGGGGAAATAACCTTGGCAAGCCTAGGACCAAATCGAGGACGCGTGTTTCAGCTTTTAGGCAGCCAGAATTAAGGTATGGAACCCTTTTAACAAATGTGTTTAATAATTAAATAATAAGTTTCTTAATCGTGTGATACGTGTATTTTCTTTAAAATTGTGATTTGCGAATTTGGAGGACCAAATTCTTTTAAGGTGGGTAGAATGTAGTACCCGGTTAAAAATAATAATAATAATAATAATAATAATAATAATATAATCAGATAATTAAAGTGTAACTAATATTTTTTTTAAATGCATATCTAAAGCCTATAAGGATAAGATAAGTCATTTAAATTACTGGCCCAATAGTATCTTCTTGGGTCATCTTAGCCCACCACAGGCTCACCCAAAAGGTCATGATTGAAGGTACTATTGATAGTAACCCAATTCCTTATATACAGACAAACTTTTCCTTTATCTTTCGATGTGGGACAGGGGGTGTTACAATCTCCCCCACTTAAATTTCTGACGTCCCCGTCAGAACCGATCACACACACGGTCCACAAATATTTGTCTCTCTAGCCATTGTGGGATAATACCGGCTGGCTTCGTGTCCCCACCTCCGGACCACCCTCTCTCCATTGTGGGATAATACCACCAGCCTTTGTAATAACCGAGATTAACATGTAGCTTGATGTATATTAATTAAATGAATTTTTATGTGAACTGTATTTTTGTGATTTAATAAATATGTATATATATATATGTTATATATTTATATTTATTTTTATGTGATGAGATGTGTAGTAATAGTTGGTTTAGACTAAATAATTTTTTTGAACTTACTAAGTAAGCTAATGCTTCAAGTTAAGTGGTTAAAATTTGAATTTGAGTTCGGAATGGAATTCAGAGAAACGGACTGCGGATTTGAATCCGGAACGTCCAAATTAGTCAGGATAGACCCTAAACACATTTTATGTCGGGGTTTACTTTTTGGTCAAAAGTTAACCGGTTGACTTTTTCGGTAAAAAGTCAAACATGAATTTTGGAGATGAATTTGACGAAAAGGACATTCCCATGACGATGAGAACGTCGATTTTAGTAGGAATCAACTGTCTTCACGAAAAAGTTAAATTTTAGATGTCAAAATGGTAAAATAGGCCATTAATTGGATTAATGGGCATTAAATGGGAATAAACAGCCAAAGTGGGACCCATAGGACAGCTGACCATTAATTCTAATTGGGAGAAATCAACAAACAAGCTAACAAGGAAGGAATACCAACGGATTAAGGAGAAAAGAAAAGGAAAATCAATTTAAAACTCTTCAAATTTCATAATCCTTTCACCTTCTTCTTGCAAACTCAAATGATGAAGAATATGGAGAGTTGGGGGAAGATCAAAGGTCTGTTAACAAATTCTATACATACTCCATTCCTAAACTCATGGCCAATATTTGCAAAACTTTAACTACCGCATGAAAAATTGAGTGAGTGAGAGCCAAAGGAAATTCGGGAGAAGAGGAGAAATTGCTATAAGGTGCTGGAAGAATTAACAAGCAAAAACAAAGGGATTAACAAGCGTAAATCAGAAGAAGAAATCATCCAAAGAGGTAAGTTATGGAAATTTTTGTGTTCATATGAAACTAGTAAGCAAAATGCATGAAAATTGATGAGAATGATTTGTTTGTGGACTTGTGTTGCCACATGGTTGTTAGTTGTTGTAGTTAGCATATTAAGAACAAAAGTTCTGGATTAAACATGCTTCAAATTCACAGAAAATCAAAGAATTATGTCATGCATGCTCTATGTTTGATAAAATGACTCTAAGAAGCTAAATCAATCAAAAAGTGGAAATTTGTTGAAGTTTGATATTGTGTTATGTGTAAACATGTTAGAATAGATGATCTGGACATTATGAATAATTTTATTTCATGCTCGAATCGAAATCGCGGATTTTTGTCAATTTGGGTTTAACTAGTAATCTGTGACTTTTCGGATTTTTTGGACCATTGAAAATGTACCTTCGGTAATCCGAATGATGTATGTATTAATTTTCTAAAATACTAGGTAGCATGATGTTTAACTTGACTAAGTTTGAATGTAATCCGAATTGAAACGAGCAAGATATGATTTTCAGAAACTAGCATGAAAATAAGAAAAGTTTGCAAATCTGGGAAATTCCCAGAATTTTCTGAGTCTCAAGAACAGTTTGTGCACGCTTATTGAGGCAACTAATTCGATGCTTTGCTATGTTAGTTTGGTGTATATAATAATTTTGTAAAATACTAGGTAGTATGATGTATATGCTGACCAAGTTTCAAAGGAAATGGGTTTACATTGAGCAAGATATGAATTTTGGGAACTAGCATGAAAATAACCAAAATCTGAAAATTTTTGGAAAACCCAGAAATTTTTCTAAGTTTAGAAGTAGTTCGAGCACGCTTATCTAGGCATCCGGTTTGTGCTCTTATTGTGTTAATTTAATGAATATTATATTTTTGTAAAATACCTTGCCATATGAAGTTTAATGTGTCCAAATATCATAGTCATCCGATCTGTAGGTTAGTAGATATAAATTCATGAAATAGGCTGCTTGAAAAGGAAAAATCTGGAAAACACAGAAATTTTTCCAAGTCTGGAAGCAGTTCGAGCACGCTTATCTAGGCATCTGGTTTGTGATCTTATTGTGTTAATTTCATGAATGTTATATTTTTGTAAAATACTATGCTGTATGAAGTTTATTGTGTCCGAATATCATGGTCATCCGATCTGTAGATTAGTGGGAATAAAATCGCAAAAGTGGCGGCAAGAAACAAAAATTTCAATGTCGGGTCAAAATTTTTTTTTTCCCCCTCAGATTCTAAAATTGTACAATTTTACTTATGTGATGCAACTTAATGTGTGTTCAATTTAATATGGTATTAAAGTTTAATGGAATGTGGTTTAGTTATAAACTTTAATTGAGATAAAAGTGCCGAAGCGTAGAGCAAAGAATATAGTTAATCTTTAATTGAAATATGAGTACCCAGTTGGTTAACGTGACTTAAATATATAGTCTATTTGAAGAATCAAATAGGTAGCATTAATTGTAGCAGCTTTTCAGGCAAGTTCCCTAACTTCATTCATTTTATTGCATTGAATGTAAGTTTCCTAACTTGTGCAATTTATTATTGTGTACAAGTTTCTTATAATTGCAAGGTATAGCTTATACAAGCTTATTTATTGAGAAAGTTTCTATTGATGATAATTCAATTATTATTCCAATTACTTATGATTTAAAGTTCTTAATTATTCATGAACCGCTTTTAAAGATGAGTCTTGGCCATTTGCTTCGGCTAGACACTATTGATGTGAAACAATATATTATTGAATTGTTCAAACTTGTTGTAGCTATTTCTTTAAAACCAACCAATCCAAATTGTTTTGGTGCGGTCTCAAACGAAAACTAAGATGAACAACCCGAATAACGGGAAAACAGATGTCGGGCATATAGTCCCAATTTACGCTATGCGTCAAAACTTGATGTGTAGTGCACAATATAGGATACGATAGGTTGATCCCCTAGAGTACTTGCAGAGAATGTTTTTCAGTCTTAGTGATTGACAAATGTTCTGATGGTTTTCTGTGAAATAAAAACATTGTTCAAGGTATTTATTACCGCTTAGTATATTACTGAGAAATTAAATCTCTTTATTCTTGTCAGTCGAGCTTACTTCACAATTATTACTTCAATTGTTGAAGATTGCAGAAACAGATGATCTTATTCTTGATGTCGGTTCTTAAACTGTTTATTCATTTATTTGCTGAGCAATTTGTACTCACTCTTGCTTAAATTAAACACTTCAGTTAAACATGAGAAAGCAGAAAGATTTGGCAAAGACAAAGGCAAACGAAATATGCATGAATAAGATGTGTTATGTAGTAGATTTAACATTTGAATTGATGTAATATGTATGGATGATATGTTTGTATTCTTATTAAGGTTATAAGAGCCTTGGGACTAGACGATGGGTATTGTAATCACTATTATTATTTGAGTTATCATTTAAGTTATGCTTAGATAGATGGAGTTTATGTAGTACCGTGAGCACCATATCCTATGTTTGATGATACACGGATGTGGGGTGTCACAGGTTAGTATCAAAGCTGATAGGTTATAAACCTTAGGAGGGAGTACCTTGGGTTATAACCGTAGAGAATTAGTGTAGATAGTAAGAAGATGAACTCATATAGAGTTTTAAGTGATGAGGTTGAATATTGTTTTTTTTATTTCGAAACACCTTTGTTTATTGAGAAATACTAATTAAGTATTCTCAATTTAATTGTAGGATGTCGGGCGAAGAAGAAATTAGGGATATTCATGTGGTAAGTGAAAAGTTGATTGTTGCACCTGAGCCAATAGTCGAGGTGGCAGCAGATAGTGAACCAGAGGAGGACCCTGAAGAGGAACCTGAAAAAGATGAGCCCGTGGAGGACTCAGATGGAGCACCCTCATTTGAGAATGATTTGATTGCCGAATTGATGGACAAAAACACTGAGCTAGGGGATAGGATCCATGAACTAGAAGAGCAATGTCAGGAGCGGCAGGAGGCTACGGTTCAGCTAGGTGCTTTAGTGTACCATCTTTTGGCTAGGAACACCGAGCTAGTGGGTAAGCTACATGAATCGGACCACAAGGTGGAGAGTCTGAGGGCAGAGAAGATACCCTTGGAGAATAAGGTCACAGAATTGGGGACACAAGTTCAGAGTCTCCGATCAGAGAAGCAGGTGATTTCAACCTATTGGAAAGAAGAGGTCACATGCCGTAAAAGGGCTGTAAACTAAGTGCACGAACTAGAGAATGAAGCAAGGGATAGGAAAGTCAGGATGGATAGGATGCGGTACGCATTTAGAACTGCGCATGGTAGATTCCAGCATAGGGTGTATTACTACCCGGTTGAGGAAGGCTAATTTAGGCATACACTGAGTAGAGGGCTAGTGTTAGACCTAGCTGATGAAGAGTATGAAGACACCTAAGCGGGGTCTGGGAGTGTAAGGTGTGCCTAATGTATTTGTGATTATGTATTGGTATTGTTTTGTATTTCCCAACTTTATGAAAGTTATGGGATATGTTATGAACGTAGCAGAATGCTAAAAGATGTAACGTGCTATGTACTATGAGATGCATATTAATATAAGTGTGCTTATTAAATGTGTAACATGGTGAATAAATTTTTGCATCATTTTAAATGTTGTAAAAATAAATAGTGAGATAGTATAATATATATATATATATATATATATATATATATATATATATATATATATATATATATATATTTCGTTATCCAGAAAATGCCGCCAAAAGGACGACCTCCAAGATAAAGGAGACATCAAGAACCTGTTAACAACGTTGGGAATCAGTCGAATCCCATGCAACAATTCGTAGATTTGTTAGTCGGGGCACTACAGGATAGGGCTGCGAATAACAGAAATGAAAACCCTCCGATGGCCCAAGTGGCAAATTTCAAAGATTTCAAGAGTGTGGGACCTCTCGAATTTAAAGGGACCACGGAACCTATAGAGGCTCAAACATGGATCAAGGAAATTGAAAAGGCGTTCGTGATCACTGGAATACAAGAAGAGTAGAAAACTATTTTTGCTACATACATGATGAAAGGAGAAGCTAACTTTTGGTGGGAGGCAAACCAAGACACGGTTGGAACAGGGGTAATACCATGGGAGAGATTCAAGGAAGCGTTCTTTGAAAATTATTTTCCTACGAGCATGCAGAGTCGCATGGAGATACGATTTCTGGAACTAAAACAGGGGGATATGACGGTACCACAGTATGCTGCAAAGTTTAACGAACTGGCAAGGTTTGCACCTCATCAGGTTGATACAGAAGAAAGAAAAATCAGGAGGTTTGAGCAAGGTCTTAAGCCATGGTTGTACAGTAGGCTCTCAGTACTGCAGACAAACAGTTTCGCTACTCTTTTGGAAAAAGCCATAATTGCCGAGGGAGGAAGCGAGAATGAAGGAGTGCACAGAGGTGAAGTAGTGGGGGTTTTAACAAGAGGAAGTGGGACAACAACAACCCAGGAAATTCTGGAAGCAAACCAGGAGATCCAAAGAAGAAGGTAGACGCTTACAAGGAGTGCGGGAAGAACCATTCAGGCGCATGTCTAAAGGGTAAAAACGTGTGTTTTAACTGCGGGCAAGGAGGACATCTATCTCCTAATTGTCCCATTCCAAAGAAAAATGGATGCTTCACTTGCGGAGCATTAGACCACCAAGTAAGGAATTATCCGAGGAAGGGGACGAATGGAGGAAATGGAGGAAAGGGAGACAACAGTGACAGGTTGGCAATAACTGGACCAACACCACCTATTCGACCGACAACAAGGACCTTCAACACGGTTCAAGATGCAGTGGCATCCAAAGATGTTGTTTCAGGTATCATTCCGATCAATAGTATAAATGCATATGTGTTCTTTGATTCGGGTGCTACCTGCTCTTTTGTGTCATTTGAATTCGCGCAACAATTAAATCTACCCCAAGAAGAATTAGAGTATCCTTTAAACATAGAAGTCGCGAACAAGGAAGTAATTCCCGTTAGTCATATTCACAAGAATTGTTGTGTAGACATAAGGGGGCATAAGTTGTCTGTGGATTTAATTCCAATTCAACTGGGGGAGTTTGATGTAATTTTGGGAATGGATTGGTTATATAATCATGGGGCAATGATAGATTGCCAGAAGAAAAGTATTAACCTTTGGACTCCAAATCAGTCTAAGGTAGTGTTTTATGGTAGTAAATCGCCTAGACATTCGTGTTGTCTAACGATGATGCAAGCAAAGAAATTATTAAGGAAAGGATGTGTAGGTTATCTGGCCCACATTGTCGATACCCAGAAAGTGGGAGCAGAAATGAGACAGATACCTGTGGTGAGGGAGTTTATGGATGTGTTTCTGGAGGAATTGTCAAGGTCTTCCGCCAGATAGGGAGATCGAATTTGTCATAGATGTAATACCAGGAACAACGCCAGTTTTGAAAGCCCCATACAGAATGGCATCGGTAGAGATGAAGGAACTGATGGTTCAATTGTAAGAGTTGCTGGACAAAAAGTATATTCAACCAAGTGTATCTCCTTGGGGAGCATCAGTCTTATTTGTCAAGAAGAAAGATGGATCGTTGAGACTTTGTATCAATTACCGAGAGCTAAACAAGGTGACAATTAAGAATAAATACCCATTACCTAGGATCGATGATCTGTTCGATCAGCTGAAGGGAGCAAGATATTTTTCCAAGATAGACTTGAGGACAGAATATCACCAGTTGAAGGTGAAGAAGGAGGATGTACCTAAGACAGCATTCAGGACTCGTTACGGCCATTACGAGTTCCTAGTGATGTCATTTGGGTTAACAAATGCGCCAGCAGCATTTATGGATATGATGAATCGAGTGTTTAAGTAATACTTGGACAAATTTGTGGTGGTGTTCATCGATGATATTCTGGTCTACTCTAAGACACAGGAAGATAATGCTGAACATTTGAGGGTGGTGTTAGAGACACTAAGGAAAGAGAAGTTGTACGCAAGATTTACCAAGTGTGAATTTTGGTTGGAAAGAGTCCAATTTTTGGGACATGTGATTGACAAAGATGGAATCTCTGTGGATCCAGCAAAAGTGGATGCAGTGATTAATTGGGAGCAGCCGAAGACACCAACAGAGGTGAGAAGTTTTTTGGGATTGGCAGGGTATTATCGAAGATTTATTAAAGATTTCTCAAAAATAGCGAGATCCCTAACTAACCTGACAAGGAAAACGGTGAAATTCGTTTGGTCAGAGAAGTGCGAGCAGAGCTTCCTAGAGCTGAAGAAGAGGTTGAGTGAAGCACCAGTGTTATCTCTACTAGATGATACAGGTGATTTTGTTGTTTTCAGTGATGCATCGCACAAAGGACTTGGTTGTGTGCTAATGCAACATGGTAAAGTCATTGCGTATACATCATGACAGTTAAAAGATTATGAGAAGGAATATCCTACCCACGACCTAGAATTGGCAGCGGTAGTATTGGCCCTGAAGATATAGAGGCACTATTTATATGGTGAGAGATGCGAGATATATACGGACCATAAAAGTCTAAAGTATATCTTCACACAGAAGGAGCTAAACACGAGGTAGAGAAGATGGTTGGAGTTGATAAAATACTATGACTGTGAAATTTTGTATCACCCAAGGAAAGCTAATGTGGTTGCAGATGCTTTAAGTAGAAAGGGTAAAGAAACATTATCAGCATTAACGGCTCAAGAAAAGCTAATTAATGAAATGGCAAGGATGTAACTAGAAGTAAAATGTCCGAATGAGTCGAAAGAAAAATTATTTACAATGGAGGCTCATCCAATTTTATTGGATAGAGTAAAAGAAGCGCAAAGCAAGGATGAAGAATGCGATAGAATAAGGAAGAGAATTTCAGAAGGGGAAGAGCTTAAATTCAAGGTGGATAATGAAGGATTGTTGAGATTTGAAGGGAGAATTTGGGTACCGTTAATACCTGAATTAAGAGAAGAAATTTTGCAAGAAGCCCATAGCTTGAACTATTCGATTCACCCGGGAAGTACGAAGATGTACCAAGACCTTCGCCAACATTTTTGGTGGCCTAATATGAAGAAAGAAGTCGCAGAATGCGTCAGCAAATGCCTAACTTATCAAAGGGTAAAAGCTGAACATCAGAGGCCAAGTGGATTACTTCAACCCTTAGAAATCCTAGAATGGAAGTGGAAACATATTACGATGGACTTTGTTGTAGGACTTCCAACTACCCAGAAGGGATATGATGCAATGTGGGTTATCGTTGATCGATTGACCAAATCCACGCATTTCTTGCTAATTAAGATCAGATTCAATTTGGATCAATTAGCTAAGCTTTATGTCACGAAAATTATTTGCAGACATGGAGTGCCAGTATCAATTGTATCAGATCGCGATCCGCGATTTACGGTAAATTTTTGGAGAAGCTTCCAAGAACGCATGGGGATGCAATTGAGATTGAGTACGGCATATCATCCTCAAACAGATGGGTAAAGTGAGAGAACAATTCAAACATTAGAAGATATGTTGCGGACATGTGTTATGGACTTCAGGGGAAATTGGGACGACCACCTACCCTTAGTAGAATTTGCATATAACAACAGTTATCATGCGAGTATAGGTATGCCGCCTTATGAAGCTTTGTATGGAAGACCGTGCAGGACACCATTGTGTTGGGATGAGGTCGGAGAACATCGACTGCTTGGGCCAGAACTGGTTCAGCAGACTGCATAGATCGTCAAGATGATACGGGCAAGGTTAGTGTCGGCTCAAGATCGACAAAAGAAATATGCAGATCAATATAGGCAACAACGGGACTTCGATGTCGGAACCTATGTCTTTTTGAAGGTATCACCCTGGAAAGGGAAAATGCAATTTGAAAAGAAAGGGAAGTTGAGTCCAAGATTCATAGGACCTTTTGAAGTATTGAAGAGAGTAGGAGAAGTGGCTTATGAAATAGCTTTACCTCCTAAGTTGGAACATATTCACAATGTGTTCCATGTATCAGTCTTACGACCGTACAAGCCAGATTACAAGCACGTCATAGAATATGAACCTATTCAGGTCGAAAGGGACCTAACATATGAAGAAATTCCTGTTCAAATCATTGACATGAAGGAGCAAGTTTTAAGGAATAAGGTAATACCTTCTGTAAAAGTTGTATGGAGGAACCACAACGCTGATGAATCTACGTGGGAACTCGAGAAAAAGATGATGAAAAATTATCCCAATCTTTTTGTTTAACCTTGTAATGATTCCGGGGACGGAATCCTTATAAGGGAGGGTGAATGTAATAACTGAGATTAGCATGTAGCTTAATGTATATTAATTAAATGAATATTTATGTGAAATATATTTTTTGTGATTTAATAAATATGTATATATATGTGTTATATATTTATATTTATTTTTATGTGATGAGATGTGTAGTAATAGTTGGTTTAGACTAATTTAACTTTTTTGAACTTACTAAGGAAGCTAATGCTTCAAGTTAAGTGGTTAAAATTCGAATTTGAGTTCGGAATGAAATTCGGAGAAACGGACTGCGGATTTGAATCCGGAACGTCCAAATTAGTCAGGATAGACCCTAAACACATTTTGTGTCGGGGTTAACTTTTTGGTCAAAAGTCAACCGGTTGACTTTTTCGGTAAAAAGTTAAACACGAATTTCGGAGATGAATTTGACGAAAAGGACATTCCCATGAAGATGAGAATGTCGATTTTAGTAGGAATCGACTGTTTTCACGAAAAAGTTAATTTTTAGATGTCAAAATGGTAAAATAGGCCATTAATTAGATTAATGGGCATTAAATAGGAATAATCAGCCAAAGTAGGACCCATAGGACAGCTGAAAATTAATTCTAATTGGGAGAAATTAGCAAACAAGCTAACAAAACGGATTAAGGAGAAAAGAAAAGGAAAATCAATTTAAAACTCTTTAAATTTCATAATCCTTTCACCTTCTTCTTGCAAACTCAAATGATGAAGAATATGGAGAGTTGGGAGAAGATCAAAGGGCTGCTAATAAATTCTATACATACTGCATTCCTAAACTCATGGCCAATCTTTGCAAAATTTTAACTACCGTATGAAAAATTAAGTGAGTGAGAGCTAAAGGAAATTCGGGGGAAGAGGAGGAATTGCTACAAGGTGCTGGAAGAATTTGCAAGCAAAAACAAAGGGAATAACAAGCTTAAATCAGAAGAAGAAATCATCAAATGAGGTAAGTTATGGAAATTTTTGTGTTCATATGAAACTAGTAAGCAAAATGCATGAAAATTGATGAGAATGATTTGTTTGTGGACTTGTGTTGCCATATGGTTATTAGTTGTTGATGTTAGCATATTAAGAACAAAAGTTCTGGATTAAACATGCTTCAAATTCACAGAAAATCAAAGAACTATGTCATCCATGCTCTATGTTTGATAAAATGACTCTAAGAAGCTAAATCAATCAAAAAGTGGAAATTTGTTGAAGTTTGATGTTGTATTATGTGTAAACATGTTAGAATAGATGATCTGGACATTATGAATAATTTTATTGCATGCTCGAATCAAAATCGCAAATTTTTGTCAATTTGGGTTTAACTAGTAATCTATGACTTTTCGGGTTTTTCGGACCATTGGAAATGTACATTCGGTAATCCGAATGATGCATATATTAATTTTCTAAAATACTAGGTAGCATGATGTTTAACCTGACCAAGTTTGAATGTAATCCGAATTGAAATGAGCAGGATATAATTTTCAGAAACTAGCATGAAAATAAGAAAAGTCTGCAAATCTGGGAAATTCCCAGAATTTTCCAAGTCTCAAGAACAGTTTGCGCACGCTTATTAAGGCAACTAATTCGATGCTTTGCTATGTTAGTTTGGTGTATGTAATAATTTTGTAAAATACTAGGTAGTATGATATATATCCTGACCAAGTTTCAAAGGAAACGGGTTTACATTGAGCAAGATATGAATTTTGGGAACTAGCATGAAAATAACCAAAATCTGGAAAAATCTGGAAAACTTAGAAATTTTTCCAAGTCCAGAAGCAGTTCGAGCACGCTTATCTAGGCATCTGTTTTGTGCTTTTATTTTGTTAATTTCATGAATGTTATATTTTTATAAAATACGTTGCCATATGAAGTTTAATGTGTCCAAATATCATGGTCATCCGATCTGTAGGTTAGTAGATATAAATTCATGAAATAGGCTGCTTGAAAAGGAAAAATCTGGAAAACACATAAATTTTTCTAAGTCTGGAAGCAGTTCGAGCACGCTTATCTAGGCATCTGGTTTGTGATCTTATTGTGTTAATTTCATGAATGTTATATTTTTGTAAAATACTATGCTGTATGAAGTTTATTGTGTCCGAATATCATGGTCATCCGATCTGTAGATTAGTGGGAATAAAATCGCAAAAGTGGCGGCAAGAAACAAAAATTTCAATGTCGGGTAAAAAAAAAAATTTTTTTCCCCCTCAGATTCTGAAATTGTACAATTTTACTTATGTGATGCAACTTAATATGTGTTGAATTTAATATGGTATTAAAGTTTAATGGAATGTGGTTTAGTTATAAACTTTAATTGAGATAAAAGTGTCGAAGCGTAGAGCAAAGAATATAGTTAATCTTTAACTGAAATATGAGTACCCGGTTACTTAACGTGACTTAAATATATAGGCTATTTGAAGAATCAAATAGGTAGCATTAATTGTAGCAGCTTATCAGGCAAGTTCCCTAACTTCATTCATTTTATTGCATTGAATGTAAGTTTCCTAACTTGTGCAATTTATTATTGTGTACAAGTTTCTTATAATTGCAAGGTATAGCTTATACAAGCTTATTTATTGAGAAAGTTTCTATTGACGATAATTCAATTATTATTCCAATTACTTATGATTTAAAGTTCTTAATTATTCATGAATTGCTTTTAAAGATGAGTCTTGGCCATTTGCTTCGGCTAGACACTATTGATGTGAAACAATATATTATTGAATTGTTCAAACTTGTTGTAGCTATTTTTTTTAAAACCAACCAATCCAAATTGTTTTGGTGCGGTCTCAAACGAAAACTAAGATGAACAACCCGAATAACGGGAAAACAGATGTCGGGCATATAGTCCCAATTTACGCTATGCGTCAAAACTTGATGTGTTGTGCACAATATAGGGTACGATAGGTTGACCCCCTAGAATATTTGCGGAGAATATTTTTCAGTCTTAGTGATTGACAAATATTCTGATGGTTTTCTGTGAAATAAAAACATTGTTCAAGGTATTTATTACCGCTTAGTATATTGCTGAAAAATTAAATCTCTTTATTCTTGTCATTCGAGCTTACTTCACAATTGTTACTTCAATTATTGAAGATTGCAGAGACAGATGATCTTATTCTTGATGTCGGTTCTTAAACTGTTTATTTATTTACTTGCTGAGCAATTTGTGCTCACTCTTGCTTAAATTAAACATTTCAGTTAAACATGAGAAAGTAGAAGGATCAGGCAAAGAAAAGGCAAACGAAAGATGCATGAATAAGATGTGTTATGTAGTAGATTTAACATTTGGATTGATGTAATATGTATGGATGATATGTTTGTATTCTTATTAAGGTTATAAGAGCCTTCGGACTAGACGATGGGTATTGTAATCACTATTATTATTTGAGTTATCACTTAAGTTATGCTTAGATAGATGGAGTTTATGTAGTACCGTGAGCACCATATCCTATGTTTGATGATACACGGATGTGCGGTATCACAACCTTCGTGTCCCCACCTCCGGCAACCCGATCGGATGACCCGACTCGAGCTTTCGAGAGTCGACTTTGATACCATATATAACAACCCGGGTCAAATCCCGAGTCCGGAACAAATCTTGGGTCAAATCCCAAGACCGAATCGAATCGAATCAAATCCATCTAAACAAGGCTTTAAATTACTAGCCCATTAGTAACTTCTTGGGTCATCTTAGCCCACCACAAGCTCACCCAAAAGATCATGACTGAAGGTACTATTGATAATAACTCAATTCCTTATATAGACAAACGTTTCTCTTATCTTTCGATGTGGGACAGGGGGTGTAACATCAAACATTAGCTTTTCCTTTTTAATTTATCCAAAAATGCACATGAAAATATTATTTATAATAAACTAAATACTTACTTCTTTATTGGAAATTAATTCTAAAAGATTTCACTGATCAAGTGCATCAGCATTATGAAGTGTTTGACATCAGCTTACTAAAGTGCACCAGTATTATGATCCAGGTTGGTTCCTTACTGGAGTACTGTCATTAATAAAGAATGTGAAATTAATATATATTTTACCACATTGTCACCTCTATATATACTTTGGACTTATGTAGATCTGTTTCTCACATTCTCATTTTGACCTAGCATCTATGTTAATTTCGTGCCCCTTTTGTTATGTCAAAAATCTCTTGTCCACTTTGAGATCAATAGCAAGTCAAGGGAACAACGAAACAACCCTAATGCTGATGCCAACATAGTTGTACTAACGTCACAACCGGTGATTTTTTTATTGTTGAGTTGCTATTTTTCAATCTCAACTAATGTGCTGATCATGTGCACTCTAAATAATGAGGGTATAATTATCTTTTAACCATAAAAAAATTTATAAAGGGTAGTACTAAGCAACAAAAGAGACTTCAAGTGTCAAGACTTCAATTATATATAGTCAAATTGATAATTATACTGTCATTAAAATGCACATAACTAGCACATGATTAAAAATAATTGTTATAAGGGGAACAACAAAACAACCCTAATGGTCATGCTAACACAGCTGTTCTGCCGCCACTAGTGACAGTTTGGGAGTGTTATATTTGCCACCACCCTTTTCTAACTAGCAAGCCCTCTCGGGCCACATGAGGTCCCGTCCTAATAGGAAGTGGCACAAGTTTAATCCCCCTTCAACCTTTTCCCATGATGAATTTATTGGTTTTGGTGATCAAGCCAAAAGCGCACATGAGAAGCCAATATCGGTTGTGCTGCCAAGTTAGCGATGGTTGAGAATGATACTACTCCTACAATCACATCAGAAGGTTCCAACGTTCTACCATAACGAATATATTTAAATGAGATTACTTCTCTTGAGTCTAAATAGGGTTTAGTTTGTAGAGTCATATTTTACTATCTCATATCCCTTTTTCATACCGGATGTAAACGAGCTTCCTCCTCCAAAGTTTGTTTTTCGTCAATTGGGTCCTCTAGATATAAGTGGTTGATTTGTGTCAATTTTATTACTTGGACCAAATTTTAACCAATTTCTCCCATATAATAATATTTCTAAATTAGTTTTTTCTATATAAATATTTTATGAAATTTTACTCTATTTTGGATTATATATATATATATATATTCAAAAATTTTATTTTTTCTAAAACTAATTATTAAAACTCAAAATTTTAGATTTGTTTTGTGACATACCCAAATTCGGGTACTTAATTCCCACAGATCTGGTGCTCACTATCCAAAAACATTCACATCTATCTACCCAAAATTAAAGGATAATAACATTAAAATTAATAAATTATCTTCCTATAAAAAGGGTTACAACTTAAACATCTCAAACAACTCCCAGGTCGTCTAACCTTTATAACATCACTGCAGAATTAAAACACAATATTAAATAAGTCTTTGTTACATAAACTTCATCAAACAAATAGACAGTTCGATAGCTACTTGTGCATCTTGCCTTTGGCCTTACTAGTGGACGACTCATCTGGTTTCTCAGTCTTAGCTGCAATGTTTAATGCAAGGGTGAGCAAAACAATTGCCCACCAGGGTAACAGTAACAATGATAACTTCGAAATAAGCAATAAATGGATTTTAATTGAATAACATAATCTTTCCTGTAGTCAAACAGCGATAAGCAAGAACTGATAGCTCAATAAAAAGTTCGATTTTTGAACCAAGATTTGAAAACAATATCATAAATACATTTGAGGGTCACAAGACCATGAACTATGTCCTAGGTTAACAAGTAGCTCTACCGTAACCTTTAACAGTCTTGTAGACTATATAGACCATCCATCTTGTACTCTGAGGGATCAGCCCTTCGTACAATGTATTGTGCACAAACATTTTAACGTTACTGCATAGTATAATCCCCTGTTCTAGGGTTGTTCATCTCAGCTTTTGACATTAGAGTCTGTACCAAAAGAAATTTGGTTTGGAATAACTTCAATAGAAATTCTAGCTTTTAGAACGCTTATCAACTATGGACTAGTTGAATCAATAAGGGTTCGCTAGCCACTAAAGAAACAATAAGATTGAACAATAATATTTAGGTTCAAAGTTCGAACATCGTTGAATCATAATCGAATAATGATAAGACTTGAACAATGTAATATAATCAAAGGTAGAGTATTGATACTCATAATTGAATAAACGTTATGTATCGAGGTAGTGCTTTCAAATGAATTAGAATACTTGATTGAAACATAAACATTGGACATCATGATAAACCTTGCTTGAACATTAATAAGTCAAGGTTATAAAGCTTACTCAATGAGAAAGTAACAAATTAGGAATAGGAAACTTGCCTTGTGCGCTCGCTACAAAATTACAGTACACTTCATCTAAACACCCTACACATTCAAGCTATATTGAAACATCAATATACTTGCTATTATATCTTATTATACACTTAATGTTTCATCACATTCACTGGAATAGGTTAAGAAACATCCCCTGAACTTTACATTTAAACCTTCTATACTGGGTCTGTTCTGCTAATGGCACGACCGCGTCGTTTTTGTTCTTGGCACCAGCGCGACCGCGCTGGTGTGCCTGAACACTGGATCTGGTTTGCATGTAGCGCACTCACACCACTTTTGTTCTTGGCACCAGCGCGGTCGCGCTGGTGCACAGACTTAGATACTGAAGTTCGCTATACAGACTATGCTACAAACCAAAATTCATGTATTCTTCACTTAAAGTCCAAATTAACCAATCTCAGATGATACAAACTTTATAGAACTTAAACCCAACATGATTAACATGATTCTAACATCAAAACTCACCAAAACAACCGGTTAAAAGAATTAAAACCCAAGTTCATGCTCTTTTTAAATATTTTGATATTCTTAGCAAAATCAATCAATGTGAACTCGTTTTACAACCAAATTAATCTGTTCAATTTGCATTCTTTTCGTTTCTCAATGCTTAAACACTATCCAATATCAATTTACATATTATAATATAAATTGAACACTAATTTTAGTATCAAATAAGTTATATACAAATATATTTCACTGTAACTCATTGTAAACATGATTTCTTCATATATATATATCATGTTTTTATGGATCTAAATCATATTCAAATCACATAAAAACAGTTTATATACACAAATTAATATATATAAACCATATATTCAACAATTATCTTCAAAATCACTTTACAGAGAAATAAAATATGTTTTTTTCCAATGAAGAACAATGAAGAACAAAACTAATAACTTAAAAGTTGAATTTACTACCTTCAATCTCTTGTTTTAGCCAACAAAGATATAGCAACTCTTTGTTTTCTCCAACTTACAGCTAGCTTTCTCTTCTTCCTTCTCTCTTTTCTCTCTGTTTTTTTTTCTCTTCTTCTCAACTTTACGTAATATAACTGATATACATATAATTTTATAATATAAACGTATATCATATATTTAGTTGGTATTATAACTAATGTCAGTTATATTTTGTTTTAAAATTCAAAAGCCACTAAGGCTTGTTTGGCAAAACTAAATTAAAATAGGAATTCAAAAGCTAGAAAACTTTGTTTGGTAAAACTAAATTAATCCTATTTTAATTTATTTTAATAACTCATTTACCATATAGTTTAATTATCGCATTTTATTTAATTTAATTAGAACATTACCATATCATTAGTGTAATAAAAATACACACCAAAATATACATCATCTAACAAAAATTTAACCAACATATTCACACATAAATAAATTACCCCACAATAATTTCATCAACTATTTATTTAATTTAGTAAATAAATCAACTAAAATATTTCTTTTATTTAATAAATATTTTAAATTATTACAAAATTCACAATCGTTACATGTTTTATTTTGAGTTAGTTTTTGACCTTTTTGCCTCTACTAAATCTATGCATGCCTCAATTTGGGGGAATTTTTGTCCAAATAACAGAATTGACACAAATCAGCCACTTAGAAAACCTAATTAGCAAAAAATAAAATTTAGGGATGATTTTCAAACCGCGTGCGTACGTGGCAACTGTGGAACAAAAAAGTCAAATACCATGCAAAACAGTCATATACCTAACAAGATGTATACCAGACATATACCCAATTTGGCAGTGAAGGGTATGTTTTGTTTTATACATTAAAAAGTCTTGTAATATAGGTGTCACAGTTATAAATATATTTAATGAAAATGTATGGTTGAAGGCTGTTATCTGCCAAATAATATTGATATATACTATCAGAGTAAATATACTAATTTAGTGAACACTAACTGACTTGTTCCAACGACACTTGTGTGCTCTAACATTAGCTTTTACTCTTTAATTTATCCAAAAAATGCACATGACAAGATTATTTATAATAAACTAAATACTTACTTCTTTATTGGAAATTAATTCCAAAAGATTCCACTGATCAAGTGCATCAGCATTTTGAAGTGTTTGACATCAGCTTACCAATGTGCACCAGTATTATGATCCAGGTTGGTTCCTTGCAGGAGTACTGACATTAATAAGGAATGTGAAATTAATATATATTTTACGACATTGTCACCTCTATATATACTTTGGACTGATATGGATATGTTCCTCACATTCTCAATTTGACCTAACATCTATGTTAATTTCCTGCCCCTTTTGTTATGTCCCAAGTCTCTTGTCCACTTTGAGATCAATGGCAAGTCAAGGGGAACAACGAAACAACCCTAATGCTGATGCCAACATAGTTGTACTAACGTCACAACCGGTGATTTTTTTATTGTTCAGTTGCTATTTTTCAATCTTAACTAATGTGCTGATCATGTGCACTCTAAATAATGAGGGTATAATTATCTTTTAACCATAAAAATGTTACAAAGGGTAGTACTGAGCAACAAGAGAGACTTCAAGTGTCAAGACTTCAATTATATATAGTCAAATTGACAATTATACTGTTATTAAAATGCACATAACTAGAACATGATTAAAAATAATTGTTGTATGGGGAACAACAAAATAACCCTAATGGTCATGCCAATACAGCTGTTCTGCCGCCACTAGTGACGGTTTAAGAGTGTTATATTTGCCACCACCCTTTTCTAACTAGCAAGTCCTCTCTGACCATATGAGGTCCCATCCTAATAGGAAGTGGCACAAGTTTAATCCCCCTTCAGCCTTTTCCCATGATGAATTTGTTGGTTTTCGTGATCAAGCCAAAAGCGCACATGAGAAGCCAATATTGGTTGTGCTGCCAAGTCAGCGATGGTTGAGAATGATACTACTCCTACAATCACATCAGAAGTTTCCAACGTCCTATCATAACGAATATATTTAAATGAGATTCCTTCTCTAGATTCTGAATAGGGTTTAGTTTGTAGAGTCATATTTTACTATCTCATATCCCTTTTTTATACCGGATGTAAATGAGCTTCCTCCTCCAAAGTTTGTTTTTCGTCAATTGGGTCATCTAGATATAAGTGGTTGATTTCTGTCAATTCTATTACTTGGACCAAATTTTATCCAATTTCCCCCATATAATAATATTACTAAATTAGTTTTTTCTATATAAATATTTTATGAAATTTTACTCTATTTTGGATATATATATATATACATATATGTATATATATATTTTTGTTTTTTCTAAAACTAATTATTAAAATTCAAAATTTTAGATTTGTTTTATTTTGAGTTATTTTTTGACCTTTTGGCCCCTACTAAATCTATGCATGCCTCAATTTGGGGGAGTTTTTGTCCAAATAACAGAATTGACACAGATCAGCCACTTAGAAAACCTAATTAACAAAAAACAAAATTTAGGGATGACTTTCATACCGCGCCCGTACGGGGCAACTGTGTAACAAAAAAGTCATAGACCATGCATATACCAAATTCATATACCATGCAAAAAAGTCATATACCTAACAAGATGTATACCAGACATATACCCAATTTGGCAGTGAAGGGTATGTTTTGTTTTATAAATTAAAAAGTCTTGCAATATCGGTGTCATAGTTATAAATATATTTAATGAAAATATATGGTTGAAGGCTGTTATCTGCCAAATAATATTGATACATACTATCAGAGTAAATATAATAATTTGGAACACTAACCGACTTGTTCCAACGCCACTTGTGTGCTCAAACATTCGCTTTTCCTCTTTAATTTATACAAAAAAATGCACATGAAAAGATTATTTATAATAAACTAAATACTTACTTCTTTATTGAAAATTAATTCTAAAAGATTCCACTGATCAAGTGCATCAGCATTATGAACTGTTTGACATCAGCTTACCAAAGTGCACTAGTATTATGATCCAGGTTGGTTCCTTGCAGGAGTACTGACATTAATAAGGAATGTGAAATTAATATATATTTTACCACATTGTCACCTCTATATATAACTTGGACTGATATAGATCTGTTCCCCACATTCTCAATTTGACCTAGCATCTATGTTAACTTCCTGCCCCTTTTGTTATGTCCCAAGTCTTTTGTCCACTTTGAGATCAATGGCAAGTCAAGGGGAACAACGAAACAACCCTAATGTTGATGCCAACATAGTTGTACTAACGTCACAACCGGTGATTTTTTTTATTGTTGAGTTGCTATTTTTCAATCTCAGCTAATGTGCTGATCATGTGCACTCTAAATAATGAGGGTATAATTATCTTTTAACCATAAAAAAGGTTACAAATGGTAGTACTAAGCAACAAGAGAGACTTCAAGTGTCAAGACTTCAATTATATATAGTCAAATTGACAATTATACCGTCATTAAAATGCACATAACTAGCACATGATTAAAAATAATTGTTGTAAGGGGAACAACAAAACAACCCTAATGGTCATGCCAACACAGTTGTCCTGCCGCCACTAGTGACAGTTTGGGAGTGTTAAATTTGTCACCACCCTTTTCTAACTAGCAAGCCCGCTCGGTGCCACATGAGATCCTATCCTAATCGGAAGTGGTACAAGTTTAACCCCCCTTCAGCATTTTCCCGTGATGAATTTGTTGGTTTTGATAATCAAGCCAAAAGCGCACATGAGAAGCCAATATTGGTTGTGCCGTCAAGTCAGGCGATGGTTGAGAATGCTACTACTCTTACAATCACATCAGAAGGTTCCAACGTCCTATCATAACGAATATATTTAAATGAGATTCCTCCTCTAAAGTCTGAATAGGTTTTAGTTTGTAGAGTCATATTTTACTATCTCATATCCCTTTTTCATACCAGATATAAACGAGCTTCCTCCTCCAAAGTTTATTTTTCGTCAAGTGGGTCCTCTAGATATAAGTGGTTGATTTGTGTTAATTCTATTACTTGGACAAAATTTTATCCAATTTCTACCATATAATAATATTTCTAAATTTATTTTTCTATATAATTTTTTTAAGAAATTTTACTCTTTTGGAATATATATTCCAAATTTTTGTTTTTGCTAAAACTAATTATTAAAATTCAAAATTTTAGATTTGTTTTATTTTGAGTTAGTTTTTGACCTTTTGGCCCCTACTAAATCTACGCATGCCTCAATTTGGGGAAGTTTTTGTCAAATAACGAAATTGACATAGATCAACCACTTAGAAAACCTAATTAACAAAAAATAAAATTTAGGGATGACTTTAATACCGCGCGCATACGTGGCAACTGTGGAACAAAAAAGACATAGACCATGCATATACCAAATTCATATACCATGCAAAAAAGTCATATACATAGCAAGATGTATACCAGACATATACCCAATTTGGCAGTGAAGGGTATGTTTTGTTTTATAAATTAAAAAATCTTGCAATATAGGTGTCACCGTTATAAATATATTTAATGAAAATGTATGGTTGAAGGCTGTTATCTGCCAAATAATATTGATACATACTATCAGAGTAAATATACTAATTTAGTGAACACTAACCGACTTGTTCCAACGACACTTGTGTGCTCTAACATTAGCTTTTCCTCTTTAATTTATCCAAAAAATGCACATGAAAAGATTATTTATAATAAACTAAATACTTACTTCTTTATTGGAAATTAATTCTAAAAGATTCCACTAATCAAGTGCATCAGCATTATGAAGTGTTTGACATCAACTTACCAAAGTCCACCAGTATTATGATTTAGGTTGGTTCGTTGCAGGAGTACTGACATTAATAAAAAATGTTAAATTAATATATATATTACCACATTGTCACCTCTATATATACCTTGGACTGATATAAATCTGTTCCACACATTCTCAATTTGACCTAGCATCTATGTTAATTACCTGTCACTTTTGTAATGTCCCAAGTCTCTTGTCCACTTTGAGATCAATAGCACGTCAAGGGACAACGAAACAACCCAAATGCTGATGCTAACATAGTAATACTAGCGTCACATCCGATGATTTTTTTATAGTTGAGTTGCTATTTTTCAATCTCAACTAATGTGCTAATCATGTGCACTCTAAATAATAAGGGTATAATTATCTTTTAACCATAAAAAAGGTTACAAAGGGTAGTACTAAGCAACAAGAGAGACTTCAAGTGTCAAGACTTCAATTATATATAGTCAAATTGACAATTATACCGTCATTAAAATGCACATAACTAGCACATGATTAAAAATAATTGGAGTAAGAGGAACAACAAAATAACCCTAATGGTCATGCCAACACAGCTGTTTTGCCGCCACTAGTGACGGTTTGGGAGTGTTATATTTGCCACCACCCTTTTCTAACTAGCAAGCCCTCTCGGGCCACATGAGGTCCCGTCCTAATATGAAGTGGCACAAGTTTAATCCCCCTTCAGTCTTTTTTTGTGATGAATTTGTTGGTTTTGGGGATTAAGCCAAAAGCGCACATGAGAAGTCAGGCGATGGTTGAGAATGCTACTACCCCTACAATCACATCAGAAGGTTCCAACGTCCTATCATAACGAATATATTTAAATGAGATTCCTCCTCTAGAGTCTGAATAGGGTTTAGTTTGAAGAGTTATATTTTACTATCTCATATCCCTTTTTCATACCGGATGTAAACGAGCTTCCTCCTCCAAAGTTTGTTTTTCGTCAATTGGGTCTTCTAGATATAAGTGGTTAATTTGTGTCAATTCTATTACTTGGACCAAATTTTATCCAATTTCTCCCATATAATAATATTTCTAAATTAGTTTTTTCTATATAAATATTTTTTGAAATTTTACTCTATTTTGGAATATATATATATATATATATATATATATATATCCAAATTTTTATTTTTTCTAAAACTAATTATTAAATGTCAAAATTTTAGATTTGTTTTAATTTGAGTTAGTTTTTGACCTTTTGGCCCCTACTAAATCTACGCATGCCTCAATTTAGGGGAGTTTTTGTCCAAATAACAGAATTGACACAAAATCAGCCACTTAGAATCTTAATTAACAAAAAAATAAAATTTAGGGATGACTTTCATACTGCGCGCGTACGTGGCAACCGTGGAACAAAAAAGTCATATACCATGCATGTACCAAATTCATATACCATGCAAAAAAGTCATATAATGAAAAAGATGTATACCAGACATATACCAAATTTGGCAGTGAAAGGTATGTTTTATTTTATAAATTAAAAAGTCTTGCAATATAGGTGTCACAGTTATAAATGTATTTAATGAAAATGTATGGTTGAAGGCTGTTATCTGCCAAATAATATTGATACATACTATCAGAGTAAATATACTAATTTAGTGAACACTAACCGACTTGTTCCAATG
This sequence comes from Aralia elata, assembly GCA_034770075.1. NCBI lineage: Eukaryota > Viridiplantae > Streptophyta > Magnoliopsida > Apiales > Araliaceae > Aralia > Aralia elata. Next base: position 567,105 of record JAVJAP010000337.1, on the reverse strand, counting down.
CCACTTGTGTGCTCTAACATTCACTTTTCCTCTTTAATTTATACAAAAAAATGCACATGAAAAGATTATTTATAATAAACTAAATACTTATTTCTTTATTGGAAATTAATTCTAAACGATTCCACTGATCAAGTGCATCAACAATATGAATTGTTTGACATCAGCTTACCAAAGTGCACTAGTATTATGATCCAGGTTGGTTCCTTGCAGGAGTACTGACATTAATAAGGAATGTGAAATTAATATATATTTTACCACATTGTCACCTCTATATATAACTTGGACTGATATAGATCTGTTCCCCACATTCTCAATTTGACCTAGCATCTATGTTAACTTCCTGCCCCTTTTGTTATGTCCCAAGACTCTTGTCCACTTTGAGATCAATGGCAAGTCAAGGGGAACAACGAACCAACTCTAATGCTGATGCCAACATAGTTATACTAATGTCACATCTGGTGATTTTTTTATTGTTGAGTTGCTATTTTTCAATCTCAACTAATGTGCTGATCATGTTCACTCTAAATAATGAGGGTATAATTATCTTTTAACCATAAAAAAAGGTTACAAAGGGTAGTACTACGCAACAAGAGAGACTTCAAGTGTCAAGACTTCAATTATATATAGTCAAATTGACAATTATACCGTCATTAAAATGCACATAACTAGCACATGATTCAAAGTAATTGGAGTAAGGGGAACAACAAAACAACCCTAATGGTCATGCCAACACTGTTGTTCTGCCGCCACTAGTGACGGTTTGGGAGTGCCATATTTGTCCCCACCCTTTTTTAACTAGCAAGCCCTCTCGGGCCACCTGAGGTCCCATCCTAATAGGAAGTGGCACAAGTTTAATCCCTCTTCAGCCTTTTCCCGTGATGAATTTGTTGGTTTTGGTGATCAAGCCAAAAGCGCACATCAGAAGCCAATATTGGTTGTGCCACCAAGTCAGGCGATGGTTGAGAATGCTTCTACCCCTACAATCACATCAGAAGGTTTCAACGTCCTATCATAACAAATATATTTAAATGAGATTCCTCCTCTAGAGTCTGAATAGGGTTTAGTTTGAAGAGTTATATTTTACTATCTCATATCCCTTTTTCATACCGGATATAAATGAGCTTCCTCCTCCAAAGTTTGTTTTTCGTCAATTGGGTCCTCTAGATATAAGTAGTTGATTTGTGTCAATTCTATTACGCGGACCAAATTTTATCCAATTTCTCCCATATAATAATATTTCTAAATTAGTTTTTTCTATATAAATATTTTATGAAATTTTACTCTATTTTGGAATATAAATATATTCCAAATTTTTGTTTTTTTTAAAACTAATTATTAAAATTCAAAATTTTAGATTTGTTTTAATTTGAGTTAGTTTTTTACCTTTTGGCCCCTACTAAATCTACGCATGCCTCAATTTGGGGGAGTTTTTGTCCAAATAACATAATTGACACAAATCAGCCACTTAGAAACCTAATTAACAAAAAATAAAATTTAGGGATGACTTTTATATTGCACGCGTACGTGGCAACTGTGGAACAAAAAAGTCATATACCATGCATGTACCAAATTCATATGTCATGCAAAAAAGTCATATAACTAACAAGATGGTATACCAGACATATACCCAATTTGGCAGTGAAGGGTATGTTTTATTTTATAAATTAAAAAGTCTTGCAATATAGGTGTCAACAGTTATAAATATATTTTAATGAAAATGTATGGTTGAAGGTTGTTTATCTGCCAAATAATATTGATACATACTATTAGAGTAAATATACTAAGTTAGTGAACACTAACCGAGTTGTTCCAACGACACTTGTGTGCTCTAACATTAGCTTTTTCCTCTTTAATTTATCCAAAAAATGCACACGAAAAGATTATTTATAATAAACTAAATACTTACTTCTTTATTTGAAATTAATTCTAAAAGATTCCACTGATCAAGTGCATCAGCATTATGAAGTGTTTGACATCAACTTACCAAAGTCCACCAGTATTATGATTTAGGTTGGTTCGTTGCAGGAGTACTGACATTAATAAAAAATGTTAAATTAATATATATATTACCACATTGTCACCTCTATATATACCTTGGACTGATATAGATCTGTTCCTCACATTCTCAATTTGACCTAGCATCTATGTTAATTTTCTGTCCCTTTTGTTATGTACCAAGTCTCTTGTCCACTTTGAGATCAATGGCAAGTCAAGGGGAACGAACAACGAAACAACCCTAATGCTGATGCCAACATAGTTGTACTAACGTCACAACCGGTGTTTTTTTATTATTGAGTTGCTATTTTTCAATCTCAACTAATGTTCTGATCATGTGCACTCTAAATAATGAGGGTATAATTATCTTTTAACCATAAAAAAGGTTGCAAAGGGTAGTACTAAGCAACAAGAGAGACTTCAAGTGTCAAGACTTCAATTATATATAGTCAAATTGACAATTATATCGTCATTAAAATGCACATAACTAGCACATGATTAAAAATAATTGGAGTAAGGGGAACAACAAAACAACCCTAATGGTCATGCCAACACAGTTGTTCTGCCGCCACTAGTGACGGTTTGAGAATGTTATATTCAGATAGGCACACTTAGAAGGGGGTTGAATAAACGTGGAGCAAGTGATATCAAATTTTTATAATTAAAAGGTTCTGTTAAGAATGCAGCCTACCGTATTCACAAATTCAGCTTGTTATATCAGCAAATTTTCAGAATTATCAGAAAACAGTTTATTGACAGTTTTTGTAAATTAATTTACTTATACCAAATAGTGACCTGAGTTGAAACTGATAATTTTCCGATGAAATATATATGTTCAAGTATTAAGATTATGAATTACAACTCAAATTGAAGCATGCACCGAACAATTAAAGTAAACCAATCAATCACATGAACACCAAGAATTTTTACGTGGTTCGGCCCCTAACCTCTACTCTATTGGTCTAATCCACGTCCAATACAAACTAGTATTGTGGACTCTTTATTAATCAATAGTGTACTATTACACAACAAGTTTACAAATTACCCGAGCACTTTTGCTCACCTTGTGCACTTATGCACCCCTTGAGTACTTTTAACTCAACTTGAGCACTTTTGCTCACCTTATACACTTATGCACCCCCAAGCACCTATGCTTCCTTTAAACTTGTTTGTAACAAACTCTAACCCAACCCGGATTAGCAACCAATAGACTAAAACCTTACTCTATTAAATAACCTTGAAACAATATGAATACAATATAAACTATGATCAAAGCAATAAAATATATAACAATTCACAGCTCAACTAATATTCAATGATTAATGTAAAAATATAAAGATATCACCGGTTTAAGTGCAGTGGTATTAAAAGCTGAAATTAGCAATAAACTTGAAGTGCGCAACAGCCTTTTTTAATACTTCACAATTGAAATTTTTGCAGCCCTTATAAAGTGTATGTGTATGTGAAGAGATGATTTTTCAGAATATATATTTTTGTTGTTCTGCTTCTCTATTGCAACTCACAGCTTGAACCCATTTATATAACAGGAGGAATATTATAGCCGTTTGGGAGAAAAATCATTTAGAGAGAAAGTTTTGTCCAATCAGAAAGTTATTTGATTTTTATACCCGTCGAAACTATTAATCCACAATCTGATTTGCTAATTATGCTATAATGAAGATTTTCTTAATCACATGAGAAGTACTTTTAAATATAAAAGGAGGTAAATCAATTACTTATTCCTTTTAACCAATCGTATGAACAACACATTAAAAAATCAATTGTTTAGTTCATTTTCCAAATCAGACGGGCAGCATTAATATGGAATCAATTAGATGGCTCTAATCAATTAGACACCTTTATTTATGGAATCAGTTTAATTCAGCATCTTTTATTATGGAAAGAAGGTATCAATTAATTTAACCATTTATCAAATGAATGGGCAAACTTATTTAAATTAGGGATAATTAAGATTTCAGCATTTAAAACATTCCCTTATTAATTTTGAAAACCCAATTAATTTATTCCATAATACCAATTGGGATTGACAACTTTTAATATATTATATCAAATCAATGGACAGCTCAATCAATTTAAGCAAACATGGAAAGTTTTAATAATTTATATATATTCAATTCCATAATGTTACCAAATTTAAAACATTTCCAAATTAGCTTTTCAATAATACTTTAAAAAAAATCTGTTTCAATAATCAGCCTCTTAAAAAGATACTTCCTTTTTAAATAATGAAAACATGATTATTATTAACCTTTTCCTTTTTATTATCATGCAATGCAATCCTAGAGGCTTTGAAACTGAAATATATTTAGAACTAGGATCTTAACATAATATCCTAGGGACTCAAATGTCTTGCTTCCAATCTTCAGTCCAAATCGATCCTCAGATTTACTTTGCTTTAGTAAAGCAGTGCCCAAATACAGTCTGCTGTATGAGTGGTTGTTAACCTGCTGTATGACACCTGAAGATACAAAAATTGCAAGGCTTAGTTTCACAAGCAAAGTCATCATCAAAATCAAAAAGATGGGGGTATGACCAAGTCAACATTCTCCCCCTTTTTGATGATGACAACACAATAAATAAAGCTTCCCCTAAGACCATCCATAATAAAGAAAAACATTAAATAGAATAACTCCTCTTGAGTTTATGCATTAATGTAAGACAACAATATATATGTTCAAACAAAATATGTCTCCCCCTTTGGCATCATGCAAAAGGAATAACATATGAATTTTACATATGATTTTTCTCCCCCTTTATCAATCAAAAAGAAAGGGAGGACCTTAAAAATATGGTCGCTTTAAGTACTACTAAGGATTGGCATATATGAATCCAAAAATCTTTTCTGTTAACCCAAGTGACTAAAAGATTTAAATTTAATCATTTTCTTGATTTATTTCCATAAAATCAATTAATCACAGATTTAATTAAACATTTACAGCAGTTGGAATCCACATGCTTTAAAAACATGCTTTTCAATTAACCATCTTGTTTCATATTCATCCCCAACATAGCAGATTAATGCATTACATCCATTAAAAATTGTAATAAAAAAATAAATTTAGCCAATAGATATTATAGGAGCAATTTTAGAAAGCAAAATTAGTGGAAACAATACTAATTTAATTCCCAACTTTTAGTTTCTACATTAGGCTTCTAACAGATTATGGCAGCATGAATTATCTACATTATATTCATACCACAGCAATAACAGATTATCACATAATATGCCCAAACTATAGCAATAACAAAATAACTATGGCAATAACAGATTAACTATAGCAGAACATTGTGCATAAGATATCATATCAATAGCATATTGAGGCATCAACAATTATGCTTTAAACCACTACCACAACAGTAATCATATGATGCATTCAAACTTCATTACTTTCATCATAATAGTTATAACCAACAAGTATGAAAACCAACGTTTAAAATTAGACCCACCAAACCATAATACCACAAAAATAAGTATCTGAAAACCAGAACCATAAAACCATAAGTCTGATAAAACACAAGTTTGTCCCATGTTCCTTATAAGTCTTTTAAAATATCTAAAAAGCTTCATCTTTGAATCTAAGAAAGATTACCCAAGTATATCTAAAAAAAATCGTCAACTATAACAAAAGCATAAATTTTACCATTTATACTAGCATGCTTTTTCGGTCCAAAAAGATTAGGCTGAAGTATTTACAAGAGAGAAAAGTTGATACATTATTTTTGACAATAAAAGATATTCTTACTTGTTTACCAAAATAACATGAAGCACATGGGCCTTTCTTTCCATAGTTGATTTTTGGTAATCCTTTCACGAGGTTCTTTGTGGACAACTTTTTAATCAAATCCATATGAACATGTGCCATAGATTTACCTCATCTTATATTGCCTTTGATTTAATTTCTCAAATTCAAACCTTTTGAGTAACTCTTTTGTGTATTTGGTTTGATGCATATAAATATCATCCTTTGTTTGGTTTATTTAGAGTCCCAAACAAAAATAGTTAAGATCTCCCATTAAGCTCATGTCGAACTCCTATTGCATACACTTAGAAAACCACTCACAAAGAAAATTATTAGTAGCACCAAAAATTATATCGTCTACATATATTTGCATAATGATAATATCTTTATTAACATGCTTAATAAATAATATAGAATTGATTTTACCTCTTGTGAAACCGTTTGATAGAAGAAGCTTACTCAACCTTTCGTACCAAGCTCTTGGAGCTTGTTTGAGACCATAGAGAGCCTTTTTAAGCTTGTATACATGGTTGGGGAATTTCTCATACTCGAATCCGGGAGGCTGTTTTAAATATACTTCCTTATTTATGTAGCCATTTAGGAATACGCTTTTTACGTCCATCTGATGTAGCTTGAATTATTTGTACAAGGCAAAAGCTAGTAAAATACGGATTGACTCCAACCTTGCTACTAGGGCAAATGTTTCTTTGTAGTGGATTCCCTCTTGTTGATTGTACCCTTGAGCCACAAGCCTTGCTTTGTTGCGAGTTATTGTTCTATGCTCATCGAGTTTATTCTTGAACACCCACTTGGTTCCAATGATTGATACTCCTTTTGGTAGGGGAACTAATTCCCAAACTTGACATCTTTCAAATTGTTGTAGTTCCTCTTGCATTGCCAGCAACCAATTCTCATCAAGTACAACTTTCTTTGCATTCTTTGGCTCGATTTGTGACAAGAAAGCTAAAAATGCACACATATTTTGAACTCCTTTTCTTGTTGTAATGCCATGGTTTATGTCTCCAATAATATTTTTCGGGAGATGATTCTTGAGGTATCGTGTTGTTTTAGGCGGCAGTGATTGACTTGCTATCTGTTCTGCATTTTGAGCTGAATCAGAATTTTAGTTTTCTTCACTACTATCTGCTGATTCTGTTTTCTGTTCTTCTTGTTGTAAAGTCCAGGAATTTTCAAAACATTGTATCAAATTATTTTGATAGATAAAATTCATTTTATATAATTTTATGAATTTAATTGGACTCCTGTAAGAATTTTTAATTATAGGTCCAATAATTTTCTTTCATAAAAAGGGGCTCACTAATAGTCGGGATAAATTAGTAAGTTAACCCTAAGGATTTAAATTCAAGAAAATTGGGAAGAAAATTTATAAATGAATTCATTTCACTATTATCGGATTTAAATAATTCAAACAGGGAATTATTGTTGAAATGAAAACTTTAATTAATTAATTGAATTAGTTATTAATTTAAATATTAGAACATAAGGGTATCAATTTAATAGACCACATTTCCTTCATTTGGGCTGGACCCATTTTCCTTTTATTTTATTTGGGGCCAAATTTCCTTTTATTTCCTATTGGGCCACTTTTATTTAACTTCAGCCGGCCCAACTCCGAATTTGGCGAGCCCAATTCCCTTTCCTTCCGGGTCGACCCATTTTCCTATTTTTGCCGGGTTGGGTCCGTTTCTCTTAGGGTCATATATCAGTAGCCAAATTGGGGAAATGCTTTGACCGGTGAAACCAAATTGGGGATAATCAAGAGCCGAGAAATCCTAAACCCTTAGACCAGCTGTGACAGAGCCAAGCAAAATCAACAACTGAGCAACGAAAGGAAAACCCAAGTCCTAGACTTAGCCCTCAATCAATCGAACCAAGACCCTCCATCAACCGGTAAGGGACGGGAAGAAGAAGGCGCCGGCGACACCCTGGGTATACCAGCGGAGAAAAGAGTGGAGCCATGATTGACCGAGCAACAAGCGGCTATGACAAACGGTCCCAGAAATCCGGCGACGCGACCGGTGACAGTGCGCATGGCTCGAGGACGGCCGGTGTCGTCAGCGGGCTGGATGGGTGCAATCGACGGCCACTCTTCTTCTACCGTGGGTTATTGACCAAGCAGGTAGGGTATTGCCCAATATTTGGGTAAAATTTTGCCTATAAATTGAAGGTCCCAAACCCTAAACCGAGCTGCCAATTTCTACGAATCCAAATTAGAGGGAAAAAGGGGAAATCAGAGAGAGCGAGAGAGCCAGGGGAGTCAATCGCCGGTGGTGGATGTCCAGCTGGGTTTTGTACTGTGGAAGAAGGAGAAGAACGGCAAGTCGGTCAATTTCAAGGTACAGAGTAGTTCAAGCAACTGAATTAAGTTTCTAGTTCCCAAATTGTGATTGGGGATGTATTCGGATTGTACCTATGAAATGATTAGTATTTTTTTTGTGATTGTTGAATTACATGAGTATTAGGATTTGTTCTTGGGTTGTTTTCACCATACTGGTTTGTGTTGGTTTATCCTGGTTGAGAATTCTGATATTGAATTATGTTTGTTATTGTTTGGTTTTAATCTGGGAAATCCGTATGGTTTTGTTCTTGTTGGGATGTATTGAATTGTTCCTTGGTATTGCTTGGGTTGTATTATTTTTTGATAGGAACTCTGATATGAAGGAACCCTAAGAGGTTCTGGTCGCTTCACTTTTGGTTCTGTGAGTCGGCCAATACCAAATTTTAGGATACCCAGTGTGTGTTTGCTGAAATGCCTAAACCAAAATTTTGTTTTCATTTTTGGTATCAACTATTCTGTCAGCGACATGGGTTATAATAAAATCAAGCATTCGTATTATTGTTATAATGTTTGGGCTGGCCACAAATGTTGAAATAAATGTTGTAGGTACATTGCTGTTAATTGCAGATTTTGTTTCATTTGGTATGGGGTGTACTATCAATGCACATCACTTATGTAAGAACCAAGCTTTAGCCTGTTATATTGGTATCATGGCTGATAATGGGAACTGAAAATCAGTGTGGCCATAAACCTGTTAGGAGTGTTCCTATTGTGATAAAAAAAAAAACTGGATAGTTGGGAATAAGATTTCAAGAATTAGTTATACTATGCGATAATGTGATTGTTGGTTGTGGCATACGATTATTACCATTATGTAATACCATCAGATTAATTGTTTATTAATTGAATAAATAATACACTAATAGCTAATTATTTGTTAAATAATAAATAAAGATAATAAATATTTAGTTGTTATTATTATTAAATAATAACTAAGTATGAATAAAGTTAATAAATAATTATTTATTATTTCCCCATAAATAATAAATAAAGATAACAAATATTTAACTATTAATTGATCATGAACAAGTTAACAAATTAACTATCTATTATTTATCCTTAATAAAGCTAATAAATATTTGATTATTGCTTAACTAATAGTAAACAATAATCAAGTATGAGGTAAGTTATTTAATTATTATTTAATGAATATTAAATAATAATTAGTTATGAATTATTTATAATAAAGATTATAAAATTTTCAATATAAATACAGTTAATAATTTAATTATTTATTATTTATCCTTAAATAATAAATAAAGCTAATGAATATTTTATTATTGCTTAATTACTATTAATTAATAACCAAGTATGAATTAAGTTAATAATTTGATTATTTGTCAATAAGTGATAAATAAAGATAACAAATATTCAATGAAATAAATTATTTATTTATTTACCAATAAATAATAAATAAAGATAATAAATATCTAATTGTTATTCAAATGATAATAATAATTAAATATGAATGAAGTGACGAAATAATAAGGATAATAGTTACTTAATCATTAATGAAATAATGATTAAGTATGAGTGTGATAAATAAGATAGTTATTTATTTCCGTCCTTAAATAAACACTCAAGGATTTCTTAATAATATTAAGTGTGGGTAGGATTTATACAGGAAGTATTTAATTAATGTTGAATAAGGAACAAGTATAATAATTACTAAATTACCCTTAAGGTAAATAGTAATTAAGTAAATAAAAGATTAAGTGAGAGGTCAACTACTATTTGGTTATTATCAAATCATGTTAAATTCATTAATTATCTTGCAACTGATAGATAAGGGATTTAACCCCCATTTAGAAGGGTACTCATATGATAGGTAACCAGGACTAACTATTATTTATCTTAAATAATAGCTATAGGCCATTAAAATTTTGTTTAGCTGATGGCTAGGTAGTAATTAAATTCGGTGAATTGTTTATAATTACGCAATGCTAATGGATAAACCAACTCTACCAGCTGATAGGTTATCCAAGGTCAAGTAATTAAAGCTAAGATTTAAATTGTAGCTGAGCAAACAGGCAAGTTCCTAACCCTAACTTCTTACATTATTGCAAGTTCTTCCTTACCCAACTTTTACATTGAGCAATACTTCTAAAACCTTATGCAGTATTTTAATTCATGCAAAAAGGTATACATTATTGCAAGTTATTCTTTAAGCTTGAATTTTCCTCCAAGCATGCTTTAAGTGGTCTAATTACTTTCAAAATTATTCCACATCTGTATATTTATTGACATTCGTGCATATGAATTCGTATATTTAAATTCAGAAATCCATTCATGGTTAAGTCTGAACCCTTGTTCGGTCAGACAATTATGTGAGAAATTATAAAAGCTATCCGAACCAATCAATGGTAAGGATTCTTAGACTGTATGAACACCCCTTTATTTATAGGGGAGTACCCCACGTACCGTATACAAGGTACAAATAGCAGAATTAAATGTTATGCATATACATAGGGTACGCGAGGCTGATCCCCTCAAGTACGTTATTCTGTAGCCAGTAACCAGAGGGTCAACTAGCTATTGACTCCTTTGGAAGTTATCGTTCAAAGTCTATTTGACTATCAATTGTTCTAAAAGCATTTAATGTTCTTGCTTCTGATTATTCTATTGTTGAAATCCCCTTAATATCCCTTCATCATGATATATCTTTATTGTTGAACTTTAAACTTGCTGGGCAAACTCGTTGCTCATTCTTGCTATATCATGACTTCATTGCAGCTAAACCCGAGACGTCAGGGAAGAACAAAGGGAAAGAAAAGATGAAATGATAGACTTCTCGTAGCAGACTTTAGGTTCATGTGTTAGTTAATTACTGTAAATGTAATTTAAACCCTGATAGCTGTTTAGGGTATGGATTGTGTAATTGTTTAAGGTTAATCGTATTCTGGGACTAGTAACACCTTGTAATGAACAACGTATGTTTATTTTATTCCGCATTTTAGATACCATATGTTGTTATAGGTGGATGTTTATGTTGGATCGTGATGACCGGATCCGGGTATTTGGAGACCCGAATTTGGGGGCGTCACACTTGTTCTAGTAAAACGGTCTGCTGTTTTTTTACATCTGGTATACTGTCCTTTGTTATCTATTTTACTGATATACCTGCATCCTCATCTCTTTCTTTTGGCAGATCATTATTAGTCTCATTAAAGCTCACATGTACAGACTCTTCAACACATGATTTGTTAATATTAAACGCACGATTTGCTTTACTATGTTGAGAATAGCCAAAAAAAATAAGTTCATATGATCTAGCATCAAATTTATCTAAGTTACCACATGCACCAAATACTTTGAAGTAACTTATGCTTGGAATTTTGTTATTTAGCAATTCATAAGGTGTTTTAAGAAGAGTAAGATAAATAAGTATTCTATTAAGAACATAACAAGAAGTATTTACCGCTCCGGTCCAGAATTTCTTTGGAAGCTTACTTTCTTGTAATACTATTTGAGCCGTTTCTTGCAACGTTCTATTCTTTCATTCCTCCACTCCATTTTGTTGAGGAAATTTTGCTTTGAGATGTACCTATAATAATTCATCCTTTTGGTACCCATATCTTTTTGGGTCTTTTTGGGTTAGTATGCAAATCACTTTTCTTAATCCACACTTTCTTGGTTTTCTTGTTGCAATTAAAATCTAAATGTCCTTTAATGCCACAATTTTTGCAAGTAGTAAAAGGAAAACAATAATTTAATTTGAAATGTGATTTAGACTTTAACATTTTCACATCATTCTTTTTATGTGTGGAGTTATAGCCAATGCCTTGTCTTTCAAAACTAGGTTTTTGTTTTCCCAATATGATATTTAAGTTTTCTTCTCCTTGAACAAACTTAGCTAATAATGATTTTAATGATTTTATTTCTTGTTGTAATTTATCATTATTATTTTCTTTTGTATGTGTATTATCATTGAAGGTATCAATACAAACATCTCTCATTTTTATTTCATTTTTTAATTTTTCAATTTCTCCATTCAAATGATTTACCTTGTTGCAGAGAACTTTGTTGCAATTATCTAAACAATCATTCTTAGCAATTAAAATTCTTTCCTCTTGTGATGGTGTTTCAATTTCTTTTTTTCTTTAACTAGTGTTTCAACTTCATTCATAAATGTATATATATTAAATCTTTTAAGCACATATTTTTTTTCTTTTAGTTTTTCATTTTCTTGTTTCAAAGAATCATAAACTGAAATGCTTACCTCACTTGATTCTTGTCCAACTCCCATGAAACACACTTGAGCTATTTCATCATTTTCATCAACTTCCACGTCAGACTCATCATCACTCCAAGTAACGAGTGCTTTGTTCTTTTTAGTATCCTTGAAGTTTGATTTTCCTTTGTCCTTTATTTTAAAACAATCTTTTCTAAAATGACCCGGATGCCCACATTCGAAGCGTGTATCATCACTTTCCTTTCCTTTGAATTTGTTTGACGCCATAACATTCTTCCTTTTGTTCTTCCTTTGTAGCAATCCTTTGAGCTTTCTTGAGATCTTAGCAATTTCCTCATCCGAATCATCAATCAAGTCTTCTTTATTTCCTGCATTAAGAGCTAACACTTTCTTTCTAGGAGTTTCCTCCTCATCATCATATATCTTTAATTGATGTTTATATTCTTCTAATTCACCAAACAATGTTAATGTATTCATAGAAGAAATATTAGACGAGTCTTGGAGAGTTATTACTTTTGATGCAAACCTTTTGGGCATAGCCCGAAGAAGCTTACAGTTGATCTCGTTTTGTGGGATGGATTTGTCAAGTAGCTTCAAGAAATTCATGTGTTAGAAATCTTGCTTGTGCCTCCATGATGGTTTCATCTTTTTCAAGCTTGAACATCTCGTAATCATGCATGAGCATGCTTAGCTTTACTTCTCTAACTTTTGAAGTTCCTTCATGACTAACTTTCAAGGTATCCCATATTTCCTTTGCCGAGTTACATGAAGATACTTTATCAATCTCCGATTATAACATTCCACTAAGGAGAGTGTTCATTGTTTTGGAATCATAAGATGTCATGTAAACCTCGATTGAGTCCATCTCCATCAATGTTTTCGGTGTACCATCATTCTTCCTTGGAATAACTGGTCCATTCTCCACGACCCACCATTCCCAAGGATCCCTTTTGAGATAGATCCTCATTTGAAATTTCTAAAAATTATAATTCTCCGTTCCATAAAGCAATGGTAGTTTATTTGTCAATTGCCGTTCTTGGATATTACTCCCAAATTATGCCATAGAAGAATCTTTCCCTACAAGTCACCTTTAAGACCAAGATAAGTAGAGCTAAGCTATGATACCAAATGAAATTCAGATAGGCACACTTAGAAGGGGGTTGAATAAGTGTGGAGTAAGTGATATCCAATTTTTATAAATTAAAGGTTCTATTAAGAATGCACTCTACCGTATTCACAAATTCAGCTTGTTATATCACCAGATTTTCAGAATTAACAGAAAATAGTGTACTGACAGTTTTTGAAAATTAATTTACTTATACCAAATAGTGACCTGAGTTGAAACTGATAATTTTCTGATGAAATATATATGTTCAATTATTAAGATTATGAGTTACAACTCAAATTGAAGCATGCAACGAACAATTAAAGTAAACCAATCAATAACATGAACACCAATAATTTTTACGTGGTTCGGCCCCTAACCTCTACTCTAGTGGCCTAATCCACGTCCAATACAAACTAGTATTAGAGACTCTTTATTAATCAATATTGTACTGTTACACAACAAGTTTACAAATTATCCGAGCACTTTTGCTCACCTTGTGCACTTATGCATCACTTGAGTACTTATACTCACTTGAGCACTTTTGCTCACCTTATGCACTTATGCACCCCTTGAGTACTTATACTCACTTGAGTACTTTTGCTGACCTTGTACACTTATGTACCCCAAGCACGTACCTACGCTTCCTTTAAACTTGTTTGTAACAAACTCTAACCTAACCCGGATTAGCAACCAATAGACTAAAAACCTTAGTCTATTAAATAACCTAGAAACAATATGAATACAATATGAACTATGATCAAAGCAATAAATATATAACAATTCAAAGATCAACTAATATGCAATGATCAATGTAAAATATAAAGATATCACCGGTTTAAGAGCAGTGCATTGAAGCTGAAATTAGCAATAAACTTGAAGTACGCAGCAGCCTTTTTAATACTTCACAATTGAAATTTTTGCAGCCCTTATAAAGTGTATGTGAAGAGATGATTTTTCAGAATATATATTTTGTTGTTCTGCTTCTCTATTGCAACTCACGGTTGAACCCATTTATATAAGAGAGGAATATTATAGCCATTTGAAGAAAAATCATTTATAGAGAAAGTTTTGTCCAATCAGAAAACTAATTGATTTTATACCGTCGGACTATTAAGCCCCAATCTGATTTGCTAATTATTCTATAATATATGATGAAGTCCATAAGCTATCAATAAAGATATAAGGCTATAATCTAATTGCCCAATCATGTTGTTGTTTAAGCTTAGTCACTGATTGATTTTTAGCCACTCATGATAAGAAAGGAATCACGCTTCTTAAGGAAGGTATATCAAGCAAGATTTTCTTAATCACATGATAAGTACTTTTAATATAAAAGGAGGTAAATCAATTACTTATTCCTTTTAACCAATCGTATGCAACACATTAAAGAATCAATTGTTTATCTCATTTTCCAAATCGGATGGGCAGCATTAATATGGAATCAATTAGATAGCTCTAATCAATTAGACACCTTTATTTATGGAATCAGTTTAATCAACATCTTTTATTATGGAAAAAAGGTATCAATTAATTTAACCATTTATCAAATGAATGGGCAGCTTATTTAAATTAGGGATAATTAAGATTTCAGCATTTAAAACATTCCCTTATTAATTTTGAAAACCCAATTAATTTATTCCATTATATCAATTGGATGGACAACTTTAATATATTATATCAAACAATGGACAGCTCAATCAATTTAAGCAAACACGGAAAGTTTAATAATTTATATATATTCAATTCCATAATGTTACCAAATTTAAAACATTTCCAAATTAGCTTTTCAAATAATACTTTAAAAATTTTGTTTTAATAATCAACCTCTTAAAAGATACTACCTTTTTAATAATGAAAGCATGATTATTATTAACATTTTCCTTTTTATTATCATGCAATGCAATCCTAGAGATTTGAATTGAAATATATTTAGAGATAGGATCTTACATAATATCCCAGGGACTCAAATGTCTTGCTTCCAATCTTCAGTCCAAATCGATCCGCAGATTTACTTTGCTTTAGTAAAGTAGTGCCAATACAGTCTGTTGTATGAGTGTTCTTAACCTGCTGCATGACACCTAAAGATACAAAAATTGCAAGGCTTAGTTCACAAGCAAAGTCATCATCAAAATCAAAAGATGGAGTATGACCAAGTCAACATTCTCCCCCTTTTTGATGATGACAACACAATAAATAAAGCTTCCCCTAAGACCATGCATAATAAAGAAAAACATTAAATAGAATAACTCCCCTTGAGTTTATGCATGAATGTAAGACAGCAATATATATGTTCACAAGCAAAGTCATCATCAAAACCAAAGGATGGAGTATGACCAAGTCAACAACCACATGAGATCCCATCCTAATAGGAAGTGGCACAAGTTTAATCCCCCTTCAGCCTTTTCCCGTGATGAATTTGTTGGTTTTGGTGATCAAGCCAAAAGCGCACATAAGAAGCAAATATTGGTTGTGCTGCCAGGTCAGACGATGGTTGAGAATGCTACTACCCCTACAATCACATCAGAAGGTTCCAACGTCCTATCATAACGAATATATTTAAATGAGATTCCTCCTCTAGAGTCTGAATAAGGTTTAGTTTGTAGAGTCATATTTTACTATCTCATATCCCTTTTTTCATACCGGATGTAAACGAGCTTCCTCCTCCAAAGTTTATTTTTGGTCAATTAGGTCCTCTAGATATAAGTGGTTGATTTGTATCAATTCTATTACTTGGACCAAATTTTATCCAATTTCACCCATATAATAATATTTCTAAATTAGTTTATCCTGTATAAATATTTTATGAAATTTTACTCTATTTTGGAATGTGTGTATATATATATATATAAATATATATATTTAAATATATATATATATATATATATATATATATTCCAAATTCTTATTTTTTGAAAAAATAATTATTATAATTCAAAATTTTAGATTTGTTTTAATTTGAGGTAGTTTTTTGACCTTTTTGCCCCTAATAAATCTATGCATGCCTCAATTTGGAGGTGTTTTGTCCAAATAACAGAATTGACACAAATCAACCACTTAGAAAACCTAATTAGCAAAAAATAAAATTTAGGGATGACTTTCATACAGCGCGCATACATGGCAACCGTGGAATAAAAAAGTCCACCAGTATTATGAACAAAAAAGTCCACCAGTAAAACAACCCTAATGCTGATGCCAACATAGTTGTACTAACGTCACAACCGGTGATTTTTTTTATTGTTGTGTTGCTATTTTTCAATCTCAACTAATGTGCTGATCATGTGCACTCTAAATAATGAGGGTATAATTACCTTTTAACCATAAAAAAGGTTGCAAAGGGTAGTACTAAGCAACAAGAGAGACTTCAAGTATCAAAACTTCAATTATATATAGTCAAATTGACAATTATACCGTCACTAAAATGCACATAACTAGCACATGATTAAAAATAATTGGAGTAAGGGGAACAACAAAACAACCCTAATGGTCATGCCAACACAGCTGTTCTGCCGCCACTAGTGACGGTTTGGGAGTGTTATATTTGTCACCACCCTTTTCTAACCAGCAAGCCCTGTCGGGCCTCATGAGGTCCCATCCTAATAGGAAGTGGCACAAGTTTAATCCCCCTTCAGCCTTTTCCCGTGATGAATTTATTGGTTTTGGTGATCAAGCCAAAAGCACACATGAGAAGCCAATATTGGTTGTGCCGCCAGGTCAGGCGATGGTTGAAAATGCTACTACTCCCACAATCTCATCAGAAGGTTCCAACGTCCTATCATAACGAATATATTTAAATGAGATTCCTCCTCTAGAGTCTGAATAGGGTTTGTAGACACCCAAATTTTGCACTTCGTATACTAACCTTGACAGGAGGGAAAATTCGTCAAATTGACCGGCCTGCGAGAGCAAAAAAAATAGGAAAAGTATAGACGCTCGACGCCACCATGACAATGTGCAACCGAAATCGACATGACATCAAGGCCATCCGAATTTGGCATTCCTGGAGGGTGTGGCACACCTCCCAATGATTCCCGGACTGTAAAATACGAGCCTGTCAGCGAAAACCAGCGTCACGGCACGAGAATCGAGGCATAGCACGAAAATTGAGAAAGTCAAGCTAGCCAGCCGCGGATTGATCTGCGGCCAAGTGGGTGCGCCAGCACGGAAACCAGGAAATCAGCACTATCAGCTGAGTGCGATGGGAAGTGGGCCAGCCAGCCGCAGATGGATCTGCGGCCAGCCGCAGATCAATTCCATCTGCGGCTGGCTCTGGCCAGCCTATTTCAGCCCAGTTTCGTGCAGCATACAGGAGGTTCAGCAGTTTGGCGGAAGAAGAAGAAAATCAGCAGCAGTTTTAGCTCGGAAATAGAAAGAAATAGCAAAAATTCTTGCAACAATTGAGAGAAAAAAGAGAGGAATTTCCTTTGTTGTTAGATTATATCAATACATCTCATATTTCATTCAATACACAAGTTTCTACACAATTTTGGTATCATTTGCAAGGTGAAAATCTCATTATTTTTGCAACTTCTATAATGTCATTTGGCTAAATTTAATTGTAATTTTCAAGAATATTGTTGAACAATCATGGATTAGGGATTATTGGTGAGGGTTCCATTGGAACAAAATCCTTCCTAACAATCCGATGATATCTAATTGGTGAAATTTCTAGCTTGTTTATGGATATATATTAGGCGTAGTTTAATTGATTGTATTTTTAGGATGTGTTAGGCAATCTACGTTGTTATTATTGTAGTATTCATTTTGTGAGTGTGTAGTAATCGTGGTTGTGAGCCTAGGAAAGCGACCCCGTGGTTCAAATCCGATGATGGACGTTTTGGTGTATGTAATAGATTTAAGATGTTTGTTTTGTAATGTGTAACTGTCGGGCCTTAAAACGACGCTAAGGCGAGAATCGGGTTTAAGGCCCCGTATTAGTGGAATATGTGATTGTTGGCGTTCGGGGATATTTTGATGGCTCACATGCCCACGGATAGCCCCGACGCATGTTTATGCTTGATTAGATTTTGAGACGCCAAAAGAATTTCAAAAAGATTAAACGATAAAGATCTTTTCTAAAATCAAAATCAAAGTAGGATATTAGCATCACGAGGCTAAAAATTTGGAAATGCTAACGAAAGTCGATTCCTATCCTATGGGAAAGCTAAAAGAGGTTATTTTCAAATGTCACGAAAAATGGTTTTTTATAAAAGAACGAACCGTTTTATTAAACCTTGATACATAGGGTGAAAGAGATTCTAGAAATTGCCCATCAATTATGAAAGCAACGTATAAATCTCGATTCCTATTTGGCTAAGGTTTAACGAATTCATGTCTTCCCAAAACGACACTTAATAAAAATCTCATAATTTTTGCCATTTAAAATCGAACCTTTCCTATAAAAAAATAAAGCTTTCTCGTATTAAAGGAAAAGACATCCTAAAGCACTCTCCAAAATAAAACACGCCTCTTTCATAAAATACCCAAAAGAATTTCTTCCATACAAACTCACCACAACATTCATTCAGGCACACATACACACACACACGCACACATACACATTTTATGAAATAAAGGATAGGAAAGCATCAAGATTGCGGTAACCGTGTTTCACGGAAGTCGAGGGGTGCCTAACACCTTCCCCTCACTTAAGCAAGCCCCCGAACTCTATGAATCTCGATTCACAGACCAATTAATTCGGAGTCACATATGAGCCAGCGATTTATAAAAAACGAAAACTCGGATGAGTTGGTACATCCATTTCAAATATACCAACTGGCGACTCTGGTTAATTGGCTCATCATAAAAAACAATCTTTCAAAACCCCGTCGACCTCAATGCCGAGCTTTTCCAAAAATCATCTAAACCAAAAGGCTAAAGATTGGAAAAGACAAAAAAGGACAAAGCGGATAAAACCGGCGTCGACAGCTGGCGACTCCGCTGGGGATTTTTAGAGGGCTTAAGCCGCTTTCAAATCTTGATGCTTTCTTATTTAAATTTATGAATATGTGTGGGTGTGCGATTTTGTGATCTTTTGTACGTTTTGTTGTGTGAATGTGTGTTTGTGTCCAAATAAGTGAATATCTGAATGGAATTGCTTTACTTTTAAAGTAATCATTTGTATACGGTGAGGACGATGAATGTGAATGTATGTTGAGAGAGTACCTCCTCCTGAGGCGAACCTGTCGGTTGCTTATTACTGGACTCGAAGGGGCTGCTCCCCGGAGATGGCTCAGGAAACGCACCACCCAAATCCGCTCCAATCGAAAGGGCTCAGACGAGTAGATTGCGAAGATTTGGGGACCTTCATGCCAAAAAGCCCGTGAGAGTAACCCTAGGATAGGTCAGCCTCAGATTAACCCTACGCAGGAAAAGTCTCTTCATGCCTTTTTACATTTCACGCATAAATGTCATGATATTCGCATCCCTTTTGCCAGGAGAAATTACTAACCTCTATGTTTTGCAGGGAACAGCTAGGGAGCTTAATAAAGCCATGTTTAGCATTTGTCATTGCATTAAAGGGCTACTAACTTTCTGTTTTGCAGGGAAAGATTAAAAAAACCCCAAAAACACAAAAATTACAGCTTTAGCATGCATCCGCATTTTTATTCCCCACAACTAAACTTTTAACCTTGGTTTCTGTAGGATTGCTCCTCAAACCCGTTCGCAGTCTAAAAAGGCCCAAAACTCCATATCTGAAATGGCTGATATTCCATCTACCAATTCCAGTGCCATATCTAGGGAGGAATTTGATGACTTTAAGAAGCAGATGTTAGAAATGGCCATAATGCTAAGAGAGCAGTTGATACCCAGGCAGGAACTACCTAAGGAGGATCCACCTAAGGGCGAGCCAGTCATCCCAAAGGCCATTCCCGTACCAAACAAAACAGTGATTACTATCCCGGAGGAGGGAGATACAGATGACTTGCGAAAGAAAATGAGACAAATGGAAGAAACCATCCAATCTATGAAGGGCATAGGGTCCCTCGGCAGGGTTAACTATTCAGATTTATGTGTCTTCCCCGGAGCCAGATACCCGGAGAAATTTAAAATCCCAGAGTTTGAAAAATACAATGGAAAGGGGTACCCCTACACACACTTGAAAATATACATTGGAGAACTCGGGTCTTATGCCGAGGACGAGGGATTGAGAATGCAGCTGTTCCAGAAAAGCTTAACGGGTGAGGCAAGAATTTGGTATGCCCGCCTTGACAACGCCCGAATCCACAACTGGGAGGAATTGGCCCATACCTTCTTAACCCAATACAGCTTTCAGGCCCAGATGGCCCCTGACAGGTATCAAATGACAAAGGTTAAGAAACAACCTAGGGAATCCTTCCGGGAATATGCGCAACGATGGAGGGGCATGGCTGCACAGGTGAACCCCCCGATGAGCGAATCAGAGATGGTGATGACCTTTGTAGACATTCAAGAGGCACCGTATTACGAACGAGTCATCTCGGGGATTGGAAGACCCTTCGCTGAAATGATTAAACATGGAGAGATGGTAGACATGGGGTTGAAATCGGGTAAAATCCGGGATCTTACTGCTTTAGAAACTGCTGCCGAGCAAATACAGAATGGAAACTATGGCAGCAGTTCCCGGAGGATCCAAAAGAAGAAGGAGGAGGATGTATCCCTCATCCTACAGGGGTCATCCAGAAAAACAGAAAGCCATCACCCGGTACAGGTGCAAAGGGTAGGGCCATTCCGACAACCAAACTTCACAGATCAAAGGGCAGAGGGGCGAAGGAGATATGAGGCCTCGCAAAATCAAGTATTCACCCCACTCGGGGAGCCTCTCGAGCGGATTTTGGCAGTATTGATGGCCCAAAAGAAGATAATCAATTTGGCTCCCCCAAGTGACCCGAAGGGAAGGAGATTTGACCCAAGCAAGCGGTGCGCCTACCACTCGGGTTCCCCGGGTCATGATACACAAGATTGTTGGACATTGAAACATATAATTCAGAACATGATCGAAAATGGGGAAATTGTGGTGGAACAACCAGACTCCCCGAATGTTAAGGCAAATCCCCTGCCAAGACATGATGGAGGGGGAGTCAATGCGACGGAGGCAAGTGAAGCCGGGGGGCCGCCAAGGTTAAACTATGTGCAGAAAATTGAGGAAATGATCAACGTGATACATGATCATGGGAGTGCACGGGGAACGCCCATCAGGTTGATAGGGGTAAGTACGAATAGCACGGAGGGACCGGTCAAGTTGACGGCTCCGAGGCCCATCATCCTTGCGGCAAGGTCGCAACTCTCTATCAGTAGTCTAAAGACTGTACCCTGGAATTATGGGGGAATACCAGAGGAAGCGGCCAGTTGTGCTTCCGTGACAACAAGGGGGAACCCCTTATATCTTCCCGGGCGAGTCCTTAAGAGCCAAAAGAGAAAAAATGAGGAGGTGTCCGAGGAAAGGGCCATAGAATTTTTGAAACGGATGGATCACCCAGAAACAAGAGGGATCCAGATTTTAAGTGAGGAGTCGAACCTAACATCAGTCATGGACTTGGTGTTGTCATCCAGTGAGCATTGCAAAACCCTGACGAAGGTTCTAGAGGAGGCATACGTGCCCAAAGAAATTAGTGAGGAGGGTTTTGGCCAGCTGGTGGGCCACCTAATGGAAAGCGATGCAATATCCTTTACGGATGAGGACATTCCCAAAGAGGGAAGGGGACACCGGAAACCACTCCATATTGCGGTAATCTCCTCAGGGTATGTCATGAATGGGGTGCTGATCGACGGGGGATCGGCATTGAATATATGCCCTCTCAGTACGCTAAAGAAAATGAACATCAGTTCCAAGCGCCTACGGGCCAGTCATGTGGTGGTCCGGGCTTTTGACGGATCCCGGAGGGATACCATTGGAGAAATAGAATTGTCGGTGGAGATAGGGCCCTGTACTTTCGACATCTCTTTCCAAGTTCTTGACATCGCGGCCAGCTACAACCTGCTGTTAGGGAGGCCATGGATACACATGGCCGGGGCAGTTCCCTCCACGCTCCACCAACAAATCAAGCTAATCATCGATGGGAATCTGGTCACAATCTCGGCCGAATGTGATGACCTTTCTCCTCCTAGAAGTGACCTGCCAGTGATCAATGTGGATGAGTCGGTAGCACCTGCCAGCTTTCAAGCACTAGAGATTAGCACCCCCCACTATAAATACCTGGGAGCTCCAACTGTGAAACCTAGGGTCTCTCCCGAACTTACCTTTGTGGCAAAGGAAATGATAAAAATGAACTTCCAGCCTGGGCAGGGGTTAGGAAGGAGCAGTCAGGGAATCACCGAGCCCATCCACCTACCGCATCAGATAGGCAAGGCAGGGTTGGGGTACCACGAGGGCGCAGTACGGAGACACCGTCGGGGTGCGGCTCCGATTCGACTAGCTAGCAGCCAAGTGACCAAAGTCGACAACGAGCAGGGGATCAACGAGCCTATGATTGGGGCAGGGAATGAAGAGTTAACCCCCGCACGTAGTGAGTCGGCCCGGAGGGAAAGTTTCCTGCAGGAGGTCGCAAAGGAGTTTGAAACCAAATGCTACATCCCCGAACAATCAACAAGCAGTAGGGAGGGGACGAATATTATCGCACCACCCGAAGCCCAGAAGGTTGTGCCTGTCATCGATTGGGCAAGGCTGATCATTCCTGAAGAGAATAGGAGGGAGGACTCAGGCGACGTAGCTGTTATTATCGGGGAAGTGTCCGATGTAAAGCCCCCTTTCATCCAGCGCATTTCATCTGACCTGACTGTCGACAACTGGACCATGAAACCAGTAGTATCCAAAAAAGGGTAAAACCCGACGTCAGGGTGGTGGACCCCAGAGGATGGGGGAATGAAGAAGTTTCATTTTGTTGTTGTTTTATTTCTGCATAATTATGTCGTTTCTTCGTGTTATTTTGAAAATGCGATCGTCGTGAAAAAATGATTTATATATGACAAGTATTTTGTTTCATGTCAGGTGTACCAATTTGAGTAATCCTTGCCTAACAAATGGTCTCTCAAATTTGAATGATGATTATGATTTTGACATTGAGCTGGATTTCGATTTAATGGGCATTGAACAAGACGAGACAGATTACGACGACGCGCCTGATGAGATCAAATGATGGGTCGAGGATAAACCCAAAACCCAATTTAGACCAAACCGTCACCATTGATATTGGAACCCCTGATAAGCCAAAAGAACTCAAGATAGGGACGGACCTTACCCCCAACCAAAAAGCTGAAATGACTGAGCTACTAAAGCAATATGAGGATGTCTTTGCCTGGTCTCATGAGGATATGATCGGATTATCCACCGACATCGTGGTACACCGATTACCCATCAAGGAGGGTTTCCGGCCTGTCAAACAAAAATTAAGAAAGTTGAAACCGGAGTGGAGCTTAAAAGTAAAAGAAGAAATCATCAAGCAGTTCAGGGCGGGAATCATTATGGTGTCCACTTACCCGGAATGGCTGTCCAATGTAGTCCCAGTGGCTAAACCTGGAGGAAAAGTAAGGGTATGTGTAGACTACAGAGATCTAAACAAGGCCAGTCTCAAGGATAACTTCCCGGTGCCCTTCATACACATCCTGGTGGATAACACAGCCCAGTACGAAATGTACTCTTTTGTGGATTGCTTCGCGGGGTATCATCAGATAATGGTGGCAGAGGAAGATCGGGAAAAGACCCGCATTCATCACCCCTTGGGGCACTTTCTGCTATAGGCGATTGGCTTTTGGCCTCACAAACGCGGGGGCTACTTATCAGAGAGCCATGATGGCCTTGTTCCACGATATGATGCACCAGGAGATAGAAGTCTACGTGGATGACATTATTGTGAAATCGAAGGTAGAATACGATCATATAACCCATCTCAAAAAGCTGTTCGATCGGCTCAGAAAGTATAATTTGAAACTCAATCCAGCTAAGTGTGCTTTCGGAGTGCAGTCGGGTAAGCTCTTGGGATTCCTGGTGAGTGATCGGGGCATTGAACTGGACCCAGCAAAGATTAAGGCCATTGTGGATATGCCGACACCTCACACAGAAAAGGAGATAAGAGGATTCCTCGGGAGGATAAACTTTATCAGCCGTTTTATATCCCACTTGACGACTACATGTGAGCCGATTTTTAAACTGTTAAGAAAAGGGGTGTCCCAAGAATGGAATGAGCAATGTCAAAGGGCGTTTCAGACCATTAAAAAGCAATTGACTGAAGCACCAGTGCTGGTACCCCCGAGGGATGGGATCCCTCTGTTTATGTATATATCGGTAAATGCCATCGCGATGGGATGTATGTTGGGACAGAAAAATGAGGCGGGTAAAGAGCAGGCCATCTATTACCTCAGCAAAAGATTTAGCCAATGTGAGCAGAATTACACTCCCATCGAGAAGACCTGTTGTGCTCTGGCCTGGGCTGCAGGGAGATTACAGCACTACCTCCATGGGCATACAACGTACTTGATATCAAGAATGGACCCCCTGAAATATATTTTTGAAAGGCCCATGCTGAATTGTCGATTATCAAGATGGCAGTTAATCTTACAACAGTTTGACATGGTGTACGTGACCCAGAAGGCCATGAAAGGGCAGGGAATTGCAGATCAATTGGCGGAAACCCCATCAGGAGGGATGGAGCCGTTAGAAACCCCTTTGCCGGGCGAGGATATATTTTGGGTATCACACACCAAATGTGATGACGAGGGACAGTTCTGGAAGCTGTATTTTGATGGTGCCATGAATGCCGAGGGGGCAGGAGCCGGAGCAATCCTGGTCTCTATCACCGGCGAACAGTACCCTGTGGCCACTAAACTGCATTTCAGCAATTCAAACAACACCGCTGAATACGAGGGGTGTATCTTGGGGACTTCGCCTGGCCCGCGACATGGGAGTGAAAAGACTAGCGGTGTTTGGGGATTCGGAATTGGTAATCAGACAGGCAATCGGGGTGTACAACACTAAGGAGCTTCGGTTACTTCCATACCATCGTTATGTTAACCCAGTTGATGCAAGAGTTCGAAGATATCGCTTTTCGACATATTCCCCGGGGGCGGAATGATTTTGCAGATGCATTGGCAACCCTGGCTTCCTTAATCCATATAATCAAAAGGAAAGACATTCCACAGATCGAGATAGCCGTACAGAATGCCCCGGCATATGAGGAACATGTGGCAGTGTTATCAAACGAGGTGGTGTTGCCAAAGCAGCCCTGGTATCACGACATAAGGGAATATCTGAGAGATAGGTCCATTCCCGACCAGGCGAGTCGAACTGAGAGGATGAGAATTCAAAGGATGGCAATGAAATTTTACCTGAGTGGGGATTCACTCTACAAGAGGGATGCTGGGTTGGGACTGTTTGCAGTGCGTAGAGGAAACACAGGCCCGAAAGATTATGAATGAAATACATGGTGGAGTGTGTGGGCCCCATATGAGTGGACCGATGCTTGCCAAAAAGATTTTGAGGACAGGGCATTATTGGTTGACGCTGAAGGCCGATTGCGAAGATCAATGTCAAACGGTGTTATCAATGTCAGGCGCACGGTAATGTGATCCATACGCCTCCCAATGAACTGCACTGTATGACCTCCCCGTGGCCATTTTCAATGTGGGGAATGGATGTAATCGGACCAATAGAGCCCAAGGCAAGCAACGGGCACCGATTCATTTTTCGTCATGATCGATTACTTCACCAAATGGGTAGAAGCAGCTTCTTTCCCCAAAGTAACTCAGGAGGTCATCGTCGGGTTCATCAGGAATAATGTCATTTGTCGATACGGGCAGCCTGAGGTTTTGGTCTCTGACAATGCCAAGAATTTAAACAACGCCCTCATGAGGGGATTGTGTGACCAGTTCCAGATCAAGCACCTCAATTCCGTCATTTACCGTCCTAAGATGAATGGGGCAGTGGAGGCTGCAAACAAAAACATCAAGAAAATCATGGCCAAAATGTCTGCTAATCATCGGGGATGGCCGGATTTGTTACCCCTCACCCTGCTGGCGTACCGGACGTCAACGCGTACGTCTACAGGGGCAACCCCTTACGCTTTAGTATATGGAATGAAGGCTGTTCTACCAGTTGAGGTTGAGATAGCATCCCTCAGAGTAATGATCGATGCTCAGATAAGTGAGGAGGATTGGATGCAAAATCGATACGACCAATTGGCCCTAATCGATGAAAGAAGGGTGGCTGCCGTTTGGCACGGTCAATTATATCAACAAAGGATCTCTCGATCGTATGACAAAAGGATGAGACCTCGGAAGTTCAAAGAAAATGATTTGGTGTTGAAGAGAGTCATGCCTTGTCAAGACGAAGCCAAGGGGAAGTTCGCCCCAAACTGGGAGGGGCCGTTTGTGATTAAGAAGGTGCTATCCGGAAGAGCCCTCATATTGCAAGAAATGGATGGTGAGGTATTTCCACAACCCCTCAATTCTGACTCAGTGAAGCGGTTCTATGCTTGAATCATCAGGTCCTTTTTCCTTGATAGCGAACTACGTAGGACCTGATCTCCCAACTTGTGGGGGTACGTAGGCAGCCATCATGGCACGGTCCGATCCCTTAAAAAATAATCCTTTCCCTAACCAAAACCAATTTTCGATAACCAGATAAAACCCTCCTACACCCTCAAAACCTTCCCGAACCCAGCTGCCCAACCAGCTTCATCCCAAGGACATAGCCCGGATCCAACCAAACAGTTATCCAAAAATCTGAGACTCAATCCGATGAAATCAAAAGGTGTGCGACGGTATCTGTCAAATCTCCATCAAGACTTGAGAAGAGAAGGAAAGCGAAATGTCAAAATCAGGATCAGCTGGATTAAATGGGGATCCAATGAAAGGCAATGAGACGACAAAAGGGAAAATGACTAAATTTAAATGCATGTCTATATATATAAGTCATTTTATTACAAGATTGCTTTTCGATAACTGATGGAACTAACATAGTCTATGCAGGAAATAAAATAACCTACAAATCTGAAACTAGCTGATGCAGGATGGTCAAGGTGGTGGATAAATCTGAAGCATCAGCATCTCCTGCAATCTGCTGCCCCATCATATCAATACGATCCAGTAAAGCGGTGGCTCGACTGACGGTCCCAAAATGAGCATCTACAACTGCCTTGGTCTGGACTACAATGGTCTCTCTATCAGCAATGGCAACGTCTCTAGCCCGAATAGCATCATCTCTCTCGACAAAGGCGGCATCCCTCTCAGCCTCGGCAGTAATCAAGGCCAGGCGGAGTCGGGTATCTTCAATAACCCGACTTGGAGCAGAACCGACAGAGATGGAGTGGTATGTAGTATCACTTGGAGAAATCATCCCCAAGTCATCAGGGCCCCCAGACTGACTCAAACCAGCCGGATCCAAATCTCCGCGTAGCCACTGCACATAAGCAAATGTCTGGAGGTGGCAACCCTCACAATATTCGGCGGAGATCCTACGAGGCCAAAGAGCATATACCTGCAGTAGATCTCTCTCTGTCTGGGATGATGTAGGGAATCGGTAGTCGGCCGCACCCGTGAAGGGGTGGAAATCCTATGTTTGATCAAACTGCCCCATGACCGTCAGGGGATGATAAGTCGTCACGCCCCTCAAACCAGCAATGGGAATGAAATCCAGGTCGGGCACATGAGTCAAGAAGCTCCTAAAGGAGCAATAACCCGAATAGATCAGGAGATGAAAAGGATCCTCGATAACCGACAGAAATGCTGTCCAGGAGGCCGCGTCAGTACAGCTCGCAGGACGAAATGAAAACTGCTTGGTTATGTCATGACTGAAGCAAAACCCCTGGCGACGGAAATGGCCGATGGGACTAAGGTGACTCATGAACCACACATACAACAAAGTCAAGCTCCCTCGGAATATTCTGCCCCGGAAGGACTGACAGTATGAGGCTGACATGTAAGTATCCGCCAATATCATGGGAAGAATGGTGTGATCCTCCTGAAGGGCCCTGACGGCCGCGACCACCCGCATGTCCAAATGATCAGGTCCCGCGGGTAAGTACAGAACTGAAAGGATACAGGCCATCAGAACGTCTACTCTTGAAGCGCCCCAGCGCTCCTCAGACACAGAAAAATCACCGAGGAAAAGACGAAAGCTGTCGGGTGAACCAAATCGGTCGATCAAGAACTGAAGGGGAACCATATGGTCTGATGTGATCACCGGTAACAAGACGGCCCTCCGCAAACCGGTAAAGGTCAAGAACTGACGGCGCATGGAACCAGCCATGACCCTGGCACAAGGTCTATCCAAAGGCAAGCCTGTGAAGCGAGCATACTCCTCGAGGGTGGGGGTCAGCTCTACTGTCCCTAATCTGAACACTTGACGAGCGGGGGCCCAATATCTCAAAATACCATCCACGAAGCCCGCTGGCACCTGAAAGGTTAATAAGGACCGAGAGTGTCCCAAAAGACCATCTGCGATGACCCTGTCGGCCGGCGATAAACTGTCTAACCAACGGAGGAGGCTGCCAACCAACCCTGTAGGAGGCATGGAATCCAAGCATACCACGACATCTGAGGACGTCATCTGTGAAAAATAGTATCAAAAAGACTGTACAGGGGTCATTTTTATCCATGAATAAAAA
This sequence comes from Aralia elata, assembly GCA_034770075.1. Lineage (NCBI taxonomy): Eukaryota > Viridiplantae > Streptophyta > Magnoliopsida > Apiales > Araliaceae > Aralia > Aralia elata. The sequence goes on along the minus strand of JAVJAP010000337.1, from coordinate 538,115 downwards.
GCATGCATCGTATAGACAATAATAAAGCAAAATGAATTTCATGGAGATAAAAGATAAAGAACTGTGCATAAATAAATAAATGAGTTCAGTACATAGTGCATGAAATGAAAAATAAATCTAAACAGGTACAGGTACAAAAGCCCTATCCTATCCTGATCTAGATAAAGTCAATCTCGTCGATGAAATCGGGGTCCTCAAACTGATCCCCCCGGGTCGTCGAAGTCGAGGGCCCAAAGTTCATGTCGGGGATGTATGGCCGAGCGGTGGCATCAGATGAGCTCGGGCCTGCATCATAACCCGCACCGTCAGGATCGTAGGCGTAAGCCTCCTCCGGGGTCCGGCCTAACACCCGAAGAAATAGCGACAACTGCTCCACCTGGCGGGTCAAAGTGTCTATCTGCTCAGTGTGAATGGGACTCCGAACGCAGGCAGCCCAATCGGTCATCGTCACCGAGCCTGGAACCATGTCTCCAAGAAAGAAAGTGGCCCGAGTCTGGGGGACCGATGGTACGAGGTACCCACCAAGTCCTGAAGGCCTCGCTCGTACTGGGGCCTGTGGAAAGCATCCGACCATCCTCCCCGGCGAGCATGATCTCCGAGGGCTGAGAATCCAGCGGCCAGAAAGTAGTGAAAGAAAGGGAATGCGGGATGCGGATCTCTCCAGTGATGCATCTGAATGCGCGCTCTCCCAGATACATCACCCAGCCTCCAACACTCTGCAAAGTGAGGCGACGGGTGGAAAGCTCGAACTCCGGGCCGGAAGGATGCCCGTCAGCAAACCCCACAGTCAGATGCTCGGAAAGGTAGGGAATCCAGACGACGTCGGCAGCCGTGATCAACTCCAGCTGGAATACGACAATGTGCAAAGCTGCCCGACACGGGGACCTCCTCCAAAGTGCTGTGATGCCACCGTCGACCCCGGGGATAGGTGTCCGGGCCCAGAGTAGTGATAGGCCTCAGACATGGAAGACGCTCGTAAGCCCAGAACTGTGAATAGAAACAAGACAAGGAATGAGTCACTGTCAAATACAGAAAAGAGATGAAATGAAAAGAAATACAGTAAGAGAGAGGAGGAGAAGACTCACCAACAGAAAGTGGTAGAAACCGAGCCAGGCATCGGTCTGTCCCTCTGAGCGGAGACGCAGACCGTGGAGGAAATAAGCGAAAGTGAACGACCCCCAGTCGTAGTCACCAATCTGGTCTACATCTCGAACAGCCCCTACGACGCTGAAATGGATGGTAGATGAGTTGTTCCCTAGGAAACAACCCCTCATGATAGTCAGGAACAAGCGTCGTAGTAGAATTGTCACGATGTGCCCTGATCCGCTGGGATAGGCTGTGTGCGTATAAACCTCCGACGAGCGAGCATCGACAGCTAATGCTCCGGACCGGATACTGCGGGCCTTGAAGACCCGGTCATACGGGCAGCAAAGCCCAAAAGAGCGCGGACCTCTGCTGGAGTAATATCGAGGTCCAGAGGGACACGGGGACCCGATGAACTCGATCCCCGTGATTATTACCGCCAATCCCAAGGGGTCAGCACAAACCTCACAGTCCAGAAGATGAAGGGACTGGGTCTGATGAAACCACCTCTCGGACAAAGCCCGCATATAGCCCCAGGGGCACTGGCGGGGAATGATGGTGAAGAAGTGGCGGGAGGGAAACCCCAGGAGTCCACCACCACCGCGCTGGAGTACGGTAATCATCGTGCAAAGCTGCGTTAAAGGGAGGGAAATGTTGAACCAGTTACCCCTCGGCTGGGTAAAACTCAGGCACCTGTGAAAATCACAAATGGGTCAGTCCAGATAGAACGGAAATTGAGAAATCGAGGACAAATGAAAAAGCCGAATCGAGTATACCTCATTAGCGACAAGAGATGCCGAGGGTGGTGACGACTGAGATCCCGACCCAATAGAGTCGGGTATCTGGACAGAAGCGCCAGATAAGGCGCGATGAGAGGGGGGGGGGAGCTGATGTGCTGGAAGACGGCCTCCTCCACCGCAACCCTCCGGAGGAACAACCTCCTCAACGTCCGGGTGGATCAGGACGGGATGACAGGACTCCGCCAAACGACGAGCCTGACGGGTACGAGGAGGAATAGGGGCAGGTGCAGCCCTACGACGTCGAACACCCGAAGTCCGAGGACGCGGAAGAGCTACTGGGCGCATCACGATCCATAGCTGGAATAGAATAGGCGAGAAAGAAGGTAAGTTTCCCTTTTAAAATTATGTAATGAATATTCTAAATTTCTAGCCTCGTCATATAATTAATGCAACATGATGCATGGTTATGGTAAAAAAAAAAAAAAAAAAAAAAAAAAAAAAAAAAAAACGGCAGATTTCCTTTTGTAAAATGGGAAACCCATGAATAACAAAGCATGTTTTTCAAAGGAACTCAGGCCACAACAGATCATATTTGCATTCATATGTGTAAATAAAGCATGTAAAATGCCATAAATGCATGATTTTCTTTCAAAAAGGAGCAAACGTATACGGGGGACCGCCTCATGAACATAAAATAGGACCCACACAGTTAATACATAGCATGTATATATGATAGTACATTACATAGCATTGTAAAACATACATTTTATCTCTAGACATGCAAATAGTCAAATGTATAGCAAAACATTGAAGAAATTAAAAAGTGACCGGTCAAAGTGTTACCTGTAGCGTGTAGATCAATCCTACTGGAACAGTTTTTGCAGGAAAGTTGAAAAATCGACAAAAAGCCCTTGCGAAAAGGCAAAAATCGCGAGAATATGTGGGAGTTGGAAGTTGAAAGTGACAGATCTGGAAGCGGCGAACCGCTTATACATCCCGATCTTGGCCGCAGATGTATCTGCGGCTGGCCGCAGATCCATCCGCGGCTGGCCCTGGTGGGTCCCACCTTGCTCCCTTGCAGCCAATTGACGTGTTGAGTGAAAAACGATTACGAGATGGGTAACCGGCGACGAAAACCGGCCCCGACGAGACGATCGACCGGCGACGATAACCGGCGATCACGAGATGGATGTCCGGCGACGAAAACCGGCTCCGACAATATAACCAACCGGCGACGATAACCGGGGGTTACGAGATGGGTGTCCGGCGACGAAAACCGGCCCCGACGAGACGATCGACCGGCGACGATAACCGGACGATCACGAGATGGATGTCCGGCGACGAAAACCGGCTCCGACAAAGATAACCAACCGGCGACGATAACCGGGGGTTACGAGATGGGTGTCCGGCGACGAAAAACCGGCCCCCGACGAGACGATCGACCGGCGACGATAACCGACGATTACGAGATGGATGTCCGGCGACGAAAACCGGCTCCGACGAGATAACTAACCGGCGACGATAACCGGGGGTTACGTGATGGGTGTCCGGCGACGAAAACCGGCCCCGACGAGACGATCGACCGGCGACGATAACCGGCGATCACGAGATGGATGTCCGGCGACGATAACCGGCTCCGACAGATAACCAGCCGGCGACGATAACCGGGGGTTACGTGATGGGTGTCCGGCGACGAAAACCGGCCCCGACGAGACGATCGACCGGCGACGATAACCGGCGATCACGAGATGGATGTCCGGCGACGAAAACCGGCTCCGACAAGATAACCAACCGGGCGACGATAATCGGGGGTTACGAGATGGGTGACCGGCGACGAAAACCGGCCCCGACGAGACGATCGGACCGGCGACGAATAACCGGCGATCACGAGATGGATGTCCGGGCGACGAAAACCGGCTCCGACAAGATAACCAACCGGCGACGATAACCTGGGGGTTACGAGATGGGTGACCGGCGACGATACCCGGCCCCGAACGAGATGATAGATTGGAAAGAGTGAACCTAACGACCAACAAATACGGTCAGAGGGTTGATGCATTGACACTCTTTTCGAATGTTTTCATGCGCTACATCTTGTGTTGTACCATCAACTACATGTGTTGCATCGTGTGTGTATTATCATATCTGTTGCACTGTCATTCAGGACATCGGGTGTCTGTTTCTTTATCCTGTTCATTTCATTTAACATTTCATAAAACATGATAAAGAGGGGCAGCTGTAGACACCCAAATTTTGCACTTCGTATACTAACCTTGACAGGAGGGCAAATTCGTCAAATGGACCGGCCTGCGAGAGCAAAAAAAACAGGAAAAAGTATAGACGCTCGACGCCACCATGACAATGTGCAACCGAAAATCGACATGACATCAAGGCCATCCGAATTTGGCATTCCCGGAGGGTGTGGCACACCTCCCAATGATTCCCGGACTGTTTAAAATACGAGCCTGTCAGCGAAAACCAGCGTCACGGCAACGAGAATCGAGGCATCATAGCACGAAAATTGAGAAAGTCAAGCCAGCCAGCCGCGGATTTGATCTGCGGCCAAGTGGGTGCGCCAGCACGGAAACCAGGAAATCAGCACTATCAGCTGAGTGCGATGGGAAGTGGGCCAGCCAGCCGCAGATGGATCTGGCGGCCAGCCGCAGATCAATCTGCGGCTGGCTCTGGCCAGCCTATTTCAGCCCAGTTTCGTGCAGCAGCATACAGGAGGTTCAGCAGTTTGGCGGAAGAAAGAAGAAAATCAGCAGCAGTTTTAGCTCGGAAAATAGAAAGAAATAGCAAAAATTCTTGCAACAATTGAGAGAAAAAAAGAGAGGAATTTCCTTTGTTGTTAGATTATATCAATACATCTCAATATTTCATTCAATACACAAGTTTCTACACAATTTTGGTATCATTTGCAAGGTGAAAATCTCATTATTTTTTGCAACTTCTATAATGTCATTTGGCTAAATTTAATTGTAATTTTCAAGAATATTGTTGAACAATCATGGATTAGGGATTATTGGTGAGGGTTCCATTGGAACAAAATCCTTCCTAACAATCCGATGATATCTAATTGGTGAAATTTCTAGCTTGTTTATGGATATATATTAGGCGTAGTTTAATTGATTGTAATTTTTAGGATGTGTTAGGCAATCTACGTTGTTATTATTGTAGTATTCATTTTGTGAGTGTGTAGTAAATCGTGGGTTGTGAGCCTAGGAAAGTGACCCCGTGGTTCAAATCCGATGATGGACGTTTTGGTGTATGTAATAGATTCAAGATGTTTGTTTTGTAATGTGTAACTGTCGGGCCTTAAAACGACGCTAAGGCGAGAATCGGGTTTAAGGCCCCGTATTAGTGGAATATGTGATTGTTGGCGTTCGGGGATATTTTGATGGCTCACATGCCCACGGATAGCCCCGACGCATGTTTATGCTTGATTAGATTTTGAGACGCCAAAAGAATTTCAAAAAGATTAAACCGATTAAAGATCTTTTCTAAAATCAAAATCAAAGTAGGATATTAGCATCCACGAGGCTAAAAATTTGGAAATTGCTAAACGAAAGTCCGATTCCTATCCTATGGCGAAAGCTAAAAGAGGTTATTTTCAAATGTCACGAAAAAATGGTTTTTATAAAAGAACGAACCGTTTTATTAAACCTTGATACATAGGGGTGAAAGAGATTCTAGAAATTGCCCATCAATTATGAAAGCAACGTATAAATCTCGATTCCTATTTGGCTAAGGTTTAACGAATTCATGTCTTCCCAAAACGACACTTAATTAAAAAAATCTCATAATTTTTTGCCATTTAAAATCGAACCTTTCCCATAAAAAAATAAAGCTTTCTCGTATTAAAGGAAAAGACATCCTAAAGCACTCTCCAAAATAAAACACGCCTCTTTTCATAAAATACCCAAAAGAATTTCTTCCATACCAAACTCACCACAACATTCATTCAGGCACACATTACACACACACACGCACACATACACATTTTATGAAATAAAGGATAGGAAAGCATCAAGATTGCGGTAACCGTGTTTCACGGAAGTCGAGGGGTGCCTAACACCTTCCCCTCACTTAAGCAAGCCCCCGAACTCTATGAATCTCGATTCACAGACCAATTAATTCGGAGTCACATATGAGCCAGCGATTTATAAAAAACGAAAACTCGGATGAGTTGGTACATCCATTTCAAATATACCAACTGGCGACTCTGGTTAATTGGCTCATCATAAAAAACAATCTTTCAAAACCCCGTCGACCTCAATGCCGACCTTTTCCAAAAATCATCTAAACCAAAAGGCTAAAGATTGGAAAAGACAAAAAAGGACAAAGCGGATAAAACCGGCGTCGACAGGGTTTAGTTTGTAGAGTCATATTTTACTATCTCATATCCCTTTTTCATACCGGATGTAAACGAGCTTCCTCCTCCAAAGTTCATTTTTCGTCAATTGGGTCCTTTAGAAATAAGTGGTTGATTTGTGTCAATTATATTACTTGGACCAAATTTTATCCAATTTCTCCCATATAATAATATTTCTAAATTAGTTTTTTGGATATGAATATTATATGAAATATTACTCTATTTTGGAATATATATATATATATATATATGTATAAATATTCCAAACTTTTAATTTTTGTAAAAGTAATTATTAAAAGTCAAAATTTTAGATTTGTTTTAATTTGAGTTAGTTTTTGACCTTTTTTCCCTACTAAATCTACGCATGCCTCAATTTAAGGGAGTTTTTTTTTCAAAATAACATAATTGACACAAATCAGCCACTTAGAAACCTAATTAACAAAAAATAAAATTTAGGGATGACTTTCATACTGCGCGCGTACGTGTCAACTGTGGAACAAAAAAGTCTTATACCATGCATATACCAAATTCATATACCATGCAAAAAAGTCATATACCTAACAAGATGTATACCAGACATATACCCAATTTTGCAGTGAAGGGTATTATTTGTTTTATAAATTAAAAAGTCTTGCAATATAAGTGTCACAATTATAAATATATGTAATGAAATGTATGGTTGAAGGCTGTTATCAGCCAAATAATACTGATATATATTATCAGGGTAAATATAGTAATTTAGTGAACACTAACCGACTTGTTCCAACGCCACTTGTGTGCTCTAACATTCGCTTTTCCTCTTTAATTTATATAAAAAAATGCACATGAAAAGATTATTTATAATAAACTAAATTCTTACTTCTTTATTGGAAATTAATTCTAAAAGATTCCACTGATCAAGTGTATCAGCATTATGAAGTGTTTGACATCAGCTTACCAAAGTCCACCAGTATTATGACCCAGGTTGGTTCGTTGCAGGAGTACTGACATTAATAAGGAATGTGAAATTAATATATATTTTACCACATCGTCACCTCTATATATACGTTGGACTGATATAGATCTGTTCCTCACATTCTCAATTTGACCTAGCATCTATGTTAATTTCCTGCCCCTTTTGTTATGTCCCAAGTCTCTTGTCCACTTTGAGATCAATGACAAGTCAAGGGGAACAACGAAACAACCCTAATGCTGATGCAAACATAGTTGTTCTAACGTCACAACCGGTGATTTTTTTATTGTTGTGTTGCTATTTTTCAATCTCAACTAATGTGCTGATCATGTGCACTCTAAATACTGAGGGTATAATTACCTTTTAACCATAAAAAAGGTTGCAAAGGGTAGTACTAAGCAACAAGAGAGACTTCAAGTATCAAACCTTCAATTATATATAGTCAAATTGACAATTATACCGTCACTAAAATGCACATAACTAGCACATGATTAAAAATAATTGGAGTAAGGGGAACAACAAAACAACCCTAATGGTCATGCCAACACAGCTGTTCTGCCGCCACTAGTGACGGTTTGGGAGTGTTATATTTGCCACTACCCTTTTCTAACCAGCAAGCCCTCTCGAGCCATATGAGGTCCCATCCTAATAGGAAGTGGCACAAGTTTAATCCCCTTCAGCCTTTTCCCGTGATGAATTTATTAGTTTTGGTGATCTAGTCAAGCCAAAAGTGCACATGAGAAGCTAATATTGGTTGTGCCGCCAAGTAAAGCGATGGTTGAGAATGTTACTACTCCTACAATCGCATCAGAAGGTTCCAACGTCCTATCATAACGAATATATTTAAATGAGATTCGTCCTCTAGAGTCTGAATAGGGTTTAGTTTGTAGAGTCATATTTTACTATCTCATATCCATTTTTTATACCGGATGTAAATGAGCTTCCTCCTCCAAAGTTCGTTTTTCGTCAATTGGGTCCTCTAGATATAAGTGGTTAATTTGTGTCAATTATATTACTTGGACCAAATTTTATCCAATTTCTCCCATATAATAATATTTCTAAATTAGTTTTTGCTATATGAATATTTTATGAAATTTTGCCCTATTTTGGAATATATATATATATATATATATATATATATATATATATATATATAAATATATATATATATATATTCCGAATTTTTATTTTTTCTAAAACTAAATATTAAAAATCAAAATTTTAGATTTGTTTTAATTTGAGTTAGTTTTTGTCCATTTGGTCCCTACTAAATCTACACATGCCTCAATTTGGGGGAGTTTTTGTCCAAATAACAGAATTGACACAAATCAGCGATTTAGAAACCTAATTAACAAAAAATAAAATTTAGGGATGACTTTCATACTGCGCGCTTACGTGGCAACTGTGGAACAAAAAAGTCATATACTATGCATATACCAAATTCATATACCATGCAAAAAAGTCATATACCTAACAAGATGTATACAGACATATACCCAATTTGGCAGTGAAGGGTATGCTTTGTTTTATAAATTAAAAAGTCTTGCAATATAAGTGTCACAGTTATAAATATATTTAATAAAAATGTATGGTTGAAGGCTGTTATCTGCCAAATAATATTGATATATACTATCAGTGTAAATATACTAATTTAGTGAAAACTAAACGACTTGTTCCAACGACACTTGTGTGCTCTATCATTAGCTTTTTCTCTTAAATTTATCTAAAAAGTGCACGTGAAAAGATTATTTATAATAAACTAAATACTTACTTCTTTATTGGAAATTAATTCTAAAACATTCCACTGATCAAGTGCATCAGCATTATGAAGTGTTTGACATCAGCTTACCAAAGTCCACTAGTATTATGACCCAGGTTGGTTCGTTGCAGGAGTACTGACATTAATAAGGAATGTGAAATTAATATATATTGTACCACATCGTCACCTCTATATATACTTTGGACTGATATAGATCTGTTCCTCACATTCTCAATTTGACCTAGCATCTATGTTAATTTCCTGTCCCTTTTGTTATGTCCTAAGTCTCTTGTCCACTTTGAGATCAATGGCAAGTCAAGGGGAACAACGAAACAACCCTAATGCTGATGCAAACATAGTTGTACTAAGGTCACAACCGGTGATTTTTTTATTGTTGTGTTGCTATTTTTCAATCTCAACTAATGTGCTGATCATGTGCACTCTAAATAATGAGGGTATAATTATCTTTTAACCATAAAAAAGGTTGCAAAGGGTAGTACTAAGGAACAAGAGAGACTTCAAGTGTCAAAACTTCAATTGTATATAGTCAAATTGACAATTATACCGTCATTAAAATGCACATAACTAGCACATGATTAAAACTAATTGGAGTAAAGGGAACAACAAAATAACCCTAATGTTCATGCCAACACAGCTGTTCTGCCGCCACTAATGACGGCTTGGGAGTGTTATATTTGCCACCACCCTTTTCTAACCAGCAAACCCTCTCGAGCCACATGAGGTCCCATCCTAATAGGAAGTGGCACAAGTTTAATCCCCCTTCAGCCTTTTCCCGTGATGAATTTATTGGTTTTGGTGATCTAGTCAAGCCAAAAGCGCACATGAGAAGCCAATATTGGTTGGGCCGCCAGGTAAGGCGATGGTTGAGAATGCTACTACTCCTACAATCGCATCAGAAGGTTCCAACGTCCTATCATAACGAATATATTTAAATGAGATTCCTCCTCTAGAGTCTGAATAGGGTTTAGTTTGTAGAGTCATATTTTACTATGTCGTATCCCTTTTTCATACCGGATGTAAATGAGCTTCCTCCTTCAAAGTTCGTTTTTCGTCAATTGGGTTCTCTAGATATAAGTGGTTGATTTGTGTCAATTATATTACTTGGACCAAATTTTATCCAATTTCTCCCATATAATAATATTTCTAAATTAGTTTTCGCTATATGAATATTTTATGAAATTTTGCTCTATTTTGGAATATATATATTCTAAATTTTTATTTTTTCTAAAACTAATTATTAAAATTCAAAATTTTAGATTTGTTTTAATTTGAGTTAGTTTTTGACCATTTGGCCCCTACTAAATCTACGCATGCCTCAATTTGGGGGAGTTTTGGTCCAAATAACAGAATTGACACAAATCAGCGATTTAGAAACCTAATTAACAAAAAATAAAATTTAGGGATGACTTTCATACTGCGCGCTTATGTGGCAACTGTGGAACAAAAAAGTCATATACTATGCATATACCAAATTCATATACCATGCAAAAAAGTCATATACCTAACAACATGTATACCAGACATATATCCAATTTGGCAGTGAAGGGTATGCTTTGTTTTATAAATTAAAAAGTCTTGCAATATAAGTGTCACAGTTATAAATATATTTAATGAAAATGTATGGTTGAAGGCTGTTATCTGCCAAATAATATTGATATATACTATCAGGGTAAATATACTAATATAGTGAAAACTAACCGACTTGTTTCAACGACACTTGTGTGCTCTAACATTAGCTTTTTCTCTTTCATTTATCCAAAAAATGCACATGAAAAGATTATTTATAATAAACTAAATACTACCTTCTTTATTGGAAATTAATTCTAAAAGATTCCACTAATCAAGTGCATCAGCATTATGAAGTGTTTAACATCAGCTTACCAAAGTCCACCAGTATTATGACCCAGGTTGGTTCGTTGCAAGGGTACTGACATTAATAAGGAATGTGAAATTAATAAATATTTTACCACATCGTCACCTCTATATATACTTTGGACTGATATAGATTTGTTCCTCACATTCTCAATTTGACCTAGTATCTATGTTAATTTTCTGCCCCTTTTGTTATGTCCTAAGTCTCTTGTCCACTTTGAGATCAATGGCAAGTCAAGGGAAACAACCCTAATGCTGATGCAAACATAGTTCTACTAACGTCACAACCGGTGATTTTTTTATTGTTGTGTTGCTATTTTTCGATCTCAACTAATGTGCCGATCATGTGCACTCTAAATAATGAGGGTATAATTATCTTTTAACCATAAAAAAGGTTGCAAAGGGTAGTACTAAGCAACTATACCATTATTAAAATGGTCATATTGACAATTATACCATTATTAAAATGCACATAACTAGCACATGATTAAAACTAATTGGAGTAAGGGGAACAACAAAACAACCTTAATGGTCATGCCAACACAGTTGTTTTGCCACCACTAGTGACGGCTTGGGAGTCTTATATTTGCCACCACCCTTTTCTAACCAGCAAGCCCTCTCGAGCCACATGAGGTCCCATCTTAATAGGAAGTGGCACAGTTTTAATCCCCCTTCAGCCTTTTTCCGTGATGAATTTGTTGATTTTGGTGATCTAGTCAAACCAAAAGCGCACATGAGAAGCCAATATTGGTTGTGCCGCCAGGTAAGGCGATGGTTGAGAATGCTACTACTCCTACATCGCATCAGAAGGTTCCAACGTCCTATCATAACGAATATATTTAAATGAGATTCGTCCTCTAGAGTCTGAATAGGGTTTAGTTTGTAGAGTCATATTTTACTATCTCATATCCCTTTATCATACCGGATGTAAATGAGCTTCCTCCTCCAAAGTTCGTTTTTCGTCAAATGGGTCCTTTAGATATAAGTGGTTGATTTGTGTCGATTATATTACTTGGACCAAATTTTATCCAATTTCTCCTATATAATAATATTTCTAAATTAGTTTTCGCTATATGAATATTTTATGAAATTTTGCTCTATTTTGGAATATATATATATATATTCTAAATTTTTATTTTTTCTAAAACTAATTATTAAAATTCAAAATTTTAGATTTGTTTTAATTTGAGTTAGTTTTTGACCATTTGGCCCCTTCTAAATCTACGCATGCCTCAATTTAGGGGAGTTTTTGTCCAAATAACAGAATTGACACAAATCAGCCACTTAGAAACCTAATTAACAAAAAATAAAATTTCGGGATGACTTTCATACTGCGCGCGTACGTGCAACTGGGGAACAAAAAAGTCATATACCATGCGTATACCAAATTCATATACCATGGAAAAAAGTCATAGGCCTAACAAGATGTATACCAGACATATACCCAATTTGGCAGTGAATGGTATGTTTTGTTTTATAAATTAAAAAGTCTTGCAATACAAGTGTCACAGTTATAAATATATTGAATGAAAATGTACGGTTGAAGGTTGTTATCTTCCAAATAATATTGATATATACTATCAGGGTAAATATACTAATTTAGTGAAAACTAACCGACTTGTTTCAACGACACTTGTGTGCTCTAACATTAGCTTTTTCTCTTTAATTTATCCAAAAAATGCACAAGAAAAGATTATTTATAATAAACTAAATACTTACTTCTTTATTGGAAATTAATTCTAAAAGATTCCACTAATCAAGTGCATCAACATTATGAAGTGTTTGATATCAGCTTACCAAAGTCCACCAGTATTTTGACCCAGGTTGGTTCGTTGCAGGAGTACTGACATTAATAAGGAATGTGAAATTAATATATATTTTACTACATCGTCACCTCTATATATACTTTGGACTGATATAGATCTGTTCCTCACATTCTCAATTTGACCTAGCATCTATGTTAATTTTCTGCCCCTTTTGTTATGTCCTAAGTCTCTTGTCCACTTTGAGATCAATGGCAAGTCAAGGGGAACAACGAAACAACCCTAATGCTGATGCAAACATAGTTGTACTAACGTCACAACCGGTAATTTTTTTATTGTTGTGTTGCTATTTTTCAATCTCAACTAATGTGCTGATCATGTGCACTCTTAATAATGAGGGTATAATTATCTTTTAACCATAAAAAAGGTTGAAATGGTAGTACTAAGCAACAAGAGAGACTTCAAGTGTCAAGACTTCAATTATATATAGTCAAATTGACAATTATACCGTCATTAAAATGCACATAACTAGAACATGATTAAAACTAATTGGAGTAAGGGGAACAACAAAACAACCCTAGTGATAATGCCAACACTGCTGTTCTGCCACCACTAGTGACGGCTTGGGAGTGGTATATATATTCTAAATTTTTATTTTTTCTAAAACTAATTATTAAAATTCTAAATTTTAGATTTGGTTTAATTTTAGTTAGTTTTTGACCATTTGGCCCCTACTAAATTTACGCATGCCTCAATTTGGGGGAGTTTTTGTCCAAATAACATAATTGACCCAAATCAGCCACTTAGAAACCTAATTAACAAAAAATAAAATTTTGGGATGACTTTCATACTGCGCGCGTACGTGCAACTGTGGAATAAAAAAGTCATATACCATGCCTATACCAAATTCATATACCATGCAAAAAAGTCATAGACCTAACAAGATGTATAACAGACATATACCCAATTTGGCAGTGAAAGGTATGTTTGGTTTTATAAATTAGAAAGTCTTGCAATATAAGTGTCACAGTTATAAATATATTTAATGAAAATGTATGGTTGAAGGCTGTTATCTGCCAAATAATATTGATATATACTATCAGGGTAAATATACTAATTTAGTGAAAACTAACCGACTTGTTTCAACGACACTTGTGTGCTCTAACATTAGCTTTTTCTCTTTAATTTATCCAAAAAATGCACATGAAAAGATTATTTATAATAAACTAAATACTTACTTCTTTATTGGAAATTAATTCTAAAAGATTCCACTAATCAAGTGCATCAGCATTATGAAGTGTTTGACATCAGCTTACCAAAGTCCACCAGTATTATGACCCAGTTTGGTTCGTTGTAGGAGTACTGACATTAATAAGGAATGTGAAATTAATATATATTTTACCACATCGTCACCTCTATATATACTTTGGACTGATATAGATCTGTTACTCACATTCTCAATTTGACCTAGCATCTATGTTAATTTCCTGCCCCTTTTGTTATGTCCTAAATGTCTTGCCCACTTTGATATTAATGGCAAGTCAAGGGGAACAACGAAACACCCCTAATGCTGATGCAAACATAGTTGTACTAACGTCACAACCGATGATTTTTTTATTGTTGTGTTGCTATTTTTCAATCTCAACTAATGTGCTGATCATGTGCACTCTAAATAATGAGGGTATAATTATCTTTTAACCATAAAAAAGGTTGCAAAGGGTAGCACTAAGCAACAAGAGAGACTTCAAGTGTCAAGACTTCAATTATATATAGTCAAATTGACAATTATACCGTCATTAAAATGCACATAACTAGCACATGATTAAAACTAATTGGAGTAAGGGGAACAACAAAACAACCCTAATGGTCATGCCAACACAGCTGTTCTGCCGCCACTAGTGACGGCTTGGGAGTGTTATATTTGCCACCACCCTTTTCTAACCAGCAAGCCCTCTCGAGCCACATGAGGTCCCATCCTAATAGGAAGTGGCACAAGTTTAATCCCCCTTCAGCCTTTTCCCGTGATGAATTTGTTGGTTTTGGTGATCTAGTCAAACCAAAAGCGCACATGAGAAGCCAATATTGGTTATGCCACCAGGTAAGGCGATGGTTGAGAATGCTACTACTACTACAATTGCATCAGAAGGTTCCAACGTCCTATCATAACGAATATATTTAAATGAGATTCGTCCTCTAGAGTCTGAATAGGGTTTAGTTTGTAGAGTCATATTTTACTATCTCATATCCCTTTTTCATACAGGATGTAAATGAGCTTCCTCCTCCAAAGTTCATTTTTCGTCAATTGGGTCCTCTAGATATAAGTGGTTGATTTGTGTCAATTATATTACTTGGACCAAAGTTTTTCCAATTTCTCCCATATAATAATATTTCTAAATTTGTTTTTGCTATATGAATATTTTATGAAATTTTACTCTATTTCGGAATATATATATATATATTCCAAATTTTTATTTTTTCTAAAACTAATTATTAAAATTCAAAATTTTAGATTTGTTTTAATTTGAGTTAGTTTTTGACCATTTAGCCCCTACTAAATGTACGCATGCCTCAATTTGGGGGAGTTTTTGTCCAAATAACAGAATTGACACAAATCAGCCACTTAGAAACCTAATTAACAAAAAATAAAATTTCGGGATGACTTTCATTACTGCACGCGTACGTGCAACTGGGGAACAAAAAAGTCTAATACCATGCGTATACCAAATTCATATACCATGCAAAAAAAGTCATAGGCCTAACAAGATGTATACCAGACATATACCCAATTTGGCAGTGAAGGGTATGTTTTGTTTTATAAATTAAAAAGTCTTGCAATACAAGTGTCACAGTTATAAATATATTGAATGAAAATGTATGGTTGAAGGTTGTTATCTTCCAAATAATATTGATATATACTATCAGGGTAAATATACTAATTTAGTGAAAACTAATCGACTTGTTTCAACGACACTTGTGTGCTCTAACATTAGCTTTTTCTCTTTAATTTATCCAAAAAAATGCACAAGAAAAGATTATTTATAATAAACTAAATACTTACTTCTTTATTGGAAATTAATTCTAAAAGATTCCACTAATCAAGTGCATCAGCATTATGAAGTGTTTGACATCAGCATTATGACCCAGGTTAGTTCGTTTGCAGGAATACTGACATTAATAAGGAATGTGAAATTAATATATATTTTACCACATCGTCACCTCTATATATACTTTGGACTGATATAGATTTGTTCCTCACATTCTCAATTTGACCTAACATCTATGTTAATTTCCTGCCCCTTTTGTTATGTCCTAAGTCTCTTGTCCACTTTGAGATCAATGGCAAGTCAAGGGGAACAACGAAACAACCCTAATGCTGATGCAAACATAGTTGTACTAACGTCACAACCGGTGATTTTTTTATTGTTGTGTTGCTATTTTTCAATCTCAACTAATGTGCTGATCATCTGCACTCTAAATAATGAGGGTATAATTATCTTTTAACCATAAAAAAGGTTGCAAAGGGTAGTACTAAGCAACAAGAGAGACTTCAAGTGTCAAAACTTCAATTATATATAGTCAAATTGACAATTATACCGTCATTAAAATGCACATAACTAGCACCTGATTAAAACTAATTGGAGTAAGGGGAACAACAAAGCAACCCTAATGATCATGCCAACACAGCTGTTATGCCGCCACTAGTGACGGTTTGGGAGTGTTATATTTGCCACCACCCTTTTCTAACCAGCAAGCCCTCTCGAGCCACATGAGGTCCCATACTAATAGGAAGTGGCACAAGTTTAATCCCCCTTCAGCCTTTTCCCGTGATGAATTTGTTGATTTTGGTGATCTAGTCAAACCAAAAATGCACATGAGAAGCCAATATTGGTTGTGCCACCAGGTAAGGCGATGGTTGAGAATGCTACTACTCCTACAATCGCATCAGAAGGTTCCAACGTCCTATCATAACGAATATATTTAACTGAGATTCCTCCTCTAGAGTTCTGAATAGGGTTTTAGTTTGTAGAGTCATATTTTAATATCTCATATCCCTTTTACATACCGGATGTAAATGAGCTTCCTCCTCCAAAGTTCGTTTTTCGTCAATTGGGTCCTCTAGATATAAATGGTTGATTTGTGTCGAATATATTACTTGGACCAAATTTTATCCAATTTCTCCCATATAATAATATTTCTAAATTAGTTTTTGCTATATGAATATTTTATGAAATTTTGCTATATTTTGGAATATATATATATATATATATTCTAAATTTTTATTTTTTCTAAAACTAATTATTAGAATTCAAAATTTTAGATTTGGTTTAATTTGAGTTAGTTTTTGACCATTTGGCCCCTACTAAATCTACGCATGCCTCAATTTGGGGGAGTTTTTGTCCAAATAACAGAATTGACACAAATCAGCCACTTAGAAAACCTAATTAACAAAAAATAAAATTTTCGGGATGACTTTCATACTGCGCGTGTACGTGCAACTGTGGAATAAAAAAAGTCATATACCATGCTTGTACCAAATTCATATACATTGCAAAAAAATCATAGACCTAACAAGATGTATACCAGACATATACCCAATTTGGCAGTGAAGGGTATGTTTTTGTTTTATAAATTAAAAAGTCTTGCAATATAAGTGTCACAGTTATAAATATATTTAATGAAAATGTATGGTTGAAGGCTGTTATCTGCCAAATAATATTGATATATACTATCAGGGTAAATATACTAATTTAGTGAAAACTAACCGACATGTTTCAGCGACACTTGAGTGCTGTAACATTAGCTTTTTCTCTTTAATTTATCCAAAAAATGCACATGAAAAGATTATTTATAATAAACTAAATACTTACTTCTTTATTGGAAATTAATTCTAAAAGATTCCACTAATCAAGTGCATCAGCATTATGAAGTGTTTGACATCAGCTTACCAAAGTCCACCAGTATTATGACCCAGGTTGGTTCGTTGCTGGAGTACTGACATTAATAAAGAATCTGAAATTAATATATATTTAACCACATCGTCACCTCTATATATACTTTGGACTGATATAGATCTGTTCCTCACATTCTCAATTTGACCTAGCATCTATGTTAATTTCCTGCCCCTTTTGTAATGTCCTAAATGTCTTGTCCACTTTGAGATCAATGGCAAGTCAAGGGGAACAACGAAACACCCCTAATGCTGATGCAAACATAGTTGTACTAATTAACGTCACAACCGGTGATTTTTTTATTATTGTGTTGCTATTTTTCAATCTCAACTAATGTGCTGATCATGTGCACTCTAAATAATGAGGGTATAATTATCTTTTAACCGTAAAAAAGGTTGCAAAGGGTAGTACGAAGCAACAAGAGAGACTTCAGGTGTCAAGACTTCAATTATATATAGTCAAATTGACAATTATACCATCATTAAAATGCACATAACTAGCACATGATTAAAACTAATTGGAGTAAGGGGAACAACAAAACAACCCTAATGGTCATGCCAACACAGCTGTTCTGCCGCCACTAGTGACGGCTTGGGAGTGTTATATTTGCCACCACCCTTTTCTAACCAGCAAGCCCTCTCGAGCCACATGAGGTCCCATCCTAATAGGAAGTGGCACAAGTTTAATCCCCCTTCAGTCTTTTCCCGTGATGAATTTGTTGGTTTTGGTGATCTAGTCAAACCAAAAGCGCACATGAGAAGCCAATATTGGTTATACCGCCAAGTAAGGCGATGGTTGAGAATGCTACTACTCCTACAATTGCATCAGAAGGTTCCAACGTCCTATCATAACGAATATATTTAAATGAGATTCGTCCTCTAGAGTCTGAATAGGGTTTAGTTTGTAGAGTCATATTTTACTATCTCATATCCCTTTTTCATACCGGATGTAAATGAGCTTCCTCCTCCAAAGTTCGTTTTTCGTCAATTGGGTCCTCTAGATATAAATGGTTGATTTGTGTCAATTATATTACTTGGACCAAAGTTTTTCCAATTTCTCCCATATAATAATATTTCTAAATTTGTTTTTGCTATATGAATATTTTATGAAATTTTACTCTATTTCGGAATATATATATATATATTCCAAATTTTTATTTTTTCTAAAACTAATTATTAAAATTCAAAATTTTAGATTTGTTTTAATTTGAGTTAGTTTTTGACCATTTAGCCCCTACTAAATGTACGCATGCCTCAATTTGGGGGAGTTTTTGTCCAAATAACAGAATTGACACAAATCAGCCACTTAGAAACCTAATTAACAAAAAATAAAATTTCGGGATGACTTTCATACTGCACGCGTACGTGCAACTGGGGAACAAAAAAGTCTAATACCATGCGTATACCAAATTCATATACCATGCAAAAAAGTCATAGGCCTAACAAGATGTATACCAGACATATACCCAATTTGGCAGTGAAGGGTATGTTTTGTTTTATAAATTAAAAAGTCTTGCAATACAAGTGTCACAGTTATAAATATATTGAATGAAAATGTATGGTTGAAGGTTGTTATCTTCCAAATAATATTGATATATACTATCAGGGTAAATATACTAATTTAGTGAAAACTAATCGACTTGTTTCAACGACACTTGTGTGCTCTAACATTAGCTTTTTCTCTTTAATTTATCCAAAAAATGCACAAGAAAAGATTATTTATAATAAACTAAATACTTACTTCTTTATTGGAAATTAATTCTAAAAGATTCCACTAATCAAGTGCATCAGCATTATGAAGTGTTTGACATCAGCATTATGACCCAGGTTAGTTCGTTGCAGGAATACTGACATTAATAAGGAATGTGAAATTAATATATATATTTTACCACATCGTCACCTCTATATATACTTTGGACTGATATAGATTTGTTCCTCACATTCTCAATTTGACCTAACATCTATGTTAATTTCCTGCCCCTTTTGTTATGTCCTAAGTCTCTTGTCCACTTTGAGATCAATGGCAAGTCAAGGGGAACAACGAAACAACCCTAATGCTGATGCAAACATAGTTGTACTAACGTCACAACCGGTGATTTTTTTATTGTTGTGTTGCTATTTTTCAATCTCAACTAATGTGCTGATCATCTGCACTCTAAATAATGAGGGTATAATTATCTTTTAACCATAAAAAAGGTTGCAAAGGGTAGTACTAAGCAACAAGAGAGACTTCAAGTGTCAAAACTTCAATTATATATAGTCAAATTGACAATTATACCGTCATTAAAATGCACATAACTAGCACCTGATTAAAACTAATTGGAGTAAGGGGAACAACAAAGCAACCCTAATGATCATGCCAACACAGCTGTTATGCCGCCACTAGTGACGGTTTGGGAGTGTTATATTTGCCACCACCCTTTTCTAACCAGCAAGCCCTCTCGAGCCACATGAGGTCCCATACTAATAGGAAGTGGCACAAGTTTAATCCCCCTTCAGCCTTTTCCCGTGATGAATTTGTTGATTTTGGTGATCTAGTCAAACCAAAAATGCACATGAGAAGCCAATATTGGTTGTGCCACCAGGTAAGGCGATGGTTGAGAATGCTACTACTCCTACAATCGCATCAGAAGGTTCCAACGTCCTATCATAACGAATATATTTAACTGAGATTCCTCCTCTAGAGTCTGAATAGGGTTTAGTTTGTAGAGTCATATTTTAATATCTCATATCCCTTTTACATACCGGATGTAAATGAGCTTCCTCCTCCAAAGTTCGTTTTTCGTCAATTGGGTCCTCTAGATATAAATGGTTGATTTGTGTCGAATATATTACTTGGACCAAATTTTATCCAATTTCTCCCATATAATAATATTTCTAAATTAGTTTTTGCTATATGAATATTTTATGAAATTTTGCTATATTTTGGAATATATATATATATATATATATTCTAAATTTTTATTTTTTCTAAAACTAATTATTAGAATTCAAAATTTTAGATTTGGTTTAATTTGAGTTAGTTTTTGACCATTTGGCCCCTACTAAATCTACGCATGCCTCAATTTGGGGGAGTTTTTGTCCAAATAACAGAATTGACACAAATCAGCCACTTAGAAACCTAATTAACAAAAAATAAAATTTCGGGATGACTTTCATACTGCGCGTGTACGTGCAACTGTGGAATAAAAAAGTCATATACCATGCTTGTACCAAATTCATATACATTGCAAAAAAATCATAGACCTAACAAGATGTATACCAGACATATACCCAATTTGGCAGTGAAGGGTATGTTTTGTTTTATAAATTAAAAAGTCTTGCAATATAAGTGTCACAGTTATAAATATATTTAATGAAAATGTATGGTTGAAGGCTGTTATCTGCCAAATAATATTGATATATACTATCAGGGTAAATATACTAATTTAGTGAAAACTAACCGACATGTTTCAGCGACACTTGAGTGCTGTAACATTAGCTTTTTCTCTTTAATTTATCCAAAAAATGCACATGAAAAGATTATTTATAATAAACTAAATACTTACTTCTTTATTGGAAATTAATTCTAAAAGATTCCACTAATCAAGTGCATCAGCATTATGAAGTGTTTGACATCAGCTTACCAAAGTCCACCAGTATTATGACCCAGGTTGGTTCGTTGCTGGAGTACTGACATTAATAAAGAATCTGAAATTAATATATATTTAACCACATCGTCACCTCTATATATACTTTGGACTGATATAGATCTGTTCCTCACATTCTCAATTTGACCTAGCATCTATGTTAATTTCCTGCCCCTTTTGTAATGTCCTAAATGTCTTGTCCACTTTGAGATCAATGGCAAGTCAAGGGGAACAACGAAACACCCCTAATGCTGATGCAAACATAGTTGTACTAATTAACGTCACAACCGGTGATTTTTTTATTATTGTGTTGCTATTTTTCAATCTCAACTAATGTGCTGATCATGTGCACTCTAAATAATGAGGGTATAATTATCTTTTAACCGTAAAAAAGGTTGCAAAGGGTAGTACGAAGCAACAAGAGAGACTTCAGGTGTCAAGACTTCAATTATATATAGTCAAATTGACAATTATACCATCATTAAAATGCACATAACTAGCACATGATTAAAACTAATTGGAGTAAGGGGAACAACAAAACAACCCTAATGGTCATGCCAACACAGTTGTTCTGCCGCCACTAGTGACGGCTTGGGAGTGTTATATTTGCCACCACCCTTTTCTAACCAGCAAGCCCTCTCGAGCCACATGAGGTCCCATCCTAATAGGAAGTGGCACAAGTTTAATCCCCCTTCAGTCTTTTCCCGTGATGAATTTGTTGGTTTTGGTGATCTAGTCAAACCAAAAGCGCAGATGAGAAGCCAATATTGGTTATACCGCCAAGTAAGGCGATGGTTGAGAATGCTACTACTCCTACAATTGCATCAGAAGGTTCCAACGTCCTATCATAACGAATATATTTAAATGAGATTCGTCCTCTAGAGTCTGAATAGGGTTTAGTTTGTAGAGTCATATTTTACTATCTCATATCCCTTTTTCATACCGGATGTAAATGAGCTTCCTCCTCCAAAGTTCATTTTTCGTCAATTGGGTCCTCTAGATATAAGTGGTTAATTTGTGTCAATTATTACTTGGACCAAATTTTATCCAATTTCTCCCATATAATAATATTTCTAAATTTGTTTTTGCTATATGAATACTTTATGAAATTTTACTCTATTTTGGACTATATATATATATTCCAAATTTTTATTTTTTCTAAAACTAATTATTAAAATTCAAAATTTTAGATTTGTTTTAATTTGAGTTTGTTTTTGACCATTTAGCCCCTACTATATCTACGCATGCCTCAATTTGGGGGAGTTTTTGTCCAAATAACAGAATTGAAACAAATCAGCCACTTAGAAACCTAATTAACAAAAAATAAAATTTCGGGATGACTTTCATACTGCGCGTACGTGCAATTGTGGAACAAAAAAGTCATAAACCATGCATATACCAAATTCATATACCATGCAAAAAAGGCATAGACCTAACAAGATGTATACGAGACATATACCCAATTTGGCAGTGAAGGGTATGTTTTGTTTTATAAATGAAAAAGTCTTGCTATATAAGTGTCACAGTTATAAATATATTTAATGAAAATGTATGTTTGAAGGTTGTTATCTGCCAAATAATATTGATATATACTATCAGGGTAAATATACTAATTTAGTGAAAACTAACCGACTTGTTTCAACGACACTTGAGTGCTCTAACATTAGCTTTTTCTCTTTAATTTATCCAAAAAATGCACATGAAAAGATTATTTATAATAAACTAAATACTTACTTCTTTATTGGAAATTAATTCTAAAAGATTCCACTAATCAAGTGCATCAACACTATGAAGTGTTTGACATCAGCTTACCAAAGTCCACCAGTATTATGACCCAGGTTGGTTCGTTGTCGGAGTACTGACATTAATAAGGAATGTGAAATTAATATACATTTTACCACATCGTCACCTCTATATATACTTTGGACTGATATAGATCTGTTCCTCACATTCTCAATTCGACCTAGCATCTATGTTAATTTCCTACCCCTTTTGTTATATCCTAAGTCTCTTGTCCACTTTGAGATCAATGGCAAGTCAAGTGGAACAACGAA
The DNA here is from genome assembly GCA_034770075.1 of Aralia elata. NCBI lineage: Eukaryota > Viridiplantae > Streptophyta > Magnoliopsida > Apiales > Araliaceae > Aralia > Aralia elata. Next base: position 514,919 of record JAVJAP010000337.1, on the reverse strand, counting down.
ACAACCCTAATGCTGATGCAAACATAGTTGTACTAACGTCACAACCGGTGATTTTTTATTGTTGTGTTCCTATTTTTCAATCTCAACTAATGTGCTGATCATGTGCACTCTAAATAATGAGGGTATAATTATCTTTTAACCATAAAAAAGGTTGCAAAGGGCAGTACTAAGCAACAAGAGAGACATCAAGTGTCAAAACTTCAATTATATATAATCAAATTGACAATTATACCGTCATTAAAATGCACATAACTAGCACCTGATTAAAACTAATTAGAGTAAGGGGAACAACAAAACAACCCTAATGGTCATGCCAACACAGCTGTTCTGCCGCCACTAGTGACGGTTTGGGAGTGTTATATTTGCCACCACCATTTTCTAACCAGCAAGCCCTATTGAGCCACATGAGGTCTCATCCTAATAGGAAGTGGCACAAGTTTAATCCCCCTTCAGCCTTTTCCCGTGATGAATTTGTTGATTTTGGTGATCTAGTCAAACCAAAAGCGCACATGAGAAGCCAATATTGGTTGTGCCGCCAGGTAAGGCGATGGTTGAGAATGCTACTACTCCTACAATCGCATCAGAAGGTTCCAACGTCCTATCATAACGAATATATTTAACTGAGATTCCTCCTCTAGAGTCTGAATAGGGTTTAGTTTGTAGAGTCATATTTTACTATCTCATATCCTTTTTACATACCGGATATAAATGAGCTTCCTCCTCCAAAGTTCGTTTTTCGTTAATTGGGTCCTCTAGATATAAGTGGTTGATTTGTGTCGATTATATTACTTGGACCAAATTTGATCCAATTTCTCCCATATAATAATATTTCTAAATTAGTTTTTGCTATATGAATATTTTATGAAATTTTGCTCTATTTTGGAATATATATATATATATATATATATTCTAAACTTTTATTTTTTCTAAGACTAATTATAAAAATTCAAAATTTTAGAGTTGGTTTAATTTGAGTTAGTTTTTGACCATTTGGCCCCTACTAAATCTACGCATGCCTCAATTTGGGGGAGTTTTTGTCCAAATAACAGAATTGACACAAATCAGCCACTTAGAAACCTATTTAACAAAAAATAAAATTTTGGGATGACTTTCATACTGCGCGTATGCGCAACTGTGGAATAAAAAAGTCATATACCATGCATATACCAAATTCATATACCATGCAAAAAAATCATAGACCTAACAAGATGTATACCAGACATATACCCAATTTGGCAGTGAAGGGTATGTTTTGTTTTATAAATTAAAAAGTCTTGCAATATAAGTGTCACAGTTATAAATATATTTAATGAAAATGTATGGTTGAAGGCTGTTATCTGCCAAATAATATTGATATATACTATCAGGGTAAATATACTAATTTAGTGAAAACTAACCGACTTGTTTCAGCGACACTTGTGTGCTGTAACATTAGCTTTTTCTCTTTAATTTATCCAAAAAATGCACATGAAAAGATTATTTATAATAAACTAAATACTTACTTCTTTATTGGAAATTAATTCTAAAAGATTCCACTAATCAAGTGCATCAGCATTATAAAGTGTTTGACATCAACTTACCAAAGTCCACCAGTATTATGACCCAGGTTGGTTCGTTGCAGGAGTACTGACATTAATAAGGAATGTGAAATTAATATATATTTTACCACATCGTCTCCTCTATATATACTTTGGACTGATATAGATTTGTTCCTCACATTCTCAATTTGACCTAGCATCTATGTTAATTTCCTGCCCTTTTTGTTATGTCCTAAATGTCTTGTCCACTTTGAGATCAATGACAAGTCAAGGGTAACAACGAAACACCCATAATGCTGATGCAAACATAGTTGTACTAACGTCACAACCGGTGATTTTTTTATTGTTGTGTTGCTATTTTTCAATCTCAACTAATGTGCTGATCATGTGCACTTTAAATAATGAGGGTATAATTATCTTTTAACCATAAAAAAGATTGCAAAGGGTAGTACTAAGCAACAAGAGAGACTTCAAGTGTCAAGACTTCAATTATATATAGTCAAATTGACAATTATACCATCATTAAAATGCACATAACTAGCACATGATTAAAACTAATTGGAGTAAGGGGAACAACAAAACAACCCTAATGTTCATGCCAACACAGCTGTTCTGCCGCCACTAGTGAAGGCTTGGGAGTGATATATTTGCCACCACCCTTCTCTAACCAGCAAGCCCTCTCGAGCCTCATGAGGTCCTATCCTAATAGGAAGTGGCACAAGTTTAATCCCCCTTCAGCCTTTTCTCGTGATGAATTTGTTGGTTTTGGTGATCTAGTCAAACCAAAAGCGCACATGAGAAGCCAATATTAGTTGTGCCACCAGGTAAGGCGATGGTTGAGAATGCTACTACTCCTCCAATCACATTAGAAGGTTCAAACGTCCTATCATAACGAATATATTTAAATGAGATTCCTCCTCTAGAGTCTGAATAGGGTTTAGTTTGTAGAGTCATATTTTACTATCTCATATCCCTTTTTCATACCGGATGTAAATGAGCTTCCTCATCCAAAGTTCGTTTTTCGTCAATTGGGTCCTCTAGATATAAGTGGTTGATTTGTGTCAATTATATTACTTGGACCAAATTTTATCCAATTTCTCCCATATAATAATATTTCTAAATTAGTTTTCTTTATATGAATATTTTATGAAATTTTGCTCTATTTTGGAATATATATATATATATATATATATATTCCAAATTTTTCTTTTTTTGAAAATTAATTATTAAAATTCAAAATTTTAGATTTGTTTTAATTTGAGTTAGTTTTTGACCATTTGGCCCCTTCTAAATCTACGCATGCCTCAATTTGGGGGAGTTTTTGTCCAAATAACAGAATTGACACAAATCAACCACTTAGAAATCTAATTAACAAAAAATAAAATTTTGAGATGACTTTCATAATGCGCGCGTACGTGCAACTGGGGAACAAAAAAGTCATATACCATGCGTATACCAAATTCATATACCATCCAAAAAAGTCATAGACCTAACAAGATGTATACCAGACATATACCCAATTTGGCAGTGAAGGGTATGTTTTGTTATATAAATTAAAAGGTCTTGCAATATAAGTGTCACAGTTATAAATATATTTAATGAAAATGTATGGTTGAAGGCTTTTATCTGCCAAATAATATTCATATATACTATCAGGGTAAATATACTAATTTAGTGAAAACTAACCGACTTGTTTCAACGACACTTGTGTGGTGTAACATTAACTTTTTCTCTTTAATTTATCCAAAAAATGCACATGAAAAGATTATTTATAATAAAATAAATACTTACTTCTTTATTGGAAATTAATTCTAAACGATTCCACTAATCAAGTGCATCAGCATTATGAAGTGTTTGACATCAGCTTACCAAAGTCCACCAGTATTATGACCCAGGTTGGTTCGTTGCAAGGGTACTGACATTAATAAGGAATGTGAAATTAATATATATTTTACCACATCGTCACCTCTATATATACTTTGGACTGATATAGATCTGTTCCTCTCATTTTCAATTTGACCTAGCATCTATGTTAATCTCCTGCCCCTTTTGTTATGTCCTAAGTCTTTTTTCCACTTTGGGATCAATGGCAAGTCAAGGGAAACAACGAAACAACCCTAATACTGATGCAAACATAGTTGTACTAACGTCACAACCGGTGATTTTTTTATTGTTGTGTTGCTATTTTTCAATCTCAACCAATGTGCTGATCATGTGCACTCTAAATAATGAGGGTATAATTATCTTTTAACCATAAAAAAGGTTGCAAAGGGTAGTACTAAGCAACAAGAGAGACTTCAAGTGTCAAAACTTCAATTATATATAGTCAAAATTGACAATTATACCGTCATTAAAATGCACATAACTAGCACATGATTAAAACTAATTGGAGTAAGGGGAACAACAAAACAACCCTAATGGTCATGCCAACACAGCTGTTCTGTCGCCACTAGTGACGGTTTGGGAGTGTTATATTTGCCACCACCCTTTTCTAACCAGTAAGCCCTCTCGAGCCACATGAGGTCCCATCCTAATAGGAAGTGGCACAAGTTTAATGTAATGTCCAGGAAATTTCTAAACATTGTATTAAATTATTTTAATATATGAAGATCGTTTTATTTTAATTTTTTTTCGAATTTAATTGGATCCATGTGGGTATTATTATTTTAATTATATAAATACGTGGTTCAATAATTTTCTGTGCATTAATGGGACTCACTGATAGTTTAAATAAATTAGTGAGTTAACCTTAAGAATTTATTTGCAAGAAAATTGGGAAGTTAATAAATAATTTTATCATTATCGGATTAACTAATTCGAATAAAGAATTATGGTTAAGATAAATATTTTAAATAATTAATTAATTGGTTTAGTTATTTAATTTAGAATATTAGAAATGCCATGTGGTTAATTTTAAATTGGGTCACTAATCTTTTATTTAGATTGGCCCATTTCTTTTCTTCAAAGTCGAACCCAAATTTCCTTTTAATTCCTATTGGGCTGAGTTCCTATTTTTAATTTCCTGTTGGGCCAAACTCTATGATAAGTTGAGCCCATTTCCTTTCCTACCAGCCGGGTAGCCCAGTCGGGTTGGGTCGTTGCAGTCGGGTCGAACCGATGGTGGGGTATTATCCTTGACCGGTGAAAACGATTAGACCAGTTGAGACCTAGCCAACCTAAACCAAACGCTCAAATCGACAGCCAAGCAACGACGGGAAAGTTAAGCCCTAGCCCTCAATCATTCAAACCCAAATCTCCAATCGATCAGAGACGAGAGACAAGAGGGAGGCGACGGCGATAGCGTGAATCGACCAGTGGGTGGTTCGAGATTCGAGGCAAGCGAAGCAAGGGAGGCCATGGGCAACCGATAGTTCAGCGAACGGACCAAGGGGTTAAGCGACCGGCGACGTGACCGGAGCAACGCGTGGCTCAAGGTACTGCCGGCAAGTCACAAGGTTTGATGGGTGATTTGTACCCTCAGTCGACGGCTCACCCCTCCTACCGATGGGTCTTAAGGAACCGATTTGGGTAATACCCGGTTTATTGAGTAACCGATTTCGTCTATAAATTAGAGCTCCAAACCCTAAACCCAATTTCAGTTTTGTGGGTACAAACTGGGAGCGAGCCACACATAAAGAAAAAAAAAAAAGAAAATTCGTTAGGCAATTGGTCTGTAAATGCCCCAACATTACACTGATTATTTCGGTAGGAGGAGGAAGACGGCAAACCGGTCTACACCAAGGTATATATCGCGATTGTGATGGTTTTATTTTCCAGTTTGTGTTGGGTTGTATAGGAATACATTGTGTTGGGTGTATAATACTTGGTGTTGACACTTTGGGTTGATTTTCTTTTCTTTCCCCTGTCCGTGCTTGGGCATTTTGGGATCCTTGGTACTGTATCGAATAAATTGTTCCTCTGTATGGGAAAATTGTTTCTGGATACTTTGTTGAAATAAATTATTTGCAGTAAATTGGTAGTGACGACTGTGTGTATAGTATCACATTGAAACACTCTCAGTATTAAGTTAATTGCTTCTCTGTATCGAAAGTAGTTAGTTCTCTGTATTAAGTTATTGTTCCTCTGAATTTGGAAATACTTTGTTGGGTTAATTATTTCTCTGTATGGGACTGATGGTTTGGTAATTGCTTGGGAATTGTTTGGGTTCTGTATTGGGATATTTGTACTGTGTTGATTCTTTAATTGGGAACCTGGTGTACACTGAAGAACCATAGGTTCTGGCAGTTGATTTTTGGTTCAACGATGTGGTCAGTGTAGTGCTTTAGGATGCATACCATGTGTTCGCTAGAATGTCTGTGAGAGACCATTTTGTAGCTTGGCCTTCTGTTAATTCGGCGACTTGTCCGTTAGGCCTAATAACTCGAGTAAAGTGTTGTGTGTGGTTGAATTTACTAATGATGTTATAATGTGAACCCTAGCACTGTTTTATTTTGTAATACCATAATGATACACTAACAAAATAAGTTATTACTTCATTATTATTTAATTAATATTAACTAATAACTGAGTAAAATTAATAAATTATTTTTTTATGACAAATAAAGATTATAAATATTTAATTATTAATATTAAATAATAATTAAGTATGAATAAAGTTTAATAAAATAATTATTATTATCAATGAATAATAAATAAAAGTAGTAAATATTTAATTTGGATAACAATTCAATGTGAATAAAGTGAATAAATTAATTATTTATTATTTAATAATAAATAAAGATAATAAATGTTTAATTATTATTTGATTGATATTAACTAATAAGTAAGTATGAACAAGGTTAACAAATAATTATTTATTATTAATAAATAAAGGTAATAAATATTTAATTATTATAAAATCCTAAATAATAATTAGATATAAGTAAAGTTAATAATTATTTATTATTTGTCCATAAATAATAAATAAAGATAATAAATATTTAATTATTATTTAATCCTAACTAATAATTAAAGTATAGGTAAAGTTAATAATTATTTATTATTTTATTAATAAATAAATGTACTAAATATTTAATTATTATTTAATTAATATTAATAATAATTAGGTATGAATAAGCTAATACGGATAACAATTACTTAATCATTAATGAAATAATGATTAAGTATGAGGGAGATTAATAAGTTAATTATTTTTGGCCTTAATAAATAATGATAATAAACACTTAAGGATTATTTAATAACAATTAAGTGTGTGTAGAATTAATACCGTAAGTAATTAATGTAGAATGAGGAACAAGGTTAATGATTACCCAATTACCCCTAAGGTAAATAGTAAATAAGCGATCAATTGTTTTCTGTTGTCATTAAACCGGAATAGATTTATTATTTATCTTATAAATAATAAATAAAGACTTTTAACCCATATTAGAGACAACTAAGGGTAATAATCTGGGTGCTCGAAGGATAAGTGAACCCGATTAGCTATTATTTTCATAATTAAAGGTCAGTAATTAATCTCCGAATAACTGATGTTAAATAGTAAATAGATATAAATAGTGAATTGTTTACCTGCTAAATAAATAGCATAAGTGGGTACCTCGATATACAGTTATGCAATGCTAATGGATAAATCGACTTTACCAAATGATAGGTCATCCAAGGTCGATTAATTAAAGCTAAAATTTATTGTAGCTGAGCAAACAGACAAGTTCCCTAACTTTATTCTTTCAGTATATTGAATGCAAGTTCTATCTTACTCAACTTTTACATTGAGCAATATTTCTAAACTTTACGCATTATTTTTAATTCGTGCAAAAAGGTATATATATTGCAAGTTGTTCCTTAAGCTTGAATCTTATCTCCAAGCATGCTTTAAGTGGTCTAATTGCTTTTAGAATTATTCCACATCTTTGTATTATTTAACATTCACACTTGTGCATTTGAATTCGTGTAATGATCTAAGTTCTGAAATTCACGAACTATTCATAGTTAAGTCTGAACCTTTGTTCGGTCAGACAAGTACGTGAAAATTTATAAAAGCTATCCGAACCAATCGAGGGTAAGGATTCTTAGACTGTATGAACACCCCCTTTATTATAGGGGAGTACCCCATGTACCGTAAATAAGGTACAAATAGCAGAGTTAAATGTTATGCATACACATAGCGTACGCGAGGCTGATCCCCTCAAGTACTTATTCTGTAGCCAATAACCAGAGGGTCAACTAGCTATTGACTCCTTTGGAAGTTATTGTTCAGAGTCTATTTGACTATCAATTGTTCTAAAAGCATTTATTGTTATTGCTTCTGATCATTCTATTGTTGAAATCTCTTCCTATATTCCCTTCATCATGATATATCCTTATTGTTGTATTTCAAACTTGCTGAGCAAACTCGTTGCTCACTCTTGCTATATCATGACTATATTGCAGCTAAACCCGAGACGTCAGGGAAGAACAAAGGAAAAGAAAAGATGAAGTAATAGACTTCTTGTAGCAGATTTTAAATTTACGTATAATTAATTACTGTTAATGTAATTTAAACCCTAACTTTTATTTAGGGTATGGATTTGTGTAAGTGTTTAAGGTTTTTTTCGTATTCTGGGACTAGTAACACCTTGTAATGAACAACGTATGTTTATTATATTCCGCATTTTAGTTACCATATGTTGTTAGAGGTGAATGTTTGTATTGGATCGTGATGACCGGATCCGGGTATTTGGAGACCCGAATTTGGGGGCGTCACATTTAATCCCCCTTCAGCCTTTTCCCGTGATGAATTTGTTGGTTTTGGTGATCTAGTCAAGCCAAAAGCGCACATGAGAAGCCAATATTGATTGTGCCGCTAGGTATGGCGATGGTTGAGAATGCTACTACTCCTACAATCGCATCAGAAGGTTCCACTGTCCTATCATAACGAATATATTTAAATGAGATTCCTCCTCTAGAGTCTGAATAGGGTTTAGTTTGTAGAGTCATATTTTACTATCTCATATCCCTTTTTAATACCGGATGTAAATGAGCTTCCTTCTCCAAAGTTCGTTTTCCGTCAATTGGGTCTTCTAGATATATGTGGTTGATTTGTGTCAATTATATTACTTGGATCAAATTTTATCCAATTTCTCCCATATAATAATATTTCTAAATTAGTTTTTGCTATATGAATATTTTATGAAATTTGGCTCTATTTTGGAATATATATATATATATATATATATATATATATATATATTCCAAATTTTTATTTTTTCTAAAACTAATTATTAAAATTCAAAATTTTAGATTTGTTTTAATTTGAGTTAGTTTTTGACCATTTGGCCCCTACTAAATCTACGCATGCCTCAATTTGGGGGAATTTTTGTCCAAATAACAGAATTGACACAAATCAACCACTTAGAAATCTAATTAACAAAAAATAAAATTTCGAGATGACTTTCATAATGCGCGCGTACGTGCAACTGGGGAACAAAAAAGTCATATACCATGCGTATACCAAATTCATATACCATCCAAAAAAGTCATAGACCTAACAAGATGTATACCAGACATATACCCAATTTGGCAGTGAAGGGTATGTTTTGTTTTATAAATTAAAAAGTCTTGCAATATAAGTGTCACAGTTATAAATATATTTAATGAAAATGTATGGTTGAAGGCTTTTATCTGCCAAATAATATTCATATATACTATCAGGGTAAATATACTAATTTAGTGAAAACTAACCGACTTGTTTCAACGACACTTGTGTGGTGTAACATTAGCTTTTTCTTTTTAATTTATCCAAAAAATGCACATGAAAAGATTATTTATAATAAAATAAATACTTACTTCTTTATTGGAAATTAATTCTAAAAGATTCCACTAATCAAGTGCATCAGCATTATGAAGTGCTTGACATCAGCTTACTAAAGTCCACCAGTATTATGACCCAAGTTGGTTCGTTGCAGGAGTACTGACATTAATAAGGAATGTGAAATTAATATATATTTTACCACATCGTCACCTCTATATATACTTTGGATTGATATAGATCTGTTCCTCACATTCTCAATTTGACCTAGCATCTATGCTAATTTCCTGCCCCTTTTGTTATGTCCTAAGTCTCTTGTCCACTATGAGATCAATGGCCAAGTCAATAGGGGAACAACGAAACAACCCTAATGCTGATGCCAAACATAGTTGTACTAACGTCACAACCGGTGATTTTTTTATTGTTGTGTTGCTATTTTTCAATCTCAACTAATGTGCTGATCATGTGCACTCTAAATAATGAGGGTATAATTATCTTTTAACCATAAAAAAGATTGCAAAGGGTAGTACTAAGCAACAAGAGAGACTTTAAGTGTCAAAACTTCAATTATATATAGTCAAATTGACAATTATACCGTCATTAAAATGCACATAACTAGCACACGATTAAAACTAATTGGAGTAAGAGGAACAACAAAACAACCCTAATGGTCATGCCAACACAGCCGTTCTGCCGCCACTAATGACGGTTTGGGAGTGTTATATTTGCCACCACCCTTTTCTAACTAGCAAGCCCTCTCAAGCCACATGAGGTCCCATCCTAATAGGAAGTGGCACAAGTTTAATCCCCCTTCAGCCTTTTCCCGTGATGAATTTGTTGGTTTTGGTGATCTAGTCAAGCCAAAAGCGCACATGAGAAGCCAATATTGATTGTGCCGCCAGGTACGGCGATGGTTGAGAATGCTACTACTCCTACAATTGCATCAGAAGGTTCCAACGTCCTATCAAAACGAATATATTTAAAGGAGATTCCTTTTCTAGAGTCTGACTAGGGTTTAGTTTGTAGAGTCATATTTTACTATCTCATATCCCTTTTTTATACCGGATGTAAATGAGCTTCCACCTCCAAAGTTCGTTTTCCGTCAATTGGGTCCTCTAGATATAATTGGTTGATTTGTGTCAATTATATTACTTGGACCAAAGTTTATCCAATTTCTCCCATATAATAATATTTCTAAATTAGTTTTTGCTATATGAGTATTTTATGAAATTTTGCTCTATTTTGGAATATATATATATATATATATATATATATATATATTCCAAATTTTTATTTTTTCTAAAACTAATTATTAAAATTCAAAATTTTAGATTTGGTTTAATTTGAGTTCGTTTTTGACCATTTGGCCCCTACTAAATCTACGCATGCCTCAATTTGGGGGAGTTTTTGTCCAAATAACAGAATTGACACAAATCAACCACTTAGAAACCTATTTAACAAAAAATAAAATTTCGGGATAACTTTCATACTGCGCGCGTACATGCAACTGTGGAACAAAAAAGTCATATACCATGCGTATACCAAATTCATATACCATGCAAAAAAGTCATAGACCTAACAAGATGTATGCCAGACATATGCCCATTTTGGCAGTGAAGGGTATGTTTTGTTTTATAAATTAAAAAGTCTTGCAATATAAGTGTCACAGTTATAAATATATTTAATGAAAATGTATGGTTGAAGGCTTTTATCTGCCAAATAATATTCATACATACTATTAGGGTAAATATACTAATTTAGTGAAAACTAACCGACTTGTTTCAACGACACTTGTGTGTTGTAACATTAGCTTTTTCTCTTTAGTTTATCCAAAAAATGCACATGAAAAGATTATTTATAATAAACTAAATACTTACTTCTTTATTGGAAATTAATTCTAAAAGATTCCACTAATCAAGTGCATCAGCATTATGAAGTGTTTGACATCAGCTTACCAAAGTCCACCAGTATTATGACCCAGGTTGGTTCGTTGCAGGAGTACTGACATTAATAAGGAATGTGAAATTAATATATATTTTACCACATCGTCACCTCTATATATACTTTGGACTGATATAGATCTGTTCCTCACATTCTCAATTTGACCTAGCATCTATGTTAATTTCCTGCCCCTTTTGTTATGTCCTAAGTCTCTTGTCCACTTTGGGATCAATGGCAAGTCAAGGGGAACAACGAAACAACCCTAATACTAATGCAAACATAGTTGTACTAACGTCACAACCGATGATTTTTTTATTGTTGTGTTGCTATTTTTCAATCTCAACTAATGTGTTGATCATGTGCACTCTAAATAATGAGGGTATAATTATCTTTTAACCATAAAAAAGGTTGCAAAGGGTAGTACTAAGCAACAAGAGAGACTTCAAGTGTCAAAACTTCAATTATATATAGTCAAATTGACAATTATACCGTCATTAAAATGCACATAACTAGCACATGATTAAAACTAATTGGAGTAAGGGGAACAACAAAACAACCCTAATGGTCATGCCAACACAGCTGTTCTGCCGCCACTAGTGACGGTTTGGGAGTGTAAAATTTGCCACCACCCTTTCCTAACCAGCAAGCCCTCTCGAGCCACATGAGGTTCCATCCTAATAGGAAGTGGCACAAGTTTAATCCCCCTTCAGCCTTTTCCCGTGATGAATTTGTTGGTTTTGGTGATCTAGTCAAGCCAAAAGCGCACATGAGAAGCCAATATTGATTGTGCTGCCAGGTAAGGCGATGGTTGAGAATGCTACTACTCCTACAATCGCATCAGAAGGTTCCAATGTCCTATCATAATGAATATATTTAAATGAGATTCCTCCTCTAGAGTCTGAATAGGGTTTAGTTTGTAGAGTCATATTTTACTATCTCATATCCCTTTTTAATACCGGATGTAAATGAGCTTCCTCCTCCAAAGTTCGTTTTCCGTCAATTGGGTCTTCTAGATATAAGTGGTTGATTTGTGTCAATTATATTACTTGGACCAAATTTTATCCAATTTCTCCCATATAATAATATTTCTAAATTAGTTTTTTGCTATATGAATATTTTATGAAATTTTGCTCTATTTTGGAATTTATATATATATATATATATATATATATATATTCCAAATTTTTATTTTTTCTAAAACTAATTATTAAAATTCAAAATTTTAGATTTGTTTTAATTTGAGTTAGTTTTTGACCATTTGGCCCCTACTAAATCTACGCATGCCTCAATTTGCGGGAGTTTTTGTCCAAATAACAGAATTGACACAAATCAGCCACTTAGAAATCTAATTAACAAAAAATAAAATTTCGAGATGACTTTCATAATGCGCGCGTACGTGCAACTGGAGAAGAAAAAAGTCATATACCATGCGTATACCAAATTCATATACCATCCAAAAAAGTCATAGACCTAACAAGATGTATACCAGACATATACCCAATTTGGCAATGAAGGGCATGTTTTGTTTTATAAATTAAAAAGTCTTGCAATATAAGTGTCACAGTTATAAATATATTTAATGAAAATGTATGGTTGAAGGCTGTTATCTGCCAAATAATATTGATATATACTATCACGGTAAATATACTAATTTAGTGAAAACTAACCAACTTGTTTCAACGACACTTGTGTGCTCTAATATTAGCTTTTTCTCTTTAATTTATCCAAAAAATGCACATGAAAAGATTATTTATAATAAACTAAATACTTACTTCTTTATTGGAAATTAATTCTAAAAGATTCCACTAATCAAGTGCATCAGCATTATGAAGTGTTTGACATTAGCTTCCTAAAGTCCACCAGTATTATGACCCAAGTTGGTTCGTTGCAGGAGTACTGACATTAATAAGGAATGTGAAATTAATATATATTTTACCACATCGTCACCTCTATATATACTTTGGATTGATATAGATCTGTTCCTCACATTCTCAATTTGACCTAGCATCTATGCTAATTTCCTGCCCCTTTTGTTATGTCCTAAGTCTCTTGTCCACTTTGAGATCAATGGCAAGTCAAGGGGAACAACGAAACAACCCTAATGCTGATGCAAACATAGTTGTACTAACGTCACAACCGGTGATTTTTTTATTGTTGTGTTGCTATTTTTCAATCTCAACTAATGTGCTGATCATGTGCACTCTAAATAATGAGGGTATAATTATCTTTTAACCATAAAAAAGATTGCAAAGGGTAGTACTAAGCAACAAGAGAGACTTTAAGTGTCAAAACTTCAATTATATATAGTCAAATTGACAATTATACCGTCATTAAAATGCACATAACTAGCACACGATTAAAACTAATTGGAGTAAGAGGAACAACAAAACAACCCTAATGGTCATGCCAACACAGCCGTTCTGCCGCCACTAATGACGGTTTGGGAGTGTTATATTTGCCACCACCCTTTTCTAACTAGCAAGCCCTCTCAAGCCACATGAGGTCCCATCCTAATAGGAAGTGGCACAAGTTTAATCCCCCTTCAGCCTTTTCCCGTGATGAATTTGTTGGTTTTGGTGATCTAGTCAAGCCAAAAGCGCACATGAGAAGCCAATATTGATTGTGCCGCCAGGTACGGCGATGGTTGAGAATGCTACTACTCCTACAATTGCATCAGAAGGTTCCAACGTCCTATCAAAACGAATATATTTAAAGGAGATTCCTTTTCTAGAGTCTGACTAGGGTTTAGTTTGTAGAGTCATATTTTACTATCTCATATCCCTTTTTTATACCGGATGTAAATGAGCTTCCACCTCCAAAGTTCGTTTTCCGTCAATTGGGTCCTCTAGATATAATTGGTTGATTTGTGTCAATTATATTACTTGGACCAAAGTTTATCCAATTTCTCCCATATAATAATATTTCTAAATTAGTTTTTGCTATATGAGTATTTTATGAAATTTTGCTCTATTTTGGAATATATATATATATATATATATATATATATATATATATATTCCAAATTTTTATTTTTTCTAAAAACTAATTATTAAAATTCAAAATTTTAGATTTGGTTTAATTTGAGTTCGTTTTTGACCATTTGGCCCCTACTAAATCTACGCATGCCTCAATTTGGGGGAGTTTTTGTCCAAATAACAGAATTGACACAAATCAACCACTTAGAAACCTATTTAACAAAAAATAAAATTTCGGGATAACTTTCATACTGCGCGCGTACATGCAACTGTGGAACAAAAAAGTCATATACCATGCGTATACCAAATTCATATACCATGCAAAAAAGTCATAGACCTAACAAGATGTATGCCAGACATATGCCCATTTTGGCAGTGAAGGGTATGTTTTGTTTTATAAATTAAAAAGTCTTGCAATATAAGTGTCACAGTTATAAATATATTTAATGAAAATGTATGGTTGAAGGCTTTTATCTGCCAAATAATATTCATACATACTATTAGGGTAAATATACTAATTTAGTGAAAACTAACCGACTTGTTTCAACGACACTTGTGTGTTGTAACATTAGCTTTTTCTCTTTAGTTTATCCAAAAAATGCACATGAAAAGATTATTTATAATAAACTAAATACTTACTTCTTTATTGGAAATTAATTCTAAAAGATTCCACTAATCAAGTGCATCAGCATTATGAAGTGTTTGACATCAGCTTACCAAAGTCCACCAGTATTATGACCCAGGTTGGTTCGTTGCAGGAGTACTGACATTAATAAGGAATGTGAAATTAATATATATTTTACCACATCGTCACCTCTATATATACTTTGGACTGATATAGATCTGTTCCTCACATTCTCAATTTGACCTAGCATCATATGTTAATTTTCCTGCCCCTTTTGTTATGTCCTAAGTCTCTTGTCCACTTTGGGATCAATGGCAAGTCAAGGGGAACAACGAAACAACCCTAATACTAATGCAAACATAGTTGTACTAACGTCACAAACCGATGATTTTTTATTGTTGTGTTGCTATTTTTCAATCTCAACTAATGTGTTGATCATGTGCACTCTAAATAATGAGGGTTATAATTATCTTTTAAACCATAAAAAAGGTTGCAAAGGGGTAGTACTAAGCAACAAGAGAGACTTCAAGTGTCAAAACTTCAATTATATATAGTCAAATTGACAATTATACCGTCATTAAAATGCACATAACTAGCACATGATTAAAACTAATTGGAGTAAGGGGAACAACAAAACAACCCTAATGGTCATGCCAACACAGCTGTTCTGCCGCCACTAGTGACGGTTTGGGAGTGTAAAATTTGCCACCACCCTTTCCTAACCAGCAAGCCCTCTCGAGCCACATGAGGTTCCATCCTAATAGGAAGTGGCACAAGTTTAATCCCCCTTCAGCCTTTTCCCGTGATGAATTTGTTGGTTTTGGTGATCTAGTCAAGCCAAAAGCGCACATGAGAAGCCAATATTGATTGTGCTGCCAGGTAAGGCGATGGTTGAGAATGCTACTCACTACTCCTACAATCGCATCAGAAGGTTCCAATGTCCTATCATAATGACACTGAATATATTTAAATGAGATTCCTCCTCTAGAGTCTGAATAGGGTTTAGTTTGTAGAGTCATATTTTACTATCTGCATATCCCCTTTTTAATACCGGATGTAAATGAGCTTCCTCCTCCAAAAGTTCGTTTTCCGTCAATTGGGTCTTCTAGATATAAGTGGTTGATTTGTGTCAATTATATTACTTGGACCAAATTTTATCCAATTTCTCCCATATAATAATATTTCTAAATTAGTTTTTTGCTATATGAATATTTTATGAAATTTTGCTCTATTTTGGAATTTATATATATATATATATATATATATATTCCAAATTTTTATTTTTTCTAAAACTAATTATTAAAATTCAAAATTTTAGATTTGTTTTAATTTGAGTTAGTTTTTGACCATTTGGCCCCTACTAAATCTACGCATGCCTCAATTTGCGGGAGTTTTTGTCCAAATAACAGAATTGACACAAATCAGCCACTTAGAAATCTAATTAACAAAAAATAAAAATTTCGAGATGACTTTCATAATGCGCGCGTACGTGCAACTGGAGAAGAAAAAAAGTCATATACCATGCGTATACCAAATTCATATACCATCCAAAAAAGTCATAGACCTAACAAGATGTATACCAGACATATACCCAATTTGGCAATGAAGGGCATGTTTTGTTTTATAAATTAAAAAGTCTTGCAATATAAGTGTCACAGTTATAAATATATTTAAATGAAAATGTATGGTTTGAAGGCTGTTATCCTGCCAAATAATATTGATATTATACTATCACGGTAAATATACTAACTTTAGTGAAAACTAACCAACTTGTTTCAACGACACTTGTGTGCTCTAATATTAGCTTTTTCTCTTTAATTTATCCAAAAAATGCACATGAAAAGATTATTTATAATAAACTAAATACTTACTTCTTTATTGGAAATTAATTCTAAAAGGATTCCACTAATCAAGTGCATCAGCATTATGAAGTGTTTTGACATTAGCTTCCTAAAGTCCCACCAGTAATTATGACCCAAGTTGGTTCGTTGCAGGAGTACTGACATTAATAAGGAATGTGAAATTAATATATATTTTACACACATCGTCACCTCTTATATATACTTTGGACTGATATAGATCTGTTCCTCACATTCTCAATTTGACCTAGCATCTAAGCTAATTTCCTGCCCCTTTTGTTATGTCCTAAGTCTCTTGTCCACTTTTGAGATCAATGGCAAGTCAAGGGGAACAACGAAACACCCCCTAATGCTGATGCAAAACATAGTTTGTACTAAAAACTCCACAAACGCGTTGTGAATTTTTTATTGTTGTGTTGCTATTTTTCAATCTCAACTAATGTGCTGATCATGTGCACTCTAAATAATGAGGGTATAATTATCTTTTAACCATAAAAAAGATTGCAAAGGGTAGTACTAAGCAACAAGAGAGACTTTAAGTGTCAACACTTCAATTATATATAGTCAAATTGAAAATTATACCGTCATTAAAATGCACATAACTAGCACATGATTAAAACTAATTGGAGTAAGGGGAACAACAAAACAACCCTAATGGTCATGTCAACACAGCTGTTCTGCCGCC
Source organism: Aralia elata (assembly GCA_034770075.1). Lineage (NCBI taxonomy): Eukaryota > Viridiplantae > Streptophyta > Magnoliopsida > Apiales > Araliaceae > Aralia > Aralia elata. Next base: position 497,549 of record JAVJAP010000337.1, on the reverse strand, counting down.
ACTAGTGACGGTTTGGGAGTGTTATATTTGTCACCACCCTTTTCTAACCAGCAAGCCCTCTCGAGCCACATGAGGTCCCATCCTAATAGGAAGTGGCACAAGTTTAATCCCCCTTCAGCCTTTTCCCGTGATGAATTTGTTGGTTTTGGTGATCTAGTCAAGCCAAACGCGCATATGAGAAGCCAATATTGATTGTGCCGCCAGGTACGGCGATGGTTGAGAATGCTACTACTCCTACAATTGCATCAGAAGGTTCCAACATCCTATCATAACGAATATATTTAAATGAGATTCCTCCTCTAGAGTCTGACTAGGGTTTAGTTTGTAGAGTCATATTTTACTATCTCATATCCCTTTTTTATACCGGATGTAAATGAGCTTCCACCTCCAAAGTTCGTTTTCCGTCAATTGGGTCCTCTAGATATAAGTGGTTGATTTGTGTCAATTATATTACTTGGACTAAAGTTTATCCAATTTCTCCCATATAATAATATTTCTAAATTAGTTTTTGCTATATGAATATTTTATGAAATTTTGCTCTATTTTGGAATATATATATATATATATATTCCAAATTTTTATTTTTTCTAAAACTAATTATTAAAATTCAAAATTTTAGATTTGGTTTAATTTGAGTTAGTTTTTGACCATTTGGCCCCTACTAAATCTACGCATGCCTCAATTTGGGGGAGTTTTTGTCCAAATAACAGAATTGACACAAATCAGCCACTTAGAAACCTATTTAACAAAAAATAAAATTTCGGGATGACTTTCATACTGCGTGCGTACGTGCAACTGTGGAATAAAAAAGTCATATACCATGCATATACCAAATTCATATACCATGCAAAAAAGTCATAGACCTAACAAGATGTATACCAGACATATATATACCCAATTTGGCAGTGAAGGGTATGTTTTGTTTTATAAATTAAAAAGTCTTGCAATATAAGTGTCACAGTTATAAATATATTTAATGAAAATGTATGGTTGAAGGCTGTTATCTGCCAAATAATATTGATATATACTATCAGGGTAAATATCCTTTTTTAGTGAAAACTAACCGACTTGTTTCAACGACACTTGTGTGCTCTAACATTAGCTTTTTCTCTTTAATTTATCCAAAAAATGCACATGAAAAGTGTAGACACCCAAATTTTGCACTTCGTATACTAACCCTGACAGGAGGGCAAATTCGGCAAATGAACTGGCCTGCGAGAGCAAAGGATGGACAAGTACGAACACTCGACGCCACCGCGACGATTTACAACCGAAACCGACGTGACAACAAGGCTGTCCGAAATGAGCATTCCCGAATGATGTGGCACATCTCCCAGTAATTCCCGGACTGCAAAATACAAGCCTGTCGGCGAAAACCGACGTCACGACACGAGAATCGAGGCATGGCATGAAAATCGAGAAAGTTAAGCCAGCCAGCCACGGATTGATCTGCGGCCAATAGTGCGCCTTTTGAAAACACGGAATCGAAACACGGAAACCGAAAACCAGATGAGTGGATGGGGGCGGCCAGCCAGCCGCAGATCAATCTGCGGCCAGCCAGCCGCAGATCAATCTGCGGCCAGCCGCAGATCCATCTGCGGCCAGCCGCAGATCCATCTGCGGCTGGCTCTGGCCAGCCTATTTCAGCTCATTCCTTCATTCAGCATAGAGAGGTTAGAGAGGTGAGCAGGCGGAGAGAGAGGAAGAAAACAACAGCAGCAGCTCGGGAAGAGAGGAAGAAATAGGAAGAAATTTGCAAGAAAATAGAGAGAAAAGAGAGGAAAAAAGTGAGGAATTATATATTTTGTGTAAGATCATATATCCTATACCTTCTACTCTATTCAATATACAAATTCATACACATTGTGAGGATTATTTACAAGGTGAAAAGACCATTTCTATAGCAATTTTGATATATCATTTTGTTAATCTTTTTGTCAGTTGGGTTATGTGAAATGTAATTCTTCTTGTATATTGTTGTGGATACATGGATTAGGGACCATTAGTGAAGGTTTCCACGGAAACAAATGCTTCCTAATGACCCGAGGATGCCCATGTAGTGAATTAATTTAGCTTGTTATGATGATGTATTGTGCTTAGTTTGTTTAGATTACCATTTTGGGATATTGTGTTTGTTTGGCCATTTTGGATGTGAGCCTAGGAACGCGACCCCGTGGTCCAAATCCGATGATGGACAATTTTGGTGTATGTAATAGGATCGATTATCCTTGATTGTAAACATGTAATCGTCGGGCCTTAAAACGATACCAAGTTAAAAATCGGGTTTAAGGCCCTGTAATAGTGAAATACGTGATTGTGGGCGTTTGGGGTTATTTTGATGGCTTACATGCCCATGAATAGCCCCAACGCATTTTAACGCTTGATTTGATTCAGGACACACAAAAGTGATTTCAAAGCTAAAACGATAAAGATTTTTATAAAATCAATCAAATTAGGTTATTAGCATCACGAGGATAAGAAATTGGAAGTGCTAATGAATGTCGATTTCCACTTAACGAGAAGGTTAAAGAAAATCGTTTTCAAACATCACAAGAAATGGTTTTATAAATTAAAGGATGTTTTATTAAACCGTTGTGCATAGGGTTAAAGAGATTCTAGAAATTGCTCGTCATTTTGTGAAAGCAACGTATAGATCTCGATTCCTATTTTGACGAAGGTTTAAAAACTCTTGTTTTGCCAAAACGACACCTAATGAAAACCTTGCAGTTTTGACAATTAAAATCAAACCTTTCTAATAAAGAATAAAGCTTTCTCGTAGAAGCCGAAGGACATTCTAAAGCACTCTCAAAGCACGACTTTCCATCAAAATCCAAATGATGAACAAAGTACATGGCGATGTGTGCGGAGCCCATATGAGCAGAACATTTTTGGCAAAGAAAATCATGTGAACGGGTCACTACTGGCTAACCATGAAAACTGACTGCGATACTCATGTCAGCAAATGCCATCAATGCCAGATCCATGCCAAATGCGATCCATGCACCTCCTAATGAGCTCCATTGCTTGACCTCACCGTGGCCAGTTGGACCGAGCAGAACGTGATATCCAGGAAGGGGTAAATCCAGGAGTATGGCAGTGAATCCCGGCCAGTAGAAGATCAATGGGTTTTAAAATTCTGAGTTTTATTTCAAATCCCTGCACGCTTATGTCATTTTGTCATGTTATCCAAAAAGAAGATCATGTGCTGAAATGTTTTATATATATGACAAGCATTTTTGTTTTATGTCAGGTACCCCGATTTGAGGCATTCTAGCCTGACAAGCAATAGGCCAAATTTGAAGGAGGATCACGATTTTGGTATAGAGCTAGATTTCGATCTGATGGCGATTGAGCAGGACGAGACAGATATCGACAATACGCCTGGCGAGATCAAAGGATGGGTCGAAGATAAACCCAAACCCGACTTAGACCAAACAATCGCCATCAAACATCAGAACCCCTAACGATCACGAAGAACCCGGAGTAGGGGCAAATTCGACCACAAAAAAAATCTCAAAAATCAAAAATCCCCCAAACCTTTCAACAAGTCAAAGGACCGGATCTTTTGTCAGCCCAGCGAGATACCGATGCGACCAGTACGAGGGAGATCACAAGAAAAGCAACTTAACATTGGGGCATTTATCAACCACCCAGGAAATGATGACATGCAAATTGGCACCCATGCAACAATCCCATCAACATGCACCATCATCATCAAATGCTACGATCATCTGGCATTTGTCAAGCATAGTTTTCCCGGGATACGATGACCCACGTGAAAGGGGATTTTATTTGACTTGATAGGAATCAGATTAATTCTGACAAGCAACCGTGGAGCACGATCGTGAGTATGATTAGACGAAGAAAGCTATTCAACCTTTTGATCGGGTACAAAGCCTTAATTCAAAGCAACGTTTGCAACAGAATCGACCTCATGTGCCAGTCTTCACTTTGCATTTGCACGAACTTTCAGTTATGGGGTATAAAACTATGACGACGTTGACGAACTTTCAGTTATGGGGTATAAAACTATGACGACGTTAATTATCAAGCTAATATCAAGAAGCCAGACGATAAATGATTATCAAGCTAATGTCTCGAATCGTGACCTGGGCTATTCGAGTAATTAAGCCCGAGGGGTATCTCTACACCTGGTGCCCTAAAGCCATCTGGTTTGGGAGTCGCTGGCCCAACACTCATTACATGGGTAACTCAAAGCCTAAGAAAACGAGCATTACAGTAGAGGAGGCCCGAGCAGATTCGAATCGTGGCATGGGCTACTCGAGTAATTAAGCCTAAGGGGTGTCTCTGCATCTGGTGCCCTAAAGCCGTCTGGTTTGGGAGTCACCGGCCTAACACTCGCTACATGGTTAACTCAAGCCTAAGAAAACGAATCTTGCGCAAGGTCAAGCAAAGAATGAATGGTGCAGACCACCAGCTTGTCTCGAACCGTGGCCTTTGTTACTCGAGCAAATAAACCCGAAGGGGTGTCTGTACACCTAATGCCCCAAAATCGTCTGTTTTGGGAGTCATTGGTCCAAAACTCGTTAAATGGGTAACTTTGAATAGCCTAAGAAAACGAGACAAGTGAAGTGGGCTAATAAAGAGAAAAGATAATACGAAAAACTCTCGGCCTTAAACAAGAAGTCATGGAAGAGAAACCCCTACTGAATGCTGCATCGCATAGTGCATTTGTCATATGAACGTCAAATCCTGGCTAAGAACGTTGTCGAGAATGGAGACAGAATACCTTTGACGAGGGAAGGTAGTTCTTTTGAATTCGACCTTACTCACATACAATGACCATGAATGCTTGAAGGTGTTCTTACGATTTCATAACTCGTTAAATAGAAAATCATCAACTCACGAAGGATTTTGAAAAATTAACTTCCAATCTAGTACATTCACGGTCACAAACTCGCTAGATTGTGCGATCAACAGAATATTCAAATTCATGTGCTTTGACTGCATTTAATCTTTTGTCGAGATTATAATATCTTTGTGTTGAACTAACACCAACGACCCGAGCCTTCAAGTTTTGGCATTTGTTAGTCGTACTGATATGTAGGAATCTTGCAGAGCTGTGGATAACTCAGCACGGTCAGCATCGCGAGTTTTTCGATAGAAATTCTTGGTAACAACATGCGCCAAGGCAGGGGCAGTTGAGAATCGTGAAATGGAAGGAAGCTGAGGCTGCACAGAACTTCTCGGCATTGGGCCTCTCCCCAATCCTGACTATCCCTGCCTCGACATCCAAATGATCCACGTGCATGAGCATATACAAGGATGATATAATGCGGGACAATAGCATATCGGCCAGCAGAAATGATCAAAAGGCCAAGGAGCCCAACATAGCTGTCGATCATCACACAGAGCGAAACAGACTGCCTCAACTCGATGAAATGAAGACGACCAAGAACAAGCAGAGTACCAAACCAATGTTGAAGTCTAGAAACTACACTTCACGACGAGGCGTGATCCAATCAAATGTTGGCAAACAACGACGACTGTCGAATCGTATCATTTGACTGAACAGGGGTCATTTCTATCTAAACATATGTTGTGCACATGCATCTGTCCATAACATATCTTCCAGATCATGCATAACATCTTTTGCATGCATACATGTACGATCAAAATGAAAATCTTCAGGGGAAAGTACAAGCACGTCGCTTTCAACCTCACAAATGATCAGACCGTGATGGCTTTTGCGGCATGATACGTGGACGATGTTGGTGGGAGATCGAGGACAGAAGCCGATCACACATCCCATTTCAAGAAATCACTCAAATCAAATCAACGACCCCTGGGAAGTGCTGAGATCCAAACAATCAACGATCCCTGGGAAGGGCTGAGATCCAAACAATCAACGACCCCTGGGAAGGGCTGAGATCCAAACAATCAATGACCCCTGGGAAGGGCTGAGATCCAAACAATCAACAACCCCTGGGAAGGGCTGAGATCCAAACAATCAACGACCCCTGGGAAGGGCTTAGATCCAAACAATCAACGACCCCTGAGAAGGGCTGAGATCCAAACAATCAATAACCCCTGGGAAGGGCTGAGATCCAAACAATCAATAACCCCTGGTAAGGGCTGGTATCCAAACAATCAATGACCCTGGGAAGGGCTGGTATCTAAGCAAGAAGTGACCCCTGGGAAGGGCTGGTATCCCAACAATCAATGACCCCTAGGAAGGGGTGGTATCCAAACAATCAATGACCTTGGGAAGGGCTGGTATCCAAGCACGAAGTGACCCCTGGGAAGGGCTGGTATCCCAATAATCAATGACCCCTGGGAAGGGCTGGTATCCAAACAATCAATGACCCTGGGAAGGGCTGGTATCCAAGCAAGAAGTGACCCTTGGGAAGGGCTGGTATCCCAACAATCAATGACCCCTGGGAAGGGCTGGTATCCAAAAAAATCAATGACCCCTGGGAAGGGCTGGTATCCAAGCAAAAAGTGAACCTGGGAAGGCATCCAAGCAAATCACAACAAGGTGGTGAGCACCACGGGAAGACATCCAAGCAAACCACAACAAGGTGGTGAGTGAACCTGGGAAGGCATCCAAGCAAATCACAATAAGGTGGTGTGAGAACCTGGGAAGGCATCCAAGCGAACCACAACAAGGTGGTGAGCAACCCCTGGGAAGGGCCAATATCCAAAAAAGTGAGCGATCCCTAGGAAGGGCTGAGATCCAAGCAAACCCCGACAAATGGTGACATCTGTAGAACAGTATCAAAAGACTGTACATGGGTCATTTTTCATCAAATTTACATTTTAAATGTTGTGTCACATGCATTGAATAGATGATAATTCTGTACGTGATCCATGCAGGTTAGGTGTCAAGGTCCTAGCCTATCAGAGTCAAAAGTGATGGCTGCCAAGAACGATGTATAAGGAGGAACTCCAAGGATGCCTTTCAAGCTAGTCAGGAAAATAACTTCCTTTGCTGACAATCGACCGGAGACGAGACCCGGCGATTACGAGACGAGCAATCGGAGATGAGACCCGGCACTCACAGGACAATCGACCGGAGACGAGACCCGGTGGTTACGAGACAAGCGACTGGATACGAGACCCGGCACTCACAAGACAATCGACCGGAGACGAGACCCGGCGATTACGAGACGAGCGACCGGAGACGAGACCCGACACTCACAGGACAATCGATCGGAGACGAGACCCGGCGGTTACAAGACGAGCGACCGGATACGAGACCCGGCACTCACAGGACAATCGATCGGAGACGAGACCCGGCGATTACGAGACGAGCGACCGGAGACGAGACCCGGCACTCACAGGACAATCGACCAGAGACGAGACTCGGCGATTACGAGACGAGCGACCGGAGACGAGACCCGGCACTCACAGGACAATCGACCGGAGACGAGACCCGGCGATTACGAGACGAGTGACCGGAGACGAGACCCGGCACTCACAGGACAATCGGCCAGAGACGAGACCCGGCGATTACGAGACGAGCGACCGGAGATGAGACCCGGCACTCACAGGACAATCGACCGGAGACGAGACCCGGCGATTACGAGACGAGCGACCGGAGACGAGACCCGGCACTCATAGGACAATCTACCGGAGACGAGACACGGTGATTACGAGATGAGCGACCGAAGACGAGACCCGGCACCCACAGGACAATCGACCGGAGACGAGACCCGGCGGTTACGAGACGAGCGACCGGATACGAGACCCGGCACTCACAGGACAATCGACCGGAGACGAGACCCGGCGCTTACGAGACGAGCGACCGGATAGGATACCCGGCACTCACAAGACGATCAACCGGATACGAGACCCGGTGATCACGAGACGAGCGACCGGATACGAGACCCGGCACAAACGAGACGATCGATTGGAAGACGAAACTCGATGACTAGCAATGCGGTCAGGGATTAATGCATTAACACCTTTACGAATATTTTGCATGCCTTACATCTTGCGTTGCATCATAAGTTGCATGTGTTGCATCATGTATGTATGTCATTCTTGTGCACTGTCATTCATGCATCGGGTGTCTATTTCTTTATCCTGTTCATTTCATTTAACATTTCATAAACATGATAAAGAGGGGCAGCTGTAGACACCCAAATTTTGCACTTCGTATACTAACCCTGACAGGAGGGCAAATTCGGCAAATGAACCGGCCTGCGAGAGCAAAGGATGGACAAGTACGAACACTCGACGCCACCACGACGATTTACAACCGAAACCGACGTGACAACAAGGTTGTCCGAAATGAGCATTCCCGAATGATGTGGTACGTCTCCCAGTAATTCCCGGACTGCAAAATACAAGCCTGTCGGCAAAAACCGACGTTATGACATGAGAATCGAGGCATGTCACAAAAATCGAGAAAGTCAAGCCAGCCAGCCGCGGATTGATCTGTGGCTAATAGTGCGCCTTTTGAAAACATGGAACTCGAAACACGGAAACTGAAAACCAGCTGACTGGATGGGGGGCGGCCAGCCAGCCGCAGATCCATCTGCGGCTGGCTCTGGGCAGCCTATTTCAGCTCATTCCTTCATTCAGTATAGAGAGGTTAGAGAGGTGAGCAGGCGGAGAGAGAAGAAGAAAACAGCAGCAGCAGCTCGAGAAGAGAGGAAGAAATAGGAAGAAATTTGCAAGAAAATAGAGAGAAAAGAGATGAAAAAAGTGAGGAATTATATATTTTGTGTAAGATCATATATCCTATACCTTCTACTCTATTCAATATACAAATTCATACACATTGTGAGGATTATTTACAAGGTGAAAAGACCATTTCTATAGCAATTTTGATATATCATTTTGTTAATCTTTTTGTCAATTGGGTTATGTGAAATGTAATTCTTCTTGTATATTGTTGTGGATACATAGATTAGGGACCATTAGTGAAGGTTTCCACGGAAACAAATGCTTCCTAATGACCCGAGGATGTCCATGTAGTGAATTAATTTAGCTTGTTATGATGATGTATTGTGCTTAGTTTGTTTAGATTACCATTTTGGGATATTGTGTTTGTTTGGCCATTTTGGATGTGAGCCTAGAAACGCGACCCCGTGGTCCAAATCCGATGATGGACAATTTTGGTGTATGTAATAGGATCGATTATCCTTGATTGTAAACATGTAATCGTCGGGCCTCAAAACGATACCAAGTTAAAAATCGGGTTTAAGGCCCCGTAATAGTGAAATACGTGATTGTGGGCGTTTGGGGTTATTTTGATGGCTTACATGCCCATGAATAGCCCCAACGCATTTTAACGCTTGATTTGATTCAGGACACACAAAAGTGATTTCAAAGCTAAAACGATAAAGATTTTCATAAAATCAATCAAATTAGGTTATTAGCATCACGAGGATAAGAAATTGGAAGTGCTAATGAATGTCGATTTCCACTTAACGAGAAGGTTAAAGAAAATCGTTTTTTTTTCAAAACATCACAAGAAATGGGTTTTTATAAAAATTAAAGGATGTTTTATTAAAACCGTTGTGCATAGGGTTAAAGAGATTCTAGAAATTGCTCGTCATTTTGTGAAAGCAACGTATAGATCTCGGATTCCTATTTTGACGAATCAGGTTTAAAAACTCTTTGTTTTTGCCAAAACGACACCTAATGAAAACCTTGCAGTTTTGACAATTAAAATCAAACCTTTCTAATAAAGAATAAAGCTTTCTCGTAGAAGCCGAAGGACATTCTAAAACACTCTCAAAGCACGACTTTCCATCAAAATCCAAATGATTCTTTTATACAAACTCATCACAACATTCACATAGGCACACACACACACACACGCACGCATACACATTTTATGAATTAAAAAGATAGGAAAAGCATCAAGATTGCGGTAACCGTGTTTCACGGAAGTCGGGGGTGCCTTACACCTTCCCCTCGCTTAAGCAAGCCCCCGAACTCTATGAATCTCGGTTCGTAGACCAATTAATTCGGAGTCACATATGAGCCAGCGATTTACAAAAACGAAATTCGGATGAGTTGGTACATCCATTTCAAATATACCAACTGGCGACTCTAGTTAATTGGCTCATCATAAAAAATGATCTTTCAAAACCCCGTCGACATTAATGCCGACCTTTTCCAAAAGAATCATCTAAACCAAAATGCTAAAATTGGAAAGGGTAATAACCACCAAAGGAGCGACATTTCCCGGCGTCGACAAAAAGATTATTTATAATAAACTAAATACTTACTTCTTTATTGAAAATTAATTCTAAAAGATTCCACTAATCAAGTGCATCAGCATTATGAAGTGTTTGACATCAGCTTACCAAAGTCCACCAGTATTATGACCTAGGCTGGTTCGTTGCAGGAGTACTGACATTAATAAGGAATGTGAAATTAATATATATTTTACCACATCATCACCTCTATATATACTTTGGACTAATATAGATCTGTTCCTCACATTCTCAATTTGACCTAGCATCTATGCTAATTTCCTGCCCCTTGTGTTATGTCCTAAGTCTCTTGTCCACTTTGAGATCAATGGCAAGTCAAGGGGAACAACGAAACAACCCTAATGCTGATGCAAACATAGTTGTACTAACGTCACAACCGGTGATTTTTTTATTGTTGTGTTGCTATTTTTCAATCTCAACTAATGTGCTGATCATGTGCACTCTAAATAATGAGGGTATAATTATCTTTTAACCATAAAAAAGGTTGCAAAGGGTAGTACTAAGCAACAAGAGAGACTTTAAGTGTCAAAACTTCAATTATATATAGTCAAATTGACAATTATACCGTCATTAAAATGCACATAACTAGCACATGATTAAAACTATTTGTAGTAAGGGAACAAAAAAACAACCCTAATGGTCATGCCAACATAGCTATTTTGCCGCCACTAGTGACGGTTTAGGAATGTTATATTTGCCACCACCCTTTTCTAACCAGCAAGCCCTCTCGAGCCACATGAGGTCCCATCCTAATAGGAAGTGGCACAAGTTTAATCCCCCTTCAACCTTTTTGCGTGATGAATTTGTTGGTTTTGGTGATCTAGTCAAGCCAAAAGTGCACATGAGAAGCCAATATCGATTGTGCCGCCAGGTCAGGCGATGGTTGAGAATGCTACTACTCCTACAATTGCATCAGAAGGTTCCAACGTTCTATCATAACGAATATATTTAAATGAGATTCCTCCTCTAGAGTATGAATAGGGTTTAGTTTGTAAAGTCATATTTTACTATCTCATATCCCTTTTTCATACTGGATGTAAATGGGCTTTCTCCTCTAAAGTTCGTTTTTCGTCAATTGGGTCCTCTAGATATAAGTGGTTGATTTGTGTCAATTATATTACTTGGACTAAATTTTATCCAATTTCTCCCATATAATAATATTTCTAAATTAGTTTTTGCTATATGAATATTTTATTAAATTTTACTCTATTTTCTAATATATATATATATATATATATATATATATATATATATATTCCAAATTTTAATTTTTTCTAAAACTAATTATTAAAATTCAAAATTTTAGATTTGTTTTAATTTGAGTTAGTTTTTGACCAATTGGCCCCTACTAAATCTACGCATGTCTCAATTTGGGGGAGCTTTTGTCCAAATAACAGAATTGACACAAATCAGCCACTTAGAAACCTTATTCACAAAAAAAAAAATTTAGGGATGACTTTCATACTACGCGCGTACGTGCAACTGTAGAACAAAAAAGTCATATACCATGCGTATACCAAATTCATATACCATCCAAAAAAGTCATAGACCTAACAAGATGTATACCAGACATATACCCAATTTGGCAGTGAAGGGTATGTTCTGTTTTATAAATTAAAAAGTCTTGCAATATAAGTGTCACAACTATAAATATATTTAACGAAAATGTATGGTTAAAGGCTGTTATCTGCCAAATAATATTGATATATACTATCAGGGTAAATATACTAATTTAGTGAAAACTAACCGACTTGTTTCAACGATACTTGTGTGCTCTAACATTAGCTTTTTCTCTTTAATTTATCCAAAAAATGCACATGAAAAGATTATTTATAATAAACTAAATACTTACTTCTTTATTGAAAATTAATTCTAAAAGATTCCACTAATCAAGTGCATCAGCATTATGAAGTATTTGACATCAGCTTACCAAAGTCCACCAGTATTATGACCCAGGTTGGTTCGTTGCAGGAGTACTAACATTAATAAGGAATGTGAAATTAATATATATTTTACCACATCGTCACCTCTATATATACTTTGGACTGATATAGATCTGTTCCTCACATTCTCAATTTGACCTAGCATCTATGCTAATTTCCTGCCCCTTTTGTTATTTCCTAAGTCTCTTGTCCACTTTAAGATCAATGGCAAGTCAAGGGGAACAACGAAACAACCCTAATGCTGATGCAAACATAGTTGTACTAACGTCACAACCGGTGATTTTTTTTATTGTTGTGTTGCTATTTTTCAATCTCAACTAATGTGCTGATCATGTGCACTCTAAATAATGAGGGTATAATTATCTTTTAACTATAAAAAAGGCTGCAAAGGGTAGTACTCAGCAACAAGAGAGACTTTAAGTGTCAAAACTTCAATTATATATAGTCAAATTGACAATTATACCGTCATTAAAATGCACATAACTAGCACATGATTAAAACTAATTGTAGTAAGGGAACAAAAAAACAACCCTAATGGTCATGCCAACATAGCTGTTTTGCCGCCACTAGTGACGGTTTAGGAATGTTATATTTGCCACCACCCTTTTCTAACCAGCAAGCCCTCTCGAGCCACATGAGGTCCCATCCTAATAGGAAGTGGCACAAGTTTAATCCCCCTTCAGCCTTTTCGCGTGATGAATTTGTTGGTTTTGGTGATCTAGTCAAGCCAAAAGCGCACATGAGAAGCCAATATCGATTGTGCCGCCAGGTCAGGCGATGGTTGAGAATGCTACTACTCCTACAATTGCATCAGAAGGTTCTAACGTCCTATCATAACGAATATATTTAAATGAGATTCCTCCTCTGGAGTATGAATAGGGTTTAGTTTGTAGAGTCATATTTTACTATCTCATATCCCTTTTTCATACCGGATGTAAATGGGCTTCCTCCTCTAAAGTTTGTTTTTCGTCAATTGGGTCCTCTAGATATAAGTGGTTGATTTGTGTCAATTATATTACTTGGACTAAATTTTATCCAATTTCTCCCATATAATAATATTTCTAAATTAGTTTTTGCTATATGAATATTTTATTAAATTTTACTCTATTTTCTAATATATATATATATATTCCAAATTTTTATTTTTTCTAAAACTAATTATTAAAATTCAAAATTTTAGATTTGTTTTAATTTGAGTTAGTTTTTGACCAATTGGCCCCTACTAAATCTACGCATGCCTCAATTTGGGGGAGCTTTTGTCCAAATAACAGAATTGACACAAATCAGCCACTTAGAAACCTTATTCACAAAAAATAAAATTTAGGGATGACTTTCATACTACGCGCGTACGTGCAACTGTAGAACAAAAAAGTCATATACCATCCAAAAAAGTCATAGACCTAACAAGATGTATACCAGACATATACCCAATTTGGCAGTGAAGGGTATGTTCTGTTTTATAAATTAAAAAGTCTTGCAATATAAGTGTCACAACTATAAATATATTTAACGAAAATGTATGGTTAAAGGCTGTTATCTGCCAAATAATATTGATATATACTATCAGGGTAAATATACTAATTTAGTGAAAACTAACCGACTTGTTTCAACGATACTTGTGTGCTCTAAACATTAAGCTTTTTCTCTTTTTAATTTATCCAAAAAATGCACATGAAAAGATTATTTATAATAAACTAAATACTTACTTCTTTATTGAAAATTAATTCTAAAAGATTCCACTAATCAAGTGCATCAGCATTATGAAGTATTTGACATCAGCTTACCAAAGTCCACCAGTATTATGACCCAGGTTGGTTCGTTGCAGGAGTACTAACATTAATAAGGAATGTGAAATTAATATATATTTTACCACATCGTCTCCTCTATATATACTTTGGACTGATATAGATCTGTTCCTCACATTCTCAATTTGACCTAGCATCTATGCTAATTTCCTGCCCCTTTTGTTATGTCCTAAGTCTCTTGTCCACTTTAAGATCAATGGCAAGTCAAGGGGAACAACTAAACAACCCTAATGCTGATGCAAACATAGTTGTACTAACGTCACAACCGGTGATTTTTTTATTGTTGTGTTGCTATTTTTCAATCTCAACTAATGTGCTGATCATGTGCACTCTAAATAATGAGGGTATAATTATCTTTTAACTATAAAAAAGGCTGCAAAGGGTAGTACTAAGCAACAAGAGAGACTTTAAGTGTCAAAACTTCAATTATATATAGTCAAATTGACAATTATACCGTCATTAAAATGCACATAACTAGCACATGATTAAAACTAATTGTAGTAAGGGAACAAAAAAACAACCCTAATGGTCATGCCAACACAGCTGTTCTGCCGCCACTAGTGACGGTTTAGGAATGTTATATTTGCCACCACCCTTTTCTAACCAGCAAGCCCTCTCGAGCCACATGAGGTCCCATCCTAATAGGAAGTGGCACAAGTTTAATCCCCCTTCAGCCTTTTCGCGTGATGAATTTGTTGGTTTTGGTGATCTAGTCAAGCCAAAAGCGCACATGAGAAGCCAATATCGATTGTGCCGCCAGGTCAGGCGATGGTTGAGAATGCTACTACTCCTACAATTGCATCAGAAGGTTCCAACGTCCTATCATAACGAATATATTTAAATGAGATTCCTCCTCTAGAGTATGAATAGGGTTTAGTTTGTAGAGTCATATTTTACTATCTCATATCCCTTTTTCATACTGGATGTAAATGGGCTTCCTCCTCTAAAGTTCGTTTTTCGTCAATTGGGTCCTTTAGATATAAGTGGTTGATTTGTGTCAATTATATTACTTGGACTAAATTTTATCCAATATCTCCCATATAATAATATTTCTAAATTAGTTTTTGCTATATGGATATTTTATTAAATTTTACTCTATTTTCTAATATATATATATATTCCAAATTTTTATTTTTTCTAAAACTAATTATTAAAATTCAAAATTTTAGATTTGTTTTAATTTGAGTTAGTTTTTGACCAATTGGCCCCTACTAAATCTACGCATGCCTCAATTTGGGGGAGCTTTTGTCCAAATAACAGAATTGACACAAATCAGCCACTTAGAAACCTTATTCACAAAAAATAAAATTTAGGGATGACTTTCATACTACGTGCGTACGTGCAACTGTGGAACAAAAAAGTCATATACCATGCGTATACCAAATTCATATACCATCCAAAAAAGTCATAGACCTAACAAGATGTATACCAGACATATACCCAATTTGGCAGTGAAGGGTATGATTTGTTTTATAAATTAAAAAGTCTTGCAATATAAGTGTCACAGTTATAAATATATTTAATGAAAATGTATGGTTGAAGGTTGTTATCTGCCAAATAATATTGATATATACTATCAGGGTAAATATACTAATTTAGTGAAAACTAACCGACTTGTTAGCTTTTTCTCTTTAATTTATCCAAAAAATGCACATGAAAAGATTATTTATAATAAACTAAATACTTACTTCTTTATTGAAAATTAATTCTAAAAGATTCCACTAATCAAGTGCATCAGCATTATGAAGTATTTGACATCAGCTTACCAAAGTCCACCAGTATTATGACCTAGGTTGGTTCGTTACAGGAGTACTGACATTAATAAGGAATGTGAAATTAATATATATTTTACCACATCGTCACCTCTATATATTCTTTGGACTGATATAGATCTGTTCCTCACATTCTCAATTTGACCTAGCATCTATGCTAATTTCCTGCCCCTTTTGTTATGTCCTAAGTCTCTTGTCCACTTTGAGATCAATGGCAAGTCAAGGGGAACAACGAAACAACCCTAATGCTGATGCAAACATAGTTGTACTAACGTCACAACCGGTGATTTTTTTATTGTTGTGTTGCTATTTTTCAATCTCAACTAATGTGCTGATCATGTGCACTCTAAATAATGAGGGTATAATTATCTTTTAACCATAAAAATGGTTGCAACGGGTAGTACTAAGCAACAAGAGAGACTTTAAGTGTCAAAACTTCAATTATATATAGTCAAATTGACAATTATACCATCATTAAAATGCACATAACTAGCACATGATTAAAACTAATTGTAGTAAGGGAACAAAAAAACAACCCTAATGGTCATGCCAACACAGTTGTTCTGCCGCCACTAGTGACGGTTTAGGAATGTTATATT
The DNA here is from genome assembly GCA_034770075.1 of Aralia elata. Taxonomy (NCBI): domain Eukaryota; kingdom Viridiplantae; phylum Streptophyta; class Magnoliopsida; order Apiales; family Araliaceae; genus Aralia; species Aralia elata. The sequence continues at coordinate 481,234 of JAVJAP010000337.1, read as the reverse complement.
TGCCACCACCCTTTTCTAACCAGCAAGCCATCTCGAGCCACATGAGGTCCCATCCTAATAGGAAGTGGCACAAGTTTAATCCCCCTTCAGCCTTTTTGCGTGATGAATTTGTTGGTTTTGGTGATCTAGTCAAGCCAAAAGCGCACATGAGAAGCCAATATCGATTGTGCCGCCAGGTCAGGCGATGGTTGAGAATACTACTACTCCTACAATTGCATCAGAAGGTTCCAACGTCCTATCATAATGAATATATTTAAATGAGATTCCTCCTCTAGAGTATGAATAGGGTTTAGTTTGTAGAGTCATATTTTACTATCTCATATCCCTTTTTCATACCAGATGTAAATGGGCTTCCTCCTCTAAAGTTCGTTTTTCGTCAATTGGGTCCTCTAGATATAAGTGGTTGATTTGTGTCAATTATATTACTTGGACTAAATTTTATCCAATTTCTACCATATAATAATATTTCTAAATTAGTTTTTGCTATAGGAATATTTTATTAAATTTTACTCTATTTTCTAATATATATATATATATATATTCCAAATTTTTATTTTTTCTAAAACTAATTATTAAAATTCAAAATTTTAGATTTGTTTTAATTTGAGTTAGTTTTTGACCATTTGGCCCCTACTAAATCTACGCATGCCTCAATTTGGGGGAGCTTTTGTCCAAATAACAGAATTGACACAACTTACCCACTTAGAAACCTTATTCACAAAAAATAAAATTTAGGGATGACTTTCATACTACGCGCGTACGTGCAACTGTGGAACAAAAAAGTCATATACCATGCGTATACCAAATTCATATACCATCCAAAAAAGTCGTAGACCTAACAAGATGTATACTAGACATATACCCAATTTGGCAGTGAAGGGTATGTTTTGTTTTATAAATTAAAAAGTTTTGCAATATAAGTGTCACAGTTATAAATATATTTAATGAAAATGTATGGTTGAATGCTGTTATCTGCCAAATAATATTGATATATACTATCAGGGTAAATATACTAATTTAGTTTATTATTTATAATAAACTAAATACTTACTTCTTTATTGAAAATTAATTCTAAAAGATTCCACTAATCAAGTGCATCAGCATTATGAAGTGTTTGACATCAGCTTACCAAAGTCCACCAGTATTACGACCCAGGTTGGTTCGTTGCAGGAGTACTGACATTAATAAGGAATGTGAAATTAATATATATTTTACCACATCGTCACCTCTATATATACTTTGGACTAATATAGATCTGTTTCTCACATTCTCAATTTGACCTAGCATCTATGTTAATTTCATGCCCCTTTTGTTATGTCCCAAGTCTCTTGTCCAATTTAAGATAAATCGCAAGTCAAGGAAAACAACGAAACAACCCTAGTGCTGATGCCAACATAGTTGTTCTAGCGTCACAACCGGTGATTTATTTATTGTTGTGTTGCTATTTTTCAATCTCAACTAATGTGCTGATCATGTGCACTCTAAATAATGAGGGTATGATTATCTTTTAACCATAAAAAAGGTTGCAAAGGGTAGTACTAAGCAACAAGAGAGACTTCAAGTGTCAAGACTTCAATTATATAAAGTCAAATTGACAATTATACAATCATTAAAATGCACATAACCAGCACATGATTAAAAATAATTGGAGAAAGAGGAACAACAAAACAACCCTAATGGTCATGCCAACACAGTTGTTCTGCCGCCACTAGTGATGGTTTGGGAGTGTTATATTTGCCACCACCCTTTTCTAACCAGCAAGCCCTCTCGAGCCACATGAGGTCCCATCCTAATAGGAAGTGGCACAAGTTTAATCCCCCTCCAGCCTTTTTCCGTGAAGACTTTCTTGGTTTTGGTGATCAAGCCAAAAGCGCACATGAGAAGCCAATATTGGTTATGCCATCAGGTCAGGCGATGGTTGAGAATGCCACTACTCCTACACTCGCATCAGAAGGTTCCAACGTCCTATCATAACGAATATATTTAAATGAGATTCCTCCTCTAAAGTCTAAATAGGGTTTAGTTTTAGAGTCATATTTTTCTATCTCATTTCCCTTTTTCATACCGGATGTAAACGAGCTTCCTCCTCCAAAGTTAATTTTTCGTTAATTGGGACCTCTAGATATAAGTAGTTGATTTGTGTCAATTATATTACTTGGACCAAATTTTATCCAATTTCTCCCATATAATAATATTTCTAAATTAGTTTTTTCTATATGAATATTTTATGAAATTTTACAATATTTTGGAATATATATATATTAGAAATTTTTATTTTTTCTAAAACTAATTATTAAAATTCAAAATTTTAGATTTGTTTTAATTTGAGTTAGTTTTTTACCTTTTGACCCCTACTAAATCTATGCATGCCTCAATTTGGGGGAGTTTTTATCCAAATAACAGAATTGATACAAATCAGCCACTTAGAAACCTAATTAAAAATAAATAAAATTTAGGGATAACTTTCATATTGCGCGCGTACGTGGCAACTGTGGGACCAAAAAGTCATATACCATGCATATACCAAATTCATATACCATGCAAAAAAGTCATATACCTAACAAGATGTAAACCAGACATATACCCAATTTGGCAGTGAAGAGTATGTTTTGTTTTATAAATTAAAAAGTCTTGCAATATAGGTGTCACAGTTATAAATATGTTTAATGAAAACGTATGGTTAAAGGCTGTTATCTACCAAATAATATTGATATATACTATCAGAGTAAATATACTAATTTAGTGCACTCTAACCGACTTGTTCCAACGACACTTGTGTGCTCTAACATTAGCTTTTCCTCTTTTATTTATCCAAAAAATGCACATGAAAAGATTATTTATAATAAACTAAATACTTACTTCTTTATTAGAAATTATTTCTAAAAGATTCCACTGATCACGTACATCAGCATTATGAAGTGTTTGACATTAGCTTTCCAAAGTCCACCAGTATTATGATCCAGGTTGGTTCGTTGTAGGAGTACTGACATTAATAAGGAATATGAAATTAATATATATTTTACCACATTGTCACCTCTATATACACTTTGGACTGATATAGATATGTTCCTCACGTTCTCAATTTCACCTAGCATCTATGCTAATTTCCTGCCCCTTTTGTTATGTCCCAAGTCTCTTGTCCACTTTGAGATCAATGGCAAGTCAAGGGGAACAACGAAACAACCTTAATGCTGATGCCAACATAGTTGTACTAACGTCACAACGGGTGATTTTTTTATTGTTGTGTTGCTATTTTTCACTCCCAACTAATGTACTGATCATGTGCACTCTAAATATATAATGAGGGTATAATTATCTTTTAACCATAAAAAAGGTTGCAAAGGGTAGTACTAAGCAACAAGAAAGACTTCAAGTGTCAAGACTTAAATTATATATAGTCAAATTGATAATTATACTATCATTAAAATGCACATAACTAGCACATGATTAAAATAATTGGAGTAAGGGGAACAACAAAACAACCCTAATGGTCATGCCAACACAGTTGTTCTACCGCCACTAGTGACGGTTTGGGAGTGTTATATTTGCCACCACCCTTTTCTAACCAGCAAGCCCTCTCGGGCCACATGAGGTCCCATCCTAATAGGAAGTGGCACAAGTTTAACCCCCTTCAGCCTTTTTCCCGTAATGAATTTCTTGGTTTTGGTGATCAAGCCAAAAGCGCACATGAGAAGCCAATATTGGTTATGCCATCAGGTCAGGCGATGGTTGAGAATGCCACTACTCCTACACTCGCATCAGAAGGTTCCAACGTCCTATCATAACGAATATATTTAAATGAGATTCCTCCTCTAAAGTCTAAATAGGGTTTAGTTTTAGAGTCATATTTTTCTATCTCATTTCCCTTTTTCATACCGGATGTAAACGAGCTTCCTCCTCCAAAGTTAATTTTTCGTCAATTGGGTCCTCTAGATATAAGTAGTTGATTTGTGTCAATTATATTACTTGGACCAAATTTTATCCAATTTCTCCTATATAATAATATTTCTAAATTAGTTTTTTCTATATGAATATTTTATGAAATTTTACTATATTTTGGAATATATATATTAGAAATTTTTATTTTTTCTAAAACTAATTATTAAAATTCAAAATTTTGGAATTGTTTTAATTTGAGTTAGTTTTTGACCTTTTGACCCCTACTAAATCTACGCATGCCTCAATTTGGGGGAGTTTTTGTCCAAATAACAGAATTGATACAAATCAGCCACTTAGAAACCTAATTAAAAATAAATAAAATTTAGGGATGACTTTCATATTGCGCGCGTACGTGGCAACTGTGGAACAAAAAAGTCATATACCATGCATATACCAAATTCATATACCATGCAAAAAAGTCATATACCTAACAAGATGTATACCAGGCATATACCCAATTTGACAGTGAAGGGTATGTTTTGTTTTATAAGTTAAAAAGTCTTGCAATATAGGTGTCACAGTTATAAATATATTTAATGAAAATGTATGGTTGAAGGTTGTTATCTACCAAATAATATTGATATATACTATCAGAATAAATATACTAATTTAGTGAACACTATGACAGCTCGGAAACCGGGTCTATCTTCAAACTCGAGTCTGGTGCCGTCAAGACATTACTTACTCAACATATTCTTACAACATCAGAGTAAATACTAAATTATTAGGATATAATTTAACCTTCTCCCAGGTACGAAGACCTTTACATAGCTACCCCAAATAATAAAATCACAACATTAATATAATATTATAACACGACATAAACAATCATCTAATTTAATTCAATTGCCTTCACATGCACTATCTCTTATCGTTTTCTGATCTTTGTGATCCTTCTGCTGTAGCTATAAAAATTTTAGAATTTGCAAGGATGAGCATTTAATTGCCCAGCAAGTATAAGTAGTTGAATTAACATTAATCCTGAATTGTCGAATAATTGTGAAGCAGCTCAAACAAATAAGAATAAACTTTTCCTTTACTTTAAACATCTTTTATGAATAAACATACTTTAGAACTCTTCATCAGTTCAATTATAACATTATTCTTCTTTAGCTCTACACGTGAGTGCTACTTTGGATTTAGTACGTTAAGTTCTTTTCGCGTTTCAACATTTTTGAAATTATATATTAAGTAGTGTTCAAGACTTCAATCTTTATCTCTACTAACATTCACATCATTGCACGAGGTGCAATCTATAACTGCACTTGATCATTGTTGCATGGGGTGCAACATATTTGAATATTTGCCAATGTATTTATTTTGGCACAATTATCTTACCACAATTAATGAATATTTACAAATCATCTTTTCAACAATACAATTCTGACTAGAATAGCTCATAATTCGAGTTAGGCCGAATCAAATGACGACTAACTCTTTTTTTTTTATAAATCATTTCACACAATATGATAAATTTCATAACAGATGAAATTTCACAGTCAAACATATAATTTTTGCAATTCAATAAAGCATGAACAATTTGTACCAATACTAAAGGATTTGCATAAATTTAGAAATTACATAATATACAACATTGTGTAATTTAGAATCTCAATACATTCTATAACATTCATAGAAATATATTCAAAAGAAATTAGAAAAACTTGCACAATAGGAAGTTGTGTAAGTTAGGAAACTTGCATTTCACGTCGTTTAAACTTTTAAGATAATATCTTGCCACTTGGTAGCCTACATGTATACAGTGTTGGCTTACTTAGTTACTTTGTAATATAACATTTACTTTATGAAGCTCTGTTGAGTTTACATGCTAGTTTCACAATTCAACATACTAACTATCTACTGCTAGGCTTATCATGTATCACATAGGATAGTTAATTTGTCATTACGGACATTAACCACATATATTCATGTACTAGGCTCATACATTAGTATAACACATGTTCACAGTTTAGTATACGTAGCATTCTTCACATAATTAGCTCATATACCTCCTAGAACATGCTCATTTTGGTCTAAACATGATATGATATAGTTCCTTGGTTACTAGACACTCCAATTAACATATTAAGTCATGCCAAAACATTTCCAAGCCTAAATTCCACTTTTACAACATAGCTCAAAAACTGAAAATGTGATTTTTGAGGGTACTTTGTAGATTTTTATAATTTTCTACCATACTCCATTAGCTATCCAATCTAGACAAAGGTTTAGACCATACTACAAGGTATTTTATTCCTCCTTTGGTTACAGGAAAACCTACCTTTAAGGCATTCAAATTAGGGGCTCAAAGTGTACTGTTAGACTTGCTGCAACTACTATAGTGCAACAATTTTAATGAATTTCCAGCCCACTTTGGAGATTTTTATGAATTTTTGTAGTTGCCTTCTTAGTTTCCAATTTGTGCAACCTTTCAGATCCTATAGCAAGGTATGTTATTCATAGGTTAGGTATGTAAATTAACTAAGTTAAGCCTTGTAAAAACAGACCTCAATATGGCTGTTCATAACCCATTATGCTGCAATTCTACAGAAATTCTACAGTAGAATTGATTTTATGGCCTACTTTGGTGAATTTTTGGAATTTGTGTGTTAGCATTTTAGCTCTGAACTCTGGACATACTTTATACCATATAGCAAGGTATTTTTCCATAGGTTTAGGTTCTCAAGAAAGCCGTCTAAGCTTCTTGAAATTGGTGTCCAAACTAGGTTGTTCACCACAGTTTTTAGCATACTAACTTTGGTCAATTCTCGCCAATTTCATTTCTGGCCACTTAGGCTCATTCCAACACTTGAGTTAGTACTGGTTAAGACTAACTTTAGCATTCCCTTGACTTTACTAAGCATAGATTTTGTTTTGACCCTTTAAACCTAGCTTTTTCAAGCTTTTATATACTAATTTCTCATATTCTTGTATGTATTAGTATTCCAACACTTGGAATAGCCTAGCATACCTCTAACTCACTTGTTTAAGGTGTTAAAACTGATCTTTATGCAAAATGGCAAAATCTCAAATTTTACACTTAGTACACTGTGAAAAACTGCAGTTTTAGTGAATTAACTAGCTAGTTTGGTGATTTGTTTGAATTTTTGGGTTACGTTCTTTGCTCAACCATTTAACCCTACTCCTATACTATACATCAAGGTATTTTAATCATGGTTTATATTTCTTATTCATGTCAGTTAAGCTTTCCAAAACAAGGGCTCAAACTAGCATGTTTCTCACTTTTTCATAAAAACTGTTTTTGACACTTTCATTTTTCTCCAGTTTTGGCTACTTGGATGGTCTAGGCATGTGTATTTGAGTTACTTAAGGCTACTTCCATCATCACCACACTTTATTTAATCACTTAGCCAAGTTTGACCTATTAAAGTACACTTTAGGCTTGAAAAATAGATCCTAACTTGGTTTTCTTGCTAGCTTTGCCTTGGCAATGATTGGGAATCATTACAAGAATGCATTAGCAACTTTATATGAGCTCATTATAGTTTGTTAAGTTTAGGTGCTCAAAATTTCCCAAAATAGTCCATTTTTGGCCTAAAAATATGATTTTTAATGAGTCTAATGTTCAAAACAGTTTAGAATTGGTTTAGCTAGCTTGTGTAGCTTACTTATGTCCTATTACAACTATTGGAACATGCCTACATAGTTCAGGTGTTGCATCTCTTCAGTTAAGTGTTAGATGACACTTTAAAGCTTACTTTATAGCTTTTAAACTTGATTTTTGGATAACACCCAACCTAGACCCCAACTAACTTAAGGAACAACTTTTAAATGTCATTTTATGGACAATGTATGGACTATCTACTGTCTAATAACATCACTGGCTAAAATTGGTCATAACAGATCATATTTAGGCATAGTTTTAGTTATAACTTCCTAAACAGTCCACATGTAGGCAAAAGAACCTTTAGGTACTCAAGCAAATCTTAAAACATGATTATAACATAATGTTATATCTATTAACATGCTTGCACCAGTCAGTTATCTTTCTAATATCAAAACAGTCCATTCAAGACATTTTAGGCATAGTTTAACACTAAATCACCATAACAGCCTGCAAGCTTTCAATAAGCTTTAAACTCACATGAAAACATGGTCTGACAACCTTGTTAGCAAAGTAGTATGATTAGGCAACACATAAGCTTGTACTTAATTTTTACATGGCATTTAACACGCATAGCATATACTCGAATGCCCCACATCAGATTACACATTAGCATCCCTTAACAAGGCATTTAAGCTAGTATTTCAAGTTTTCAAAATGGGGCCTGGTCTGGTCTGTTTTAAACAGGTCCAGGCTGCCCTATTTTGAGTCATTTTCCACCTTGAAAATGCTAGCATAGACTTGCTATACTTAGCCTTCAAGGTTTGGTACATTTTACCCAACATTAAGATCAAGGAGAATTCAATCATTAGCTAGCTTATTATCACAACCTCAGTTAGTTAATTTAGCTCATATATAAACTATCATGGTATGCAAGTCACTCTAAACATGTCTTAACATATGTAGCATGCAAGCCTACACGACATTGCTCGATTACTAGCATGCTAACATAGCTTTTAACCTTAACTACACAGTTGACACATAGCTATCCCAAATCAGCCCTTACTTAGACAATTTATCAAACAGGTGGTGTGCGATCTATATACAAGCACACCATATATAACTTCCTAGCTATTTATCAACCTTATGGCTTTTGATTTATAAATGATACTTAGATACCATATTAACAACAACAGAAAACAGCCTCATAGTAGCAACAACAACAAACAGCAACAACATGTCTTAAATAGCTAACAAGAAATAGACAACTTTGCATCATAAACAAGGGGGTTGCAGTTTGGCTTACCTTGATTGAGCTTATGCCTGGTAGCCTCTTATTTTAACACTGGTTTAATGGTGCAATTACTGCACTCCTCTCTCACCTGACCCAACCAAAGTTCTCTCTCTCTCACTCTATGACTGCTATTCATTAACAAAATATTCAGCACTTGGATATAGCTAACCGTAATTGAGTGAAGGTTTGGCCATATATGGCTGAGCTTCTCTCTCTCTCAATCAGCCTACTGCTCTCCATCATTAGCTCTACCCGGCTCCTAGCATTGCCCCTACAATTCTCAGCTTATCTTTTCGTGGCAGTTCCCCTATAATTCCAGCCTTATCCCAACCACTCTATTCATTCTAGCCTCTAACTCCTTGCTAACTAGATAACTAATAGAACTAATTGGTTTAACTATTCAGTTCAGCTTTATTTCTCCCACATGGGCTGTCGATTTGGACAAAGAAAAGGTTGGGCATGGCCTTTTGATTTGGGCTCCATATACCTTTAATAAAGCAAGATTCCATAACACTAAAATTAATGGAAAAGTGCTTAAAAATATACATAGTAAAATTAATATGACCCAATATTTAAATGTGGACTCTCATTATATATTACTATACATGAATTTTTATCTACCACGTTTATTTAGGCTAGCAAAATAGTTAGCACATACATCATTAAAAATGATGGTTCTATGTAATTAAGTAACCCATGATAGTACACACCAGTTACCTTATTTATCACTAAATAATACTTTAAAATGAAATTAATTATATCATAAGATAATTATTTCATTGAACACAACTAGTTTTATGTCAAGAATATTTCCAATTTAAACCATGTTGGCTTTCCTTTTCATTCTTGATATTTATATACCATTATAATAAGGTATATTCATTCCTCTTCTTTTACCATATCAAACTTGAGATACTTAATTAAGTATTAAGTATTACATAACCAACCATATCACAATAATTAAATAAAAATAATAATCCTCTTTTTACACACTTCCTTTATCGAACTAGGTTTTAATATCTTACCCTTATTTAATCATTTAATATTTCCCTTAAAAGAAATATTACTAATATTCGGGATATCACAAACACTGACCGACTTGCTCCAACGACACTTGGGTGCTCTAACATTAGCTTTTCCTCTTTAATTTATCCAAAAAATGCACATGAAAAGATTATTTATAATAAACTAAATACTTACTTTATTGAAAATTAATTCTAAAAGATTCCACTGATCAAGTGCATCAGCATTATGAAGTGTTTGACATCAGCTTACCAAAGTCCACCAGTATTATGATCCAGGTTGGTTCATTGCAGGAGTACTGACATTAATAAGGAATGTGAAATTATATATATTTTACCACATTGTCACCTCTATATATACTTTGGACTGATATAGATCTGTTCCTCACATTCTCAATTAGCACCTAGTATCTACGTTAATTTCCTGCCCCTTTTGTTATGTTCCAAGTCTCTTGTCCACTTTGAGATCAATGGCAAGTCAAGGGAAACAACAAAAATAACCCTAATGCTGATGCCAACATATTTGTACTAACGTCACAACCGGTGATTTTTTTATTATTGTGTTGCTATTTTTAAATTCTCAAACTAATGTGCTGATCATGTTCACTCTAAAATAATGAGGGTATAATTATCTTTTAACCATAAAAGAGGATGCAAAGGGTAGTACTAAGCAACAAGAGAGACTTCAAGTGTCAAGACTTCAATTACATATAGTCAAATTGACAATTATACTGTCATTAAAATGCACATAACTAGCACATCATTAAAAATAATTGGAGTAAGGGGAACAACAAAACAACCCTAATGGTCATGCCAACACAGCTATTCTGCCGCCACTAGTGACGGTTTAGGACTGTTATATTTACCACCACCCTTTTCTAACCAGCAAGCCCTCTCGGGCTGTGACGCCCCCAAATTCAAGTACCAATACCTCGAATCTGGTGCTCACGATAAAATACATCCATATACCTCTAAAAAACATAAATCAACTAGTGCCGAATAAATAAACATATGTTGTTCATTATAAAAGGTTTACTACGGTCCCAAGGTATAACCTTAAATGAATTCATCGCAGAATATAATAATAATACAAAACGATTCCACGATTACATAACGAGATAGTACAAATAACTACTCCGTAAGCTTTCCTTTGCCCTTGTCCGCTTTGGAACTTCCCGGCTTAACTGCAATAGGTTCATGATATAGCAAGGGTGAGCAACTACTTTGCTCAACAAGTTTAAAATGAATAAAGAGGATATATCATGAATGAATGAGAACAATAATCGCATAGTTCAACAATTTAAAATATTGAAGAAATAGCTGACAATATAATCAAAGTTCAAAAGAAATGAAGAATATTGATTATTTACTGCTGAGTGGTCCAATAGACCATGAACTATTTGGCCAAAGGATCAGTTATTCAACTAACCCTTTTAAACGCCAGGCCCGTCAGTAGTACTCGAGGGGATCAGCCTCTCGTACCCTATGTATATGCATAACATTTAGCTCTGACTGCATCGAATAATCGACACATTAAAATCCCCTACATAAGGGTTGCTCTCTCATTCCAAGAATCCGCACCAACAATCGGTTTGGATAGCTTTTAAAATAATAACCTGCACGTGTCTAGCCGAAATAAGTGGCGTAGACTATTCCCTTAAATAGTTCATGAATGAAGAACTTATGTTTCACAGTCCAACAATAGAATTCGAATTCAAATGCTCAATGTGCGAATTTCAATAATTATCCTTGATGTGGAGTAATTAACAATAATTAAATCACTAACCATAATTGAAATATGATAACTCGAGTTGAGTTAGGAAACTTGCAATAGTATAGATTGATTGCTCAATTAATAAATAAACTCGCACATTAAATGAAAGTTGTGCGATTGAGAAAAACCTGCCCAATATTAAATTGAGTTGGGGTAAAGAAACTTGCCCAACACAAGGGTTAGACAAGGGTTAAGAAAGAACTTGCATTCAATATGTAGAAAGAATGAAGTTAGGGAACTTGCTTGAAGCGCTGCTACAATATTACAACACACGCTCCTTAATATCCTACACAATTAGGTACATATTCACATACAATTAGTCACATACGGGATACCAAATATTTGTTTACAACTCTATAATGTCCCATTCAAATAAGAAAGAAAATATTAAACAAGGTTATGCCCACTAGTTACGGCGTTACGACGCTTGTACGTCTATACGCCCAATTTGACTATTCGAATGTCTAAACGACACGCAATTGCGTATGCCTAACACGCCCATTCGATTTATCTAATACTTATTGGTTAATGCTAAGTATCATTATAAATCATAATAATCATGTTATGAAAGTTAGAACATCACTTTACAGGGTCGGGGGCATTACGTGTGCAAATGCGCATGCCCGACGCCCTCCGATTGACCCTAATTACGCATCAGTCCTATAAATGGCTAATTTAGGCCATTATACAGGCCTCAAATCAAAAATTTAAAGAACAAAAGTTGTAGGTCTACTCTTCCTCTTTCCGAATCATCTTGAATCACCTAATTTCGAGTTCGTATACAAAAGTTATGGACATTTTACTACAGGAAGTCAAAGTAGTCCACTCGGGCACATCTGCGCGTGACACATGTACGGCGCAGCTGCGCCCAATTTGGCCTTATGAACAGCGCAGTTGCGCCATGCATACAGGCCACAATCTGCAAATTTATTCAGACGCGAATTTCCGACCTCTTTCCACTCCGATCTCCATAACTTCTTCCATACACGTTCAAATTGGTTCATTTCGGACTCTATGGACTCCTAACTCATGGGGCTACAACATATCAAAAATTTAGAAGCACCCATAAACATTAACACGACCAATTTTTGAGCCATAGCACAAAATGAAAACTCTGTTTTCGTGTTCTTGGTGTTCTTCACCAAAATCAATACCAAATCTTTGTTTTAACTCCATTCCAATTGGGTTATGAAGATAACCCATAGAACTACAACATCACTACAACAATTAAACCAAACAATTATTCAATCTAGGCTTTACAGTCCTCTAAATCGTCCGAATAGTCATTTTGTCCAAAAAGTTCAAAGTTTCATCCTTTAAGCCAAGGTTCCGACCATTCATTGATTTTGTTCCACTTTGAGGTTATTAATAGCTTACGATATGTCTTGGTAATAATAAAAATTAACCACAACCAACAATTACATCAATAATTCCAAGAATTGCTCAAACCCAACGGTTTGAGCTCAATAACTCAAGAACACTCGAAAAAAATGAAAATGGGATGGATTGAGGTTGGATTACCTCTGATTCTTGCTACAAATGAAGTTGTGGAGATTAGCTAGCCTTCTTCTTCTTTTCTTTCTTGCTCCCGCACGCTCCTTCTCCTTCTCTTGTTCTCCTCCTTCTTTGTTCTTCTCCTTCACTTCCCGTGAACTTCTTCCTCTACTCTCTATCTCTATCTCTCTCTCTCTCTCTGTGCAGAATTTGAAATGGGTTTGAATGAGGATCTGATGGATTGCAAGAGAGAAATGAAATGGTTGAATGATTTGGGGGAAGTGGAGGAATTTTGGGAGAAAATGGGAGTGAGGCTCAAGGTGGCGCCGACAACTCTCCACTCTCTCATTTCCTAGTAATTTGATTGGTTAAAAATGGTTTGGTGGTTCCCACTTGGAGTAATAAGCCAAAACAAATACCCAAATACACAAAAATATATCTGAAAACTCCCACTTTTGTACCGAAACTGGTAAATAACTCTACCCAAAATTAAAATGGGTACTCCCATAAATTATTGGGATGCATAAAAATAATTATTATGGGATTTGTCCAAATATTCGGAACACCCATATAATACATTTCGAATACGGGTAAAATCACGTATCAGCTCGAATAAAATTTTCGATACTTGAAAAAATTATTCGTACGCATACACGTATTTATGAAATTTATTAGAGTCGAAAAAGACACAAAAAATATTATGGCGTAAATAGTGTCTCGGGAAACGTGCCCCGTGAATAGTGATTTAGCGACGCTACGCAAAATCAATTATTCACTTAAACAAAACTATAACACTTAAAATTTTATGCATTCACATAATCTAGGTTGTCACACAACCTTTAAACACGTAACACTAATATAATATTAATAAAATATAATATATCCGTTAATATTCAAAAATTCGAATTACAAGGCAAATTTCAGAATTCTCGGTCGTTACATCCTCCCCCCTTATAAGAATTCTGTCCCCAGAATTACAGTCTAGGTACGGATAGTTCTGCCTCATCTTTTCTTCTAGCTCACACGTAGCTTCTTCAGCTGCGTGGTTCCTCCAAAGGACTTTGACCGAATGAATGACCTTGCTTCTTAACGTCTGCTCCTTCCTATCTAATATCTGGACATGAATCTCTTCATATGACAAGTCTTTCTCAACTTGAATCGGTTCATAGGATATCACTTGCTTGTAGTCAGGTTTATATGGTCGTAACATAGAAACGTGAAACACATTGTGAATGTGCTCGAGTTCAGGAGGTAGAGCTACCTCGTACGCCACTTCACCTACCCTCTTTAAAACTTCAAAAGGCCCTACGAACCTGGGACTCAATTTCCCCTTCTTTCCAAATCTGATCTTCCCTTTCCAGGGAGATACCTTCAAAAACACAAAGCTGTCTATAGACACCCAAATTTTGCACTTCATATACTAACCCTGACAGGAGGGCAAATTCGTCAAATGGACCGGCCTGCGAGAGCAAAAGATGGAAAAAGTACGGACGCTCGACGCCGCCATGACAATTTGCAACCGAAATCGACGTGACAGCAAGGCTATCCGAATTTGGCATTCCCGGAAGGTGTGGCACGCCTCCCAATGATTCTCAGACTGTAAAATACGAGCCTGTCAGCAAAAACCAGCGTCACGGCACGAAAATCGAGGCGTAGCAAGAAAATTGAGAAAGTCAAGCCAGCCAGCCGCGGATTGATCTGCGGCCAAGTGAGTGCGCCAGCACGGAAACCAAGAAATCAGCACTATCAGCTGAGTGCGATGGGAGGTGGGCCAGCCAGCCTATTTCAGCTCATTTTCGCTCAGCATACAGGAAGTTGAAGAAGTTGAAAGCTTTGGAAGAAGAAGAATTCCAGCAATAAGAAGAAGCACGGAAATAGAGAGAAAAAGAGCAAAAAAATTGCAATCAAATAGGAAGAAAAGAGAGAAAAAAAGAGAGAATTTAATTCTTTTGATTTTTTGATTGTATCAAATACACTCTTCATCCTATTCAAATACACAAGTTCACATCCATTTGAGATCAATTGCAATGTGAAAATTTCTATTTGTTCTAGTAATTCATGTCATATTGATTGGGTAAATTAGATATAACTTTCATGGATCTTGTTGAACAATCATGGATTAGGGATTATTGGTGAGGGTTCCATCGGAACAAAATTCTTCCTAATAACCCAAGGATATCCAATTGATGAAATTTCTAGCTTGTTTGTGATAATTTATTGGGTGTAATTTATTTAGATTGTCATTTTCAGATATCATGGTGTATTAGATAAATCCGGATTGGTTAGTTATGTAGCATTCATTTCATGGGTATGTCGTAATCTCGTGTGAGCCTAGGAACGCGACCCCGTGGTTCAAATCCGATGATGGACGTTTTGATGTATGTAATAGATTCAAGGTGTTTGTCTTGTAATATGTAATTGTCGGGCCTTAAAACGACGCTAAGGCGAGAATCGGGTTTAAGGCCCCGTATTAGTGGAATATGTGATTGTTGGCGTTTGGGGATATTTTGATGGCTTACATGCCCATGGATAGCCCCTGACGCATGTTTTATGCTTGATTAGATTTTGAGACGCCCAAAAGAATTTCAAAAGATTTAAACGATAAAGATCTTTTCTAAAATCAATCAAAGTAGGATATTAGCATCACGAGGCTAAAAATTTGGAAATGCTAACGAAAGTCGATTCCTATTCTACGAGAAAGCATAAAAAAAGAGGTTGTTTTCAAATGTCAGAAAAATGGGTTTTATAAAAGAAATTAAATGTTTTATTAAATCTTGATGCATAGGGCGAAAGAGATCATAGAAATTGCCCATCATTTATGAAAGCAACGTATAAATCTCGATTCCTATTTTGGTTAAGGTTTAAGAAAAAAACTCACGTTTTATCAAGACAACGCCTAATAAAAACCTCATAGTTTTGATAAGTAAAATCAAACCTTTCGCATGAATAGAGGGAGCTTTCTCGTATTAATAGAAATGACGTTCTGAAACATTCTCAAATTAAAGCACAACTTTCCCTAAAAATCCAAATGATTCTTTCATACAAACTCACCACAACATTCATATAAGCACACACACCCACACATACCCGCACATATACACATTTCATGAATTAAAGGATAGGACAGCATCAAAATTGCGGTAACCGTATTTCACGGAAGTCGAGAGGTGCCTAACACCTTCCCCTCACTTAAGCAAGCCCCCGAACTCTATGAATCTCGATTCGCAGACCAATTAATTCAGGAGTCACATATGAGCCAGCGATTTATAAAAAAACGAAAACTCGGATGAGTTGGTACATCCATTTCAAATATACCAACTGGAGACTCTGGTTAATTGGCTCATCATAAAAAACGATCTTTCAAAACCCCGTCGACATCAATGCCGACCTTTTCCAAAAAATCATGTAATCAAGAGGCTAAAATTGGAAAAGACTAAAAAGGACCCACGAAGCGAAAACCCGGCGTCGACAGCTGGCGACTCTGCTGGGGACTTTAGGAGGGCCTTAAGCCGCTTTCAAATCTTGATGCTATCTTATTCCTTTAAAATTCATGGATATGTGTATGTGTGCGATATTGTGATCTTTTGTACGTTTTTGTTGTGTGAAATGTGTGTTTGTGTCCAAATAAGTGAATATCTGAATGAAATTGCTTTACTTTTAAAGTAATCATTTGCATTACGGTGAGGACGATTGAATGTGAATGTATGTTGAGAGAGTACCTCCTCCTGAGGCGAACCTGTCGGTTGCTTATTACTGGACTCCGAAGGGGCTGCTCCCCGGAGATGGCTCAGGAAACGCACCACCCAAATCCATCCCGCTCCAATCGAACGGACTCAGACGAGTAGATTGCGAAGATTTGGGGACCTTCAATGCCGAAAAAGTCCCGTGAGAGTAACCCTAGGATAGGTCAGCCTCAGATTAAACCCTAACGCAGGAAAAGTCTCTTCATGCCTTTTTACATTTCACGCATAAATGTCTGTGATATTCGCCTCCCTTTTGCCAAGAGAAATTACTAACCTCTATGTTTTGCAGGGAACAGCTGGGGAGCTTAATAAAGCCATGTTTAGCATTTGTCATTGCATTAGAGGACTACTAAACTTTCTGTTTTGCAGGGAAAGATTAAAAAACCCCCAAAAACACAAAAATTACAGCTTTAGCATGCATCCGCATTTTTATTCCCCACAACTAAACTTCGAACCTTGGTTTTCTGTAGGATTGCTCCTCAAACCCGTTTCGCAGTCTAAAAGGGCCCAAAACTCCATATCTGAAATGGCTGATATTCCATCTACCAATTCCGGTGCCATATCTAGGGAGGAATTTTGATGACTTTAAAAAAGCAGATGTTAGAAATGGCCATAATGCTAAGAGAGCAGTTGATACCCAGGCAGGAACTACCTAAGGAGGATCCACCAAAGGGCGAGCCAGTCGTCCCAAAGGCCATTCCCGTACCAAACACAACAGTGATTACTATCCCGGAAGAGGGAGATACAGATGACTTGTGGAAGAAAATGAGACAAATGGAAGAAACCATCCAATCTATGAAGGGCATAGGGTCCCTCGGCAGGGTTAACTATTCAGATTTATGTGTTTTCCCCGGAGCCAGATACCCGGAGAAATTTAAAATCTCCGAGTTTGAAAAATACAATGGGAAGGGGGACCCCTACACCCACTTGAAAATATACATTGGAGAACTCGGGTCTTATGCCGAGGACGAAGGGTTGAGAATGCAACTGTTCCAGAAAAGCTTAACGGGGGAGGCAAGAATTTGGTATGCCCGCCTTGACAACGCCCGAATCCATAACTGGGAGGAATTGGCTCATACCTTCTTAACCCAATACAGCTTTCAGGCCCAGATGGCCCCTGACAGGTACCAAATGACAAAGATTAAGAAACAACCTAGGGAATCCTTCAGGGAATATGCGCAACGATGGAGGAGCATGGCTGCACAGGTGAACCCCCCAATGAGCGAATCAGAGATGATGATGACCTTTGTAGACATTCAGGAGGCACCGTATTATGAACGAGTCATCTCGGGGATTGGAAGACCCTTTGCTGAAATGATTAAACATGGAGAGATGGTAGATATGGGGTTGAAATCGGGTAAAATCCGGGATTTTACTGCTTTAGAAACTGCTGCCGAGCAAATACAGAATGGAAACTATGGCAGCACTTCCCAGAGGGTCCAAAAGAAGAAGGAGGAGGATGTCTCCCTCATCTTACAGGGGTCATCCAGAAAAACAGAAAGCCATCTTCCGGTACAGCTGCAAAGGGTAGGGCCATCCCGACAGCCAAACTTCACAGATCAAAGGGCAGAGGGGCGAAGAAGATATGAGGCCTCGCAAAATCGAGTATTCACCCCGCTCGGGGAGCCGCTTGAACGGGTATTAGCGGTATTAGTAGCCCAAAAGAAGATAGTTGGTTTGGCACCCCCGAGTGACCCAAAGGGTAGAAGGTTTGACCCGAGCAAGCGGTGTGCATACCACTCCAGTTTCCCTGGCCATGATACACAAGACTGTTGGATGTTGAAGCATCGAATCCAGAACCTGATTGACTGTGGGGAAATTGTGGTGGAACAGCCAGACTCCCCGAATGTTAAGGCAAATTCCCCTGCCAAGGACAATGATGGAGGGGGGGTCAATGCGACAAGAGGCGAGTGAAGCTGGGGGGCCGCCAAGGTTTGAACTTATGTGCAGAAAATTGAGGAAATGATCAACATGATACATGATCATGGGAGTGCAAGGGGGAACGCCCATCAGGTTGATAGGAGTAAGTACGAATAGCACGGAGGGACCTGTCAAGTTGACGGCTCCGAAGCCCATCATCCTTGCAGCAAGGCCGCAAATCCCTATTAGTAGTCTAAAGACTGTACCCTGGAATTATGGGGGCATGCCAGAGGAAGCGGCCAGCTGTGCTTCGGTGATGACAAAGGGGAACCCCTTGTATCTTCCCGGGTGAGTCCTGGATAGCCAAAGGAGGAAAAATGAAGAGATTTCCGAAGAAAGGGCCATAGAATTCTTGAAAAGGATGGATCACCCGAAAACAAGGGGGATCCAGATTTTAAGTGAGGAATCAACCCTAACATCAGTCATGGACTTAGTGTTGTCATCCAATGAGCATTGCAAAACCCTGACGAAGGTTCTGGAGGAGGCATACGTGCCCAAGGAAATTAGTGAGGAGGGTTTCGGCCAGCTGGTGGGCCACCTATTGGAGAACGATGTAATATCCTTTACGGATGAAGACATACCCAAGGAGGGAAGGGGACTCCGAAAACCACTACATATTGCGGTAATCTCCTCGGGTTATATAATGAATGGGGTGCTGATTGATGGAGGGTCGGCATTGAATATCTGTCCCCTCAGTACCTTACAGAAGATGAACATCAACCCCAAGCGCCTACGAACCAGTCATGTGGTGGTACGAGCTTTCGATGGTTCCCGGAGGGATACAATGGGAGAGATGGAATTACCGGTGGAGATAGGACCCTGTACTTTTGATATATCTTTGCCAGTTATAACATGTTATTGGGGAGGCCATGGATACACATGGCCGGGGCAGTTCCCTCCACGCTCCACCAACAAATCAAGCTAATCATCGATGGGAATCTGGTAACAATCTCGGCCGAATGTGATGACCCTTCTCCTCCTGGGAGTGACCTGCCAGTGATCAATGTGGATGAGTCGGCAGCACCTGCCAGCTTCCAAGCACTGGAGATTAGCACTCCCCACTATAGATGTCTGGGAGCTCCAACTGTGAAACCTAGGGTCTCTCCCGAACTTACCTTTGTGGCAAAGGAAATGATAAAAATGAACTTCCAGCCTGGGCAGGGGTTAGGAAGGAGCAATCAGGGAATCACCAAGCCCATCCACCTACCACAGCAGATAGGCAAAGCAGGGTTGGGATACCATGAGGGCGTAGCATGGAGACACCGTCGGGGTGCGGCTCCGATTCGACTAGCTGGCAGTCTAGTGACCAAAGTCGACAATGAACAGGGGATCAGCGAGCCTGTGATTGGGGCAGAGAATGAAGAGTTAACCTCCGCACGTAATGGGTCAGCCCGGAGGGAAAATTTCCTGCAGGAGGTCGCAAAAGAGTTTAAAACCAAGTGCTATATCCCCGGACAATCAACAAGCAGTGGGGAGGGGACGAATATTATCGCACCACCCGAAGCCCAACGAGTTGTGCCTGTCATCGATTGGGCAGGGCTGATCATTCCTGGAGAGAGTAGGAGGGAGGACTCAGGCGACGTATCCGTGATCATCGGGGAAGTGTCCGATGTAAAGCCCCCTTTTATCCAACGCATTTCATCTGACCTGACCGTCGACAACTGGACCATGAAACCAGTAATATCCAAAAAAGGGTAAAACCCGACGTCAGGGTGGTAGACCCCAGAGGACGGGGGGAATGGAGAAGTTTTATTTTTGTTGTTGTTTTATTTCTGCATAATTATGTCGTTTCTTCGTGTTATTTTGAAAATGCGATCGTCGTGAAAAATGATTTATATAGGACAAGTACTTTGTTTCATGTCAGGTGTACCAATTTGAGTAATCCTTGCCTAACAAACGGTCTTTCAAATTTGAATGATGATTATGATTTTGACATTGAGCTGGATTTCGATTTAATGGGCATTGAACAAGACGAGACAGATTACGACGACGCGCCTGACGAGATTAAAGGATGGGTCGAGGACAAACCCAAACCCAACTTGGACCAAACCGTCACCATTGATATTGGAACCCCTGACAAGCCAAAAGAACTCAAGATAGGGACGGACCTTACCCCCAGCCAAAAAGCCGAAATGACTGAGTTGCTAAAACAATATGAGGATGTCTTTGCCTGGTCTCATGAGGATATGATCGGATTGTCCACCGACATTGTGGTACACCGATTACCCATCAAGGAGGGTTTCCGGCCCGTCAAACAAAAATTAAGAAAGTTGAAACCGAAGTGGAGCTTAAAAGTAAAGGAAGAGATCATCAAGCAGTTCAGGGCGGGAATCATTATGGTGTCCACTTACCCGGAATGGTTGTCCAATGTAGTCCCAGTGGCTAAGCCTGGAGGAAAGGTGAGGGTATGTGTAGACTACAGAGATCTAAACAAGGCCAGTCTCAAGGATAACTTCCCGGTGCCTTTCATACACATCCTGGTAGACAACATAGCCTAGTACGAAATGTACTCTTTTGTGGATTGCTTCGCGGGATATCATCAGATAATGGTGGCGGAGGAAGATCGGGAAAAGACCGCATTCATCACCCCCTGGGGCACTTTCTGCTATAGGCGATTGGCTTTTGGCCTCACAAACGCGGGGGCTACTTATCAGAGAGCCATGATGGCCTTGTTCCACGATATGATGCATAAGGAGATAGAGGTCTACGTGGATGACATTATTGTGAAATCGAAGGTAGAATCTGATCATATAACCCATCTCAAAAAGCTATTCGATCGGCTCAGAAAATATAATTTGAAACTCAATCCAGCCAAGTGTGCTTTTCGGAGTGCAGTCGGGTAAGCTCTTGGGATTCCTGGTTAGTGATCGGGGCATTGAGTTGGACCCAGCAAAGATTAAGGCCATTGTGGATATGCCGGCGCCTCACACAGAGAAGGAGATAAGAGGATTCCTCGGAAGGATAAACTTTATCAGCCGTTTTATATCCCACTTGACGACTACATGTGAGCCCATTTTCAAACTGTTAAGAAAAGGGGTTTCCCAAGAATGGAATGAGCAATGTCAGAAGGCTTTTCAGACCATTAAAAAGCAATTGACTGAAGCACCAGAGCTGGTAGCCCCTAGGGATGGGATCCCTCTGTTTATGTATATATCGGTAAATGTCATCGCGATGGGATGTATGTTGGGACAGAAAAATGAGGCGGGTAAAGAGCAGGCCATCTATTACCTCAGCAAAAGATTTAGCCAATGTGAGCAGAATTACACTCCCATCGAGAAGACCTGTTGTGCTCTAGCCTGGGCTGCAGGGAGATTACAGCACTACCTTCATGGGCATACGACGTACCTGATATCAAGAATGGATCCCCTGAAATATATTTTTGAAAGGCCCATGCTGAATTGTCGATTGTCAAGATGGCAGTTAATCTTACAACAGTTCGACATGGTGTACGTGACTCAGAAGGCCATGAAAGGACAGGGAATTGCCGATCAGTTGGCGGAAACCCCGTCAGGAGGGATGGAGCCCTTGGAAACTCCTCTCCCGGGCGAAGATATATTTTGGGTATCACGCGAGAAATGTGATGACGAGGGACAGTTCTGGAAGCTGTATTTTGATGGTGCCATGAATGCCGAGGGGGCAGGAGCCGGAGCGGTCCTGGTCTCTGTCACGGGAGAACAATACCCCGTGGCCACTAAACTGCGTTTCAGCAATTCGAACAACACCGCTGAATACGAGGGATGTATCTTGGGACTCCGCTTGGCCCGCGACATGGGAGTGAAGAGACTAGCGGTGTTTGGGGATTCAGAATTGGTAATCAGACAAACGATCGGGGTGTACAACACTAAAGAGCTGCGGTTACTTCCATACCATCGTTGTGTTACCCAGCTGATGCAAGAGTTCGAAGATATCGCTTTTCGCCATATTCCCCGGGGACGGAATGACTTTGTTGATGCATTGGCAACTCTGGCTTCCTTGATCCACGTAATCAAGAATAGGGACAGTCCACAGATTGATATCGCCGTACAGAATGCCCCGGCATATGAGGAACAGGTAGCAGTGTTATCAGACAAGGTGGTGTTGCCGAAGCGGCCCTGGTATCACGACATAAGGGAATATCTGAGAGATAGGTCCATTCCCGACCAGGTGAGTCGAACTAAAAGGATGAGAATTCAAAAGATGGCGATGAAATTTTATCTGAGCGGGGATTCACTCTACAAGAGGGATGCTGGTTTGGGACTGTTGCAGTGCGTAGATGAAACACAGGCCCGAAAGATTATGAATGAAATATATGGTGGAGTGTGTGGGCCCCATATGAGTGGACCGATGCTGGCCAAAAAGATTTTGAGAACGGGGCATTATTGGTTGACGCTGAAGGCTGATTGCGATGATCATGTCAAACGGTGTTATCAATGCCAGGCGCACGGTAATGTGATCCATACGCCTCCCAATGAACTGCACTGTATGACCTCCCCGTGGCCATTTTCAATGTGGGGAATGGATGTAATCAGACCAATAGAGCCCAAGGCAAGCAACGGGCACCGATTCATTTTCGTCATGATCGATTACTTCACCAAATGGGTAGAAGCAGCTTCTTTCCCCAAAGTAACTCAGGAGGTCATCGTCGGGTTCATCAGGAATAATGTCATTTGTCGATACGGGCAGCCTGAGGTTTTGGTCTCTGACAATGCCAGGAATTTAAACAACGCCCTCATGAAGGGACTGTGTGACCAGTTCAATATCAAGCACCTCAATTCCGTCATTTACCGTCCTAAGATGAATGGGGCAGTGGAGGCTGCAAATAAGAACATCAAGAAGATCATGGCCAAAATGTCTGCCAATCATCGGGGATGGCCGGAACTGCTACCCCTCACTCTGCTGGCATACCGAACATCAACGCGTACTTCTACAGGGGCAACCCCTTACGCTTTGGTATATGGAATGGAGGCCGTTCTGCCAATCGAGGTTGAAATGGCATCTCTCAGAATAGTGATCGATGCTCAGATAAGCGAGGAGGATTGGATGCAAAGTCGATACGACCAATTGGCCCTAATTGATGAAAGGAGGGTGGCTGCTGTCTGGCACGGTCAGTTATATCAACAAAGGATCGCTCGATCATATGGCAAAAGGATGAGACCTCGGAAGTTCGAGGAAAATGATTTGGTGTTGAAAAGAGTCATGCCTTGTCAAGACGAAGCCAAGGGGAAGTTCGCCCCAAACTGGGAGGGGTCGTTTGTGATTAAGAAAGTGTTATCCGGAGGTGCCCTCATATTGCAAGAAATGGATGGTGAGGTATTTCCACAACCCCTCAATTCTGACTCGGTGAAGCGGTTCTACGCTTGAATCATCAGGTCCTTTTTTCCTTGAGAGCGAACTACGTAGGACCTGATCTCCCAACTTGTGGGGGTACGTAGGCAGCCATCATGGCGCGGTCCGATCCCTTAAAAAATAATCCTTTCCCTAACCAAAACCAATTTTCGATAACCAGATAAAACCTTCCTACACCCTCAAAACCTTCCCAAAACCAAATGCCTAACCAGTTTCATCCCAGGGGACATAACCCTGATCCAACCAAACAGTTATCCAAAAATCTGAGATTCAATCCGATGAAATCAAAAGGTGTGCGACAATATTTGTCAAATCTCCATCAAGACTTGAGAAGAGAAAGAAGGCGAAATGTCAAAATCAGGGTCAGCTGGATAAAATGGGGATCCAATGAAAGGCAATGATACGACAAAAGGGGAAAATGACTAAATTTAAATGCATGTCTATATATATAAGTCATTTTATTACAAGATTGCTTTTCGATAACTGATGGAACTAACATAGTCTATGCAGGAAATAAAATAATCTACAAATCTGAAACTAGCTGAAGCAGGATGGTCAAGGTGGTGGATAGATCTGAAGCATCAGCATCTCCTGCAATCTGCTGCCCCATCATATCAATACGATCCAGTAAAGCAGTGGCTCGGTTGACCGTCCCAAAGTGAGCATCTACAACTGCCCTGGTCTGAAGTACAATGGCCTCTCTGTTAGCAATGGCAGCATCTCTAGCCCGAATGACATCATCTCTCTCGACAAAAGCGGCATCCCTCTCGGCTTCAGCAGTAATCAGGGCCAGGCGGAGTCGGGTATTCTCAGTAACCCGACTCGGGGCAGAATCAGCTGAGACGGGGTGGTCTGTGGTATCCTTTGGGGAAATCACTCCAGAGTCATCAAAGGCCCCAGTCTGACTCAAACCAGCCGGATCCAAGTCTCCGCGCAGCCACTGCACGTAAGCAAATGTCTGGATGTGACAGCTCTCACTATATTCGGCGGAGATCCTACGAGACCAAAGCTCGTATACCCACAGTAGATCCCTCTCTGAACGGGATGATATAAGGAATCGGTAGGCGGCTGCACCCGCGAAAGGGTGTAAGTCCTGTGTCTGATCAAACTGCCCCATAACCGCCAGGGGATGATAAGTCGTCACACCCCTCAAGCCAGCAATAGGGATGAAATCCAGGGTGGGCACGTGAGTCAAGAAGCTCAGAAAGGAGCAATAGCCCGAGTAGACCAATAGATGAAAGGGATCCTCAATGACAAACAAAAATGATGTCCAGGAGGCCACATCAATACAGCTCACGGGACGAAACGAAAATTGCGTGGTTATGTCATGGCTGAAGCAAAACCCTTGGCGACGGAAATGGCCGATGGGACTAAGATGACTCATGAACCACATATACAATAAGGTCGAACTCCCTCTGAATGCCCTGCCTCGGAAGGATTGACAGTATGAAGCTGACATATAGGTATCCTCCTGAAGGGCTCGAACAGCCGCGACAACTCGCATGTCCAACTAATCAGGTCCTGCCGGCAAGTACAAAACTGAGACGACACAGGCCATCAGAACGTCTACTCGTGAAGCGCCCCAGCGCTCCTCAGATACAGAAAAATCGCCGAGGAAAAGACGAAAACTGTCAGGTGAACCAAATCGGTCAATCAAGAACTGAAGGGGAACCATATGGTCTGATGTGATCACCGGTAACAAGACAGCCCTCCGCAAACCGGTAAAGGTCAAGAACTGACGGCGCATGGAACCAGTCGTGACCCTGGCACAAGGTCTATACCATCCACAAAGCCGGTGAAGCGAGCATACTCCTCCAGGGTGGGGGTCAGCTCTACTGTCCCTAACCTAAACACCTGACGGGCAGGGGCCCAATAGCTCAGAATACCATCCACAAAGCCCGCTGGCACCTGAAGGGTCAATAAGGACAAAGAATGGCCCAAAAGACCATCTGCGATAACCCTGTCTGCCGGCAATAAACTGTCAAACCAGCGGAGGAGACTGCCAACCAACCCTGTGGGAGGAATGGAATCCAAACGTACCACGGCATCTGAGGACGACATCTGTGAAAAATAGTATCAAAAAGACTGTACAGGGGTCATTCTCTATCCATGAATAAAAAAGCATGCATCATACAGTAAAAAATAAAACCAGTGAATTCCATATAAATAAAAAAAGGAAATGTGCATAATAGATAAATGAGTTCAGTACATAATGCATAGAATGGAAAAGAAGTCTAAACAGGTGCAGGTAGAAAAGCCCTATCCTATCCTGATCTAAATAAAGTCAATCTCATCGATGAAACCGGGATCCTCGAACTGATCCCCCCGGGTCGTCGAAGTCGGAGGACCAAAATTCATGTCAGGGATGTATGGCCGAGCGGTGGCATCAGATGAGCTCGGGCCTGCATCATAGCCCGCACCGTCAGGATCGTAGGCGTAAGCCTCCTCTGGGGTCCGGCCTAACACCCGAAGAAATAGCGACAACTGCTCCACCTGGCGGGTCAAAGTGTCTATCTGCTCAGTGTGGGTGGGACTCCGAACGCAGGCTGCCCAGTCAGTCATCATCACCAAGCCGGGGACCATATCCCCGAGGAAGAAGGTAGCCCGGGTCTGGGGACCGATGGTACGAGGTACCCACCAAGTCCTGAAAGCCTCGCTCGTACTGGGGCCTGTGGAAAGCATCCGACCGTCCTCCCCGGCGAGCATGATCTCCGAGGGCTGAGAATCCAGCGGCCAGGAAGTAGTGAAAGGAAGGGAGTGCGGGATGCGGATCTCTCCAGTGACGCATCTGAATGCGCGCTCTCCCAGATACATCACCCAGCCTCCAACACTCTGCAAAGTGAGGCGACGGGTGGAAAGCTCGAACTCCAGGCCAGAAGGATGCCCGTCAGCAAACCCCACAGTCAGATGCTCGGAGAGGTAGGGAACCCAGACGACATCAGCAGCCGTGATCAACTCCAGCTGAATACGACAATGTGCAAAGCTGCCCGACACGGGGACCTCCTCCAGAGTGCTGTGGTGCCATCGCCGACCCCGGGGATAAGTGTCCAGGCCCAGAGTAGTGATAGGCCTCAGACATGGAAGACGCTAACAGTGGAAAGCATGAAATAACCGACAAATGCAGAAAAGAGAAATGAAATAAAGGGAAGTGCAGTAAGTAAAGAGGGAAAGAAGGCTCACCAGCAGAAAGTGGTAGAATCCGAGCCAGGCATCTGTCTGTCCCTCGGAGCGCAGACGCAGACCGTGGAGGAAATAAGCAAAGGTGAATGAACCCCAATCGTAGTCACCGATCCGGTCTACGTCTCTAACAACCCCTACGACGCTAAAGTGGATGGTAGAGGAGTTGTTCCCTAGGAAACAACCCCTAATGATGGTCAAGAACAAGCGTCGTAGCAGGATGTCACGAGTGCCCTGATCCGCTGGAATAAGCTGTGCGTATAGACCCCCAACAGCATCGACGGCCAAAGCACCGGACCGAATACTACGGGCCTTAAAGACCCGATCATCAGCAGCGAAGCCCAGCAAAGCTCGAACCTCCACTGGAGTGATATCAAGATCCAGGGGGACGCGGGACCCGGTGAACTCTATGCCCGTAATGTACCTCCAGTCCCAGGGGGTCAGCACGACCTCGTAGTCGAGGAGATGAAGAGACTGCGTATGGTGGAACCATCGCTCGGATAAAGCCCTCATGTAACCCCAGGGGCACTGACGGGGGATGATAGTGAAGAAATGTCGAAAGCCCCAAGAGTCTACCATCTCCCGGTAATCACTATGCAGGGCCGCGTAGAGAGAGTAAATGTTGAACCAATTACCCCTCGGCTGGGTAAACTCAGGCACCTGCAAAAATCACCAATGGGTCAATCCGGATAGAACCGGAAATTGAGAAATCGAGAACAAATGAAGAGCCGAATCGAATATACCTCATTAGCAATAAGAGATGCCGAGGGGTGACGACTGAGATCCCGACCCAATAGATCGGATATCTGGACAGAAGCGCCAGATAAGGCGCGATGAGAATGGGGAGCTGATGTGCTGGAAGACGGCTCCTCCACCGCAACCTCCGGAGGAACAACCTCCTCAACGTTCGGGTGATCAGGACGGATGACAGCCTCCGCCAAGCGACGAGTCTGACGGGTACGAGGAGGAATAGGGGCAGGTGCAGCCCTGCGACGGCGAACACCCGAAGTCCGAGAGGCGGAAGAGCTACTGGGCGCATCACGATCCATAGCTGGAATAGAACGGGCGAGAAAGAAGGTAAGTTCCCTTTTAAAATTATGTAATGAATATTCTAAATTTCTATCCTCATCATATAATTAATGCAGCATGATGCATGTCAAAAAAAAAAAAAAAAAATTCAGCAGAGTTCCGTCTGTAAAATGGACATCCCATGCATATCCAAGCATGTTTTTCAAAGAACTCAAGCCACAACAGATCATATTTGCATTCATATGTGTAAATAAAGCATGTAAAATGCCATAAATGCATGATTTTCTTTCAAAAAAGGAGCAAACATATACGGGGGACCGCCTCATGAACATAAAATAGGACTCACACAGTTAATACATATCATGTATATATGATAATACATTATATAGCATTGTAAAGCATACCTTTTATCTCTAAACATGCAAATAGTCCAATGTATAGCAAAACATTGACGAAATTGAAAAGTGACCGGTCAAAGTGTTACCTGTAGCGCGTAGATCGATCCTACCGGAGCAGTTTTTGCAGGAAAGTTGAAAAAATCGACAAAAGGCCCTTGCGAACAAGCAAAAATCGCGAGAATCTATGTGAGTTGGAAGTTGAAAGTGACAGATCTGGAAGCGGCGCGCCGCTTATACATCCCGATCTTGGCCGCAGATGTATCTGCGGCTGGCCGCAGATCCATCCGCGACTGGCCCTGGTGGGTCCCACCTTGCTCCCTTGCAGCCATTTGACGTGTTGAGTGAAAAAGATCACGAGATGGGTGACCGTCGACGAAACCCGGCCCCGACGAGACGATCGACGGCGACGATAAACCGGCGATCACGAGATGGGTGACCGGCGACGAAACCCGGCCCCGACGAGACGATCGACGACGACGATAACCGGCGATCACGAGACGGATGTCCGGCGACGAAAACCGGCTCCGACAAGATAACCAACCGGCGAAGATAACCGGGGGTTACGTGATGGGTGACCGACGACGATACCCGGCCCCGACAAGACGATCGACCGGCGACGATAACCGGCGATCGCGAGACGGATGTCCGGCGACGAAAACTGGCTCCGACAAGATAACCAACCGGCGACGATAACTGGGGGTTACGCGACGGGTGACCGGCGACGATACCCGGCCCCGACAAGGCGATCGACGGCGACGATAACCGGCGATCGCGAGACGGATGTCCGGCGACGAAAACCGGCTCCGACAAGATAACCAACCGGCGACGATAACCGGGGGTTACGCGATGGGTGACCGGCGACGATACCCGGCCCCGACAAGACGATCGACCGGCGACGATAACCGGCGATCGCGAGACGGATGTCCGGCGACGAAAACCGGCTCCGACAAGATAACCAACCGGCGACGATAACCGGGGGTTACGAGATGGGTGACCGGCGACGATACCCGGCCCCGACAAGACGATCGACCGGCGATGATAACCGGCGATCGCGAGATGGATGTCCGGCGACGAAAACCGGCTCCGACAAGATAACCAACCGGCGACGATAACCTGGGGTTACGCGATGGGTGACCGGCGACGATACCCGGCCCCGACAAGACGATCGACCGGCGACGATAACCGGCGATCACGAGATGGATGTCCGGCGACAAAAACCGGCTCCGACAAGATAACCAACCAGCGACGATAACCGGGGATTACGCGATGGGTGACCGGCGACGAAACCCGGCCCTGACGAGACAACCAACCGGCAACGATAACCGGGGGTTACGAGATGGGTGACCGGCGACGATATCCGGCCCCGAACGAGATGATAGATTGGAAGAGTGAACCCAACGACTAACAAATACGGTCAGAGGGTTGATGCATTGACACACTTCCGAATGTTTTGCATGCGCTACATCTTGTGTTGTACCATAAACTACATGTGTTGCATCGTGTGTGTATTATCATATCTGTGCACTGTCATTCATACATCGGGTGTCTATTTCTTTATCCTGTTCATTTCATTTAACATGTCATAAACATGATAAAGAGGGGCAGCTGTAGACACCCAAATTTTGCACTTCGTATACTAACCCTGACAGGAGGGCAAATTCGTCAAATGGACCGGCCTGCGAGAGCAAAAGATGGAAAAAGTACGGACGCTCGACGTCGCCATGACAATTTGCAACCAAAATCGACGTGACAGCAAGGTTATCCGAATTTGGCATTCCCGGAAGGTGTGGCACGCCTCCCAATGATTACTGGACTATAAAATACGATCCTGTCAGCAAAAACCAGCGTCACGGCACGAAAATCGAGGCGTAGCATGAAAATTGAGAAAGTCAAGCCAGCCAGCCGCGGATTGATCTGCGGCCAAGTGAGTGCGCCAGCACGGAAACCAGGAAATCAGCACTATCAGCTGAGTGCGATGGGAGGTGGGCCAGCCAGCCGCAGATTGATCTGCGGCCAGCCGCAGATTGATCTGCGGCCAGCCGCAGATCAATCTGCGGCTGGCTTTGGCCAGCCTATTTTAGCTCATTTTCGCTCAGCATAGAGGAAGTTGAAGAAGTTGAAAGCTTTGGAAGAAGAAGAATTCCAGCAATAAGAAGAAGCACAGAAATAGAGAGAAAAAGAGCAAAAAAATTGCAATCAAATAGGAAGAAAAGAGAGAAAAAAAGAAAGAATTTAATTCTTTTGATTTTTTGATTGTATCAAATACACTCTTCATCCTATTCAAATACACAAGTTCACATCCATTTGAGATCAATTGCAAGGTGAAAATTTCTATTTGTTCTAGTAATTCATGTCATATTGATTGGGTAAATTAGATATAACTTTCATGGATCTTGTTGAACAATCATGGATTAGGGATTATTGGTGAGGGTTCCATCGGAACAAAATTCTTCCTAATAACCCGAGGATATCCAATTGATGAAATTTCTAGCTTGTTTGTGATAATTTATTGGGTGTAATTTATTTAGATTGTCATTTTCGGATATCATGGTGTATTAGATAAATCCGGATTGGTTAGTTATGTAGCATTCATTTCATGGGTATGTCGTAATCTCGTGTGAGCCTAGGAACGCGACCCCGTGGTTCAAATCCGATGATGGACGTTTTGATGTATGTAATAGATTCAAGGTGTTTGTCTTGTAATATGTAATTGTCGGGCCTTAAAACGACGCTAAGGCGAGAATCGGGTTTAAGGCCCCGTATTAGTGGAATATGTGATTGTTGGCGTTTGGGGATATTTTGATGGCTTACATGCCCATGGATAGCCCTGACGCATGTTTATGCTTGATTAGATTTTGAGACGCCAAAAGAATTTCAAAAGATTAAACGATAAAGATCTTTTCTAAAATCAATCAAAGTAGGATATTAGCATCACGAGGCTAAAAATTTGGAAATGCTAACGAAAGTCGATTCCTATTCTACGAGAAAGCATAAAAAAAGAGGTTGTTTTCAAATGTCAGAAAAATGGGTTTTATAAAAGAAATTAAATGTTTTATTAAATCTTGATGCATAGGGCAAAAGAGATCATAGAAATTGCCCATCATTTATGAAAGCAACGTATAAATCTCGATTCCTATTTTGGTTAAGGTTTAAGAAAAAAACTCACGTTTTATCAAGACAACGCCTAATAAAAACCTCATAGTTTTGATAAGTAAAATCAAACATTTCGCATGAATAGAGGGAGCTTTCTCGTATTAATAGAAATGACGTTCTGAAACATTCTCAAATTAAAGCACAACTTTCCCTAAAAATCCAAATGATTCTTTTATACAAACTCACCACAACATTCATATAAGCACACACACCCACACATACCCGCATATATACACATTTCATGAATTAAAGGATATGACAGCATCAAGATTGCGGTAACGTATTTCACGGAAGTCGAGGGGTGCCTAACACCTTCCCCTCACTTAAGCAACCCCCGAACTCTATGAATCTCGATTCGCAGACCAATTAATTCAGGAGTCACATATGAGCCAGTGATTTATAAAAAAACGAAAACTCGGATGAGTTGGTACATCCATTTCAAATATACCAACTGGCGACTCTGGTTAATTGGCTCATCATAAAAAACGATCTTTCAAAACCCCGTCGACATCAATGCCGACCTTTTCCAAAAAAATCATGTAATCAAGAGGCTAAAATTGGAAAAGACTAAAAAGGACCCACGAAGCGAAAACCCGGCGTCGACACTGCCAACTTCAAAGTCTCATTTCTGATGATGAAAATCGGCATATTTCTTCTGTCGGTCCTGAGCCCTACCAATCGAGCTTTTATCACTTTGACGACATCCACAGTCTGCTGCACCAATTCAGGTCCCAACAGTCTCCGTTCACCAACTTCGTCCCAACACAGTGGTGTTCGGCACTTTCTCCCGTGTAATGCTTCGTATGGCGGCATGCCAATACTTGCATGATAACTGTTATTATAGGCAAACTCCACCAATCGTAGGTGATCATCCCAGCTGCCTTTGAAATCCATCACACATGCCCTAAGCATATCCTCAAGCGTCTGAATCGTTCGTTCGCTTTGCCCATCCGTTTGAAGATGATACGCCGTACTCAACCTCAACTGAGTTCCCAATCTTTCTTGCAAGCTCTTCCAGAAATTTGACGTGGTACGCGGATCTCTGTCAGATACAATAGATACCGGCACTCCATGTCGCGACACAATTTCTTTCACATATAACTTTGCTAGCTACTCCAGATTGTACCTTATCTTGATCGGTAGAAAATGTGCAGATTTAGTTAAACGATCCACGATCACCTAGATCGCGTCGTAACCCTTCTGAGTTAGTGGAAGACCCGTCACAAAATCCATCGTAATATGCTCCCACTTCCACTCCAGAATATCCAGCGGTTGTAGCAGTCCACCCGGTTTCTGATGTTTTGCTTTTACCCTCTGACATGTCAAACATCGTCCAACACATTCCGCGACCTCCCTTTTAATGTTCGGCCACCAGAAGTGTTGGCGCAAGTCTTGATACATCTTGGTACTACCAGGGTGTATCGAATACTTTGTAGAATGAGCTTCTTGCAAAATCTCTTCTCTTAACTCTGGAACCATCAGTATCCAGATCCTCCCTTCAAACCTTAGCAGTCCTATGCTATCCATTTTGTACTTTAATTCCTCTGCTTCTGAGATTCACTTCCTTATGGCGATACATTCATCATCCTTTTCTTGAGCCTCTTTTATCTTGTCTAATAAAGTTGGACTCGCCTCCACTGCGAACAGTTTCTCATCTGCATCTGTCGGATACTTGACTTCCAACTCCAGTCTTTCCATATTCTTGATCAGTTCCTCTTGAGCTGTCAGCATCATCAACTTATCTCTGCCCTTCCTACTTAGAGCATCGGCTACCACATTGGATTTACCAGGATGGTATAGAATCTCACAATCGTAGTCCTTGATCAACTCCAACCATCGCCTCTGCCTCATGTTTAGTTCCTTTTGACTGAAAATATACTTCAGACTTTTGTGGTCTGTGTATATTTCGCACTTCTCTCCATACAGATAGTGTCTCCAAATCTTTAAAACAAACACCACTGCCGCTAGTTCAAGGTCATGAGTCAGATATCCCTTCTCATAATCCTTCAGCTGTCATGACGCGTACGGAATGACCTTCCCATGCTGCATCAATACGCATCCAAGGCCTTTGTGTGATGCATCACTATACACCACAAATCCCCCTGTATTATCTGGCAGTGATAACACAGGTGCTTCACTAAGTTTCTTCTTCAACTCTAAGAAACTCTCTTCGCACTTATCCGTCCATACAAACTTCATAGTCTTCCTTGTCAAATTTGTCAGCGGTGTCGCTATCTTTGAAAAGTTCTGAATAAACCTCCGATAGTAACCCGCTAATCCCAAGAAACTTCGGACTTCTGTCGGCGTCCTTGGCTGTTCCCAGTTTATCACTGCTTCTACCTTCGCATGATCCACCGATACACCATCCTTGTCAATCACGTGCCCCAAAAACTGTATCCTTTGTAGCCAAAATTCACACTTAGAAAACTTTGCATAAAACTTCTCCCTTCTCAGTGTTTCCAGGGCTATCCTCAAATGTTCGACGTGTTCCTCCTCTGTCTTTGAGTAGACAAGAATGTCATCTATGAAAACGACGACAAATTTATCTAGGTATTGCTTGAACACTCTGTTCATCATGTCCATAAATGCTGTTGGCACGTTCGTTAGCCCAAACGACATCACCAAAAACTCAAAGTGTCCATATCGAGTTCTGAATGTTGTCTTTGGAATATCCTCCTGCCTCACCTTCAGTTGGTGATATCCCGTCCTCAAGTCAATATTTGAGAAGTAGTTTGCTCCCTTTAATTGATCGAACAAATCATCAATTCTGGGCAACGGGTACTTGTTCTTAATCGTGACTTTGTTCAACTCCCGATAGTCAATGCAAAGCCTAAGCGATCCGTCTTTCTTCTTTACGAACAGTATTGGCGCTCCCCATGGAGATACACTTGGACGAATATACCCCTTATCTAGCAACTTCTACAGTTGAACCATCAGTTCTTTCATTTCTACCGGTCCCATTCTGTACGGTGCCTTTGAAATCGGTGCGGTTCCCGGTACCAAGTCGATCACAAATTCCACTTCTCTATCCGGCGGTAAACCCGGTATCTCATTTGGAAAAACATCTGGAAATTCCCTTACTACAGGTATCTGACCCATTTCACTCCCTACTATTTGAGTATCTACCACATGAGCCAGATAACCTATGCAACCTTTCCTTAGCAATTTCTTCGCTTGCATCATCGTTAGACAACAAGATTGTCTCAGCAATTTACTACCGTAGAATACGACCTTCGACTTATCTGGAGTCTTCAGGTGTATACATTTCTCCTGACAGTCAATCACAGCCCCGTGACTAGACAACCAATCCATCCCAAGAATTACATCAAATTCTCCTAGTCGTATCGGAATCAAATCCACGTCAAACTTAAACCCTCTCAATTCGGCGCAACCATTCCTATAAATGAAATCTACGGGGATAATTTCTTTATTAGCTACTTCCACATTCATAGGATTCCCTAGTTTCTCACGAGGTAAATCTAACCGTTTAGCAAAATCTTCCGAAACAAATGAACAGGTAGCACCCGAATCAAATAATACATATGCACTGATATTGTTGATCAAAATAATACCTGATACCACGTCCTTTGACTCCACCGCATCCTGCACTGTCATGTTGAAAGTGCGTGCCATCGGTCTGTTAGTTTGACTAGCTGGCCCTCTAATGCTCAGCTTGTTGTTGTTGTTGTTATTCTTGTTGCCACTTGTTGCATCCCCCTTCCTTTTTGGGCAATCCTTGATTTGATGGTCTAATCCTCCACATGAGAAGCATACCACTTTCTTTCCTTTTGGGCACTGATTTGAAAGGTGTCCCTGTTGCCCGCAATTGTAAGAAACTCATTTTCCTTTCATGCACTCTCCAGAGTGATTCTTTCCACAATTGTTGCACTTATTACCCTTCTTAACCTCCCCTCTGGACTTGTTACCACCAGAAGATTGGCTATCACTCCATTTCCTTTTATTCGGCTTACTTCCCCCGCTGCTTCCTCCCTTGCTTCCTTCGTGACCCTTCTTTTTGACTTGATTGAACTTTGCTAGAGCCTCGTTGCCTCCTTCGGCGATGATTACTCTTTCCAACAGCGTAGAAAATGTGTCAATCCTTAGAACTGCCACCCTACTGTACACCCACGGTTTCAGGCCTAATTCAAATCTCCTTGCCTTTCTAGCTTCAGTGTCTACCTGGTGCGGTGCGAATCGGGCTAACTCATTGAATTTAGCTGCATACTCTGCGACTGACATGCTCCCCTGCTTGAGCTCCAAAAACTTCACTTCCATGTTCTGCTTCATACTCTCCAAAAAATAGTTCTCGAATAATAGCTCCTTGAAACGTTCCCATGGTATCACACCATCTCCAGCACGGTTTTTGTTGGCCTTCCACCAATAGTTCGCTTCACCCTTCATCATAAAAGTGGCGAACCCTGTCTTCTGTTCTTCAGCTACTCTTGCAACCTCGAACACTTTCTCTATTTCTTCGATCCAAGTTTGGGCTTCAATCGGGTCTAGTGTTCCTTTGAACTCGGGAGGTCCTACTAGCTTAAAATCTTTGAAACTAGCCAAATGTTGCGCGAGCTGCCGCTCTGGCTGTTCTCCAACAGGTGGGGGGTCTATTTCGCATTGCTTCTGCCAGCAACTCAGCAAATGCTCTCATTGGGTCTGGATGACCCTGACTGTTATTAACTGATTCCTCAATCCTTTGATTTCGCGGTCGTCCTCTTGGCGCCATGATCTGATAAAAGAAAACCATCGACTTTTACTTATAGATCTAGGTCTCATGCAATAAGTCATTTAGGTCAACAATTAAAAGTAAAAGCATCTATCAAACACGTTTGATTTAAATAAAACAACTGCATTTATAATCATACACCACTGTTTTAATACAACCAGACTCAACATGTGGCATACTTCTATAAACGCTAAATGACATAGTTTGCCAACCATTAACTATCCCCTAACAAACAAAAGTGGGGAATAATAACCTTCCACCCCTATACTAGAAGCAAAATTGGGGTTCAACTATTATCCCAAACACGCTACAAGTAGAGGGATTTACAACATAAGTAAGCCCCTAATACAACAAAAGTGGGACCTACTGCAAACATAATGCTAAAAATAACACATCACCGCCTACTGCGGCGAGTTGCAATCCTGAGCTCCCGTCGAGCTAGCCTATCGACCACTCGGCGCCTAATCACGCGCCTGCTACTCCCCTTATCCCTGGGGTACCTCCTCACCCTGTCCCTCAGCCTACCAATAGAAGTGGTCAAGCCTAAACGGAGGGAATCAATCTCTGCAGTCAGGGCTGCCAACTGTTCCACAGCCTCATCTCGCTCCAGACGAGTAGTCTCAAGCAGATCCTCTACCCGCTCTATCTGTCCTACCAACACCATATTCCTCTCTAAGAGGTCATAAACCATCACACCAAGCTGAACAGAAGCCCCACGCCGACCGTGAACCTCTGCCTCTAACTCGGCAATCCTCTGGTCCTTTTCTTGTAGCTTCTGGGTCAACTCAGCCTTTTCCCCCAAAGTCTGATAAGCTAATGACCTGTACTGCTCCTCTCGGTCCTGGTGATCCTGGTTCTGCTCCTCTAAGTGAGCTACTCGATTCTCGAGCTCTTCATTCCTATTTGTCAGCTCTTCGATGATATCACTAGCAGTAGTGCCCATGCCATCTGCATACTCAGGTGGCTCATCATCCTCCGTCACTGGATCCTCCTCGGGGTCCTCATCCTCCCCCTCATCGTTTACCAACCTCAGCACTCCTCCAGTAACTGGCTCCTCCTCAGAACCATACTCGGCCTCAGATTCATCCCTAATGTCCATCATCTCTGGCTCACTCGGCTGCACCTCCACTAAATGCCCTGCGTCCATATGAATGTCTGTGAACTCTACCTCTCTAGCACGACTGTACTCTCCCATCTCAGACATCCTACAGCCACAAACAAAAACAAATAGACAGCAAGATGTCAGTGCCACAATAAAATATATTCATTGATAGAATGAAATGATATTTTATCATGCACAACTCGGCTCGATGGATTTCCACAATCCACCTCCAGACATGACCATCAAATGAATCTCCTCGATCCATCACCTAACGTACTCAATACGAGTTTAATACCAAGGTTATAACCTAGGTTTCGCAAATCCTAAAGTTTATAACCTAAAGCTCTGATACCAACCTGTGACGCCACCAAATTCAAGTACCAATACCTCGAATCTGGTGCTCACGATAAAATACATCCATATACCTCTAAACAACATAAATTAACTAGTGCGGAATAAATAAACATATGTTGTTCATTATAAAAGGTTTACTACGGTCCCAAGGTCTATAACCTTAAATGAATACATCGCAGAATATAGTAATAATACAAAACGATTCCACGATTACATAACGAGATAGTACAAATAACTACTCCGTAAGTTTTCCTTTGCCCTTGTCTGCTTTGGAACTTCCCGGCTTAACTGCAATAGGTTCATGATATAGCAAGGGTGAGCAACTACTTTGCTCAGCAAGTTTAAAATGAATAAAGAGGATATATCATGAATGAATAAGAACAATAATCGCATAGTTCAACAATTTAAAACATTGAAGAAATAGCTGACAATATAATCAAAGTTCAAAAGAAATGAAAAATATTGATTATTTACTGCTGAGTGGTCCAATAGACCATGAACTATTTGGCCAAAGGATCACTTATTCAACTAACCCTTTTAAACGTCTGGCCCGCCAGTAGTACTCGAGGGGATCAACCTCTCGTACCCTATGTATATGCATAACATTTAGCTCTGACTGCATCGAATAATCGACACATTAAAATCCCCTACATAAGGGTGGCTCTCTCAGTCCAAGAATCCGCACCAACAATCGATTTGGATAGCTTTTAAAATAATAACCTGCACGTGCCTAGCCGAAACAAGTGGCGTAAACTATTCCCTTAAATAGTTCATGAATGAAGAACTTATGTTTCATAGTCCAACAATAGAAATCGAATTCAAATGCTCAATGTGCGAATTTCAATAATTATCCTTGATGTGAAGTAATTAACAATAATTATATCACTAACCATAATTGAAATATGATAACTCGAGTTGAGTTAGGAAACTTGCAATAATATAGATTGATTGCTCAATTAATAAATAAACTCGCACATTAAATGAAAGTTGTGCGATTGAGAAAAACCTGCCCAATATTAAATTGAGTTGGGGTAAAGAAACTTGCCCAACACAAGGGTTAGACAAGGGTTAAGAAAGAACTTGCATTCAATATGTAGAAAGAATGAAGTTAGGGAACTTGCCTGAAGCGCTGCTACAATATTACAACACACGCTCCTTAATATCCTACATAATTAGGTACATATTCACATACAATTAGTCACATACGGGATACCAAATATTTGTTTACAACTCTATAATGTCCCATTCAAATAAGAAACAAAATATTAAACAAGGTTATGCCCACTAGTTACGGCGTTACGATGTTTGTACGTCTATACGCCCAATTTGACTATTCGAATGCCCAAACGACACGCAATTGTGTACGCCTAACACGCCCATTCGATTTATCTAATACTTATTGGTTAATGCTAAGTATCATTATAAATCATAATAATCATGTTATGAAAGTTAGAACATCACTTTACAGGGTCAGGGGCATTACGTGTGCAAATACGCATGCCCGAATCGAAAATGGCTAATTTAGGCCATGATACAGGCCTCAAATCGAAAAACTTAAAGAACGAAAGTTGTAGGTCTACTCTTCCTCTTTTCGAATCATCTTGAATAACCTAATTTCGGGTTCGTATGCAAACGTTATGCACATTTTACTACAGGACGTCAAAGCAGTCCACTCGGGCACGTCTGCGCCTGACACGTGTATGGCGCAGCTGCGCCCAATTTGGCCTTATGAACAGCGCAGCTGCACCATGCATACAGGCCACAATCTGCAAACTTCTTCAGACACGAATTTCCGACCTCTTTCCACTCTAATCTCCATAACTTCTTCCATACACGTTCAAATTGGTTCATTTCGAACTCTATGGACTCCTAACTCATGGGGCTACAACATATCAAAAATTTAGAAGCACCCATAAACATTAACACGGCCAATTTTTGAGCCATAGCACAAAATGAAAACTCTGTTTTCGTGTTCTTGGTGTTCTTCACCAAAATCAATACCAAATCTTTGTTTTAACTCCTTTTAACTAAATTCCAAATGGGTATAACCTAACTACAACATCACTACCACAATTAAACCAAACAATTATTCAATCAAGGCTTTACAGTCCTCTAAATCGTCCGAATAGTCATTTTATCCAAAAAGTTCAAAGTTTCATCCTTTAAGCCAAGGTTCGGATCATTCATTGATTTTGTTCCACTTTGAGGTTATTAATAGCTTACAATATGTTTGGTAATAATAAAAATTAACCACAACCAACAATTACATCAATAATTCCAAGAATTGCTCAAACCCAACGGTTTGAGCTCAATAACTCAAGAACACTCGAAAAAATGAAAATGGGATGGATTGAGGTTGGATTACCTCTGATTATTGCTACAAATGGAGTTGTGGAGATTGGCTAGCCTTCTTCTTCTTTTCTTTCTTGCTCCCGCACGCTCCTTCTCCCTCTCTTGTTCTCCTCCTTCTTTGTTCTTCTCCTTCACTTCCCGTGAACTTCTTCCTCTGCTCTCTATCTCTATCTCTCTCTCTCTCTCTCTGCAGAATTTGAAATTGGTTTGAATGAGGAGCTGATGGATTGCAAGAGAGAAATGAAATGGTTGAATGATTTGGGGAAAGTGGAGGAATTTTGGGAGAAAATGGGAGTGAGGCTCAAGGTGGCGCCGACAACTCTCCACTCTCTCATTTCCTAGTAATTTGATTGGTTGAAAATGGTTTGGTGGTTCTCACTTGGAGTAATAAGCCAAAATAAATACCCAAATACACAAAAATATATCTGAAAACTCCCACTTTTGTACCGAAACTGGTAAATAACTCTACCCAAAATTAAAATGGGTACTCCCATAAATTATTGGGATGCATAAAAATAATTATTATGAGATTTGTCCAAATATTCGGAACACCCATATAATACATTTTGGATACAGGTAAAATCACGTATCAGCTCGAATAAAATTTTCGATACTTGAAAAAATTATTCGTACGCATACACGTATTTATAAAATTTATTAGAGTCAAAAAAGACACAAAAACAATTATGCGTAAATAGTGTCTCGGGAAACGTGCCCCGTGAATAGTGATTTAGCGACGCTACGCAAAATCAATTATTCACTTAAACAAAACTATAACACTTAAAATTTCATGCATTCACATAATCTAGGTTGTTACACAACCTTTAAACACGTAACACAAATATAATATTATTAAAATATAATATATCCGTTAATATTCAAAAATTTGAATTACAAGGCAAATTTCAGAATTCTCGGTCGTTACACGGGCCACATGAGGTCCCATCCTAATAGGAAGTGGCACAAGTTTAATCCCCCTTCAGCCTTTTCCTGTGATGAATTTGTTGGTTTTGGTGATCAAGCCAAAAGCACCATGAGAAGCCAATATTTGTTGTGCCGCCAGGTCAGGCGATGGTTGAGAGTGCTACTACTCCTACAATCGCATCAGAAGGTTCCAACATCCTATCATAACGAATATATTTAAATGAGATTCCTCCTCTAGAGTCTGAATATGGTTTTGTTTGTAGAGTCATATTTTACTATTTCATATCCCTTTTTCATACCGGATGTAAACGAGCATCCTCCTCCAAAGTTTGTTTTTCGTCAATTGGGTCCTCTAGATATAAGTGGTTGATTTATGTCAATTATATTATTTTGACCAAATTTTATCCAATTTCTCCCATATAATAATATTTCTAAATTAGTTTTTTCTATATGAATATTTTATGAAATTTTACTCTATTTTGGAGTGTGTGTGTGTGTGTATATATATATATTCTAATTTTTTATTTTTTCTAAAACTAGTTATTAAAATTTAAAATTTTAGATTTGTTTTAATTTGAGTTAGTTTTTGACCTTTTGGCCCCTACTAAATCTACGCATGCCTCAATTTAGGGGAGTTTTTATCCAACTAACAGAATTGACACAAATCAGCCACTTAGAAACCTAATTAACAAAAAATAAAATTTAGGGATGACTTTCATATTGCGCGCATATGTGGCAACTTTGGAACAAAAAAGTCATATACCATGCATATAGCAAATTCATATACCATGTAAAAAAGTCATATACCTGACAAGATGTATACCAGACATATACCAAACTTGGCAGCGAAGGGTATGTTTTGTTTTATAAATTAAAAAGTCTTGCAATATATGTGTCACAGTTATAAATATATTTAATGAAAATTTATGGTTGAAGGTTGTTATCTGCCAAATAATATTGATATATACTATCAGAGTAAATATACTAATTTAGTGAACACTAACCGACTTGTTCCAATGACACTTGTGTGCTCTAGCATTAGCTTTTCCACTTTAATTTATCCAAAAAATGCACATGAAAAGATTATTTATAATAAACTAAATACTTACTTCTTTATTGGAAATTAATTCTAAAAGATTCCACTGATCAAGTGCATAAGCATTATGAAGTGTTTGACATCAGCTTACCAAAGTCCACCAGTATTATGATCCAGGTTGGTTCGTTGCAGGAGTACTCACATTAATAAGGAATGTGAAATTAATATATATTTTACCACATTGTCACCTCTATATATTCTTTGGACTGATATAGATCTGTTCTTCACATTCTCAATTTGACCTAACATCTATGTTAATTTCCTGCCCCTTTTGTTATGTCTCAAGTCTCTTGTCCACTTTGAGATCAATGGCAAGTCAAGGGGAACAACGAACCAACCCTAATGTTGATGCCAACATACTTGTACTAACGCCATAACCGGTGATTTATTTATTGTTGTGTTGCTATTTTTCAATCTCAACTAATGTGCTGATCATGTGCACTCTAAATAATGAGGGTATAATTATCTTTTAACCATAAAAAAGGTTACAAAGGGTAATACTAAGCAACAAGAGAGACTTCAAGTGTCAAGACTTCAATTATATAAAGTTTAATTGACAATTATACCGTCATTAAAATGCACATAACTAGCACATGATTAAAAATAATTGGAGTAAGGGGAACAACAAAACTATCTTAATGCTCATGCCAACATAGTTGTTCTACTGCCACTAGTGACGGTTTGGGAGGGTTATATTTGCCACCCCCCCTTTTCTAACCAGCAAGCCCTCTTGGGCCACATGAGGTCCCATCCTAATAGGAAGTGGCACAAGTTTAATCCCTCTTCAGCCTTTTCCCGTGATGAATTTGTTGGTTTTGGTGATCAAGCCAAAAGCACATATGAGAAGCTAATATTGGTCGTGCCGTCAGGTCAAGCGATGGTTGAGAATGCTACTACTCCTACATAAGTATCAGAAGGTTCCAACGTCCTATCATAACGAATATATTTAAATGAGATTCCTCCTCTAGAGTCTGAATAAGGTTTTGTTTGTAGAGTCATATTTTACTATCTCATATCCCTTTTTCATACCGGATGTAAACGAGCTTCCTCCTCCAAAGTTTGTTTTTCGTCAATTGGGTCCTCTAGATATAAGTGGTTGATTTGTGTCAATTATATTACTTGGACCAAATTTTATCCAATTCCTCCCATATAATAATATTTCTAAATTATTTTTTTCTATATGAATATTTTATGAAACTTTACTCTATTTTGGAATATATATATATATTCCAAATTTTTCTTTTTTCTAAA
This sequence comes from Aralia elata, assembly GCA_034770075.1. Taxonomy (NCBI): domain Eukaryota; kingdom Viridiplantae; phylum Streptophyta; class Magnoliopsida; order Apiales; family Araliaceae; genus Aralia; species Aralia elata. The sequence continues at coordinate 437,599 of JAVJAP010000337.1, read as the reverse complement.
ACTAATTATTAAAATTCAAAATTTTAGATTTATTTTAATTTGAGTTAGTTTTTGACCTTTTGGCCCCTACTAAATCTACGCATGCCTCAATTTGGGGAGTTTTTGTCCAAATAACAGAATTGACATAAATCAGCCACTTAGAAACCTAATTAACAAAAAATAAAATTTAGGGATGACTTTCATACTGTGCGCGTACGTGGCAACTGTGGAACAAAAAAGTCATATACCATGCATATAGCAAATTCATATGCCATGCAAAAAAGTCATATACCTAACAAGATGTATACCAGACATATACCCAATTTGGCAGTGAAGAGTATGTTTTGTTTTATAAATTAAAAAGTCTTGCAATATAGGTGTCACAGTTATAAATATATTTAATAAAAATGTATGGTTGAAGGTTGTTATCTGCCAAATAATATTGATATATACTATCAGAGTAAATATACTAATTTAATGAACACTAACCGACTTGTTCCAACGACACTTGTGTGCTCTAGCATTAGCTTTTCCACTTTAATTTATCCAAAAAATGCACATGAAAAGATTATTTATAATAAACTAAATACTTACTTCTTTATTGGAAATTAATTCTAAAAGATTCCACTGATCAAGTGCATCAGCATTATGAAGTGTTTGACATCAGCTTACCAAAGTCCACCAGTATTATGATCCAGGTTGGTTCGTTGCAGGAGTACTCACATTAATAAGGAATGTGAAATTAATATATATTTTACCACATTGTCACCTCTATATATTCTTTGGACTGATATAGATCTGTTCTTCACATTCTCAATTTGACCTAGCATCTATGTTAATTTCCTGCCCCTTTTGTTATGTCCAAAGTCTCTTGTCCACTTTCAGATCAATGGCAAGTCAAGGGGAACAACGAACCAACCCTAATGCTGATGCCAACATAGTTGTACTAACGCCACAACCGGTGATTTATTTATTGTTGTGTTGCTATTTTTCAATCTCAACTAATGTGCTGATCATGTGCACTCTAAATAATGAGGGTATAATTATCTTTTAACCATAAAAAAGGTTGCAAAAGGTAGTACTAAGCAACAAGAGAGACTTCAAGTGTCAAGACTTCAATTATATATAGTCAAATTGATAATTATACCGTCATTAAAATGCACATAACTAGCACATGACTAAAAATAGTTGGAGCAAGGGGAACAACAAAATAACCCTAATGGTCATGCCAACATAGTTGTTCTGCCGCCACTAGTGACACCAGCAAGCCCTCTCGGACCACATGAGGTCCCATCCTAATAGGAAGTGGCACAAGTTTAATCCCCCTTCAGCCTTTTCCAGTGATGAATTTGTTGGTTTTGGTGATCAAGCCGAATGCGCACATGAGAAGCCAATATTGGTTGTGCCGCCAGGTCAGGCGATGGTTGAGAATGATACTACTCCTACAATCGTATCAGAAGGTTCCAACGTCCTATCATAACGAATATATTTAAATGAGATTCCTCCTCTAGAGTCTGAATAGGGTTTAGTTTGTAGAGTCATAGTTTACTATCTCATATCCATTTTTCATACCGGATGTAAACGAGCTTCCTCCTCCACAGTTTGTTTTCGTCAATTGGGTCCTCTAGATGTAAGTGGTTGCTTTGTGCCAATTATATTACTTGGACCAAATTTTATCTAATTTCTCCCATATAATAATATTTCTAAATTAGTTTTTTCTATATGAATATTTTATGAAATTTTACTCTATTTTGGAATATATATATATATATATAAATATATACATATATTCCAAATTTTTATTTTTTATAAAACTAATTATTAAAATTCAAAATTTTAGATTTATTTTAATTTGAGTTAGTTTTTGACCTTTTGGCCCCTACTAAATCGACGCATGCCTCAATTTGGGGGAGTTTTTGTCCAAATAACAGAATTGACATAAATCAGCCACTTAGAAACCTAATTAACAAAAAATAAAATTTAGGGATGACTTTCATACTGCGCGTACGTGGCAACTATGGAACAAAAAAGTCATATACCATGCATATAGCAAATTCATATACCATGCAAAAAAGTCATATACCTAACAAGATGTATACCAGACATATACCCAATTTGGCAGTGAAGGGTATGTTTTATTTTATAAATTAAAAAGTCTTGCAATATAGGTGTCACAATTATAAATATATTTAATGAAAATATATGGTTGAAGGCAACACTATTATCTACCAAATAATATTGATATATACTATCAGAGTAAATATACTAATTTAGTGAACACTAACCAACTTGTTCCAATGACACTTGTGTGCTCTAACATTAGCTTTTCCTCTTTAATTTATCCAAAAAATGAACATGAAAAGATTATTTATAATAAACTAAATACTTACTTCTTTATTGGAAATTAGTTCAAAAAGATTCCATTGATCAAGTGCATCAGCATTATGAAGTGTTTGACATCAGCTTACCAACGTCCACTAGTATTATAATCCAGGTTGGTTCGTTGCAGGAGTACTGACATTAATAAGGAATGTGAAATTAATATATATTTTACCACATTGTCACCTCTATATATACTTTGGACTAATATAGATCTGTTCCTCACATACTCAATTTGACCTAACATCTATGTTAATTTCCTGTCCCTTTTGTTATGTACCAAGTCTCTCTTCCACTTTCAGATCAATGGCAAGTCAAGGAGAACAACGAAACAACCATAATGCTGATGCCAACATAGTTGTACTAACGTCACAACCGGTGATTTTTTTTATTGTTGTGTTACTATTTTTCAATCTCAACTAATGTGTTGATTATGTGCACTCTAAATAATGAGGGTATAATTATCTTTTAACCAAAAAAAAGGTTGCAAAAGGTAGTACTAAGCAACAAGAGAGACTTCAAGTGTTAAGACTTCACTTATATATAGTCAAATTGACAATTATACCATCATTGAAATGCACATAACTAGCATATGATTAAAAATAATTGGAGTAAGGGGAACAACAGAAGAACCCTAATGGTCATGCCAACACAGCTGTTCTGCCGCCACTAGTGATGGTTTGGGAGTGTTATATTTGCCACCACCCTTTTTCTAAGCAACAAGCCCTCTCGGGCCACATGAGGTCCCATCCGAATAGGAAGTGGCACAAGTTTAATCCCCCTTCAGCCTTTTCCCGTGATGAATCTGTTGGTTTTGGTGATCAAGCTAAAAGCACACATGAGAAGCCAATATTGGTTGTGCCGCCAGGTCAGGCGATGGTTGAGAAAGCTACTACTCCTACAATCGCATCAGAAGGTTCCAACGTCCTATCATAACGAATATATTTAAATGAGATTCCTCCTCTAGAGTCTGAATAGGGTTTAGTTTGTAGAGTAATATTTTACTATCTCATATCCCTTTTTCATACCGAATGTAAACGAGCTTCTAGATATAAGTGGTTGATTTTTGTCAATTATATTACTTGGACCAAATTTTATCTAATTTCTCCTATATAATAATATTTCTAAATTAGTTTTTTCTATATGAATATTTTATGAAATTTTCCTCTATTTTGGAATATATATATATATATATATATATATATTCTAAAATTTTATTTTTTCTAAAACGAATTATTAAAATTCAAAATTTTAGATTTGTTTTAATTTGAGTTAGTTTTTGACCTTTTGGCCCCTACTAAATCTATGCATGCCTTAATTTGGGGGAGTTTTTGTCCAAATAACAGAATTGACACCAATTAGCCACTTAGAAACCTAATTACTAAAAAATAAAATTTAGGGATGACTTTCATACTGCGCGTACATGGCAACTATGGAACAAAAAAGTCATATACCATGCATATACCAAATTCATATACCATACAAAAAAGTCATATACCTGACAAGATGTATACCAGACATATACCCAATTTGGCAGCGAAGGGTATGTTTTGTTTTAGAAATTAAAAAGTCTTGCAATATAGGTGTCACAGTTATAAATATATTTAATGAAAATGTATGGTTGAAGGCTGTTATCTGCTAAATAATATTGATATATACTATCAGAGTAAATATACTAATTTAGTGAACATTAACCGACTTGTTCCAACGACACTTGTGTGCTCTAATATTAACTTTTCCTCTTTAATTTATCCAAAAAATTCACATGAAAAGATTATTTATAATAAACTAAATACTTACTTCTTTATTGGAAATTAATTCTAAAAGATTCCACTGATCAAGTGCATCAGCATTATGAAGTGTTTGACATCAACTTACCAAAGTCCACTAGTATTATGATCCAGGTTGGTTCGTTGCAGGAGTACTGACATTAATAAGGAATGTGAAATTAATATATATTTTACCACATTGTCACCTCTATATATACTTTGGATTGATATAGATCTGTTCCTCACATTCTCAATTCGACCTAGCATCTATGTTAATTTCCTGCCCCTTTTGTTATGTCCTAAATCTGTTGTCCACTTTGAGATCAATGGCAAGTCAAGGGGAACAACGAAACAACCATAATGCTGATGCCAACATAGTTGTACTAACGTCACAACCGGTGATTTTTTTATTGTTGTGTTGCTATTTTTCAATCTCAGCTAATGTGTTGATCATGTGCACTCTAAATAATGAGGGTATAATTATCTCTTAACCATAAAAAAGTTTGCAAAGGGTAGTACTAAGCAACAAGAGAGACTTCAAGTGTCAAGACTTCAATTATATATAGTTAAATTGACAATTATACCGTCATTAAAATACACATAACTAGCACATGATTAAAAATAATTAGAGTACGGGGAACAACAAAACAACCCTAATGGTCATGCCAACACAACTGTTTTGCCGCCACTAGTGACGGTTTGGGAGTGTTATATTTGTCACCACCCTTTTCTAACCAACAAGTTGTCTCATGCCACATGAGGTCCCATCATAATAGGATGTGGCACAAGTTTAATCCCCATTTAGCCTTTTCCCGTGATGAATTTGTTGGTTTTGGTGATCAAGCCAAAAGCGCATATGAGAATCCAATATTGGTTGTGCCGCCAGGTTAGGCGATGGTTGAAAATGCTACTACTTCTACAATCGCATCAGAAGGTTCCAACGTCCTATCATAACGAATATATTTAAATGAGATTTCTCCTCTAGAGTCTGAATAGGGTTTAGTTTGTAGAGTCATATTTTACTATTGTAACACCCCCTTCCCGAAATAAGAAAGGGAGGTCACGTGCAAAGCACACCAAATCTCAAAATAAATACATAGAGCACTAATGACTTCAATATATTTAATAGGGACAACCCATCAACGATGAACTAAATACAATTCTCCAAAAGAAGGCAGAATAATCAAAACTTAAAATTAAATAAACCTAGATTGTCAAAGGTAACTCTCTCATCACACTAGCCCTGAATCACCCCTGCAAACCTGCCAGAAGAAAAACACAGCATGAGCCAAATGCCCAATACGGATATAGATATACAAAGATGTACAACTAAAATACGAAATCAACTGAGACAAAATATTGAACAAAGCCTCAAGCTTAAATACTGACGAAAATATAATCTCCAAAGTCTGATTAGAATATATCTAACTCAACAGAATTAATGAAACAAACAGATAGAGTACATAAATAATGAACCGAAATAACTAACTCAATTAAGTGAACTGAACAGAATCGAACAAAAATATCACAATGAATTAATAGGCTGAATCAAATGGCTGAGTGTTATTTCATACCGAGCTCAGAACAAATCAGAAATATGCCTTGCTACAAAGGCAAGTCAAATAATGCCACACAGACAATCAAATAATGCCACACAGGCAAATTGTTGGAAATCTGCATGCGATCGTCAAGTCCATTATTATAGGGGAGAATGCTATAAAGATCTGTATGAGATTACCATTATTTAGTATGTGTGATTTGATTAATGACAAAATGATAAGAAGAACATTCATATTAGTTAAAGCCTTGTAAAGTCCTTAATGATATATATGTGTACAAGGACTTAGAAATTAAAAGATCAAATATATAAGGTTGATCTAAGCTGATTTGTCATCTATCTGATCAAAACATATTTGTAATGATAAGTATTGTAAAGTCCTTTAATGAAGCTAATGTACAAAGGACTTAGAATAGAAAAGATCAAACTTGTTAGGTTGATCTTATGAGCTGAAATGATATATGTAATAAGCAAAGGCCAGACTGATCGTTCAGTACTACACAAAGCATCCAGTGAAGGATCGTAGAGCAGACAGCCAGCTTGGAGTTCAGTCAGCTTAAAGGGACGCAGTGTCAGCCAGGCAAACGTAGAGTGATGCTCAGTTAAGTCGCAGAGTTTCATCTCGGCATCGTAGAGCAACTCTGGCATGATCAAAGAGCAAGCGTAGAGTTGAGCATGTCATCGCAGAACTTGCAAGGCAAACATAAAGTGAAGCTCAGCCAGTCACATCAGTTGCAGACGTAGAGTTAAGTATGTCTGTCAGGCTAACGTAGAGTATGGCTCGGCAAAACAAAGAGCTCACTCAGAATCGTAGATTGTGCCAAGCACCATAGGGTAAAAGCAAAGAAAAGAACGTTTGAGCTGTCATGAGTTCGTAGAGTCAATACAGTCAGTCAGTCTACGACTCCCATGAACGATCTACAATCGAGCAATAATATAGAACAGTCTCTGCCTGAGCACTCAAGCCAATGTAGTAATCTTCATAAAGACTACTAAGTAAGTTGGTCATGAGCTATCCAACAGACGAAGATTTTCAGAGTACATCCAAAGCATCAAGTCCTAACAGAGATCACAGGGCAGCTCAAATACACACTCTACGATCCCATCAAGATTCTACGACTTGTACCTTAAGACAAGATCTTAGAGTGGGAAAGTATCAACCAGATCAAGTGATCGTAGAGTTAAGCCAAAGACAAAAAAGACACTCTGACAGCCTAAACAAAGCATCGGAAGATCATAGAGCAATCCTCTATGACATAAGAGACAATATCGGAAGATTAAGTAGAGCAGTCCTCTACAACAAAAGTGTTACGGCATCAGAAGATCATAGAGCAGTCCTCTATGACACAGCAGCTGTAATGTCCAGGAAATTTTTAAACATTGTATTAATTTATTTTGATATATGAAATTCGTTTTATTTAATTTTACGAATTTAACTGGATCCATGTGGGTATTAGTATTTAATTATATAAATATACGGTCCAATAATTTTCGTTACATTAAAGGGACTCACTAATAGTTTGAATAAATTAGTGAGTTAACCCTAAGAATTTAATTGCAAGAAAATTGGGAAGAAAATTTATAAATAAATTCATTTTACTATTATCGGATTTAAATAATTCGCACGAGGAATTTTTGTTGAAATAAATATTATAAATAATTAATTAATTGAATTAATTGTTCAATTTAAATATTTGGAGCATAGTGTCAATAATGTTAATAAATAAATTGGGCTACCTTATTATATTCCAACTAACCCAAATTTTAATAGGCCTGAGCCCAATTTCATTTTTGTTCTCTATTGGGCCATTTTCCTAATCAATTTAGCCGGCCCAACCCTATTGGGTGGAGCCCAAATTCCTCCCAGCCCAATTTGAGCCCATTCCTTATTTCTTTGCCAGCCGGGTTATGATTAGCAAACGGGTCGATCCAAGCAAATTGGGGAAACCGGTTAATTTGAAGATAACCGAGCATTCTACAATTGAAAACCCCAAACCAAAACAACCGAGCAAAAGAAAAAGGAAGAAACCCAAACCCCATCAATCGAATCAGACGAGCCAGAGACGGGAGGGAGAATCGAGGCTGTCAATCGCCGGCTCGAGTCGACCGACGGCGTAAAGGGAGACCAGCGGGCTAAGCGGGGAATCGACTTGAGCAACCGAGCTGCCATCAACGGACCAAGGGTCCCTGAAATCCGGCGACGCGACCGGTGAGGCCACGCGGCTCGAGGTGTCGGCCGAACCCAGCTGGGAAATGACGGGAACCGTCAGTCGCTGCACATCGCTTCTACCGTTGGTTATTAATTCGCCAATTTAGGTAATACCCAGTTCATTGGGTAATCGATTTTCTATAAATTGGGCACCCAAACCCTAAATTAAGCTGCTAGGATTTTTTTTTTTTGCAATTCGAATTAAAGGGAGAGCAGCCACTAAGAGGAGAAGAATAACAGAGGTTCGATCGGACCCAAGGTATACAATAGTTCCAACGCCTTTGATGATTTTCCGTTTAGGATTTTATGTAGATTTTCGTTATTTCTTTTTTTTCTGTACTTGGATTTGTTGGCTGTATCCATTGTTTGGGTTTACAAGTCTGCAATTGTGCCTTTCTGGTTGTATCATATACTGTGATGGTTATAATATATATTATTTTTGGAATTGTATAATATTGCTTGGGTTTGAAAATTTGGGATTTGTGATGTGTTAGTTCCTTGTTGGGAATCTGGTGTTGGCGAACCTTAAAGGTTCTGTACTGAATTTAGGCCAACATAGAATTCTGGAATTGGTATAATGCCTAGATTACACTCTGTTTTTCTGTTTAGAATTTGTTGCCTACTATGTTGGGTAAATGTTTGGAATAAAATTTGTAGGGGCTGGATATCATTGTAAATGTGATCTTGGCAACACAAAACTATTAACTGAGTATACAACAACTGAATTGTTTGAATAAATTGTGTAATTCAATGGAGCCAACTATGAACCAAATGTACTGTCATTAGCTTAACTAGTGGTTATTAATTGAAGCTAATAATACACTGTAAACTAATTAGCTATTACAACTAATAAATAAAATTAGTAAGTTAATTAATTATTATTTATCAATAAATAATAAATAAAGATAATAAATATTTAATAAATAGAGATAATAAATGCTTAGTTATTATTTAATTAATATTAAATAATCATTAAGTATGAATAAAACTAATTATTTTTATTAATAAATAAAGATAGTAAATATTTAATAATAATTAAGTATGAAATGAAGGTAATAAATAAAGATACTACATATATAATTATGTATGAATAAAGTAATTATCAATAAACAATAAATATTTAATTATTATTAGATAATAATTAAGTATGAATAAGAAGTAATAAAATAATAGCCTTATATGCTATTATATTTTCCATATATAGTAAATTGTTTATTTATTTTTTTAAAACAATGATTAAGAATTGTAAATTAATTATTTATTATTGGATTAACTTTAAATAATAAATAAACCTAATTAGTTATTATTTATTACTAAATAATAACTAAAGATAAGTTCATTAATAATTATTTGATTAACTTTAATTGATGAATAAACCTAATTAGTTATTATTTACTATTAGATAATAACTAAAGGTAACTCTTACTCACTAATTAATTATTTACTATTTGATTAGCTTTAACTAATAACTAAACCTAATTAATTATTATTTAATTCTAAATAATAATTAAAGACGATTAAAAATTAATAATTGATTATTATTTAATAAAATAATAAGTAAATATAATTAGTTATTAATTATTAACTAAAGATAATTAATTAATTTCTGTTTAACAGTAATTAAATAAAGATAAAGTGAATAAAAATAAGGAGATTTTAAATAACACATTAATTAAACAATTATGATAAATTGTTTAAGGGTTAATAAATGAATATTACTTAAGAAAAAGTAATGATTAATTAATTAAACAATTATAATTCATTGTTTAAAGGTTTAATGAGTGTTTATTACTTAAGGGATACATGGTTAATTAATTAAACCATCAACCTAGAAATCAATTAAGTGCCTTATAGGATTTACTATATTTTATTTACCTATGTGTGTTATGTGATTTGCTTAATTGTTAAATAAATAGCATAAGTAAGCATATCGACGTACCACTACGCAATACTAATTGATAGACCGACATTATCTATGTTAGGTTCTTCAAGGCCAAATAGTTAAAGCTAGAATTATTGTAGCTGAGCAGACAGGCAAGTTCCCTAATTCAATCTCGAGTTATTATTTTCGAAGCATGTTAGTGAATAATTATTGTCGATTATTCACATCTATACTGATTATTGAGATCGCACCTTGTGCAATTGAATTCCTATCTTATTATGATTGAACTGTAAATTTAATTAAAGTTCTTTCAAGTATGAATTGTTTACGAGATAGATCTATACTATTTGTATCAGCTAGATCCAGCATGTCTAAATTGGTTAAGACAATGGTATTTTAAAAGCTGTTCTTATTAAATTGCTATGGTAAGAACTCTTGGCTGAGAAAAGGATAAACTTGTTTAAGGCATGATATCAATGATGGTTATTAAGTGTTTATGCATAAATCACGGGGTATGAGAGGCTGATCCCCTCGATTACCAAAACTTTTTAAGAGGTCCAGCTTACATGCTGAGAACCTTGGAAAATGTCCTTGGTTATTTCAAACCACTCAGTAATTGGCATTCAATCATTTGAATATTCAACTGTTGACTGATAATTCATATTTCTTCACAATTCTATACTGTTGTTGAACATTGAAAGCGAAATTTCCTTCTATTCATGATATATCTCCCTTGTGTAAACTTGCTAAGCAAACTAGTTGCTTACCCTTGCTATATCATGATCTTTATTTCAGCTAGGGCATAAACATCAAAAGGGGACAAAGGAAAAGGGAAGGTGCAAGAATAGCTGCCTGATAGGGCTTATGTATTAGTTATCTACAAATATTATTTGGTTATGTGAACTATTATTGTATTAAGGGTATGTTTTAAGTTAAGGTTAAAGAACCTTGGGACCAGAATTGTAAGACTTTATTTCTATTCGATAAACAATGTATGTTTATTATTCCGCATTTAGTTAGAAAGTATGTTTGTTGTTGAGAATCGTGAACACCGAATTCGAGGTTAGGAAACCCGAATTTGGGGGCGTCACAGGTTGGTATCAGAGCTATAGGTTATAAACGTTAGGAATGAGAAACCTAGGTTATAACCCCAGTAGAAAACTCATATAGAGTATGTAGGTGATGAGTTGAGGAGATTCATCGAGTTCTAGTTGTACCGAATAAAATATCATTTCATTTTATCAATGAATATATTTTATTGTGGTACTGATATGGATTTATTGTGTGGTGTTGGTAGGATGTTGGACGAGCGTCAAGTTAGCTATTTAGTTGACCGGGAGCCCATAGAGCCTGAGGTGATAGGAGATTTGCTGGCGAGGAACGCCGAGCTAGAGGTTAAGGCTGAACAAATAGAGGCACAGAACCACATCCACCAGGTTTCTGAGCAGCATTACAAGGGCGCTGCTTACCAGGCCCAGGCTGAGTTAGCCGAGTTGCGAGGGAGGCTGCTGCTGAGAGAGCTACAGTTAGGACAGTTGAGGGATGAGGTGAAGGCTAAGGATGCGAAGATAGTTGATTTGGAGCGAGCCTTAGACATCGCCTGGATGCAGTTCGACGCCAGATGGATGGATCTGCCCTCCAGTAGCGAGAGCAAGCGTTAAATTGTATTCACCTTGTGTTCCTTAGGGGATAGTTAGAAGTGGGTGGTTAGGCCTTGAGCAGTGTTATTAGTACTACCATTTGATTTACTAGAGTTTGTATTAACCTCAGCAGGTGCGAGGTAGTTCATATGTAGGATGTACTTCCATTTATGTAGGTAGAAAAAGAATGGTTTAAGTAAATCCCACCTTTTGTTATATTAAATGGGGTGGTAGCAATTATGACAATATGCCTGTGATAAACGTGTAAGACGCTAAAGTCGGTATATGAATATAGATGCATTACTATGGTATGTGCTCGAGAATTTTACTTGATATACCATTTATGCAATGATTATGTTAATTCAGTAAAACTGAATCGGTATCTTAGTAACTTAAATTACTAATCGGGTAAAAGCAGAATTCCCGAGGTTGGGTAATCTAAAACTCCCACACAAGAGTCATGTGATTATTGTATTACATGCTGAATACGTATGTTTTAAGGAAGCCCGAGTAACGTGTTAGGGTTTGCTTAAACAGATAATGCCGCCCAGACGAATCCTACGAAACCAAGGGATTGAAGAGTCAGTTAACAATGTAGAGGGAACTCCACCAAACCCAATGCAAGATTTTGTGAACATGATGGCAGAAGCCTTGCGGAATCAAACCACTACGATAGGAAACCAGGCAGGCAACCACTTAGCCAATTTTAAAGACTTCAAGGCAGTAGGGCCTCCGGAGTTTAGAGGAACAGCGAACCCGATAGAGGCCCAGTCATGGATAAAAGAGATTGAAAAGGCCTTTGTCATTGCTAGAGTCGCTGAGGAGCAGAAGACAGTTTTTGCTACCTACCTAATGAAAGGTGAGGCTAACTTTTGGTGGAAGCCAATCAGAACAAAGCTGGAACTGGAGTCATAGCGTGGGAAGCTTTCAAGACGTTATTTTTCGAGAATTACTTTCCTGAGAGTACGCAGGCAAAAATGGAGATCAAGTTTCTAGAATTGAAGCAGGAAAATTTGTTAGTGTCAGAGTACGCTGCAAAATTCAATGAATTGGCTAGATTCGCCCCACATCAGGTGGATACTGAGGTGAGGAAGGCCAGGAGGTTCGAGAATGGATTAAAGTCGTGGATCTACAACAAGGTAGCGGTTTTGCAAATTACATCGTTCTCAACCTTGCTGGAGAAAGCTCTCATTGCTGAAGGTGGTAGTGAAGCGGTTTCAAAATATAATCGGGAAAGGAACAAGAAGAAGGTAGAAGGAGGAAATGTGAATGTTAGCAGTGGTGGCAGCAACAACAAGAAGCGTCAATGGAGCAGTGGGGGTAGCAATTCTGAAATGTAGCAAGGGAGCATACAGCAGAAAAGGCAGGTATGTGGGAATTGCGGAAAGGGTCACTCGGGAGAGTGCATAAAGGGAAAGATGGTCTGTTATACCTGTGGACAAGAAGGGCATATCTCGCCCAATTGTCCTAAGGCGAAGAAGGGAGGTTGCTTCAATTGTGGAGAGATAGGACATCGGAGCAAGAAATGTCCCCGAAAGAGAAACATGGATGGCGGAAATGGCAATAGGGGCAACAACTCGAGAGCAACCAGTGGAGGACCAGCCCAGCCAAATAAGCCAACAGCGAGAACCTTCAATATGACAGTACAAGATGCTGTGACATCCAGAGAGGTGGTGTCAGGTATTATTCCAATCAACAACATAGATGCCTATGTGCTATTTGATTCGGGAGCTTCATGTTCTTTTGTTTCTGATGAATTTGCTCAAAGACTTAATTTACCTAGTGAACTGTTAGAACACCCGATGAACGTAGAAGTAGCGAACAAAGAGATTATCCCCGTAAACTACATTTATAAGAATTGTTGTGCTGATGTGAGAGGGTTTAAGCTTAACGTGGACTTGTTGTCGATTCGTCTTGGAGAATTCGATGTAATCCTTGGGATGGACTGGTTAGCAAGCCACGGGGCGGTCATTGATTGTAAGAAAAAGTGCGTACACCTGCAGACTCCGAGTAAGTCGAAGGTGGTGTACTATGGTAGTAAATCGCCGAGACAATCTTGTTGTCTGACGATGATGCAAGCGAAGAGATTGCTTAAGAAGGGTTGTATAGGTTATTTGGCTCACGTGGTAGATACTCGACGGGTCGAGGGTGAACTGAGTCAGATACCCGTTGTAAGGGAATTCACTGATGTCTTCCCAGATGAACTTCCGGGACTGCCGCCGGATAGAGAGATAGAGTTTGCAATCGACTTGGTACCCGGGACGGCACCGATATCTAAGGCGCCTTACCGAATGGCACCAGTAGAAATGAAAGAACTGATGGTTTAATTACAGGAACTATTAGATAAGGGCTATATCAGACCGAGCGTGTCACCATGGGGAGCGCCAGTTCTGTTCATAAAGAAGAAGGATGGCTCGATGAGGCTTTGTATCGACTACCGTGAGTTGAACAAAGTTACGATTAAGAATAGGTATCCGCTGCCCAGGATAGACGATCTGTTTGATCAACTCAAGGGAGCAAAATACTTTTCGAAGATTGATTGAAGGATGGGTTATCATCAACTAAGGGTGAGACAGGAGGATATCCCGAAGACGGCATTCAGAACTCGCTATGGACATTTCGAGTTCCTGGTTATGTCATTTGGACTGACAAATGCACCAGCGGCATTCATGGATATGATGAACAGAGTGTTCAAGTAGTATTTGACAAGTTCGTGGTAGTATTCATCGATGACATCTTGGTGTATTCAGTGACAGAGGAAGAACATGTTGAACATCTAAGGATTGCTTTGGAGGCATTAAGAAGGGAGAAACTGTACGCGAAGTTTTCGAAGTGTGAATTTTGGATGCAAAGGGTGCAGTTTCTAGGACACGTCATTGACAGGAATGGTGTTTCAATAGACCCAGCAAAGGTGGAAGCCATTATCAACTGGGAGCAGCCGAAGACGCCAACGGAGATCAGGAGTTTCCTAGGGTTAGCGGGTTACTATCGGAGATTCATCCAGGATTTCTCAAAGATAGCATCACCATTGACCAATCTGACCAGAAAGATGGTAAAGTTCGTTTGGACAGAAAAGTGCGAGGAAAGTTTCTTAGAGCTGAAGAAGAGACTTAGCCAGTGTTGGCATTACCGGACGACACTAGAGGTTTTGTAGTATACAGTGATGCGTCACACAAGGGCCTTGGTTGTGTACTAATGCAGCACGGCAGGGTCATTGCGTACGCTTCACGCCAGCTGAAGGACTATGAGAAGGGATACCTGACTCATGATCTGGAGTTAGTAGCAGTAGTGTTAGCCTTGAAGATTTGGAGGCACTATTTATATGGAGAGAGGTGCGAGATATATACAGATCACAAAAGTCTGAAATATATCTTCACTCAGAAGGAGCTGAATATGAGGCAGCGCCGATGGTTAGAATTGATCAAAGATTACGATTGTGAAATTCTGTACCATCCGGGCAAAGCAAATATAGTGGCAGATGCCCTGAGTAGGAAAGGCAGAGAGAAATTGATGAGGCTTACAACTCAGGCAGAGCTGATAAAGGACTTTGGACGCCTGGAACTGGAAGTTAAGTATCCAATGGAGACGGACGAAAAATTGTTCACCGTGACAATAGGTCCGACTCTACTGGATAAGATAAAGGAGGCCTAAGAATTTGATGAAGAATGCATTGACATTAAGAGGCAACTGTCGGAAAGAAAAACGTTGAAGTTCAAGGTTGACAGCACAGGTCTACTGAGGTTTGAGGGAAGGATCTGGATACCCTATGTACCAGACTTAAGGGAAGAAATATTGTAGGAGGCCCATAATATGAGATTTTCGGTACATTCGGGTAGCACCAAGATGTATCAAGATCTTCGTCAACATTATTGGTGGCCGCATTTGAAAGGGGAAGTTGCAGAATTCGTCAGCCGGTGTTTAACTTGTCAGAGGGTCAAGGCAGAGCACCAACGGCCGAGCGGATTGTTGCAACCCTTAGAGATTCCCGAGTGGAAGTGGGAACACATCACTATGGATTTTGTGGTAGGACTCCCGACAACACAAAAGGGTTTAGACACCATCTGGCTGTTCGTAGATCGTTTGACCAAGTCTGCCCACTTTCTACCGATCAAGATCAGGTACAAATTGGAACAGTTGGCGAAACTTTACGTAAAAGAGATAGTATCGCGACATGGAGTGCCGGTATCTATTGTGTCTTACAGAGATCCGCGCTTCACGTCAAATTTTTGGAGAAGTTTGTAGGAAAGAATGGGAACACAGTTGAGAATGAGTACGGCGTATCATCCTCAGACTGATGGTCAGAGTGAGCGAACAATTCAAACCTTAGAGGATATGCTCCGGGCAGTTGTGATGGACTTAGGTGGCAGCTGGGACGATCATTTGCCCTTGGTAGAGTTCGCTTACAACAATAGTTATCATGCTAGCATCGGTATGCCATCGTATGAAGCGTTATATGGAAGGAAGTGTCGAACGCCGTTGTGTTGGGATGAAGTTGGTGAACGAAGATTGTTGGGACCAGAATTGGTACAACAAACCGTGGAAATCATTAAAGTAATAAGACGGCGGTTAGTAGCGGCCCAGGATCGTCAGAAGAAGTATGCCGACTTACATCGTCAGAAGCAAGACTTTGAAGTTGGCAGCTATGTATTTTTGAAGGTATCTCCCTGGAAAGGGAAGATCTTCTTTGGGAAGAAGGGCAAGCTGAGCCCTAGGTTCATAGGACCTTTTGAAATATTAAGGAGAATAGGCGGAGTGGCGTACGAGGTAGCATTACCTCCTGAACTTGAGCACATTCACAACGTGTTTCATGTATCAGTGTTGCGTCCGTATAAGCCAGATTACAAGCATGTCATCTCCTATGAGCCAATTCAAGTCGAAAAGGACTTATCGTACGAGGAGATTCCTGTCCAAATACTTGATAGGAAGGAGCAAACGCTGAGGAATAAAACCATTCATTCTGTTAAAGTTCTTTGGAGGAATCACGCGGTGGAAGAAGCCACATGGGAACTCAAAGAGAGGATGAGAGAGCGAATTACCCCCCCATTTTTTTTTATTTTTATTTGAGTAACCTTGGAGATTGAGAAGTTTCCCGAGGACGGAAGTTTTATAAGGGGGAGAGGATGTAATGTCTAGGAAATTTTTAAACATTGTATTAATTTATTTTGATATATGAAATTCGTTTTATTTAATTTTACGAATTTAACTGGATCCATGTGGGTATTAGTATTTAATTATATAAATATACGGTCCAATAATTTTCGTTGCATTAAAGGGACTCACTAATAGTTTGAATAAATTAGTGAGTTAACCCTAAGAATTTAATTGCAAGAAAATTAGGAAGAAAATTTATAAATAAATTCATTTTACTATTATCGGATTTAAATAATTCGCACGAGGAATTTTTGTTGAAATAAATATTATAAATAATTAATTAATTGAATTAATTGTTCAATTTAAATATTTGGAGCAGAGTGTCAATAATGTTAATAAACAAATTGGGCTACCTTATTATATTCCAACTAACCCAAATTTTAATAGGCCTGAGCCCAATTTCATTTTCGTTCTCTATTGGGCCATTTTCCTAATCAATTTAGCCGGCCCAACCCTATTGGGTGGAGCCCAAATTCCTCCCAGCCCAATTTGAGCCCATTCCTTATTTCTTTGCCAGCCGGGTTATGATTAGCAAAGGGGTCGATCCAAGCAAATTGGGGAAACCGGTTAATTTGAAGATAACCGAGCATTCTGCAATTGAAAACCCCAAACCAAAACAACCGAGCAAAAGAAAAAGGAAGAAACCCAAACCCCATCAATCGAATCAGACAAGCCAGAGTTGGGAGGGAGAATCGAGGCTGTCAATCGCCGGCTCGAGTCGACCGGCGGCGTAAAGGGAGACCAGCGGGCTAAGCGGGGAATCGGCGTGAGCAACCGAGCTGCCATCAACGGACCAAGGGTCCCTGAAATCCGGCGACACGACCGGTGAGGCCACGCGGCTCAAGGTGTCGGCCGAACCCAGCTGGGAAATGACGGGAACCGTCAGTCGCTGCACATCCCTTCTACCGTTGGTTATTAATTCACCAATTTAGGTAATACCCAGTTCATTGGGTAATCGATTTTCTATAAATTGGGCACCCAAACCCTAAATTAAGCTGCTAGGATTTTTTTTTTTTTTTTTGCAATTCGAATTAAAGGGAGAGCAACCACTGAGAGGAGAAGAATAACAGAGGTTCGATCGGACCCAAGGTATACAATAGTTCCAACGCCTGTGATGATTTTCCGTTTAGGATTTTATGTAGATTTTCGTTATTTCTTTTTTTTTCTGTACTTGGATTTGTTGGCTGTATCCGTTGTTTGGGTTTACAAGTCTGCAATTGTGCCTTGCTGGTTGTATCATATACTGTGATGGTTATAATATATATTGTTTTTGGAATTGTATAATATTGCTTGGGTTTGAAAATTTGGGATTTGTGATGTGTTAGTTCCTTGTTGGGAATCTGGTGTTGGCGAACCTTAAAGGTTCTGTACTGAATTTAGGCCAACATAGAATTCTGGAATTGGTATAATGCCTAGATTACACTCTGTTTTTCTGTTTAGAATTTGTTGCCTACTATGTTGGGTAAATGTTTGGAATAAAATTTGCAGGGGTTGGATATCATTGTAACTGTGATCTTGGCAACACAAAACTATTAACTGAGTATACAACAACTGAATTGTTTGAATAAATTGTGTAATTTAATGGAGCCAACTGTGAACCAAATGTACTGTCATTAGCTTAACTAGTGGTTATTAATTGAAGCTAATAATACACTGTAAACTAATTAGCTATTACAACTAATAAATAAAATTAGTAAGTTAATTAATTATTATTTATCAATAAATAATAAATAAAGATAATAAATATTTAATAAATAGAGATAATAAATGCTTAGTTATTATTTAATTAATATTAAATAATCATTAAGTATGAATAAAACTAATTATTTTTATTAATAAATAAAGATAGTAAATATGTAATAATAATTAAGTACGAATGAAGGTACTAAATAAAGATACTACATATATAATTATGTATGAATAAAGTATTTATCAATAAACAATAAATATTTAATTATTATTAGATAATAATTAAGTATGAATAAGAAGTAATAAAATAATAGCCTTATATGCTATTATATTTTTCATATATAGTAAATTGTTTATTTATTTTTTTAAAACAATGATTAAGAATTGTAAATTAATTATTTATTATTGGATTAACTTTAAATAATAAATAAACCTAATTAGTTATTATTTATTACTAAATAATAACTAAAGATAAGTTCATTAATAATTATTTGATTAACTTTAATTGATGAATAAACCTAATTAGTTTATTATTTACTATTAGATAATAACTAAAGGTAACTCTTACTCACTAATTAATTATTTACTATTTGATTAGCTTTAACTAATAACTAAACCTAATTAATTAATTATTATTTTAATTCTAAATAATAATTAAAGACGATTAAAAAATTAATAATTGATTATTATTTAATAAAATAATAAGTAAATATAATTAGTTATTAATTATTAACTAAAGATAATTAATTAATTTCTTTTTAACAGTAATTAAATAAAGATAAAGTGAATAAAAATAAGGAGATTTTAAATAACACATTAATTAAACAATTATGATAAATTGTTTAAGGGTTAATAAATGAATATTACTTAAGAAAAAAGTAATGATTAATTAATTAAACAATTATAATTCATTGTTTAAAGGTTTAATGAGTGTTTATTACTTAAGGGATACATGGTTAATTAATTAAACCATCAACCTAGAAATCAATTAAGTGCCTTATAGGATTTACTATATTTTATTTACCTATGTGTGTTATGTGATTTGCTTAATTGTTAAATAAATAGCATAAGTAAGCGTATCGACGTACCACTATGCAATACTAAGTGATAGACCGACATTATCTATGTTAGGTTCTTCAAGGCCAAATAGTTAAAGCTAGAATTATTGTAGCTGAGCAGACAGGCAAGTTCCCTAACTCAATCTCGAGTTATTATTTTCAAAGCATGTTAGTAAATAATTATTATCGATTATTCACATCTATACTGATTATTGAGATCGCACCTTGTGCAATTGAATTCCTATCCTATTATGATTGAACTGTAAATTTAATTAAAGTTCTTTCAAGTATGAATTGTTTACGAGATAGATCTATGCTATATGTATCAGCTAGATCCAGCATGTCTAAATTGGTTAAGACAATGGTATTTTAAAAGCTGTTCTTATTAAATTGCTATGGTAAGAACTCTTGGCTGAGAAAAGGATAAACTTGTTTAAGGCATGATATCAATGCTGGTTATTAAGTGTTTATGCATAAATCACGGGGTATGAGAGGTTGATCCCCTCGATTACCAAAACTTTTTAAGAGGTCCAGCTTACATGCTGAGAACCTTGGAAAATATCCTTGGTTATTTCAAACCACTCAGTAATTGGCATTCAATCATTTGAATATTCAACTGTTGACTGATAATTCATACTTCTTCACAATTCTATACTGTTGTTGAACATTGAAAGCGAAATTTCCTTCTATTCATGATATATCTCCCTTGTGTAAACTTGCTAAGCAAACTAGTTGCTTACCCTTGCTATATCATGATCTTTATTTCAGCTAGGGCAGAAACATCAAAAGGGGACCAAGGAAAAAGGAAGGTGCAAGAATAGCTGCCTGATAGGGCTTATGTATTAGTTATCTGCAAATGTTATTTGGTTATGTGAACTATTATTGTATTAAGGGTATGTTTTAAGTTAAGGTTAAAGAACCTTGGGACCAGAATTGTAAGAATTTATTTCTATTCGATAAACAATGTATGTTTATTATTCCGCATTTAGTTAGAAAGTATGTTTGTTGTTGAGAATCGTGAACACCGAATTTGAGGTTAGGAAACCCGGATTTGGGGGCATTACAGCAGCAGGGCTAACACCTGAAGAACATAGAGCAATCCTCTATGATAAGCACGCTGCAGCAAAAGCTCGAACGAATATACTCTGAAAACGTAAAGTTCAATGGAGATCATAGAGCACAAGAAGGCACAACTGCTAAATAGTAAGAAGCACATTAAAGCGTAAAGCAAGTGCAATCAGCCACTCTACAAATAGCAAGGCAGTATACATCATAAGATCACATTATGAAGCGAGCAGCCAACTCTACGATTAGAAACAACAGGCTACAGCCTAGTTGATCATAGAGTATATAAGTGCCAGCAAGGATTAAAGATATCAGAGCACTTAAGGGTTATTATCCCAAGATGAGCAGTTGATTAGTTAAAAGAGCAAAATAAGGAACCAACCTTAGTGGGGTTCAAAAAACTATGTTTGCAGCAGTCAAAGGGCAGCTCATGTGACGCCACTATCTTGGTATCAATTAATGGATGCTGACTCAGTTGTTACTAGCAGACTTCATGAAGTAAAATATTCATTGGATTGATAAAGAAGTCTACAGCAATAGATGCTCCAACGGAAGATGTGCAACGGGAAGATTTGCAATAGAAAGAAGAGGGAGATCTACATAAGAGCTAACTAAATCAAGAGCTAAGTAGTGAGTAATGAACAAGAGCAAAAACATCGATTAAATAAATAAGCTGAAAGCTTCACTGCAACATCAAAGGTATGCAGAAGGGCTGGCATATAAGCGAAGAGTCGAATGACCAAGAAACCAAGATGAAGAGTGACCAGAGCTGAAAGAAAATATAGAAGAGCAACTCTATGATCAAGCAATGAACACACTGAGCTGGAAAGATGAAGAACATAACTGAATTTTGTATTCAAGTCAACTAGTGTTTATCAAGAGTGATCATCTGCATTTGCTATGTACCAAAAGAAGAAGAGCCTCAACGACCATCATCAGCAGCATCTAGAAGAAGATCACAAATAGCTGCTAAGTACTTGAAGATGAAGAGATCAAAGTTCATCTTGGTAGCACAACCCAACAAACAATCAACACACCATAGAGGGCGGAGCGTCCTTGTCTTAAGTGACTAAACAAAGTCAAGTCTGCTGGACTTGATAAGCACCAAAGGGTACAAGAGATTCTAAGGCTGTTGGTCTTAGTCTATAGTGTTCCAAGGTTGCTGGCTTTGAAGAGTTCTCAGTGAACTGGAGTTCCAAGTCTGCTGGACTTGAAAAGGGTCAAAGGATCCTTGTCCGAGGGACTAAAAATAACTCATGTCTGTTGGACTTGAGGAGGGAAAATTATCCTTGTCTTTGTGACTAAACTAGTGGATTCCTACTTATTAAAGCAGAAGAGTGGAGTAAGAGTTGTTCAGTCTCCGAACCACTTAAAACCTCTTGTGTCATTTACTTTATGTCATTTACATTATGCACATAACTACTATATCTGCTATCAACCATATCGTAGATTTAATCATTGAACTAAGATTATGGTTATATCTTAGAAGGGGCTATTAAAGTATATTCCGTTGTGCATGAATTAATTATATTAATCATAACTGATATATCATAACCGATATACTTTGTAGTAAAGAGAAAAATTTTAAAGGATCTATTCAACCCCCTTTCTAGATCTCTATTGTGTCCCCTGGAACTAACAATTGGTATTAGAGCAGGTTCTCATGAAGATGTTAAAGCTCACGCTTTGAGTTGATCTATGACACAAATTTAGATCAGATCTAAATCTCGGTAGTAGTTGAAAGTCATTACAGTAATAAGCTTACACGCTGAAAATTATATGTGCAGAGTATTCGATATGAATAACTACCTGGAGATGTCCAAAATGGACCTAGTGCTGAAAAGAAAATATCATCATCAACATTAAGTATGCTGAAGTCCAATTCGGCAAATCAAATCTACCCGGAGAAAAAGTAAAGGTGCAGCAATAATAGAGAATTGTTCATTCACCGTTCTGGAAAAATGAAATATGTCAGAATCTACATCTCTACTAAAGGAGTTTGAGAAGATCTATCAATGATGATCTAGGATATATCTTCATCATCACTGCTCTCTAATGATATGTTCACAAGCTTCTCAAACACAAGAGGCATGTCCTTACTCAACGTCATGAACTTTGAAGTTTAGTCAGGTACATTAAGGACCGTGGGTTGCCAAACCTTCTCTCTGTCCATAAGTCAAAGGCTTTGCTCGACATGACAATCAATGTCGTGCACTGAAAAAACAAATAATGATGCTAACCAGAACTAGAAAGATTAACCATCAACAGTTTGCATCATCAGAAGCAGAACCACTGATTATCAAGTGATTGACATCAGTAAGGTATTTATTTCCATCTCCTCTAATGTTTATGTTGTTAATCATAGATCTGTATTGCATGACATAATATATATGTTGCATCACTATATCTCAGAGTTTAATCAAAGAATCATTTTCCTTCTCAAAAAGGGAAATGAGAGAAAATGTAAAGTTAGTTTTACTTTCTCTCCATCCACATTTGAAGATGAAACTGTAGCACTTGAGAAAGATATCTGAGTATTCACTGTTAGTACTTAAAT
Source organism: Aralia elata (assembly GCA_034770075.1). NCBI lineage: Eukaryota > Viridiplantae > Streptophyta > Magnoliopsida > Apiales > Araliaceae > Aralia > Aralia elata. Next base: position 414,663 of record JAVJAP010000337.1, on the reverse strand, counting down.
CTTATCTTATTGATAGAAGAGTTAGAAATTTTAAATAATAAGCAGTTGCTCGTGTGTGTGTTGACTAATCACTAGTCAAGGACTTGTTTTTGATTAAATTGGTTCTGGTGTTGAAAATGTATCTTTCATCTTGGATGAGGAATCCTCAAATAGAATTTATCCTATATTCATCTCTGGTCATCATATATGTTGTTTAAATGATTCTAAGAGGTGTCAATGTTTAATGCTTAAAATTCATTCTACCTTAGCTTACTTACTTGTTATGTTATTGGCCCATTACTCCATAATCTAAGTTGTTGACAAGTCGCAGAGTATAGTCGTGTCTGCTGTTGTACTTTGAGGGGTTATAAAGACTTATCAACTCTACGAACCATCTGGATACAACCCACATAACTAACCACTACTCTACTAAGGTTCAAACACTTAGAACATGATGTAAGTAAGAATTCATCTAAGGAAAAGTTTTGAGAATCCACATCAGTACCGCACATGTTTGCTCTCTCACACACACTCTCATGTAGCATGTTTAAACTATCATCACATATGAGCTGCATAATGCATGTTGTGAAACCAAAGTCTGAAAGAGTCAGGCATTCAAAAGAACTAACCTTACAGGACCCCAATGTCAAGTGGGTACCTTGTTAGAAAATTTTTAACTTGCAGATGCAGAATCATGATCCTCCAGAGACACTCTCTTTTAACCCTCAGAAGCTAGAGCCATTCGACATCATGAAGTGTTAAAAGCTAAGTCAACAAAGCTTACAAAAGCAGTGTCTACATCAAAGCTCATACTAATTCTAAAAATCACAAAAGCTGAAGAATCAAGCTCTAAGATTGAAGAAAGAAGCTGAAGTCTCAAGATCCCTTTTGTCCATCAAGCAGAAAATGGAAGATCATATCCATGTCTACCAGTCAACAACAGAGAAGCTTAAAATGTAGAACAGGAACTCTACGATTGTAGTATCAGATAAGAGGATCGTAGAGTAACCAGTGCCAAAGAAAATACTCTACGATCAAATGAAGAAGATCCAATGATGAAGACTATCTTCTTCTAAGATGAAAGTATCAACTATGGGGGAGCAACAATCTGTTAAGTCTAGCAATGGTCAGGTTGAGGAGAAGTGGAATTCATTGCTGACTTCAGAGATAAGAGCAGAAGAAAGTCCATACTTCCTTTTTATCTCTGATGATCATTCCACATATTACCAGTTCACAAAACCAGCAAAGTATGTTCTATATGAATAAACTGGTTCAAGGATTCTCTAGCACATTAAGAAGCAGATCACCAAGTCCTCATCTGTAGATCTCGAATGCATCATGGCTCAAAAGAAGCTCCTATAGTCCTTGGGTTGACATTCCATCATACACAACCCTTTCCCAGAACCAGAGTCCCAAAACTTTGTGGTTGATGGACCAAAATAAATCCTCACCTTAGGTCGTAGAGTCTCTAAACTCTACGACTGACAAACTAGGTCAGCCATATTGTTCCAAATCGTAGAGTCACTATGATTAACATCCTGATCGTAGAGTACATTAACCCTACAATTACAACCTACAAAACACTACTCCCATACATCATATTTCATTGACAAATACCAAACCCAAGGAGTACAGTGATGACATTCTTTCCACTTCATCAAAGCAGTCTTCCCTCAGATAAGCGCCTCAGAGACAAACCAAGCCCTAAGCTCTAAACTTAGAGGCCTGCCCTTTCTGAGCTTCCTTAATCCCGTTGAAAGACTGAATGGAATGCACCACTAAAATTTCTCCAGTGCTTAAGATGTAAATGGAACAAAGGAGAAAAGCTAATCTCTTAAGGAAAAGTTGATCATGGGATTCTCTAGAAGAGAAAGAAGCTGGTATTAGAAGGAAGTCTTCATCAAGCAAACAGTCCAGATGTAATGACCGAAAATTTTGGATTTGCCTTGTAATTTGAATTTTTGAATATTAATAAATATCTTATATTTTATTAATATTATTTTGTGTTACGTGTGTAAAGGTTGTGTGACAACCTAGATTATGTGAATGCATGAAATTTTACATTGGTTTAAGTGAATAATTGATTTCGCGTAACGTCACTAAATCACTATTCACGGGACACGTTTCCCGATGCACTATTCATGCTATAATATTTTTGTGTCTTTTTCGATTTTAATAAATTTTATAAATACGTGTATGCATACGAATAATTTTTCCAAGCGTCGGAAATTTTATTTGGTCTATTACGTGATTTTATCCGTATCCAAAATGTATAATATGGGTGTTCCGAATAAATGGACAAATCTCATAATAATTATTTTTACCCATCCTAATAATTATGGGAGCATCCATTTTAATTTTGGGTGGAGTTATTTACCAATTTTGGTACAAAAGTGGGAGTTTTCGGATATAATTTTGGTGTACTTGGGTATTTATTTTGGCTTGTTACTCCAAGAGGGAACCAACCCCCTATTTTAGACCAATTAGAATTAAGAGATGAGGGAGTTGCCGACAAGCTCCTTGAGCCACAAACCTATTATCCCTAAATCACTCCTTCCACTTCTCCTAACCCATTCCTTCTCTCCCCACTCCATCCGTTCCATCCCTCACTCTCCCCATCCAAGTTCAGCCATTACTCTTCCTTCTTGCTTCTAGTAGAAAAATCTGCAAAAGGTTAGAGAGAGAGTGCTGAAGAACAAGAACAAAGGAAAGAGAAGAAGAAGAAGAAACTTGAAGGAAGAAGAAATGAGAGACACAGGTGGAGAAGAAAGGGACCAAAGAAGTAGAAGAAGAGTCTCAAGCCTGGCCTAGCAAGCTCTAGCATCTTGGAGGGATTAGAAGAGGTAATCATCTCATTTAACCCATTTTTGGTTAGGGTATTCAAAGTTTCATGGTTGTAGAGCTTTTAAGCTTATGGGGTTAGCTTTGCTGCGATTCTTGTTGTTTTTATTTGTGTTGGATGTTTGCAAATGTTGTTAAGAGATTATATAAGACATTAATAACATCAAAGTGGAACAAAAATGGAACAAATTCATACATTGGCTTAATGGAGCAAGAACAATGGACAAAACATGGACTTTGGACTATTGGACGATTTAGAGGACTTTGTAACTATAATTCCATGTTTTTTTAATTCTTTTGTTGTTATGATGTTGTACTTCCATGAGTTATGAGTTTAACCCAGTTGGAATCGAGTAAAAAGATGTAAAAACGAAGATTTGGTGTTGGATTTAGTGAAGAACACTTAGAACACTCAAAAATATAGTATGAACTTAGTACTTTGACTTAAGATTTGGACATGTTAATGATAGTGGATAGCTCTAAATTTTTGATATGTTGTAGCTCTATGTCTTAGGAGTCCATAGAGTCCGAAATGGACCAATTTCGACGTCTAGAGAAGGAGCTATGGTAGTTGGAAGCAAGATAGGTGTAGAACACTCAAAACAGAGCATGCTGGAAAAGCCCGCACCTGGGCTACTGCCGGTTGGGCGTGGGGCGCGCCACTGGCAAGGTATTTTGGGCGCGGGGCGTGCCAGACATGCAGTCGGCTAGACAGCTTTGACGTCCTTTACTAAAATAGGCATAACGTTCTCATACGATCTCGGATTGAGGTGATTCAAGATGATTCGAAAAAAGAACGAGTAGACCTACAACTTTCGTTCTTTGAGTTTTTCAATTTGAAGTCTGTAGTATGGCCTAAATTGGCCATTTATAGGACTGATGTGTAATTGGGAGCAATTGAAGGGTATCGGGCATGCGGATAAGCACATGTAATGCTCCCGACAATGTAAAATGTTGTTCTAAGTCTTAAAACATGAATGTTATGAATTATAATGATACTTAACATTAAACAATGGGTATTAGATAAATCGAATGGGCGTGCTAGGCGTACACAATTGCGTGTTGCTTGGGCATTCGAATATGCAAGGTTGGCGTAAGGACGCGCAAGCATCGTAACGCCATAACCAGTGTGTGTAATCTTGTTTAATATTATGTTTTTAATATGAATAAGACGTTATAGAGTAGTATAAACCAACATTTGGTATCCGTTATGTCACTGATTGTTATGTGAATATGTATTTACATGTGTAGGATATTAAGGAGCGTGTGTTGTAATATTGTAGTAGACGCACCAGGCAAGTTTCCTAACGCTTGTCTAATCCTTGTGTTGGGCAAGTTTCTTAACTTCATTCTTTCTATATATTGAATGCAATTTCTTTCTTAACCCTTGTTTAACCCTTGTGTTGGGCAAGTTTTCTATCCTAACTCAATTTATTTATTGAGCCAGTCTCCTCAACCGTACAACTTTTGTTATTGTGCGAGTTGTTTATTTATTGAGCAATCATTCTATGTTATTGCAGGCTTCCTATTTCATACAAATGTTGTATATTGTTGCAAGTTTCATGACTCAAATTGAGTTATTTCTTTCAAGTTATATTAGTGGATTAGTTATTGTTAATTATTCCACATCAAGGATAAATTATTTATATTCGCAGCTTATGCATTTGAATTCATTATCTGTTATTATATTGTGAAACGTTAAGTTCTTCATTCATGAACTATTTAAGGGAGTAGTCTACGCCACTTGTTTCGGCTAGACACGTATAAGTTATTATTTTAAAAGCTATCCAAACCGATTGTTGGTGCGGATTCTTGGACTGAGAGAGCAATCCTTATGTAGGGGATTTTAATGTGTCGGATATTCGATGCAGTCAGAGCTAAATGTTATGCATATACATAGGTACGAGAGGTTGATCCCCTCAAGTACTACTAACGGGCCAACTCTTAAAAGAGTCAGTTGAATTATTGATTCTTAGGGCCAAAATGTTCATGGTCTATTGGACCACTCAGCAGTAAATAATCAATATTCATTGTTTCATTTGAGCTTTGATTATATTGTCAACTATTTCTTCAATGTTCTTAAATTGTTGAACTATACGATTATTATTCTTATTCATTCATGATATATCTTCTTTTCATTCATTTTAAACTTGCTGGGCAAAGTAGTTGCTCACTCTTGCTATATCATGAACCTATTGCAGTTAAGCCAGAGAGTTCCAAAGCGGACAAAAGCAAAGGAAAGCTTAAGGAATAGTTATATGAACTATCCCGTTATGTAATCGTGGAATCGTTTTGTAATATCATTGTATTCTGCGATGTATTCTATTTAAGGTTATAGACCTTGGGACCGTAGTAAACCTTTTGTAATGAACAACATATGTTTATTTATTCCGCATTAGTTAACTTATGTTGTTTAGAGGTGTATAGATGTATTTTATCGTGAGCACCAAATTCGAGGTATTGGTACCTGAATTTGGGGGTGTCACAGGTTGGTATCAGAGTTGTAGGTTATAAACTTTAGGAATGTGAAACCTAGGTTATAACCTTAGTATTAAACTCGTATTGAGTAAGTTAGGATGGATCACGGAGATTCATTTGATGTCATGTCTGGAGGTGGATTGTGGGAATCCATCGAGCCGAGTTGTGCATGATAAAATATCATTTCATTTTATCAATGAATATATTTTATTATGGCATTGACATCTTGTTGTCTATTTGTTTTTGTCTATGGCTGTAGGATGTCTGAGATGGGAGAGTCCAGTCCTGCTGTAGAGGTAGAGTTCACAAACATTCATGTGGATACAGGGCATTTAGTGGAGGTGCAACCGAGTGAGCCAGAGATGATGGACACTAGGGATGAGTCTGAGACCGAGTATGGTTCTGAGGAGGAGCCAGTTACCGGTGGAGTGCTGATGTAGTTAAGAGATGAGGCCGAGGATGAGGACCCCAAGGAGGATCCAGTGGCGGAGGATGATGAGCCACCTGAGTATGCAGATGGCATGGGCACTACTGCTAGTGACATCATCGAAGAGCTGACAAATAAGAATGAGGAGATCGAGAATCGAGTATCCCACTTAGAGGAGCAGAACCAGGATCACCAGGATCGAGAGGAGCAGTACAGGTTATTGGCGTATCAGACTTTGGGAGAAAAAGCTGAGTTAACCCAGAAGGTGCAGGAAAAGGACCAGAGGATTGCCGAACTGGAGGCAGAGGTTCACGGTCGGCGTGGGAGTTCTGTTCAGCTTGGTGTGATGGTTTATGACCTCTTAGAGAGGAATGTGGTGTTGGTATGACAGATAGAGCGGGTAGAGGATCAGCTAGAGACTACTCGTCTGGAGAGAGATGAAGCTATAGAGCAGTTGGCAGCCCTGACTGCAGAGATTGATTCCCTCAGGTTAGGCTTGACCACTTCCATTAGCAGGCTGAGGGACAGGGTGAGGAGGTACCCCAGGGATGAGGGGAGCAGCAGGCGCGTGATTAGGCACCGAGTGGTCGACAGGCTGGCTCGACGGGAGCTCAGGGTTGCAATTCGCCACAGCAGGCGGTAATGTGTTATTTTTAGCACTTTGTTCATAGTAGGTTCCAATTTTTTTGTAATAGGGGCTTACTTATGTTGTAAATCCCTATGCTGGTAGCGCGCATGGGATAGTATTTAAACCCCGATTTTTGTTTTTGATAGAGGGGTGGAATGTTATTATTTCCCCACTTTTGTTTATTAGGGGATAGTTAATGGTTGGCAGGCTGTGTCATTTAGCCTTTATAGAAGTATGCCACATGTTGAGTCATGTTGTATTAAAACAATGGTGTATGATTATAAATGTAGTTGTTTTATTTAAATCAAATGTGTTTGATAGATGTTTTTACTCCAAATTGCTGACTTAAATGACTTATTGCCTGAGACCTAGATCTATAAGTAAAAGTCGATGGTTTTCTTTTATCAGATCATGGCGCCAAGAGGACGACCGCGTAACCAAAGGGTTGAGGAGTCAGAAAGTGAGGTACGGAATCAACAGGACCCAATGAGAGCGTTCGTTGAGTTGCTGGTAGAAGCCATACAAAATAGACCCCCACCTGTTGGAGAGCAGCCAGGGCGGTAGCCCGCGTAGCATTTGGCTAGTTTCAAGGACTTTAAACTAGTGGGACCTCCCGAATTCAAAGGAACATTAGACCCGATTGAAGCCCAAACTTGGATCGAAGAAATAGAGAAAGTGTTCGAGGTTGCAAGAGTAGCTGAAGAACAGAAGACAGGGTTCACCACTTTTATGATGAAGGGTGAAGCGAACTATTGGTGGAAGGCCAACAAAAACCGTGCTGGAGATGGTGTGATACCATGGGAACGTTTCAAGGAGCTATTCTTCGAGAACTATTTCCCGGAGAGTATGAAGCAGAACATGGAGGTGAAGTTTTTGGAGCTCAAGCAGGGGAACATGTCAGTCGCGGAGTACGTGGCAAAATTTAATGAGTTAGCTAGATTTGCACCTCACCAGGTAGACACTGAACCCAGAAAGGCAAGGAGATTTAAATTAGGCCTGAAAACGTGGGTGTATAGTAAGGTGGAAGTTCTAAGGATTGACACGTTTTCTATGCTGTTGGAAAGAGCAATCATCGCCGAAGGAGGCAACGAGGCTCTAGCAAAGTTCAATCAGGATAAAAAGAAGGGTCACAAAGGAAGCAAAGGAGGAAGCAGCGGGGGAAGTAACCCGAATAAAAGGAAATGGAGTGATAGCCAATATTCTGGTGGCAACAAGTTCGGATGGGAGGTTAAGAAGGGTAATAAGTGCAACAATTGTGGAAAGAATCACTCTGGAGAGTGCATGAAAGGAAAATGAGTTTGTTACAACTGTGGGCAATAGGGACACCTTTCTAATTAGTGCCCAAAAGGAAAGAAAGCGGGATGTTTCTCATGTGGAGGATTAGACCATCAAATCAAGGATTGCCCAAAAAGGAAGGGGGATGCAACAAGTGGCAACAAGAAAAACAACAACAACAACAACAAGCTGAGCATTGGAGGGCCAGCTAGTCAAACCAACAGACCGATGGCACGCACTTTTAACATGACAGTGCAGGATACGGTGGAGTCAAAGGACGTGGTATCAGGTATTATTTTGATCAACAATATCAATGCATATGTATTATTTGATTCGGGTGCTACCTGTTCATTTGTTTCAGAAGATTTTGCTAAACGGTTAAATTTACCTCATGAGAAATTAGAGAATCCAATGAATGTGGAAGTACCTTATTCCTGTAGAAAACATCCATAGAAATTGTTGTGCTGAGATAAATGAGCATAAACTGAGCGTAGATTTAATTCCGATACGACTAGGAGAATTTGATATGATTCTTGGGATGGATTGGTTGTCTAATCATGGAGCTGTGAATGACTGGCAAAAGAAATGTATACACCTGAAGACTCCAGATAAGTCGAGGGTTGTATTCTATGGAAGTAAATCGCCTAGACAATCTCGTTGTCTGACGATGATGCAAGCAAGGAGACTGCTTAGAAATTGCATAGGTTATCTGGCTCACGTGGTTGATACCCGAAGAGTAGAGGGTGAGCTGGGTCAGATACCTGTAGTAAGGGAATTCTCAGATGTTTTCCCAGACGAGTTACCGGGTTTACCGCCGGATAGAGAAGTGGAATTTGTGATCGACTTCGTACCGGGGACCGCACCGATCTCAAAGACACCGTACAGGATGGCACCGGTGGAGATGAAGGAACTAATGGTTCAACTCCAGGAGCTTCTAGATAAAGGATATATTCGTCCGAGTGTATCTCCGTGGGCAGCGCCAGTACTGTTCGTGAAGAAGAAAGACGGATCACTGAGGCTTTATATCGACTATCGGGAGTTGAACAAAGTCACTGTTAAGAATAAGTACCCATTGCCCAGGATTGATGATTTGTTTGATCAATTGAAGGGAGCAAAATACTTTTCGAAGATTGACTTGAGGATAGGATATCACCAACTGAAGGTGAGGCAGGAGGACATACCGAAGACAGCATTCAGAACTCGGTATGGACACTTTAAGTTTTTGGTGATGTCATTTGGGCTGACAAACGCGTCAACAACATTTATGGACATGATGAACAGAGTGTTCAAGCAATACCTAGATAAATTTATTGTCAATTTCATAGATGACATTTTAGTCTACTCGAAGACGGAGGAGGAACACGTCGAGCATTTGCAAAGTTTTCCAAGTGTGAATTTCCAAGCGTGAATTTTGGCTACAAAGGGTTCAGTTTTTGGGGCACGTGATTGACAAGGATGGTGTATCGGTGGATCCTGCGAAGGTATATGTAACAACCCGGGTCAAATCCCGAGTCCGAAACAAATCTTGGGTCAAATCCCAAGTCCAAATCGAATCAAATCCATCCAAACAAAGCCTTAAATTACTGGCTCAATAGTATCTTCTTGGGTCATCTTAGCTCACCACAAGCTCACCCAAAAGGTCATGACTTGAAGGTACTATTGATAGTAACTCAAATCCTTATATACAGACAAACCTTTTCCCTTATCTTTCGATGTGGGACTGGGGTGTTACAAACTCCCCCACTTAAATTTCTGACGTCCTCTTCAGAACCGATCACACACACGGTCCACAGATCTTTGCCTCTCTAGCCATTGTGGGATAATACCGGCTGGCTTCGTGTCCCCACCTCCGGACCTCCTTCTCTCCATTGTGGGATAATACCACCAGCCTTCGTGTCCCCACCTCCGGCAACTCGATCGAATGACCCGACCCGAGCTTTCGAGAGTCGGCTTTGATACCATATGTAATAACCCGGGTCAAATTCCGAGTCCGGAACAAATCTTGGGTCAAATCCCAAGTCCGAATCGAATCAAATCCATCCAAACAAGGCCTTAAATTACTGGCCCAATAGTATTTTCTTGGGTCATCTTAGCCCACCACAGGCTCACCCAAAAGGTCATGACTTGAAGGTACTATTGATAGTAACTCAATTCCTTATATATAGACAAACTTTTCCTTTATCTTTCGATGTGGGACTGGGGTGTTAACCACACAAGCCTGCTGCCGACCGGCCGGACGCGGGTCATGGGCCTAAAGGGGCACCCCACTTTTGTGGAAGGGAGAGGAACTAGCCAAGGCTTGGTTTGAACCCGCGCGCCGCCGCCGATCAGTCGGTCGGGCCGGGGGCTCGTGGGTCTGGGTCCTTGTATATATATTTTTATGTAACAACCCGGGTCAAATCCCGAGTCCGGAACAAATCTTGGGTCAAATCCCAAGTCCGAATCGAATCAAATCCATCCAAACAAGGCCTTAAATTACTGGCCCAATAGTATTTTCTTGGGTCATCTTAGCCCACCACAGGCTCACCCAAAAGGTCATGACTTGAAGGTACTATTGATAGTAACTCAATTCCTTATATATAGACAAGTTTTTCCCTTATATTTCGATGTGGGACTGGGGTGTTACAAACTCCCCCACTTAAATTTCTGACGTCCTCGTCAGAACCGATCACACACACGGTCCACAGATCTTTGCCTCTCTAGCCATTATGGGATAATATCGGCTGGCTTCGTGTCCCCACCTCCGGACCTCCTTCTCTCCATTGTGGGATAATACCACCAGCCTTCGTGTCCCCACCTCCGGCAACTCGATCGGATGACCCGACCCTAGCTTTCGAGAGTCAGCTCTGATACCATATGTAACAACCCGGGTCAAATCCCGAGTTCGAAACAAATCTTGGGTCAAATCCCAAGTCCGAATCGAATCAAATCCATCCAAACAAAGCCTTAAATTACTGGCTCAATAGTATCTTCTTAGGTCATCTTAGCTCACCACAAGCTCACCCAAAAGGTCATGACTTGAAGGTACTATTGATAGTAACTCAATTCCTTATATATAGATAAACTTTTCCCTTATCTTTCGATGTGGGACTGGGGTGTTACAGTAGAAGCAGTAATAAACTGGGAACAGCCGAAGACACTAACAGAAGTCCGAAGTTTCTTAGGATTAGCAGGTTATTATCGGAGGTTTATTCAGAACTTTTCAAAGATAGCAACACCGTTAACAAATTTAACAAGGAAGGCTCTGAAGTTTATATGGACGGATAAGTGCGAAGAGAGTTTCTTGGAGTTGAAGAAGAAACTTAGTGAAGCACCTGTGTTGTCACTACCAGATAATACAGGGGGATTTGTGGTGTACAGTGATGCGTCACACAAAGGCCTTGGGTGCGTATTGATGCAGCATGGGAAGGTCATTGCATACGCATCACGACAGCTGAAGGACTATAAGAAGGGATATCCAACTCATGACCTGGAACTAGCGGCAGTGGTGTTTGCTCTGAAGATTTGGAGGCACTATCTGTATGGGGAGAAGTGTGAGATATACACAGACCACAAGAGTCTGAAGTATATCTTCACTCAGAAGGAGCTAAATATGAGGCAGCGACGATGGTTGGAGTTGATCAAGGACTATGACTATGAAATTCTGTACCATCCCGATAAGGCCAATGTAGTAGCCGATGCTCTAAGTAGGAAGGACAGAGATAAGTTGATGTTGCTAACAGCTCAAGAGGAACTGATCAAGGATATGGAAAGACTGGAGTTGGGAGTCAAGTATCCGTCAAATGCAGACGAGAAACTGTTCGCAGTAGATGCTAGTCTGACTTTACTACATAGGATAAAGGAGGCTCAAGAAAAAGATGATGAATATATCGCCATAAAGAAGCGAATCTCAGAAGGAGAGGAATTAAAGTACAAGTCTGATAGCACGGGACTGCTAAGGTTTAAAGGGAGAATCTGGATACCGATGGTTCCGGAGCTGAGAGAAAAGATTTTGCAGGAAGCTCATTCTACAAGGTATTCGATACACCCTGGTAGTACCAAGATGTATCAGGATTTGCGCCAACACTTTTGGTGGCCGAACATGAAGAGGGAGGTCGCGGAATGTGTTGGGCGATGTTTGACATATCAGAGGGTAAAAGCAGAACATCAGAAACTGGGTGGACTGCTACAATCGCTGGAGATTCCGAAGTGGAAGTGGGAGCATATCACGATGGATTTTGTGACGGGGCTTCCACCAACTCAAAAGGGTTACGACGCGATCTGGGTAATCGTGGATCGTTTAACTAAATCTGCATATTTCCTACCGATCAAGATAAGGTACAATTTTGAGCAGCTAGCAAAGTTATATGTGAAAGAGATTGTGTCTTGACATGGAGTACCGGTATCTATTGTATCTGACAGAGATCCGCGTTTCACGTCGAATTTCTGGAAGAGCTTGCAAGAAAGGTTGGGAACTCAGTTGAGGCTGAGTACGGCGTATCACCCTCAAACGGATGGGCAAAGCGAACCAACGATTCAGATACTAGAAGACATGCTTAGAGCATGTGTGATGGATTTTAAAGGTAATTGGGATGATCACCTACCATTGGTGGAGTTTGCCTATAATAACAGTTATCACGCAAGTATTGGCATGCCGCCATATGAAGCATTATACGAAAGGAAGTGCCGAACACCTTTGTGTTAGGACAAAGTTGGTGAACGGAGACTGTTAGGACCTGAATTGGTGCAGCAAACCGTGGATGTTGTCAAAGTGATAAGAGCTCGATTGGTAGCGGCTCAGGAACGACAGAAGAAGTACGCCGATTCGCATCGTCAGAAGCGAGACTTTGAAGCTGGCAGTTTTGTATTTTTGAAGGTATCTCCTTGGAAGGGAAAGATCAGATTTGGGAAGAAGGAAAAATTGAGTCCCAGGTTCGTAGGACCTTTTGAAGTTTTAAGAGGGTAGGTGAAGTGGCGTACGAGGTAGCTCTACCTCCTGAACTTGAGCACATTCACAATGTGTTTCACGTTTCTGTGTTGCGACCATATAAACCCTACTACAAGCATGTGATTTCCTATGAACCGATTCAAGTCGAGCGAGACTTGTCATATGAAGAGATTCCTGTCCAGATATTAGATACGAAGGAGCAGACATTAAGAAACAAGGTCATTCATTCGGTCAAAGTGCTTTGGAGGAACCACGCAGCTGAAGAAGCCACGTGGGAGCTAGAAGAAAAGATGAGGAAGAATTATCCGGGAGGATGTAACGACCGGGAATTCTGGATTTGCCTTGTAATTTGAATTTTTGAATATTAATGAATATCTTATATTTTATTAATATTATTTTGTGTTACGTGTGTAAAGGTTGTGTGACAACCTGGTGTTTGTCGATTTAGCAATCAATAAATACGTGCAAGTATACACGATCAACAAGTAATAAAGTGATAAGAGAGTGTCGAACCCATAGAGAATTATTTAATAATAATTATCAAATACTAACTCATAATCAAATTAATTTTATTTAAACAATTCGATAAAATATTTTGAATTTTGAAAACAAAGTACTAAACTAACTAATTACTAACTACCAAGAATTGAATTCAGATAAAAAGGCTTAAGATTACAATTTCCCTTAATGTTTCACTTGAATTAATACACTTCCTATTAAATTATATTAATTATTCAGGATTGTTAATCAAGAACTCATCAATATTTATAATCATCTCTCGATGTATCATAAACTAATCAACTTAAATCCACAAAAGATAGAATTAAGATGAACACCCTAGTTAACTAATTCACTATATCTCTATGTGAATTACAATTAAAAAGGATTTAAAGCACAGGTTCTCTTTCAGATTACATGCGGCGTATAGGTATATCTCTATCCTAGACACAAATTATGAATTCCATCATTATGCAGAAAACACAATCACATGCTATTATGATTAGGTCTAAATCTATAATCCATCTCCCGAGTTCATATAGATTACCACGGTAATTGTTGATCAGACAATTAAGCAATTAATCACAAATCATAATAGACAATCCCAATAATAATCAACAATAATTAACAAGGAAGCATATCAATAAAAGTTACACAATAAGTTCCATTGTAATGTTAAAAAGAAATTAGTTCATAATTGAATAAAAATCCATAATCCACAATTGATAAAGCATTCAAGAATACAAAATAAGAGGTAGAGAAGAGAATAGAATCTGTAATTGCAATCCTTTAGTCTCTCCTTCAACTCCTTAATTGAATCCTTTGTGCTCTTGCAATTGCTTCAAGCCTCCATCTCTTTCTCCCAAACTAGGGTTAGCAAAAAGTAGCAAGATCTCCCCTATTCTATGCTTCATATCATATATTTATAGGTTCTAGTTAAAGTCCTAAACCAATTAGAAGTTACAATCCTTATTCCATTCAATTTAGGTAAAAAATAAGCTTTTTAAAAACCCGACCCAGCACGGCCGCGCCCATATTTGGCCTAGGAAGCAGCGCGGTCGCGCCCAAGTGCCAGAAATCATGTTTGTCACTCTGCAGACCAGAGCGGTCGCGCCCAAAATACACTTGGAACCGGCGCGACCGCGCCCGACTATTTTCTATTCGGATATCTGTTGGTAAATGGTCATAACTTTTGACCTGGGAGGAGTTGCGGGGCCTACCACCTATCAAATCGAAGCTCTCGACGAGATCTACGACTTTCATTCTTTGAGAATTGAGAAATTCAGGCTGGAGAATGGTTGAAATTGAGCTTCAAGTGACTGTTATGTAAATGACAACTCCAAACCTTGATCTCTGTTGATAAAAATGTCATAACTCTCGCATCCGACCTCCGATTGGGGTGATTCAAGATGTTCCGGAAAGCTAAGAAGTAAATCTACAATAAAATCAAAGTTCCAATCTAAGAACATGCATCCATTTTAATGTTAAAAGCTCTGTAATCTTCCCTTCTCGCATATGCTTGTATATTGTACTCCTAAAGATGTTCGAATTGCGTTTCCTTGCTCATTCCTACAAAATAACATAAAAACACTATAAATACCTAATACTAACTTAAAATACTTAAGAACTCACAAATTATCAACCCAAACGTACTCAATTCGTAGATGTAAAACTCACTCATCACCTAGATTATGTGAATGCATGAAATTTTACATGTTATAGTTTGGTTTAAGTGAATAATTGATTTCGCATAGCGTCGCTAAATCACTATTCACGGGACATGTTTCTCGAGACACTATTCATGCTATAATATTTTTGTGTCTTTTTCGATTTTAATAAATTCATAAATATGTGTATGCATACGAATAATTTTTTCAAGCGTCGGAAATTTTATTTGGGCTATTACATGATTTTATCCATATCCAAAATGTATAATATGGGTGTTCCGAATAAATGGACAAATCCCATAATAATTATTTTTACCCATCTCAATAATTATGGGAGTACCCATTTTAAGGTAGGTATTGAGTTAAGGTTGTAGACCTTGGGAAATGTTGTAAAATCATTTGAAATAAACAATGTATGTTAATATATTCTGCGTTAATTGTATAATATGTAAAAAGATGATGTATCGTGACGCACCAGATCCGAGGTTCAAGGGACCCGGATTTTGGGGTGTCATAGTTGGTATCAGAGCTGATAGGTTATAAACCTTAGGTAGGAGTACTTTAGGCTATAACCGTAGAAATGATGATAAAGATGATGAGGAATAAACTCAGATAGAGTTTAAGTGATAAGAGATAAATTTAGAAAATTTATTATTAAGTAAAGGAGAAGAAGATAAAGAAGATTCAAATAAGAATCTTAAAGAGTTATAAAGATAAGAATCCGGAGTTACCCGACTCTGATAATAAAGATGACGAGTAATGATGAATAGACAAAGTCTATAAGACTAAAAGCATAAAGGAAATCATAATGTAACATGATTAAAGGGAAAGAAAAGAAGGTCGTAAGATGAAAAGATCGTAGGATAAGGAAGATCGTAATGTAAAACGATTGTAGAATAATATCACGACGTGATCTGATTAAGACATAGAAAGATAGATGATCGATCGAATGATTGAAATTTTATAGCAGAATTACTGTACGAAAAAGGGTACTATAAGATTGTACAAAGATAAAACTCAGAACGAGTTATAAAAGATAAGATACGAATTAAAGAAAAAGTTCGTATTGAGCAAAGAGTAAGCCAAGATTAGAATTATGTGGGGTTTCAATTGAGGACTCATGTGATAGCTGAGTCGTACAAGCCTTTGTATGGGTAGGGGTTTTGTGCTTGGTCTAACAACTACTTAGTTTATCACATGGATAATCATTGAAATGATGGTGTCGCGCTATCGATATACATATGACGAGAAGATGATTCTTTTCTCGTATTATATTTGATAGTTAGAGAATATAAGATTAGGTGCGAGTTCTTAGAACTCATGCTTATGGTAAGTTTGTAATTCATAATCTTATGGTATGTTTTTGAACCCCTAGGCGTATGGACAGTCCTTGATCTGTTCTTTGACTACTTATTGCTAGGACAAGTTCCTAAACTCATATTATTGTGGAAAGTTCCTGAACTCATAACGTATGGTAAGTTTGATGAACTATATTGGGGTATAGAAAAGTTATGTATTGAGATCTGAGGATTTTCAGTGTAGTAAACTTTAAGGATGATTGAAATAGATACAATTATTAAGCAATGGATCATGGGAGAAATTGAAGTTGATGGTGGAAGCGTAGGTATTCCAGATCTTCTAGCTATGCTAGATTTCGAATTTATTCACATCATGCTGATATTTGCAATTTTGTGTTTTCAAAAAATATGTTGGATCAATTTTTGAACCAATAAGTTTTAAAAAGGTCATATGATTCATATGTCTATGCTATTTATTTCGGCTAAGACAAAGATGATTTAAAAAATATCAAAATATATTTTTAACAGTCATCAATGCATCATTAAACTTGGTGTAGAATGACAAATGATGGAGTCATCAATGCAAAGTAACCTAGTGTTGGATGTGATCATAGTATCGTCAACTCACTATGGTATGATGTAGTATGACAAAATCACGAAATGACGGAATCCTCAACGGATTGTAAATACAGTGCGGTATCATGACGTCATAAAATGATTTTCAGAATTTTAAACCAGTTAAAGATAAGTCAATACCAACTAAAGTGGCTAGACAAATGTTTTGATGGATGTTCGAATTATTGGTATACGTCTAAGCTATTTGATTCAGCTAGACAAATGTTTATAAAATTCAAATATTCTTTCAGAATTTATGTCGAACCAAATTATTTTGGTGCGGAATCTTGTGTTAAGACTGAGGTGAACAACCCCAAATAAAATGGGGATATACCGGTTGGATAAAATATTCCAATCTAAGAACGCAAATAGTCGTTTTGAAAATTAAGGTACGATAAACTGATCATCTGACGTACCCGCCTAGGTAGTTTACCTTCTTGTGATTGTAAACATACCTTAACTTTTAAGAGGTAGATTACCTTTTTTCGTAATTGAAATTTGGTAATAATATCCGTAAACCTCAAGGTTCATGGTCTATATGACCCCTCAGTCCGATATAAAAAGTTTTCTTGAATAAAACTTTTTACTTTATTGATACTGCTTCATAGTTATTGAACAATTGTGAAGACTCCTAAATGATTAGAAGATGTAAACTCTTAGTGAGTAGCTATTGTAGAATGAGATGATAGAAGAGAAATCCTCAGAGGAAGAAAGAGAATTGTTTGCAAGATATTGAAGTGAAAATGTAAAAGTTAAGTTGGAAACCTAGTTTTGGTCAATAGAATTAGCAGAGAAATAAGTTCGCTATAATTTCGAGGACAAAATTATTAGAAGAATGGGTGAATTTAATATCCCGGATATTTCAGAAATTTAAAATAAGAATTTAATAAATAAAATTCTTATTAAGAGATAAAGTAGATTTTAACATATATGCATATATGTGTTTTATATAATGTGAAGTATGTGATTTTGTGTAATAGACTAAATGTGTATATATAGATGTGAAATATATACATATATTAGGAAAATAAGATTTAATAGTTAATTAAATCATTAAAGAAAGTGAATGAAATTAATTAATTAATATTAATTAATTGAGATTAAATTGAAATTATATTATTAAATAATATAATTTGAATATTGAGCCTTGGACGACGTTATAATTATTATGAACTAAATTTCATATACGAGTTAATTAATTCACTTACGTAATATTGGTGAATTAATATATGTATTTTTTTCTAATAAAATGAGAGAGTTTATTAAACTCATTATTTTAAGATATTACACATGAATGTAATATATATTCATTTATGTAGTGACTTAATATATTATATTATGCCAAGTGGATGTAAATTAATAGTTGGCCAATGCTAATTAGTTTAATTAGTGTGAACTAATTAATAAAGCAAACAAATGTATGAAAAAGAAGTTAAAATTCGAATTTGAGTTCGGAGTAGAATTTGGAGATGCGGACTGGACAATTGAGTCCGAAACGTCGAAAATAGTAAGAATAGACATAAACACTATTTTGTGTCGGAGTTGACTTTTTGGTCGAAAAGTCAACGGTTGACTTTTCGGTAAAAAGTCAAACTTGGAATTCAGAGAGGAATTTGATGAAATGGATATGCCCATGACGTTGGGAACGTCGAAATTAGTAGGAATCGACTGTAAGTTCAAAAAAGTTGATTTTTAATATCCGAAATGGTCAAATGGACAATTAAATGGATAAGTGAGTAAATAAATTTTGGGAATAGTGGGCCCTAGGGGGCTGTCGGCAGCTTTGATTGGAAGGAGGAGGCTGATAATTTGTGGAGGAAATAGTTAAAGGCACATGGAGAATGGCTTAGGATAGTGGAACCATGTGATGGAATAAACTAATGAATAAAAACAAAAGAAAAGAAAAAGGGAAGGACAAATGGAGGGAATGTGCGGGTATTGAGAGGGAATATATTCTTCATTTCCTAATAAATCCAATTTTTCCTTATTATTCTCACCAACTTCTCTCATATTGGTTGCTTGGAAACTTTGTCTATTAGAGGGACCATATGAGAATTTGCAAACTAATGATTTTGTGAGGGGATCGGATGGCAAGGAGGCATAAGAAAGATTTCACCCAATCAAATTGTTAGGCTCTATAAATACTTCATTTTTTTAAGCCTTGCAAGTATTTTGGCAAATACTATCTTCCTAAGTTAAACGAGAAAGAGAGGGAGATAAGCTAAGGAAAGGAACTCTACTCTACCAAATTAAATTCAAGAAGAAATCTCTTAGCAAGGTATGTTCAAAAAGTTTGTATCATCTTGTTTACAAGTTATAAGAATATGATGTAGGATGATAAATATGTTTATCCATGATGATAAGCATGAACAAAGAAGAAGAACAGAAACAGTTTTTAAGCCTAAAAGTACTAAATTTTAGTCCACTTTGGACTTTTACCATTTGAAATCTATAACTTCTTTTTGTAATCCGTCAAAGGAGAGTGTTAGATAAATGAGTTATCTGATGAACCCAAGTAGAATCACTCAAAAAGATTAAACGGATCAACCGTGGTGTAATTTTTGGCAAAACACTTCCTGCCAACAAAAAAATCTAGAAAAACAAATGAGTTTCTGGTCAGTTTGCTCTGACCACTGTTTCAGCAACTTTTGTGACTCTAACAATTATGGTCTTTTTTGGTATGTTAATATATCAAGTAACTAGATGCTGTCCAAATATGGGAATTTTTTGAAGTCCTGAAAGAGAGTTATGGCTTTTATAAGAAAATACAATTTTAAAAGTAAATTGTTATAACTCAGTGAATACAACCCAGAAAATTGTGAAAATTTAAGTGAAATTAGTAGATGGTAGTAAGAGTCTACCGTACAAATTTTATAATTTTGGGGAAAAAGGATAATTTATGATAAATATATCCATTTTGAACAGTTTTAGCCTATTTAAAAATAGGAACTGAATTTGGAATATTACAAGAAAATTATTATGTGACTAAAATACCATATACGGATATTCCCCAAAAGATAAAAAAATAATAAGCTAGTTTAATATTTTTCATGTCTATGTTTAAGTTAAGAATAAATGAGAAAATTAAGTTATGATAAGTTAAAAATTGTGTAAATGTGATTTTATTACTTAATGACCTTTAATATGATATATTAAGATTTTACATGGGTAATTTGGTCATTTTTAAAAAATATTATGTGTATGGCCAAATATGTATGTTAACTAAATTAAATAGTAAAGGATATATAATTAAATTAAATTGTTCATGAGTCTAATAAATAATTAAAATATTATTAAATATTAATAATATTAGATTAAAATATTATTAAATGATTAATAATATTAGATTAAAGTATTATTAGATGATTAAAATATTATTAAAGGATTAATAATATTTGTAAATGATTAAGACATTAATAAATGATATTAAGTGATCAAAATATTATTAAAGAGTTAATAATATTTGAAAGTGAATTAAAATATTATTGAATGATTAATAATATTAGAAAGTGAATAAAATATTATTAAATGGTTAATAATATTAAGAAGTGATTTTAAATATTATTAAATGATTAATAATATTAGATAATTAGTTAAATATTATTAAATGATTAATGATATTAGTAAATGATTTGAATATTATTAAGTGATTAATAATATTAACGTGTGATTAGAATATTATTAAATGATTAATAATATTTGTAAGTGACTAAGATATTATTAAGTGATTAATAATAAGAAATGAATTAAAATATTATTAAATAATTAATAATATTAGACGAGAGTTTTAAGATGATGATAAAGTGATTGAAATATATCAAAGGACGATAATAATACTGATGGTTTAAGGTGTTATCTAACATTCGATTATGTGACTAAATGTTAGATGATTTATTTATAAAGTAGTAGTATTATGAGGTATGATATGATATGCTGATTGAAAGATCAATCTTATAAATGATAGGTCTTTCATAAGAGATTAAATTAGATTGTGTAGCACTAATCGACGAACAAGACAAGTTTCTAACTCAAACTTGAGTTAATATTTTCAAGCATGTTAGTGGTTTAATTATTGTCAATTATTCCACATCAATGAAATTTATTGTTTAATCGCACTTAGTGCAAGTTGTATATATTTACCTTGTATGAAAGGTTGATCACCTTGATTACCAAATTTGTTCATGGTCATTGTTGGTCACTCAACATTATTGATTCAGTTATTCATTTATTAAAATTTGATTATCGTTCTTTCACAATTATTATATATTGTTAAAAATTCGAAAGCCTATTCTTTTTCAAATATGATGTATATCTTTCTTGTATTTAAACTTATTGAGCAAAGTAGTTTCTCACTCTTGTTATATCATGACAATATTTCAGTTAAGCTCGAGTGCTTCAGAAAGGACAAAGTCAAGAGGAAAAGTTCAAGAGTAATTTAATATGCGTTAACTATTATGTTATCTTATGAAAATAATTATGTAAACCTTTTGAGTTATTAAGGTGGGTATTGAGTTAAGATTGTAGACCTTGGGAAATGTTGTAAAATCATTTGAAATAAACAATGTATGTTAATATATTCCGCGTTAATTGTATAATATTTCTAAATTAGTTTTTTCTATATCAATATTTTATGAAATTTTACTCTATTATATATATATTCCAAATTTTTATTTTTTGTAAAAATAATTATTATAATTCAAAATTTTAGATTTGTTTTAATTTGAGGTAGTTGTTTGACCTTTTTGCCCCTACTAAATCTACGCATGCCTCAATTTGGTGGAGTTTTTGTCCAAATAACAGAATTGACACAAATCAACCATTTAGAAAACCTAATTAACAAAAAATAAAATTAATGGATGACTTTCATATAGCGCGCATACGTGGCAATTGTGGAACAAAAAAGTCATATACCATGCATATACCAAATTCAAATACCATTTAAAAAAGTTATATAAACAAGATTTATACTAGACACATACCCAATTTAGTAGTGAAGGGTATGTTTTGCTTTATAAATTAAATGACTTGCAATATAGTTGTCACAGTTATAAATATATTTAATGAAAATGTATGGTTGTAGGCTGTTATCTACCAAATAATATTGATACTCTCAGAGTAAATATACTAATTTAGTGAACACTAACTGACTTGTTCCAACGATACTTGTGTGCTCTAACATTACCTTTTCCTCTTTAATCTATCCAAAAAATGCACATGAAAAGATTATTTACAATAAACTAAATATTTACTTCTTTATTGGAAATTAATTCTAAAAGATTCCACTGATCAAGTGCATCAGCATTATGAAGTGTTTGACATCAGCTTACCAAAGTGCATCAGTATTATGATCCAGGTTGGTTCCTTCCATGTGTAATGACATTAATAAGGAATGTGAAATTAATATATATTTTACCACATTGTCACCTCTATATATATTTTGGACTGATATAGATTTGTTCCTCACATTCTCAATTTGACCTAGCATCTATGTTAATTTCCTGCCCCTTTTGTTATGTCCCAATTCTCTTGTCCACTTTGAGATCAATAGCAAGTCAATGGGAACAACGAAACAATCCTAATGCTGATCCTTGACACAACTGGTATTTTTTTATTGTTGAGTTGCTATTTTTCAATCTCAACTAATGTGTTGATCATGTGCACTCTAAATAATGAGGGTATAATTATCTTTTAACCAAAAAAAAAAGGTTGCAAAGGGTAGTACTAAGCAACAAGAGAGACTTCAGGTGTCAAGACTTCAATTATATATAGTCAAATTGACAATTATACCGTCATTAAATTGCACATAACTAGCATATGATTAAAAATAATTGGAGTAAGAGAAACAACAAAATAACCCTAATGGTCATGCCAACACAGTTGTTTTGCCGCTACTAGTGACGGTTTGGGAGTGTTATATTTGTCACCACCCTTTTCTAACCAGCAAGCACTCTCAAGCCACATGAGGTCCCATCCTAATAGGAAGTGGCACAAGTTTAATTCCCCTTCAGCCTTTTCCCATGATGAATTTGTTGGTTTTGGTGATCAAGCCAAAAGCGCACATGAGAAGCCAATATTAGTTATGCCCCAGGTCAGGCGATGGTTGAAAATGCTACTACTCCTACAATCCCATCAGAAGGTTCCAACATCCTATCATAACGAATATATTTAAATGAGATTCCTCCTCTAGAGTATGAATAAGGTTTAATTTGTAGAGTCATATTTTACTATCTCATATCCCTTTTTTATACTGGATGTAAACGAGTTTCCTCTTCTAAAGTTTGTTTTTTGTCAATTGGGTCCTCTAGATATAAGTGGTTGATTTGTGTCAATTATATTACTTGGACCAAATTTTATCCAATTTCTCCCATATAATAATATTTCTAAATTAGTTTTTTCTATATGAATATTTTATGAAATTTTACTCTATTTTGGAATATATATATATATATATATATATATATATATATATATTCCAAATTTTTATTTTTTCTAAAACTAATTATTAAAATTCAAAATTTTAGATTTGTTTTAATTTGAGTTAGTTTTTGACCTTTTGGCCCCTACTAAATCTACGCATACCTCAATTTGAGGGAGTTTTTGTCCAAATAACAGAATTGACACAAATCAGCCACATAGAAACCTAATTAACATAAAATAAAATTTAGGGATGACTTTCATACTGTGCGTGTACGTGGCAACTGTGGAACAAAAAAGTCATATACCATGCATATACCAAATTCATATACCATGCAAAAAAGTCATATACCTAACAAGATGTATACCAGACATATATCCAATTTGGCAGTGAAGGGTATGCTTTGTTTTATAAATTAAAAAGTCTTGCAATATAGGTGTCATAATTATAAATATATTTAATGAAAATGTATGGTTGAAGGCTATTATGTGCCAAACAATATTGATATATACTATGAGAGTAAATATACTAATTAAGTTTGTTCTTGGTCCTCTGGAGCAATAGCAATCTGATTATAGCCCGAATAACCATCCAACAAGCAATAGTACCCATGTCCTGTCAGTCTGTCTAACATCTGATCAATAAAAGGCAGTGGAAAATGATCCTTTCGGGTTACCTTGTTAAGTTTCCGGTAGTCCATGCAAACCCTCCAACCAGTTACTGTTCTTGTTGGAATCAACTCATTATTTTCATTGGCTACAACTGTCATACCCCATTTCTTGGGTACACACTGAACTGTACTCACCCAAGCACTGTCAGAAATGGGATAAATTATTCCAGCATATAACCACTTCAAAATCTCTTTCTTCACCACCTCTTTCATGATTGGGTTGAGTCTCCTTTGATGTTCCACAGTGAGTTTACTATCATCCTCCATCAAGATTTTATGCATACAGAATGATGGGCTTATTCCCTTGATGTCGGCGATGGTCCATCCAATAGCAGATTTGTACTCTCTAAGAACTCGCAACAGCTTACTTTCCTGAAACTCGTTAAGAACAGAGGCAATAATAACAGGTAAAGTAGATGATTCACCCAAATATGCATACCTGAGATGATTAGGCAATAGTTTGAGCTCAAGTGATGGAGGTATCTCAAGAGATGGTCTCAACCAATCTGTAGCATTCTCAGCATACTCTAGAGATTCAAACGGGATTTAAAACTTGCTTCCCCGTGGCACTGTATCCAAAATCTGTAGATACTCAACCAAATCTAGATCATCCATGTCAAACTCTCCCAAAAGGGTAGTCTCCAATGGATCATTGTTCAACACATTCAGAAGCTCATCATTTACAACTTGCTCGATCACATCCACCTGAAAATATTCTTCCTCATCCGAAGGGAATTTCATAGCCTTAAACACATTGAATGTGACTTCTTGATCTTGAACCCTCATAGTGAGCTCTCCCTTTTGCACATCGATTAAAGTTCTCCCACTGGCTAAAAATGGTCTCCCAAGAATAATAGGAATGTTTTTATCTTCCTCAAAATCTAAGATAATAAAATCAGTCGGGAAGATGAACTTATCCACCTTTACAAGAATGTCTTCTACAATTCCCCTTGGGTAAGTAATCGACCTATCGGCAAGCTGAAGAGAAATGTTTGTTGGCTTTGGTGCAAAAAGTCCCAACTGAGTATACACGGATAATGGTATGAGATTAATGCTAGCACCCAAGTCACACAAACATTTGTTGAATGAAAGGCTACCAATAGTACACGGTATAGTGAAACTGCCTGGGTCCTTCAACTTGGGAGGTAGCTTTCTTTGCAACACTACACTACATTCCTCCGTTAAAGCCACTGTTTCAAAGTCATTTAACCTCTTCTTCCTAGACAGAATACCCTTCATGAATTTGGCATAGCTTGGCATCTGTTCTAAGGCTTCTACAAAAGGAATGTTAATTTGTAGCTTCTTAAAGACCTCCAGGAATTTGGCAAACTGTTTATCTAACTTTTGCTTTTGCAGTCTTTGAGGGAAAGGCACTGGTGGAAACACTTTTGGTGTAGGAACAACAATAGGTTTATCTGTGGTATCTCTCTGTTCTGACTCAGGTGGTACATTGTTGTCCATTTCCTTAGAAAAATCTACATTATTCAAGTCCGGGGGAGAGCATGAGTGGGCTACCCCCTTTTGCAATTCAGGCTTCTGTAAGGTTTGTTTTCCACTTCTGAGTGTTACTGCTTGACATTCCTCTTTCCCATCTCTCCTTGGATTAGTTTCCCTGGGGTCTATTTAACATAGAACTAGCCATTTACCCAATTTGATTTTCCAAAACTTTGAGTGCTGCTGTTTGGTTCTTTATCATCACATCCTGGTTAGCTATGTGTTTCAATATCAACTCTTCAAAATCTAATTTTCTCTCTGGTTGTGAAGTTTGAGCTACATGATGTTGTGGCAGATTTTGGAACCCTGGTGGCTGGTGTGGTTTTGGAGCTTGCTGAAAATTTTGATTGTTGCCCCACGAAAAGTTAGGATGGTTCCTATTTCCAGCATTGTAATTGTTTTGGTAATGATTTGGTGGTCTCTGGTAGCTACTTACAAACTGAACTGCCTCGTGATTAATGGGGCATTGGTCGTTGGCATGTGTCCCTACACATAACTCACAAACAAGAGCTGCCTGCTGCACTTTTGAATCAGCCAAGGAATCAATTTTCTTTGATATTGCTGCCATCTGAGCTGCTAAGGATGTGATGGCATCCACTTCTAGTACCTCGGCCACCTTTGGTTGACTCATTTTAGAAGTTGGCCATTGGTAGTTATTTGGAGCCATGACCTCTAATAAATCAAGTGCTTCTCCATAATTCTTAGCCATGAAAGATCCTCCCGCAGCTGTATCTATGCAAGACTGATTGTGAGATCTCAATCCATTGTAAAAGGTATTCAATTGCATCCATGGGAGGAATCCATGATGCGGGCATCTTCAAAGCAAATCTTTAAATCTCTCCCATGCCTCATACAATGATTCTCCATGATGTTGTTCAAAGGTTGCAATTTTATTTCTCAATGTAGCAGACTTTACAGGAGGGAAGAACTTTGCCAAAAACATTTGTGCTAAGTCTGACCATGTAGTGATGGATCCTGGTGGCAATGAATGAAGCCAACTCTTAGCTTTGTCCCTCAAAGTGAACGAAAAAAGTCTAAGTCTCAAAGCATCGTCCGTCACTCCATTAAATTTGAAAGTATCACATATCTCAATAAAGCTCAACAAATGCTCATTAGGGTTGTCATTAACCAAACCCCCAAACTGTAACGAGTTTTGCACCATTTGTATTGTTCTCGGTTTAATTTCAAAGGCATTTACAGTTATTGCCGGCCTTGTGATACTAGACTGTAAATCACTTATCTGCGGCGTTATATAGTCTCTCAATGCTTTTTGTTCCTCTGCCGCCATAGTTTCTTGATTGTTAGAACCCCTGATTCTTTCTCTTCTTAGTCTTCGGGTATTTCTCTCGATCTCGGGATTGTAAGGAAATAACTCAAGACTTTGTGATCGGCGCATACAACTCAAGAGTACCTACACAATCAAGTGAAAACTTAAATACAAGTCTAAATTAAGATCAATTCGACTATAATTAATATTGGTAAAATTATTGTAAAATAATTCCCCGGCAACGGCGCCAAAAACTTGTTGCTTGATTTCGCAATCAATAAAACACGCGCAAGTATACGCGATCCACAAGTAATATAAGATAAGTAAAGTGTCGAACCCACGAGGAATTATATTAAATAGTTACCAAATATCAATCGCATGAAAAATTAATCTAATTTAAACAATGACAATATGATTTGTTTTTGTTGTTGATTAAAACTAAATGAAGACAATTAAGAAAACAACGTTTAACTAAACACGGATAGAATTCAAGATAAAAAGATCTAAGATTACAATTTTCCCCAACTCTTCATTTGTAAATCACAACTCTCTCTTTATCGACTAGTTAGATAAAAGAATTGTTATCTGAGAAATCACAAGTATATATAAGCCTCTCTCGATGGTCGAATACGTATTTCCTATTGTGGTGTATAGATATATCTCTATTCTACACACTAGCAAGAATTTCATATCAAGAACAATCAATAAGATACATGTCATATAAAATCCCATTAACCATTCTATCAATTATCAACTTTCACAATAGAAATCATTAAGCAAGGATTCTCAATTGGATACATTTGTTATTTAGGTATATGTCTATCCCAAATACAATCAAATTATCAATCCTTGAGAATAATACATAAGACTCACGTCACATTATCTCATACATTATCCATAAAGAATATCCAATTTTCACATGAATTCATAGCTAGGTCTCAACCTATATTCCATTTCTCAATCTCATATAGATTACCAAGGTAATTACGGGCCAAGCAATTAATCCATAAACATGGGCTATGAACTCCAATTCACAAGAGTCTGATGAGAATAAAATATGTTATATTTTTATCCCTTAATACTTTATCTTTTGTATTTATTTTGTGCCTAAATACACTCATTATTCTTATATTTTTATTTAAGGTGCAATTAAATATTTTTCCTTTTAATTATATTAGTTTATTTAATTAATATGTTTTATTTTATTTTGTAGGATTTAATATTTTAAAGTCAATATCTTGGTGATCAAGTAATATTTAATGCTCATATTTATGGAAGGAAAGAAACAAGAAAAATCCTACAATGATAAGGAAGGAAGTGGAACAATCTTGGTGAGCAAGTCAAATCCATTGAAGGAAAGGAAAATCTAACTAGAAGATTTTTTTTGAAGGAAGTTGATTGCCACTAGGAAGTTGAAACCTACATGAAAAAGAATTAATGTCTTATGCCTATAAATAGAGGATTACCAAGAGAGTTTAGGGACTTGTCTACAAACTTTTCTCTCTATAATTATTTGGTGTTTTCAAGGTCATGTGTAACTAAATTTCTGTTCTTGGATTAAGGTGACGGAAGCCTCAGAAGTATTACACTATGAGATCTAATTGATTTTAATTGTTCAATTATTATTTTGAGTATTGATTATTCTTCTGTGCTTGAATTCTATGATTGATATATTTAATTGCTAGGATGCATACTAGTTTATTAAGTGTTGAAATCTACTGCTAAATTAGATATCAAATCCGTAATTGTTTGGTCACTCTAATTTGTGAAGCAACTAAGGTTAATAATTGACTGCAGATCACGAGATTATTATATCTTAGGAAGAATACTCAACTAAATTAAATGCAACCGCTTGTGCTTGTGTTGTTTAGCTTCATCGGTTTTTCTAATTCTTAAAGCATCTACTAGATTAAACTTTTAGCACTTGTCTGAAGTTGTTTAGTAGTTAGGGTTATTTAGATCGCTTGTTTCTATCTAACTAAAATTAAGGAAAGACACAGAATAATTCAGAATGGTGAATTGATTCTAACGGTGAATATTCAAAATAATAATTGATTATGCTTGAGTCAATGATCAGTGTAAGTTTCTGAGGTGGAAGTTGATTTAATCCAAGGTTTGTTTTCTCTGATTTACTTTAATAAATTATTTTGCATTATTTTTAGTTTACTTTAATAATTACATTAAAAACCCCCTTTTCTGGTATACAAAATATAAAAATAGATTAATCATTCTCTGTGGGATCGACTCTTGCTTGCACTACTACATAAATATTTTTCGCAGTAAGGTTTTATTTTTGGTTGCCTGCGACAGCACACCAAATTTTGGCGCCGTTGCCGGGGAGTGATTTTAGTTTGTTTTTATATTTTTGTTATCCTTATTTTAATTATTTTTCATAAGTAATTTGAATTTCCTTGATTGTTTATGCCCAAAACTCAATCTACTAATCAAGGTGATTTAAAGTGCGATCCAGAGATAGAGAGAACTATTCGCAGATTAAGGAAGGAAGCTAGGATAAATTGTGAAGAAAAGGAAGCCATGGCAGCAAACCGAACTCTGAAAGAGCTTGCGGCTCCCGATTTGAACCAACAACCCTTATGCATAACCTTCCCTAATTTTGATACTAATACTCTATTTGAATTGAAATCTGGGCTAATACATCTTTTACCTACTTTTCATGGTTTGGCAGGTGAAGATTCCCAGAAACATTTGAAGGAATTTCATATGGTATGCACGAGTATGAAACCGACCGGAGTGACCGAGGAGCAAATCAAATTGAGAGCCTTTCCATTCTCTCTGAAGGATTTGGCTAAGGATTGGCTTTACTATCTACCCACTTGAAGTATCACCACATGGGAAGAGATTAAAAGATTATTTTTAGAGAAATATTTTCCCGCTTCAAGAGCAGCCAACATTCGAAAAGAAATTTGTGGTGTGAGGCAGAACAACGGAGAAACCCTACACGAGTATTGGGAACGTTTTAAGAGATTGTGTGCCAGTTGCCCTCATCATCAAATCAGTGAACAACTTCTTATCCAATACTTCTATGAAGGCCTTTCATCTACCGAAAGGAGCATGATCGACGCTGCTAGTGGAGGAGCTTTGGTAGATAAAACTCCTGAGGCTGCTAGAAATTTAATTGCGAACATGGCGGCTAATTCTCAGCAATTTGGCACTAGACTTGATTTTGCACCTAAGAATGTTAATGAGGTAAAAATTTCATCAATTGAACAACAAATTACGAGTCTAACATCTCTTGTTCGTCAAATGGCTGCAGGTAATACACAACAAGTAAAAGCTTGCGGAATTTGTGTGGTAGTAGGACACCCAACAGATATGTGCCCAACTCTTCAAGAGGAGTCCTTTGAGCAAGTGAATATAGCAGGTGGCTTCCATGGACAATCACAACGAAAATTTGATCCCTATTCGAACACGTATAATCCTGGATGGAGGGTTCATCCTAACTTTAGTTACGGGAATCCACAAGCAAATCAGTCTGCTAATCAAAATTTCTTAAGTTATCAGCAATACAAACAACCATATCCCAATGGACAACAACAGGGCCAATCTTCTAACTCTTCTATGTCTTTAGAAGATATTGTTAAATCTCTTGCCACTAACACTTTACAATTTCAACAGGAAACAAGGGCAAGTATTCAGAATTTGGGTACGCAAGTGGGACAAATGGCAACTGCAATCAGTCGTTTGGAGGCACAAGGTTCGGGAAAGTTACCCTCTCAAACAGTGGTGAATCCAAAAGAGAATGTAAGTGCAATCACTTTGAGAAGTGGCAAAGAGGTAAAGAATCCAGAAAAGTCAGCACCTATATCGCAGGAGCAAAGCAAAACAGACACGGACAATGCAGACAATGGTGTTATGTGTGACATTGATGCACCGAAGCGTAAATTTCCCCCTCTCTCTGAATATAAACCTGTACCCCCTTTTCCTTATGCTTTAACTAAAAATAGGAAAATTGATAAGTATTCATATTTGTATGAGACTTTCCGTAGATGCGAGGTAAATATTCCATTATTAGATGCTATTAAACAAGTACCTCGATATGCTAAATTTTTGAAAGAATTGTGTACCCATAAGAGGAAGCAGGAACTTAAAAGATATGAGAAAGTAAAAGTAGGGAAAAATGTCTCAGCTATTATTTAAAGAAAACTCCCTACTAAGTGTCAAGATCCGAGTATGTTCACTATTCCTTGCACAATAGGTAGCACTAAATTTGAAAGAGCCATGTTAGATTTAGGAGCATCTATTAATGTCATGCCATATTCTATATATGCTTCTTTATCACTTGAACCCTTGAGTAAGACTGGTACTGTAATTCAATTGGCTGATGGATCTAATGTTTATCCTAGAGGTGTAGTTGAGGACGTTCTTGTCCAAGTCAATGGTTTGATTTTTCCTGCTGATTTTTATGTGCTTGATATGGAAAACGGTGGCCAAAATGCACCGATTTTGTTAGGAAGACCATTTTTAAAGACATCCAAAACTAAAATTGATGTTCATAGTGGTACACTTTCAATGGAATTTGATGGTGAAATTGTTAAGTTTAATATTGATGATACCATGAAATCTCCTAGTGATGATAAACCTGTTTATTCTATTGATGTGACTGACTCTTTAGTACAGGAAGTTTTTGAACTAGATGAAAAGGATGCTTTGGAAATTATAAACATTGATGAGGAAAGTTCAAAATTACAAGGATCTGTTGCAGCGTTGAATGATGCTCTGAAGGCAGGTGATACCTTTTATGTTGAATTGTCGTTTTTTAACGAGAAGTCTCTATCATCTGTATTACAGGCAATCAAACTTCCAAATGGTTGTAAGGGATGTTTTCGGGTTAATGTGATCAAAGATATAAGAAAGGATAAACCGAATGATGACAGTTATTTTCTGCTGATGGATGAAGATGAGTTCGAGGATTTTCACTCGTATAATGATGCCGAGGAATTCAATGAAAAGAGCAAGTGGCAACATGAAAAGATAATTTGTGTGTTTGAACCAGATTGAGACAAAGGAATGAGGTCGAGCCAAAGACTTTAAACAAAGGCGCTGCATGGGAGGCAACCCATAGGGGAGTATCTTTCTACCTTTTTTCTATGCATTTTACTTTACATTGGGGACAATGTAAGTTTTAAGTGTGGGGGGAGGATTTAAGGATACTTGTTATTTTTTTTTATATTTCGTTTGATTATTTGTTATTTTTTTTATTATTTTAGGTTGATTATTTTTATTTTTAGATGATTTTGAATTTTGTGGGTATATTCACTGCAAACCCTCACGAGACACAACTCGTCCACTTGGGGTAACCTTGGGGTTTAAAGGCTTGTTGCACATGCTAAGTGCAATCGTGTTTCCTACGAAAATGGGATAGTTTTTACAATATGTCACTTGAGCAATGAGTTGATTTGGATTTTGATTTTTGACCAATGATAAAATTTTAATTTCTTTTTGATAACTTCTTGGACGATTGATAGACATTGGGTAGTCTGAATTTGATTTTCTTTGTTGATTATTACTTTATTTGAGACCCTTCATTTTTGAGCACATGTCCATTTGGTCAACCTAGTTTTAACTTGGAAAGAATTTATTTGATTGAATGAATTGAGGGAGAAATTTTGGAACTCTATTACTTATTTGATCATAATTTGAAGTTAATATGAGATATTATTTGAGAAAGGGGAAATGATTTAGGCAAATTTTGCAAGTTTGAATGAAAAAAAAATCGAAAGTGAGAAAAACGAAAAAAAATTATTGTTCATGTGGTGGGTTGAGATGGAGCGTAAAACACACTCACTCATAAACATGTGACATGGCGAGATGGAGCGTAAAACGCACTCGCTGGTAAGATGGAGCATAAAATGCACTTACCGAAAGAAAAAAAAAGAAGAAAAGCCTTTTGATCCTCTAGTGTTGATTACTTGTGTTAACTGAGATTTGTGTGAAAATAAGTGCTCGAGTTTCTCTTTTTCCTTCAAGGTTTTGATCTCATAAATTTTTCTGAATTTTGATTGGTTTGATACATTTGGATTCACTCACACACAATGGGTTGAGAGTAAAGTAAGATTGATAAATAAGCCTGAATTTTTGATGATACATTGTTTTGAAATTTCTCAAGAGTTATTGTTTTGAATCTTTGAGGTTAATGTTGAAGTTCATATTAATTTGTAGCTCAGGTTTGTCAGGTTTGTCAAGTTTGTCAAGATTGTAGATTGAATTTTTGTTTTGCCCGAGGACGAACAAAAGATAAGTGTGGGGGAATTTGATGAGAATAAAATATGTTATATTTTATCCCTTAATACTTTATCTTTTGTATTTATTTTGTGCCTAAATACACTCATTATTCTTATATTTTTATTTAAGGTGCAATTAAATATTTTTCCTTTTTAATTATATTAGTTTATTTAATTAATATGTTTTATTTTATTTTGTAGGATTTAATATTTTAAAGTCAATATCTTGGTGATTGATGAATAGGTTTGATACCTATGAATCGGATATCAATTTACGTGAATTATTGTTTATTTCCATGGTTTCCAGTTACTTTTCATGTATTTTGTGTGTTTTTGTAGGTTGTACGTGTTGGGATTGCATTGGGCGAGAATTGGACATTCGAGTGGATGAAGTTGCTGATGTATCTGATGTTGCAGGATTTCAGAGCAGCGCGGCCGCGCCCAAAATGAACTGGGTAGCAGCGCGGCCGCGCGTGATGCCAGAGTTAGAAAAAAATTTGCTGCCAGAGTGGCGCGGCCGCGCGCCTTGTAAGCTTAATCCAGGCGCGGCCGCGCCGGTTCGAGCAAGGGCAAAGTTGTCTTTTTAGATGTTTTGATTGGTTTTGATTTAAACTTGGATTTGGAACTCTGTAATTAATTAGGGGTTTTATCAGATATTATAAGTAGGTGTTTTCTAGTTGGTAATTGAGCTATCTATTAGAAAACCCTAGTTTGGAGCAATTAAAGAAGACTGGAAGCAAGTTGAGAACAAGGAAAAAGCAAGGAGGAGCAGGACAGAGATTGAAAAATTACTTACAGTGTTTCTTCTCTTTACTCTCTATTCTAAACTTTTTGATGTTATTAAACTTGTGGATGATGAATTCTAGTTTATTTATGAACTAAATTTCTGTTAAGGCTATAATGGATCTTAATGCGTAGTTTTGTATAGCATGCTCCTTTGAATATTATGATTAGTTAATTTTGGATTGTCTATTATGGTTCATACTGAATTACTTAATTATTTGGCCAATAATTACCGGGTTATCTTATATGAATTTGAAAGATGAAGTATAGAAGTAGAACTGACCATAATAGCATGTGATTGTGTTTTCTGCTGTCGATGGAATTCATGATTTGTGATTAGGATAGAGATATACTTATCACCGCATGTAATCAAAATAGGGAACTTGGGCTTTAAATCCTTTTTAATTGTAATTCACATAGAAATATAGTGAATTAGTTATTTAGGATGATTAACGTGAATCTATCAATTGTGGATTTGAGTTAAGTTGTTTGTGAAACATTGAAAGATGATCATAAATAGTGATGGGTTTCTGGTTAACAATCTAGAATAATTAGCATAATCCAAAGGGGAGCATGTTAAGTAAAATAAAGCATTAAGTGAAGTTGTAGTCTTAAGTCTTTAAAAATCTGTTTTCAAATTAGTGTTAGTAATTTAATTTAGAATTAATTAGTTAAATTCAAGACCTCAGAAATTTAAAACCATTTGTTTACTAAAAACTGATTTGGTTTAAACTTGGGATTTGTCATTGTAGAATCAATTCTTCTCCGTGGGACGATACTCTACTTTCACTTTATTACTTGTGGACTGCGTATACTTGCGTATTTTTGCTAGTATAGATTTTGGCAAACAAGTTTTGCCGTGAGACTATCGAGAAAGAAAAAATGGCTAACGAAGAACAGAAATCATTGAGGGAATATGCCATGCCTAAGCTTGATCAAATCAGGTCAAGCATCACAAGACCAGCCATCACGGCTAATTCCTTTGAGATCAGGTCGGGTACAATTCAGATGATTCAGAATGCGGTACAATTTGGGGGATTAGCCAACGATGATCCTAATGAACACTTGGTTAGCTTTCTTGAGATTTGTGATACATTCAAATATCCCAATGTAACCGATGATGCGGTGAGACTACGTCTGTTTCCGTTTTCGCTAAGGGATAAAGCAAAGAGTTGGTTGCACTCACTTCCACCGGGGTCCATCACAACTTGGGAAGACTTGGCTCAGAAATTCCTAGCAAAATTCTTTCCGCCGGCTAAGTCTGCTAAGTTAAGAAACGATATTTCCACTTTTGAGCAAAGTCATGGAGAGACACTGTATGAGGCTTGGGAAAGGTTCAAAGAGTTATTGAGAAGATGTCCACATCATGCATTACCCAAGTGGCTGCAAGTCCAGACATTCTACAATGGTCTGAGTAGTAATACTCGAACAATTATAGATGCAGCTGCGGGGGGAGCACTTATGGATAAGAATTTTGATGAAGCGTACATCTTGTTAGAAACTATGGCTTCAAATAACTATCAATGGCCGACGTCAAGGATGAATCACCAAAAGGTAGCTGGAGTTTTGGAGGTAGATGCGGTCACTGCACTAACAGCTCAGATGGCAGCCATGTCTAAGAAAATTGAAGCCTTGGCGGAGTCGAAGGTCCAGCAAGCAGCTTATGTGTGTGAGCTATGTGCAGGTGCACATCCGACAGATTATTGTGCTATTAATCCGGAATCTGTACAGTACTTGGGGAGTTACAACCGACCGCAACAGCCATATCAGAATGCATATAATCCGGGGTGGAAGAATCATCCGGGTTTCTCATGGAGCAATAACACTCAAGTTCAAAATCCCGCTTCAAGATCACAGAATCCCCCAGGTTTTCAGAACCAAGCTCCACAACAGGCAGAAAGAAAACCCAATTTAGAAGAATCTTTGGTAAGATTTATCACAGCATCGGAGAAAAGAATGAATGAGCAAGATAAGTTGATAAATCAGGTAGACTTGAATGTGAAGAGCCAAGCTGTGTCAATTCGGAATTTGGAAAATCAGCTCGGTCAGTTGGCTCAAGTCTTGAACAATCGACCGCAAGGAACACTACCAAGTGATACAAAGGTTAACCCCAAGAGAGATGGTAAGGAACAATGTCAAGCTGTAACACTTCGAAGTGGGAAGCAACTCCAGCAGAGCAGCGCGGCCGCGCCTGAAATACAAGGCGAGGCAGCGCGGCCGCGCCCATCCCCAGTCCCAGAACCTGCAGAGAAATTGGTAGGAAAAGACAAGGAAACGGAGAATGAGGAGAAAGACAAGGAGAAAGCAAGGCAAGCAGAAGTATACCCTCCTATGCCATATCCTCAGAGATTTCATAAGCAGAAATTAGATAAACAATTCTCCAAATTCCTTGAAGTCTTTAAGAAGCTGCAAATCAATATACCGTTTACCGAGGCTTTAGAGCAGATGCCAAGCTACGCCAAGTTTATGAAAGGAATTTTGTCAAGAAAGAAAAAGCTGGAGGATTATGAAACAGTAGCATTGACTGAAGAGTGTAGTGCGATATTGCAGAAGAAGTTGCCACCAAAGCTGAAGGATCCGGGTAGTTTCACTATTCCTTGCACTATTGGCAGCTTATCAATCAGCAGATGTTTGTGTGATTTAGGTGCGAGCATCAACCTTATGCCGTTATCGATATATGTTCAGCTGGGTGTACCTGCACCAAAACCGACCAACATCTCTCTTCAGCTAGCTGACAGGTCGGTTACATATCCAAGAGGTATTGTTGAAGACATCTTGGTAAAAGTAGACAAATTCATATTCCCAGCCGATTTCATTATTTTGGACTATGAGGAGGACAAAGACATTCCTATTATTCTTGGGAGACCTTTCTTGACAACGGGTAGAACACTTATAGATGTGCAAAAAGGAGAATTGACTATGAGGGTGCAAGACCAAGAAGTGACATTCAATGTGTTCAAAGCCATGAAATTTCCTACAGACGAGGAAGAGTGTTTCCGGTTGGATGTGGTAGAAAAAGTGGTGGAAGACGAGTTTTTGAGGAAATTGACTGAGGATCCGTTGGAATCTATTTTATTAGGGGAGGCTGACATGGATGACCTAGAGATGATGGAATTTCTTCACATTTTAGATACAGTGCCGAGAGTACGCAAATTTCAGATCCCCTATGAACCCTTGGAACTTACTGACAAATCCTTAGAGCACTTGAAGCCATCTCTTGAACTACCTCCTACTCTTGAACTTAAACCTTTACTGAGTCATCTGAGGTATGCTTATTTGGGTGAATCATCTACTTTGCCTGTTATTATTGCATCTGTACTTAACGAATTGCAGGAAAGTAAATTGATTCGAGTCCTCCGGGAATACAAATCAACAATTGGTTGGACCATCGCCGATATTAAAGGAATTAGCCCATCATTCTGTATGCACAAGATCCTTTTAGAAAACGATGCCAAACCGACAATAGAGCAACAAAGGAGGCTGAACCCAATCATGAAAGAGGTGGTGAAAAAGGAAATTTTGAAGTGGCTTGATGCAGGTATCATTTACCCCATCTCCGATAGCAGTTGGGTGAGTCCAGTTCAGTGCGTGCCTAAAAAGGGTGGTATGACGGTTGTCGAAAACGAGAATAATGAATTGATACCAACAAGGACAGTGACTGGATGGAGGGTTTGTATGGATTACAGGAAATTAAACAAGGCAACCCGCAAGGATCACTTTCCTCTACCCTTTATTGATCAAATGTTAGATAAACTGTCTGGGCACGAGTTCTATTGCTTATTGGATGGTTACTCAGGTTATAATCAGATAGTGATTGCCCCCGAAGATCAGGAAAAGACTACCTTCACGTGTCCTTATGGCACTTTCGCTTTTCGGAGGATGTCTTTTGGCTTATGCAATGCACCAGCGACGTTTCAAAGATGCATGATGGCTATTTTCTCAGATATGGTTGAACGTAACATGGAGGTATTCATGGACGATTTTTCAGTATTTGGTGACTCATTCGATAGCTGCTTAGAAAATCTGGTCCTGGTTTTGAAAAGATGCGTGGAGACCAACTTAGTGCTCAACTGGGAAAAATGCCACTTTATGGTGCAAGAAGGGATAATTCTTGGGCACAAGGTATCATCAAACGGGTTAGAGGTAGATAGGGCTAAGCTGGAAACAATAGAAAATCTACCTCCGCCAACTACAGTCAAG
Organism: Aralia elata; assembly: GCA_034770075.1. Lineage (NCBI taxonomy): Eukaryota > Viridiplantae > Streptophyta > Magnoliopsida > Apiales > Araliaceae > Aralia > Aralia elata. The sequence continues at coordinate 376,959 of JAVJAP010000337.1, read as the reverse complement.
GGAATACGGAGTTTCTTGGGACATGCCGGATTTTATAGAAGATTCATAAAGGATTTTTCTAAGATCTCTAAGCCTTTATGTAGCCTATTGGAGAAAGATGTTCCCTTTAAATTTGATGATGAGTGTCTTGCAGCTTTTGAATTGCTGAAAAGGAAATTGACCACAGCGCCAGTCATTGTCGCACCGGATTGGTCAAGGCCGTTTGAGTTGATGTGTGATGCTAGCGATTATGCTATTGGGGCTGTTTTGGGCCAACGAAAGGAAAAGATTTTTCACGCCATTTATTATGCTAGCAAAACATTGACCGATGCCCAACTCAACTATACGACTACCGAGAAGGAGTTGCTTGCGGTTGTGTATGCCTTTGACAAGTTTCGCTCGTACTTAATTGGAACTAAAGTAGTGGTGTGCACTGACCATTCGGCCATAAGATATCTGATTTCAAAGAAGGATGCGAAGCCAAGGCTGATTCGATGGATACTTCTACTCCAGGAGTTCGACTTGGAGATCCGGGATAGGAAGGGGACGGAAAATCAAGTGGCAGATCATCTCTCGAGATTAGAAAACAATGATCACGTAAAGGGAGACAAAACGGTGATCAATGAGTTCTTTCCAGATGAGCAGTTGTTTGTGATCCACTCAGAAGTCCCGTGGTATGCCGATTTTGTCAATTATTTGGTTAGCAACGTACTCCCCCCTGATTTGACCAGCCAACAAAAGAAAAAGTTTATGCATGACGTAAAAAGATACATGTGGGATGAACCGTTCCTGTTCAAACACTGTGCCGATCAGATGATTAGACGGTGTGTGCCACAAAGTGAAGTAGAGAGTATTTTACATCATTGCCATGATTCACTATATGGAGGTCATTACGGAGGCGAGAAGACAGCGGCCAAGGTGTTGCAAGCAGGATTTTTCTGGCCAACATTGTTTAAGGACGCCCACCACTTCGTGCAAAGATGTGACAGATGTCAAAGGGTGGGAAATATTTCCAAGCGTCACGAGATGCCTTTGAATGCCATTTTAGAAGTTGAAGTCTTTGACGTTTGGGGAATAGATTTTATGGGACCATTCCCATCGTCCTTTAACAACCTCTACATCCTTTTGGCGGTCGACTATGTCTCTAAATGGGTGGAAGCAAGTGTGTTGCCGACTAATGATGCCAAGGTTGTACTTAAATTTCTGCAGAAAAATATCTTCACACGTTTTGGCACCCCAAGAGCAATTATCAGTGATGAAGGGAGTCACTTTTGTAACAAGTCTTTCACGGCTCTCTTAGCTAAGTATGGGGTAAACCACCGAATTGCTACAGCATACCATCCCCAAACCAGTGGTCAAGCCGAAGTTTCAAACAGAGAAGTGAAGAGAATTCTGGAGAAAATCGTCAATCCAAGTAGAAAAGATTGGTCAGCAAAATTGGATGATGCACTTTGGGCTTATCGGACAGCTTATAAGACGCCCATTGGCATGTCACCGTACCAATTAGTCTATGGAAAGGCGTGTCACTTACCGGTTGAGCTGGAACACAGAGCATACTGGGCCATCAGGAAGTTGAACTTTGATCTCGTGGATACTGGGGAAAAGAGGCTACTTCAGCTTAATAAACTCGATGAATTCCGGTTACAAGCATATGAGAATTCAAAGCTTTACAAGGAAAAAGTAAAGAAGTGGCATGATCAGAAAATCCTCAACAGGACGTTTGAGCCGGGACAAGCAGTGCTTTTATTCAATTCAAGACTGAAGTTATTTCCAGGGAAGCTCAAGTTTCGGTGGTCGGGTCCTTTCATCGTCAAACAAGCATTCCCTCATGGCGCCGTTGAAGTCTTTGCAAGCAATTCGGAAGAGTCATTTAAAGTTAATGGTCAAAGACTAAAGCATTATTGGGGTGGTGGTGTTGATCGCCAGAAAACCTCAATCACTCTTGCCGATTAAAGATGAAACAGGAAGTAGTCAGGCTGAAAGACTCTAAATCAAGCGCTACTTGGGAGGCAACCCAATTCCTAATTGTTTTTAGTTATCATTTTGAGATTTTTAGGACTTAGATTTATTTTTATTTTCATCTTGTAGTACTTAGATATGTTGTTTCTGGGTTTCTATTGTTCATAGGTCATACACCAAGGAGTATACATGAAGAAATCATCAAAAGGGCTTTACAATTAAAAGTCCAGTTTTTAGCCCAGCGCGGCCGCGCCCAAATTGTGAAGGAAACCAGCGCGGCCGCGCCGCATCTCAGAAGTTAAAAAAAAATTGGCTGCTACACAAGCGCGGCCGCGCCCCATTCAGGTCAAATCCCAGCGCGGCCGCGCCGCGATCGGATCCCAGTTTTTAAAAATCAAGTTCGACCCGACCCACGATTGTTTCTTATTTCCTTTTCCCGCTTGGACTTTATTTCTTCAAACCTATTCCATCTAAAAAACCGACTCTCTCTGTTTCCTTCTCTCCCAAATCGGATTCCTTATCAAATCCAAATCTACACAAAATCATTCTACAAATCAAACTCTACCCACATCAAACCCTAATTCATATTATCATTCATCTCCATTCTCTTTCTAATACCTACATACGTAGCCGATACTCTCCATTCACACCCCAAATCCGAGTTCTTCATTTTTCACAAAGTTCATCAAGGAGATTGTCAGTGCAAAGCGGTGGGCTAGCAAGGAATCACAGTGGGATTGTTGAAGTAAGTATATTGCAATTAGGGTTTATATTTTCTTAAGCTTCTTGTCAGATTTTATACAGGGGTTTGCTTTATATTGGTTTGGTTGCTTGTACTTGAGTTGTGCATGCAAGTATTTTGGATTGTTATTGTTTGAGAAACCCTAGTGTAGTTTCTTTCAAGTTTGGGGGAGATTTTGCGTTATTGTGAATTGGGAATTGAGTTGATATGGCTTCCAAACGACCACGAGGGGAATCGTCCAGTTCCCATGCACACGCTGAAGATGTAGATTTTGATAGAAGTCGGTTTGTTTCGGCTGAGGCGGAGGACTTCTATCACCGGATTTTGTTGGGCAAGACCTTTGTATTGGAGCGTGGGCTAAAGCCCGATCCTGGTTTAGATGGAGAGATGATGCGTATGATCAGGGCTAAAGGCTGGTTATTGTTTGTGGAGCCACCATTGTCAGCACCTATATCTGTGGTTCAAGAATTTTACGCCAACGCCAAGATTACAAAGGATGGGACCGCGTTTGTGAGGGGCTGTCAGGTGCCTTATGATAGCCGCACTATTAATCATATTTACCACTTGCCTACCATTCCCCTTTCTGACCCTGAGAGTTTCCATTCTACAAATTGGGAACCCAAGCTGGACAAAATCAAAAATGTCTTATGCAAGCCGGGTACCGAGTGGACTACAAAGCAGGGGACCGACCAGAAGCTTCACTTCCCACACACTGCCTTGAGTCGCTACGGCAAGGCCTGGTACAGCTTCATTTGTGCAAATCTCATGCCCACCAGGCATCAGAACGACGTGACTAAGGACCGGACGATTTTGCTATATGGGATAGTGATGGGAAAGTCTGTCAATGTTGGTTATGTGATTCATCAGTCTATTCGTCGTTACCTTCAGGGATGGATGCTATACATTCGAGTATGACCGAGCTTTGTTCTTTTTCCACTCAGCTTTCAGATAGTTTCTCGCAGGCCTTTTCTCAGTTGGGTGTTCAAGTCCAATTTCCAACATTTGGTGCAACCTCAATTTATCCGCCTCCGGACACGCCTTCCGATGGGGAGGAGGCAGATGATGCTACGTTGGATTAGGGGAGTTTTCCTTTCCTTCTCCTTTTCTTTTATTGTTTTATTCAATGAGGGCATTATCTGTTTTAAGTTTGGGGGAGTTCTTTTAGGTTTTTGTTTAGCATGTTTATTGGTTTTGTGCATCATATCTGTTAGTATGTTGGCATATTAGTATCTTGCATGGTTGTATCTTGCATGGTTTGGTTTGATTGTCTTAGGTGCATTTAGTTTGTTTGCATGAATCCAATTGATTAGTTGGTATGATTTTGATTTTGGCTCGGCCAATGATGAGATGGGTATTATTGTGTTAGCTTGGACAGTTTGAAAGTCATTTGGGATATAATAATTTTTGATCATAAGGGTAATTATGCTTGTCATAACTTGAGTTTTTGGTTTGCACGAATAAATTGATTAGTTTGACTGCTAGGGTTCAAAGGGTTACATAACTGATTTTTATATGAGAATTGGGTAAAACATTGATAGGTGAATTAACAAGGAAGGTTAAATTGGGTAAAAGCTGAGTTTGGGGGTTCTTTTAAGGCTAAAAAAAAAAAGCTAAAAAAAAGCTAAAAAAAAAAGAGAAAAAAAAAAGAATAATAAATGCGTTGACTAGTTGGGTTCTGTGGCCTTTATCACTCGGGTAATTAGATCCTTAGGGGTGTCTTAACACCTAGTGCCCTAAAGCCGTCTGGTTTGGGAGTTACTGATTGAACGCTCGTTACATGGGTGATTTTGAAAAGCCTAAGAGAACTTGACATTGCACAGTTAAGCATAATTACGAGATGGAGCGTAAAACGCACTCGTAGTAAAATAAAGTAGGAATAAAACCTTGTTAGAACCTTCAAGCTCGGTATTTGCTTGATATTGGCTGGATTTGTTGTATTTGCTTGAATTGTAGTAAAAAAGAAAGTATTCTTGTTATAGAGTTGGTTATGTAGCTTTATTTTGAACTTTGGTCAGTTAACTTGATTATTGAACACACACGCACAATTTGGGTGATGATAGGTGTATATTGCTTGATTGGTTGGGGTTATTAGTCTCTTTTGATTGGATTTACTGTTTCAAGCTTTTTATTGTTATCTCTGAGGCATACAGTTAACATTCATATTGGCTATTGGTTGGATTCGTAGGCATGCTAGTTCTTAGTGCATTCATGGCATTGTGTGCATTATGTTAGTTATTGCATTACATTTTGTTGCTTGGGGACAAGCAATAGTTCAAGTTTGGGGGAATTTGATGAATAGGTTTGATACCTATGAATCGGATATCAATTTACGTGAATTATTATTTATTTCCATGGTTTCCAGTTACTTTTCATGTATTTTGTGTGTTTTTGTAGGTTGTACGTGTTGGGATTGCATTGGGCGAGAATTGGACATTCGAGTGGATGAAGTTGCTGATGTAACTGACGTGATGCCAGAGTTAGAAAAAAATTTGCTGCCAGAGTGGCGCGGCCGCGCGCCTTGTAAGCTTAATCCAGGCGCGGCCGCGCCGGTTCGAGCAAGGGCAAAGTTGTCTTTTTAGATGTTTTGATTGGTTTTGATTTAAACTTGGATTTGGAACTCTGTAATTAATTAGGGGTTTTATCAGATATTATAAGTAGGTATTTTCTAGTTGGTAATTGAGCTATCTATTAGAAAACCCTAGTTTGGAGCAATTAAAGAAGACTGGAAGCAAGTTGAGAACAAGGAAAAAGCAAGGAGGAGCAGGACAGAGATTGAAAAATTACTTACAGTGTTTCTTCTCTTTACTCTCTATTCTAAACTTTTTGATGTTATTAAACTTGTGGATGATGAATTCTAGTTTATTTATGAACTAAATTTCTGTTAAGGCTATAATGGATCTTAATGCGTAGTTTTGTATAGCATGCTCCTTTGAATATTATGATTAGTTAATTTTGGATTGTCTATTATGGTTCATACTGAATTACTTAATTATTTGGCCAATAATTACCAGGTTATCTTATATGAATTTGAAAGATGAAGTATAGAAGTAGAACTGACCATAATAGCATGTGATTGTGTTTTCTGCTGTCGATGGAATTCATGATTTGTGATTAGGATAGAGATATACTTATCACCGCATGTAATCAAAATAGGGAACTTGGGCTTTAAATCCTTTTTAATTGTAATTCACATAGAAATATAGTGAATTAGTTATTTAGGATGATTAACGTGAATCTATCAATTGTGGATTTGAGTTAAGTTGTTTGTGAAACATTGAAAGATGATCATAAATAGTGATGGGTTTTCTGGTTAACAATCTAGAATAATTAGCATAATCCAAAGGGGAGCATGTTAAGTAAAATAAAGCATTAAGTGAAGTTGTAGTCTTAAGTCTTTAAAAATCTGTTTTCAAATTAGTGTTAGTAATTTAATTTAGAATTAATTAGTTAAATTCAAGACCTCAGAAATTTAAAACCATTTGTTTACTAAAAACTGATTTGGTTTAAACTTGGGATTTGTCATTGTAGAATCAATTCTTCTCCGTGGGACGATACTCTACTTTCACTTTATTACTTGTGGACTGCGTATACTTGCGTATTTTTGCTAGTATAGATTTTGGCAAACAGTGATCAAGTAATATTTAATGCTCATATTTATGGAAGGAAAGAAACAAGAAAAATTCTACAAGGATAAGGAAGGAAGTGGAACAATCTTGGTGAGCAAGTCAAATCCATTGAAGGAAAGGAAAATCTAACTAGAAGATTTTTTTTGAAGGAATTTGATTGCCACTAGGAAGTTGAAACCTACATAGAAAAGAATTAATGTCTTATGCCTATAAATAGAGGATTACCAAGAGAGTTTAGGGACTTGTCTACAAACTTTTCTCTCTATAATTATTTGGTGTTTTCAAGGTCATGTGTAACTAAATTTCTGTTCTTGGATTAAGGTGTACGGAAGCCTCGGAAGTATTACACTATGAGATCTAATTGATTTTAATTGTTCAATTATTATTTTGAGTATTGATTATTCTTCTGTGCTTGAATTCTATGATTGATATATTTAATAGCTAGGATGCATACTAGTTTATTAAGTGTTGAAATCTACTGCTAAATTAGATATCAAATCCGTAATTGTTTGGTCACTCTAATTTGTGAAGCAACTAAGGTTAATAATTGACTGCAGATCACGAGATTATTATATCTTAGGAAGAATACTCAACTAAATTAAATGCAACCGCTTGTGCTTGTGTTGTTTAGCTTCATCGGTTTTTCTAATTCTTAAAGCATCTACTAGATTAAACTTTTAGCACTTGTCTGAAGTTGTTTAGTAGTTAGGGTTATTTAGATCGCTTGTTTCTATCTAACTAAAATTAAGGAAAGACACAGAATAATTCAGAATGGTGAATTGATTCTAACGGTGAATATTCAAAATAATAATTGATTATGCTTGAGTCAATGATCAGTGTAAGTTTCTGAGGTGGAAGTTGATTTAATCCAAGATTTGTTTTTTCTGATTTACTTTAATAAATTATTTTGCATTATTTTTAGTTTACTTTAATAATTACATTCAAAACCCCCTTTTCTGGTATACAAAATATAAAAATAGATTAATCATTCTCTGTGGGATCGACTCTTGCTTGCATTACTGCATAAATATTTTTCGCAGTAAGGTTTTATTTTTGGTTGCCTGCGACAGCACACCAGAGTCTAACTAATATTCAAAAGAGAGAGCATTCAAAACAAACTACGGGTTGAGTTCCATTGAATCTTAGAATTGAAGAATTAGCTCATAATAGCTTTGAATAACATCATATTCAGATTATAGTACATAGCTTTGGAATTACAAAATAGAAACGAAATACTAAAAGTTAGAATGATAAAACCCCTCTTTGGATTGATTCACAAATTGATGCTTGTTGGTATCCTTCTCTCTAGCTTTCCTTCTCAATAATGTAATCTTCAGCTTCTTGGTGATGTTATGGTGTTCTTTGTTTTCCTTTGTTCTTCTTGTTCTTAGCTCAAACCCTAGCTCCCAATGTGTATAGCAAAGCTTGGATAAACTGAATATCACTCCCTGGATGCCTAATACACTGATTAATCTCTCTCCACTAGTCACCATCGTGCTCTTGAATTTGCTCCAATGAACACCCACTATTAGCACACAAGACAAAGCCAGCCGCTCAATAATCCCGACGAGCTCGCCCCGGCGGCCAAAAAGGCTTGAACCTGCCGCCCCGGCGGTGGACCACACTGCAGGAAATGCTCATTTGCCCCTGAAGTCCTCAAATTCCACAATTTCTCATCTATAATCGTATCCTACGAAACAATGCAATACAAGTAAAATACAACTAAAAACACTAAAAGATAGCAAAGAATTGAGCCTAAAAGATAACTAATTCGTAGGTATAAAACCCACTCATCAACTTCCTGCACACAAACCACACAGCACAATGACACTCTGCACCAGCTGCTTCCCCATGGCATGGATTTGCTTAGCAAGGCTATTAACATGTGCAGATAATGCAGTTGCTGTGTCTACCTCATACATACCGGCCACTTTACTCAGCATTTTCCTCTCCGTGGGCCATTGATAATTATTTGCTACCATAATTTCCAATAGCTCATAAGCTTGGTCACATGTCCTTTCCATAAATGCTCCTCCAGATGCAGCATCAATACTTGATCTGGTATGCCCTGATACCCCGTTGTAGAAAGTCTCCACTAATAGCCAATTCGGCAGGCTATGGTAAGGACACTTTCTTAACAGGTCCTTGTATCTTTCTCATGATAAAGAGTCTCAGCATCTAATTGTGAGAAAGACAAGATGTTATTTCTGAGTTTAGTAGTTTTCGTTGGCGGGAAGAACTTTGCCACGAATTTCTGGGCCAAATCAGCCCATGTGGTAATTGAGCCCGAGGGGAGCGAGTGCAACCAACTCTTAGCCTTATCCCGTAGGGTAAAAGGAAACAGTCTGAGCTTGATTGTGTCTTCGGTCACTCCGGTGTATCTGAAGGTGTCACATATCTCCACAAAGTTGACTACATGATCATTGGGGTCATTATTCGGCATTCCCCCAAACTATAAATTATTTTGGATCATTTGAATCGTGTCTGGCTTAATTTCAAAGCTATTTGCTTCAATAACGGGCCTTTGAATACTTGCATGTAAATTTGTGACACGTGGTATTGCATACTCCCGTAGAGTTTTTTGAATTTCCTCGGCCATTATAGCTGGAGTAGGTATTTCCCTAGCTCTCTCTCTTCTCAGTCGTTTGAAAGTTCTGTCCACCTCAAGGTCAAGAGGTAATAAATCCTGATTCCTACGAGGTGGCATACACAGTCTAGAGTACCTGAGAGGATGATTAAATAGATAAATCAGTTTAAATCAAGATCGTTTTGAATTAGTATTAATATTGAAAGATAAATAATATTAAATCCCCGGCAACGGCGCCAAAAACGTGTTAGTAGTTTTCACAACCTATAAACTCGCGCAAGTATACGCAGTCTAACAAGTAGTATAGATAAAGTGGAGTGTCGAACCCACGAGGACAAAGTACTAAATATTCGCTCAAGTATTAAAATGTGTCTCTATGATCTTATCTAAACAATTGAATAAGAGTTGTGTGTTTTAAACTATAAGGTAAATGCAGTGAAATAGGGAAGCGAGTTGTAATAAAGATAACAAGCTAGGATTACAACTCCCCTAATGTCTCACCTAAGATTCCTAACTCTCCATTTAACTAACAAATCACAAGAATGGTCAACCGAGAACACAAGGTACACATAAGCCTCTTCCGATAGTCAAATGCATATCCCTTAGCTAGATAAATCACAATATTCCTATGGTGAAAATAACTAGACTAAGGGTCATTAATATTAATCTCAATGGTTGCACAAGGCAAATAGACATATTCCTATTCTATCATACAATTTATGCACTCAGTCCCTTGGGCAATGGTCATAACAAGTATTGTTATACTTAAGGAAAGGTATAACATCAATTTTTCAATATCAATTAATACCTAAATCAATTCCTATCTCAAGCAATTGATACATAAACATGAAATACAACAATCCATTCAGAACATGATTCATTATATAAATATGAGAGAAATTCATATTAAGTTAATCATTAGGTTACATTGCAATCCTAGAAATGTAATTAGTCCATAACTATAGAACTAATTAACATAGTCATACTGTTCAACATAATCAAAATTACACAAATGAATGAAAGATTTGAAGTGAGAAAACTCCTTTTCGGAAGTGTTCTTGATTCAACTCCTCTCCTTTGTGTGGCTGCCTCCTTCTTTCTCTAAGTCTCCAGATATCCTCTAAATGAGCAGCAGCTAGGTCATTTAAAGAAGGGCAGGTGGCTGGGCACCGGAGCTCGCGCTGCGGCGTGGGCCTTGCGCCTTGCCTTGGCGCTGCGGCATGAGCTCCTTGTCTTGGCCAAGATGGGTTCGCTGCAACGCCAATCCATGAAGGAATGGTCACGCTGTAGCATAGGTGGCTTGTGAGCTAGCGCCACAGCATGAGCTCCGTGCCTTGCCGTGGTGCTGCGGCGCGAGCTCCGTGTCTTTGGCCAGCTAGGGGTCCTTTTGACCCTTTTAGCCTCAAATGATAACAATCAAGCAATTAAAATTACACCAGAAGGTATGACAATCAAGCAATTTTTTAAGTGATCAGGAGTTCGATTCACAGGTATAAATCCCGCTCATCACTATGTCATGACAATTATTGATTTAATAATATGAAATACTATGCAGTTGTTACTGTAACAATTATTGAGTTAAAATACTATGTAATTGCTACTGTAACAATTATTGAATCAATAATTATAAAATACTGTGCAATACCGTATGCTACTGTGGAGTGTCGTGTGCTACTGTAGAGTATTGTGTGTTACTGTAGAGCACCGCGTGCTACTGTACTTTATCACCGGGTATTTAAACAGTTAAAAGTGATAGTACCATTAACATTTTTTATGAAAAAAGTTATTTTTGTCGTTTGGGTCCTTACCAGGAGGTAGGGACGGAGGGACCATAAGGCCCAGGTAACGATGAGATTTTGAAATTTTTTTAAGCCTATGAAATTTGACATTTTTACTTCAGGCCCACCAAGATTTATAAATAAATAGAATATATATATTGATACTTTTTTCAAAAATTATAAGAATGTACTTCTATTCTAAATATAAGAGTTATTTTTATTGATGTAAGTTAATTGAATAATGTTATGTATTGCAACTCCTTCGTTGCGAAACCTATATTGCAACATACGTGGTCCACTTACATTCCTTAAATTTCTACCCAACCATGTATTGCATTGGCCCCACTTTTGTCTTAGCCAATATCATACAAGAATTTGTTTCACAACACGATTCATCATAAAAAAAATTGCAACGTATAGCACCACTAAAGTTAATTTGTAATATAGTCAATTCATAAATTTATTGTTCTTCTCATTTTTTTAGTTATCGTTATACAAATATCAAATTTGATCATTTCTCCTCACTCTACTTTGTGTATTACAAATGGTGCATATGTACAACATACAAAAAAAATTTCTTTTTCAACCAATAAGTATTAAAATATTTACAAAATTTGGACCAGAGACGATACTCTTAGACATCAGTAAATTATTCATGATCTTATAGTATTATGTCTCGTCCTCCCCCCCTAAAAAAAATTCCTAGCTTCGTCCCTGCCAGGAGGGCAATCTTCTTTTATGACCTTCACATCATGTTCGACCCGAGAATCGAGACATTGCTTGCCAAACTTCAAATCTTTTTCTCTCTCAAGGATATCAGTGTACTCTTTCCAAGCGTCTTAAGGGGTACTTGAATGCGACATGCCACCAAAATGCCTTGTCGTACAGAGGCTGACATGCTTCCTTCCGACCGCGTCCTTCCTACCAATCTATATCTATATATCTATACATATATAATAAGACAAAACATAATTTTTTTGTCTTCGTCTTTAATATATGCCTAGAATTTAACTACTATTAAAATACTTTTTAAAGTCTTCCTAATTTTATTTTATTTATTTTAAATAGGCCTAGAATTTATCTACAATTAAAACAGTTTTTAATGTGCAAAGTAAGATGGAGAAAAAAAAAGAGGAAAAGTACTAGTTTTAGGCTTATACTCAACTTCGAATTCTAAGGAACTATTCATTGAAATTATAAGAAAACAAATCATGAATAAATAATAATTAATGTTAACTAATATATTATAAAATATATTAAGGATTAAACTTTAGTTACTAATTCTATTTCATATAGGAGATTTTTAGTTAATTAATATAAGATCAATTCTAAATTATATATTAGTGAATAAAATTTGGTTAACTAATTTTAAAACTAAAAATCATAATAGTAACTCATTGTTTTACTATAATTCTATTCCTAAATAACTATATAATACAAATATTAAAAATATATTATGACTAAATAGTAATTAGCATTGAAAAACTTAATATGTATATCAAAATGAATTAATGCATTTTTGTCATTATAGTAACTTAATATTCTACAATAATTTTATTCTTTATAAGATTCATTTAGCTCATTAAAAATACTATTTCATCTTTTCGAGCAAAGTTTGTAGATATTCTAATAGCAGTAGTAAGTTAATTTGTAAAATTTTAAAAAATATTTTATAGTCATTACATATATAAAATTAATGAATAAGAAATTCAAAATTATGCTATTTGAAAAATAAATCCGTGCTTCACACAGGGCACTTAGTTAGCACATATATAATAAGGCAAAACTTGATATTTTGGTCTTCATCTTTGGTATAGGCCTAGAATTTAACTACTACTAAAACACTTTTTAAATTCTTCCTAATTTTATTTTATTTACTTTAAATAGGCATAGAATTTAACTACAATTAAAATTCTTTTTAATGTGTAGAGATTGAAGGAGAAAAGAAACGAGGGAAAATACTTTTTTAAAAATATTGCACACTTATAGTTTTACTCAATTTTGAACTCTAAATAATTATGCATTGAAAATATTAGAAAAAATATTATGAGTAAATAATAACTAATATCAATAAATATACTCTAGTTCAAATAGGAGATCTTTAGTTAAATAATATTATAAAATCAATACTAACTTATATTAGTGAGTAAAATTTAGTTAAATAATTTTAAAACTAAAAATCGTAATGATAACTTATTGTTGTAAGGTTTTACAACAATTCTATTCCCAAATAACTATATTTAAAAAATATATAAAAATATATTATGACTAAATAGTGAACAATATTAAAAAAACCTTAACATATATATAAAAATAAATTAATGCATGTTAAACTTTAGTTTTTAATTTTATCATAATATAGTAACTTAGTATTCTACAACAATATTGTTCCTTAATTAATTATAAGATTCATGTAGCTCATTAATCTTATAATTTTGTCTTTTTGAGCAAAGTTTGTAGACATTCTAATAGCAATAGTAAGATAATTTATGAAATTTTAAAAAATATTTATAATCATTAAAAATATTTATAATCATTATATATAAAATTAATAAAAATTTTAAAAATATGCTATTTGAAGTGCTTCGCAAGGGATACTTAGCTAGTCTATATATATATATATTAAGACAAAACTTATTTATTTATTTTTTGTCTTCGTCGTATGGTTTTGTTTCTCCCTAAAATTTAACTAGAATCAAAACTCTATATATGATCATGTAAGAGTAACTTATTATTTTACAATAAATATATTTCGTATAGGAGTCTTTAGTTAATTAATCATACAAATCATGTCTTGAATTTTACTTTTTAAGTTTTCACTCAATATTGGACTCTAAATAACTATATATTAAGAATATGGAAAAAAAATATTGTTGGTACCCAAAAATGGTCACTGCCATATAAGCTCTGGGTACATAGACAACTAGACAGTTTGAATATTTGACCAACAGATTATGGGTCCCACATGTACACGTGGAAGGGGTTAAGTCACCCTTTGATAGGCATAATGGACTCCAATGAGGAATGACTAAGCAAGTGAGTTAGGCCTAAGAAATTGTGAATAGATATTAATATGATAAAGCCCATGAACTTGATGTTGGGGCTCCATCCCCAAGACACGAACCTATGGGGCACTCCCCATAGGTGATGGAATGGTTGGGCTTGAACCCAAGACACGGGCCCATAGGTTAGATATATCTCCATGGGTGATTGAATCCAGGCAAGAGCTTGTCCTCGGAAAACGTTAAACTTGGGCAATGCTCCTTCACTAAGAATATATGGAACCCACATATAATAGGCAAATCCCATCCTAGGAAAAGAAACAAGGTCAAAGGGCCTCTGTTATCTCTCAAAGATCTGGTTAAAGGTACATTCAGGAAAGAGTTATTAGTTCTAGAGTGGTTCTTGAGTATGTGAAGGTAAACACTTATCATATCCCAAGTGGCAAGCCACTAGACCAATTTAAGGCTAAGAGTGATAATAAAGGGTTGGCTTGGTGACTAGGAAGGAAAGGGTAGCTTTGTCGGGAAATATTCTTTCTGTCGGGGAATATTATATTCGGTACCATACGACGGCACCGAAATGACAATATTGTCAACGATAGTGGGCCCCATTATCGGATACTGAAAATGACAGTATTTGTCAACAGTATTATCACCTGCAACTGTTGAAATACCCGGTAATAAAAAAACAGTAAAACGCGTTATTCCACAGTAATACGCGGTATTTCACAAGCACACGGTGTTGCACAGTATTTTATATTATTGATTCAATAATTGATAAAGTAGCTATTGCACAGTATTTTGATTCAATAATTGTTACAGTAGCATCTGCATAATACTTTTTATTATTTGTCATGATACTGTAACTCATATTATTTGATATGATATTTAGCATTATTGACAATGTCTAGAAATTCTGTCAAGGAAAACGGTTATTTAATTACGCGCCGTTTATACGGAAGGCCCCCTTTTTCCTGGGAATGATCTGGTTGTCAATATTATAAGTCTATAATATTAACGGTGAATAATTGTTGAAAGTCTGAAATAGTGTTGATTAAAAATACGCGAAGCGTTTGTTGTAAGTTAACTTATATTTCTGTGGGACCCACACTTTATTCCGTGGGACCCATAACTATTTGATCGGTGGGACCCACAAATTATTTTCGTAGAATAATTTCTTCAGATTTTATTTTTTTTCATGGGACCCACATGACATTCAATAGTAATTACCGTCAGTAAATAGTTAATTCAATTTTTATTTTACCTTAGGGTTAAAAGCCTAAGTGAAAGCATATTCTAAGAATATATTATGGTATAAAGTATATTAAAAAAATATGCCAAGGGTATAAGAGTAATAAACCAAGAAAATTTAGGAAAAAGACTAAAATGCCCTCACCTTAATTTTTCTATAAATAGGGAGGGTTCGCTTAAGAAATCTTCACACTTTCATTGCCTATACTTCCTCTCTCTCTCTAAATTCTTAAGTTCTCTTAGTGTGCTAGGCTATTGTGAGTATTTGTGAGAATACTAGTATTATCCGAAGTTAGTAAACTTCATAGAAAGTAACATCCAGTCACTTGTTAACTAAGGTAGGGAATATCATTTCTTTCATACTCATATATAATATCATTTGCTTTCATGTTCGTAAGTGATATTATACTCATAAAGGTTGTTATTCATTCTGTATTAATTTGTGGGGATAACCTGTCCGTGCGGTATGACGCATGCTTGGTGAATATCCTTTTGTGTTCATTCCTTATTATTCTGTGGGAATAACCTGTATGTACGGAGTGTAGTTACCCTGGTGAATAACCATTTGTATTCATTCCTTATTAATCTGTGGGTATAAACCTGTCCGTGCGGATTGACTCATGCCTGGTGAATAACCCTTTGGTATTCATTACTTATTAATCTTTTGTGGAAATAATCTATCTAACGCGGATTATCGCATGATGGGTGAAAAATCCATTTGCAGTTTCATATATTATGTTATACTCGTATAAACGTATCATTTCTTTTGTACTCTTTAAGGGATATCTTTTTCTTTCACCATTTCTCCATTTATGATACGAAATCTTTGTTTGTTTCCAAAACCTTATTTTTTAAATGGTGAAAATCCCTGAAAATTAGTAGAATATCCTTAATAGTTTGTGCTTCATCTAATATCTTTTCACTTGAATCTTTCTATTTCGTTTTATACGTTATAGTTGAATCATGAAATAATTTCTTGAATATCATTCTTGAATTTGACTCCACAATTTGGTCATCGTGTTGGCAATTTGGTCAATCTTCAATACTGATTAAATTATAAATCTTTTCTTATCCTTAATCTCACTGTATCATTGTCATCATCCTCATCCGTATACTTAAATTGTGGTGATAGTTCTCTTTGGCCCGTAGTGCAAAGATGAACTGGCGTGACATGATTTTGACCAAACTGTGTATTGGTATAATCATGACTTTTGGTATTACAAACAAAGGCGTATGGTGAAAGTTTTCTTTGGCCCGTAGTGCAAAGATGAACTGGCATTTGGCATGATCATGACCGATGATGTTACAAATAAATATCTTTGGCACATAGTGCAAAGAGAGGTTGTTGAATATAAACTGTTGATTTGGATGTTCATAAACATGAACTATTGATTGGTGTTACAGGGATAAAACATTGGTGGTGATCCTTTATGATGGACTCCACGGCACGCTTGCGTGAGGTGGTCGTCGCCCGGATCGTTTCTAACAAGTTGATAGGATGGATAGCTTGCAATACCTTAACCCCTCGCCTATATGTAGACGGTAATCTTGGTACAATTGCTTACAAATGAATTATGCGTAGGATGAACACCAACGACACCTCGACCCTTCACTTATATTGAAGCGGTAATCTTGGTACAATCAACGATTGATGTGGTAGAAGACGCCACACACAACTATGAATGGTTGTATGATAAGTCAATTATGAATCTCTCAACAAAACTAAGGAATACTTAGGAATTCTTCAAAGAACCACAAGTAGAGAAACAAACTCACAATAATATTGATAATGCTGAAAATTGGTGTGAAAACCATTACAACAATGATCTATTTATACTAAGCTAGAGAACAATCTAGAATTACACAAACCCTAAAAAACACCATTACATAAAACAAGGAACCTTGTTTTGGGAAAGGAAACAATTGGTGGAAAACACCATTACTTAAAAACATGGAACCTTGTTTTAGGAAAGGGAACAATTGGTGGAAAATACCATTACTTAAAACATGGAACCTTGTTTTAGGGAAGGGAACAATTGGTGGAAAACACCATTACTTAAAACATGGAACCTTGTTTTAGGAAAGGGAACAATTGGTGGAAAACACATTACTTAAAACATGGAACCTTGTTTTAGGGAAGGGAACAATTGGTGGAAAACACCATTACCTAAAACATGGAACCCTGTTTTGGAGAAGGAATACCGCAATCCAAGAATGTCAGTTTTTAGCAACAGTGAAGTCTATTGCGGTGCTTTGGGTACACTTGCTATCAATGTGTTTATGATCTTCGTGTACTTGTATCTCGTCTCTACGTTCTCCGTACTTGTTCTAACATTGTTCCATAATTCATGAATCATCCCGTTAAGTCCTTTTTTGAGGCGTTTACCCCAAGTCCTCGTAATGGGTCCAAGTAGTATATGCAATGGATCCACTTGGGTTTCGTCATGGGCTTCTAAACTAAGGATGTCCTCATCATACCTCTCCTCTTGAAAAGGATTTGTCCTCAAATCTTCACCTACATCAAACAAACTTAGATCAGAAATATTGAAAGTTGCACTAACAGTATACTCACCGGGTAAATCCAATTTGTAAGCATTGTTGTTAATGCGTTCAAGCACTTGAAATGGACCATCTCCTCTTGGAAGTAGTTTCGAATGCCTTTGATCAGGAAATCTTTCCTTACGCAAGTGTAGCCACACCCAATCTCCGGGTTCGAAGATTACTTGACGCCGACCCTTGTTGACCTGTTTGGCATATTGGTCCGTCCTCTTCTCAATGTTGAGTCTTGTCTTCTCATGTATCTGCTTAACAAAATCAGCTTTGTTTTTGCCATCCATGTTAGTATACTCAGAAACAGGCAATGGTGATAAATCCAATGGTGTTAAAGGATTAAAGCTATACACAATTTCAAAAGGTGAGAATTTAGTAGCAGAGTGAACAGACCTATTATAAGCAAACTCAACATGTGGTAGACATTCTTCCCAAAGCTTAATATTCTTTTTAATGATAGCTCTCAATAATGCAGATAGAGTTCTATTTACTACTTCCGTTTGACCATCTGTTTATGGATGACAAGTAGTTGAAAACAACAGTTTAGTTCCTAATTTACACCACAATGTCTTCCAAAAATAGCTCAAGAATTTAGCATCTCTATCTGAAACAATTGTTCGAGGCATGCCATGCAAACGCACAATATCTCTAAAGAATAAATCAGCAACATGGGATGCATCGTCAGTTTTGTGGCATGGGATAAAATGTGCCATTTTTGAAAACCTATCCACGACCACAAATATAGAATAATGACCATGCTTAGATCTAGGTAAACCCAATACAAAGTCTATAGACAAGTCAATCCAAGGTTCACTCGAAATAGGCAATGGTGTCTATAACCCATGGGGTTGAACACGAGATTTAGCTTGACGACATGTAATGCATCTATCACAAATTCTTTGCACATCTCGTTTCATATGGGGCCAATAGAAATGTTCTTTTATAACAGATAAAGTCTTATCAACACCAAAATGTCCCATCAAACCACCTCCATGTGATTCTCGAACCAATAATTCACGTAAAGAACATGCAGGTATACATAATCGATTTTCACGAAACAAGAATCCATCCATCTTGAAGTATTTACCTACAGCATTCTTTTCATAATTTTTAAACTCTTCACAGAAATCATGGTCATTATCATATAATTCTTTGATTTATTCAAAACCAAGTAATTTTGTGTCAAGAGTATTTAACAACACATACCTTCGCGAAAGAGCATCGGCCACGACATTTTCCTTACCTTGCTTATAACGAATGACGTATGAAAATGTCTCGATGAACTCCATCCATCGTGCATGTCTCTTGTTCAACTTGTGTTGGCCTTTCAAATATTTCAATGATTCATGATCTGTGTGAATTACAAATTTCTTAGGCCAAAGGTAATGTTGCCAACTCTCCAATGATCGAACTAAGGCATATAACTCCTTGTTACAGGTAGGATAGTTCAAAGCTGCTCCACTCAATTTTTCACTGAAATATGCCACTGATTTTCCTTCTTGCATCAATACAGCACCAATGCCTAAACCTGAAGCATCACATTCAATTTCAAAGGTTTTAGTGAAATTAGGCAATACAAGTAAAGGAGCGTTAGTTAATTTTTCTTTAATCAAATTAAACGCCTTTTCCTGTGCATCACCCCACTTGAATCCTACACTCTTTTTGATTACTTCGGTGAGTGGTGTTGTGATTTCGCTGAAGTTTCTTACAAACCATCTATAGAAACTTGTGAGTCCATGAAAGCTACGAACTTGACTGACATTCGTAGGAGTTGGCCATTCTCGGATTGCTCGTATCTTCTCATCGTCAACCTATACTCCCTGTGTACTGACAACAAAACCAAGAAACACAACTCGATCCATACAAAATGTGCATTTATCCATATTAGCATATAATTTTTCTTTTCGAAGCACATCTAGAACAGATTTTATATGCAATGCATGCTCAACTAAATCCTTGTTGTAGATCAAGATATCATCAAAGTAGACAACTACAAATTTCCCAATGAAGGGACGCAAAATATGGTTCATTAATCTCATGAACGTGCTAGGAGCATTAGTTAAACCAAAAGGTAAGACTAACCACTCATATAACCCATATTTTGTTTTAAAAGCGGTTTTCCATTCATCTCCCTCATGCATTCTAATCTGATGATAACCACTCTTCAAATCAATTTTAGAAAATACACAAGATCCATGCAATTCATCTAACATATCATCTAACCTAGGAATGGGATGTCGATACTTTACCGTGATGTTATTTACCGCTCGACAATCAATGCACATACGCCACTTCCCATCCTTTTTAGGCACTAAAATAACTAGAACCGCACATGGACTCATGCTTTCCCTTACGAACCCCTTGTCCATTAGCTCGTCAACTTGCCTTTGCAATTCCTTTGTTTCCTCGGGATTGCTTCGGTATGTCGGGCGGTTTGGAATGGTCGCGCCAGGGACAAAGTCAATTTGATGCTCAATTCCCCGAATTGGTGGTAATCCTTGTGGAAGTTCCTCGGGAAATACATCCTGATAATCCTGTAAAAGAGCAGAAACAACACTAGGCAAAGAAGGATTATTAGCGTTAGTATTTAAAAGTGCCTCCTTATACCGAAGTATAATCATTGGCTTTTTAGAATCCAAAGCTCGCCTTACATCACTCCTTTTTACAAAAATCTTTGTTTTTCTCTCTTCTCCTTTCTTTTTTTCTTTCTCTTTTGTTTTTTTGTTTTCATGATCTCTCTGTAAATGCATTTGATCCTCATGCACCTGTTTTGGTGACATAGGACACAAGGTAACTTTCCTTTGATTGTGAACAAAAGAGTACTCATTAGTAAAACCATCGTGTTTTACTCGCCGATCGAACTGCCAAGGTCTCCCAAGTAGTAAGTGACCTGCCTGTATAGGAACTACATCACATAGAATCTCATCGACATACTTCCCAATTGTAAACGGAACTGATACTTGCTTGGTTACTTTGATGTCGCCGCTGTCATTGAGCCACTGCAATCGGTATGGATGAGGATGTTTTGAAGTTGTAAGTCCCAATTTCTCCACCATAGTGATACTTGCAACATTTGTACAGCTCCCACCATCAATCACGACACAACAGATCTTACCATTTACCATGCATCTAGTATGAAACAGATTTTCCCTTTGTTCACTGCTTTCTTCTTTTACCTGTGATGAGTGGGTTTTATACCTACGAATCAGGTCTTGTTAGACTTAATTATTGTGGTTTTTAAGTGTTTTTAGTATTATTTTATTCATTTTTGTGTTTGTTTATTGTAGGATTGGAGCTGAAGGGGCAAAAGGATAAATTTGGAGCTTAAAGGACACTTGATGGCATTTTTGTAAATATGAGGACATGACCTAGCGCCAGAGGCGCTAGGATTAGTACTAAGCTAGCGCCAGAGGCGCTAGGTCACGAGACTTGATGCTGAGTTGCGGCTGGAGGAGGAAAAAGAAGCCGATTTGGAAGAGGATTGAGATTATTATTGATCAGATTTAGAGAAGGAAACCTTAAGAGGGAACTTAGAGATTTTTATTATGATTATTCTACTTTTCTAGAGTTAGTTTTTGTGGAGTTTTACCGTGAATTATTATTGTTCAAGTGTTGGATATTGATGTGGGTTGAACTTTACTTTGGATTTTATTCTTCAATTGGGTTTGATCAATCTACTTCTTCTTACTTCAATTGATTATTTATTTTCCTATGTGTAGTTTTGATCCCATAATGGCATTTGGTTCAGTCATGAACTAATCTCCATTATGGGATTCTAACGGATTTTAATATGTAGTCTAATTATAAGCTTGACTGTTAGATTGTTTTGCATATCATAAGGAATTTCTATCATGATTATTTTGCATGTATGAATGCTTGATCACCATTCATTCTTAGTGCTTGTATGGAATTGAAAAATAACATATAAGTATGGAATGTAGTCATGATAGCTTGCGAATATGAGGCTTAATTGGATAGCTTAATATTTTGCGAATCAGATAGAAATATATTGTTTCACCGTAAGAGTCAAAATAAGGGCTTATGCTTTAAATCAATATAATTGCAATATCACATAGAAATATAGTGATTTTGGTTATAGTGGTGATTACATGGTGTCTATTGAGTATGGATGTTATGTAAGTAGGTCATAATACATTGACAAATGGTTATGTCTATTTTAGTGTCCTTGGCTACTTTTCTGTGATATGTGAACTTACTAGCATGATAGTGGTAGTTAGATGAACTATTAAATGAAGTTAGGATCCCATTAATTCCAAGTTTGATATATTCTGTTAGTATTTGCATCTTTAGTTGTTAATTGATTTAGAAATAATTCTGTCAACACAGTCAAGTTATTAGTTTAGGCAAATAAATATAGTGATAGGACTGATGCGTAGTAATTTAATTTAGCACTTTCTCTATGGGACGATACTCTATTTCCTCTGTATTACTTGTTGGCCACGTATACTTGCGTGAGTTAGAGCTCTTTTACTAAAGATTAAAAAAGAAGCAACAAGTTTTTGGCGCCGTTGCCGGGGAAAGGCGTTTAATTTTGATTATTATCATCAGTTTTAAGCTATATTGTTTGACTTAGACAAATCTAATCTTTTCTCATTACTATTTTTATTTCTGTTTTGGTTTCAGGTACCTGTAGAATTTTTATGCACACACGATCATCCAACTCAGAATTGACACCAGCACGGGATAATATTGACGGCAGAGGTTGGAAAGCAAGAGTGCGTAGAAATTTACAAGCACAGTTGGAAGGAACTATTCCGAATATGGCGGAAGAACAAAGAGGAGCGAAGAGAGGAGCATAAAGCTTTGCGGGACTATTCTATGCCGAATATTAATGAACTGCAGTCTAGCATAGTCAGACCGACAATAGCAGCAAATACCTTTGAGATAAAACCGGGAACCATTCAAATGGTGCAGAATTCGGTTCAGTTTGGGGGTGCTGCTACAGACGATCCTGATGAGCATCTATTGCGCTTCATTGAAATATGCGATACATTTAGGTACAATGGGGTGACGGAGGATGCTATCCGACTAAGACTATTTCCATTCTCATTAAGGGATAGAGTGAGAAGTTGGCTTCATTCTTTGCCTTCAGGATCAATTACTACATGGGAGGACGTAGCACAGAAGTTCTTAGCCAAGTTTTTCCCCATGGCAAAAACTGCGAATATGAGGACAGCAATCTCTCAGTTCGAGCAACAACAGGGTGAATCCTTATACGAGGCCTGGGATAGATATAAGGAGATGCTAAGGAAGTGTCCGCACTATGGGATGCTAGATTGGATGGTGATCAACACATTTTATAATGGATTGGGATGGCAGTCGAGACAGATGGTAGATGCAGCTGCAGGTGGAGCTTTAGGGGCGAAGAGCTATGACGAAGCTTATAACCTTATTGAGACTATGGTAGCGAATGATTTTCAAAACCGTATAGCCAGAATGTCACAGCCCAGAGTTGTAGGTTTGTTGGAAGTGGATGCTATTACTCAGTTATCTGCACAGATGGCGGCTATGGCGAAGAAAATAGAGTCGTTGTCAGAAAGCAAAGTCAAGTCAGTTGCCTTCATATGCGAGATTTGTGCGGGGTCACACTCAACAGATCAATGTGCTATCAGCTCGGAGTCGGTGCAGTATGTGAACAGTTATAAGAAAGACCAAGGACAGTTTCAGAACACATACAACCCCAACAACCGCAATCATCCAAACTTTAGTTGGTCAAATAATCAAGGAAATCAGCAACAACAGTTTCAGCAGAATCAACAGTTTCCATCTCAGCCAGCGCAGCAACAGTTTGCTCCACGACCACCTTTTCCACCGGGATTTTCTCAACAACAACAACATCAGACTCCAAACGCACCTCAGCAAGAAAATAAATCAGAAATGGAGGAGATGATGTTAAAGTACATGGCAAATACGGAGGTGATGATCAAAAGCCAGGCAGTGGCTATTAAAAATCTGGGAACTCAAATGGGGCAAATGGCGAATATGCTTAACAGCAAGCCCCAGGGTTCATTTCCAAGTAACACAGAGGCAAATCCACGGAGAGAGGGTAAGGAACAATGTCAGGCCATTACACTCAGATCGGGAAAGCAATATTCAGGAAATGCACCAGACACAGCAGCACCGAGTTTACAAGGGGATGACATTGGGATAGAAACTGAGACAGAAATTGAAGCTGAACAGAAAGAGATGAAGGATGAGTCCGAGTCGCAGCAAGTAGAGAAGGAGAAAGCGAGTTCAGATAAGAAGCCTGTGAATACAGTACCACAAGTTCACCCTCAAGTTCCGTATCCGCAGAGATTGAACTAGCAGAGGGACGATAAACAGTTCAGAAAGTTTTTGGAGGTTTTTAAGAAACTGCAGATCAACATACCTTTCGCGGAGGCATTGGAACAAATGCCAAGTTATGCAAAGTTCATGAAGGGTATATTGTCAAGGAAGAGAAAATTAGACGAATTTGAGACAGTGGCCTTGACGGAGGAATGCAGTGTAGTGCTTCAGCATAAACTACCTCCAAAGCTGAAAGATCCGGGCAGTTTCACTATTCCATGTACAATCGGAAAGATGAGCTTCGATAAATGTTTGTGTGATCTTGGGGCAAGTATCAACCTGATGCCTTTGTCTGTATTTAGTCAGTTGGGACTACCGGAACCAAGGCCAACAAATATTTCCCTACAGCTAGCTGATAGATCTATCACATATCCACGGGGGATAGTGGAGGACGTACTGGTGAAAGTGGATAAATTTATCTTTCCGGCGGACTTCATCATTCTGGATTATGAGGAAGACAAAAATATACCAATCATACTAGGGAGACCATTCCTAGCCACGGGGAGGACTTTGATAGACATGCAGAAAGGGGAGCTTACAATGCGTGTACATGATCAGGAGGTGACGTTTAACGTCTTCAAGGAAATGAAGCTCCCAACCGATGAAGAAGAATGCTTCAGAGTAGACTTGTGGATAGTATAGTGCATGATGAAGTTGAGAGTTTGTTGGGCTATGAACCACTGCAGAGAGTGATTGCTGAAAATTCAGATTTGGAGGATGAAGAATGTGCCGAACTTGTGCAATATCTGGATACCACCCCCAAATTTAGAAAATTCAGAACACCTATCGAGCCACTTACGAAAGCGGGAAAAACATCGGTAAAGTTGAAACCATCTCTTGAGACACCTCCCGAACTTGAACTTAAACCACTTCCAGAACATCTCAGGTACGCATTTTTAAATAAAGATTTAAAGCTACCTGTGATTATTTCTTCTGCACTAACATCTTTTCAAGAGGAAAAACTGCTACGAGTGCTTAGAGAGTTTAAATCAGCTATTGGATGGACCATAGCCGATATCAAGGGGATAAGCCCTTCTTTTTGCATGCATAAGATCCTACTGGAAGATGGTAGCAAGCCGACAGTTGAACAACAAAGAAGGCTCAATCCTATAATGAAAGAAGTGGTTAAGAAAAAGATTCTGAAATGGCTGGATGCGGGAATAATCTACCCAATTTCGGACAGTTCATGGGTGAGCCCTGTGCAGTGCGTACCAAAGAAGGGTGGAATGACCGTTGTCACCAATGAGAATAACGAGCTGATCCCAACGCGAACAGTAACAGGGTGGAGAATCTGCATGGACTACCACAAGCTTAACAAAGCTACAAGGAAGGACCATTTTCTACTTCCGTTTATCAATCAGATGTTGGACAGACTGGCGGGTCATGAGTATTATTGCCTTCTGGACGGGTATTCAGGCTACAATCAGATTATGATAGCTCCAGAAGACCAGGAAAAGACTACTTTTACATGTCCATACGGCACTTTTGCCTTCAGAAGGATGTCTTTCGGGTTGTGCAATGCTCCAGCTACCTTTCAGAGATGTATGACAGTAATTTTTTCAGACATGATCGAACAGAATGTGGAGGTATTCATGGACGATTTCTCGGTATTTGGTGATTCTTTCGATTTATGCCTTGAAAATTTGGTAATGGTTTTAAAGAGATGTGTTGAAACAAATCTGGTACTGAATTGGGAGAAGTGCCATTTTATGGTACAAGAAGGAATCATACTGGGGCACAAAGTTTCAAAGAAAGGAATTGAGGTGGACAGGGCAAAGCTGGAAACGATTGAGAATTTACCTCCACCTACGTCTGTAAGAGGTGTCCGC
This sequence comes from Aralia elata, assembly GCA_034770075.1. Taxonomy (NCBI): domain Eukaryota; kingdom Viridiplantae; phylum Streptophyta; class Magnoliopsida; order Apiales; family Araliaceae; genus Aralia; species Aralia elata. The sequence continues at coordinate 351,308 of JAVJAP010000337.1, read as the reverse complement.
AGCTTTCTTGGACATGCAGGCTTCTACCGCAGATTCATCAAGGACTTCTCCAAGATAACTAAACCATTGTGCAGTTTATTGGAGAAGGATGCACAGTTTAAATTCGATGAGGCTTGCATGAGGGCTTTTGAGCACTTAAAGAGAAAATTAACTTCAGCACTAGTTATCACAGCACCAGATTGGGCATTGCCGTTTGAGCTGATGTGTGATGCCAGTGATTACGCAGTAGAGGTTGTTTTGGGGCAAAGGAAGGAGAAGATGTTTCATATGATATACTATGCCAGGAAGACCCTTACGGATGCACAATTAAATTACACCACCACAGAAAAAGAGTTATTGGCAGTGGTGTATGCCTTTGATAAATTTCGGTCATATTTGATAGGCACAAAGGTGATAGTGTATACGGATCACTCGGCAATTCGACATCTAGTGTCAAAGAAGGATGCAAAGCCCAGATTGATCAGATGGATATTGTTATTGCAGGAGTTTGATTTGGAGATCAAGGACAGAAAGGGGACCAAAAACCAAGTGGCAGACCACTTATCTCGACTAGAGCAGCAGGAAAGGAAGATAGACGGCACAGTTGAAATTAATGAATCCTTTCCAGATGAGCAGTTGTTTGTGGTGCAAGGGGAAGTGTCATGGTTTGCAGACTACGCGAATTATTTGGTGAGTAAGATGATACCTTCTGACTTGGTGGGGCATCAAAAGAAAAAGTTCCTGCATGATGTTAAATGGTATATACGGGATGAACCGTATTTGTTTAAACAATGTGCGGATCAAATGATAAGAAGATGTATCCCATATAGTGAGACCGAGGGGATTTTACAGGATTGCCATTCTTCTGTATATGGAGGACATTATGGAGGAGAGAGAACAGCGGCTAGAGTACTACAAGCAGGATTCTACTGGCCGACAATTTTTAAAGATGCTTACAGTTTTGTTCAGCAGTGCGATAGATGTCAGAGAGTGGGTAATATTTCAAAGAGGAATGAAATGCCTTTGAATACAATCCTCGAAGTAGAAGTTTTCGACGTGTGGGGGATTGATTTCATGGGCCCTTTTGTGTCTTCGTGCAGTAATCTCTACATCTTGCTAGCAGTTGACTATGTGTCGAAATGGGTAGAAGTGGCAGCACTCCTAACAAATGATGCCAAGGTAGTCCTAAAGTTTTTACATCGAAGTATCTTCACTAGATTTGGGACTCCGAGGGCTATTATTAGTGATGAAGGTAGTCACTTCTGTAACAGGCAGTTCACAGCTTTGTTGGCTAAGTATGGGGTGAACCATCGTATTGCTACAGCTTACCACCCACAGACGAACGGCCAAGCTAAAGTATCCAATCGGGAAGTTAAAAGAATCCTCGAAAAAATTATGAATCCGACGAGGAAGGATTGGTCTTTGAAGTTGGATGATGTTGTGTGGGCATATAGGACTGCGTACATAACTCCATTGGGCATGTCACCATTTCAGCTGGTTTATGGAAAAGCTTATCATCTCCCTATGGAGCTAGAGCACAAGGCGTATTGGGCAATTCGGAAGTTGAACTTTGATTCAACAGCTACAGGGGAGAAACGTTTACTCCAAATCAATGAGTTGGACGAATTTTGACTACGGGCTTATGAAAACTCGAAGTTGTATAAGGAGAAGGTGAAGAAATGGCATGATCGTAAGATCATAGAAAGAACATTTGAACCGGGACAAAGGGTTTTACTTTTCAACTCCAGACTTAAACTTTTTTCCCGGGAAGCTGAAATCAAGATGGTCAGGACCATTCACAGTGAAGACGGTCTTTCCGCATGGTGCGATTGAAGTATACGATAAATTCCCGGACCAGTCGTTCAAAGTGAATGGACAGAGGTTGAAGCATTACTTTGGGGATGAGGTGGACAGACAGAAAGTCACCTTAATCCTTTCTGAGACATGAGATTCAGAGACAGTCAAGCTAATTGACTATAACTTAGCGCTGTCTGGGAGGCAACCCAGAGTTTTAATTCGTTGTTTTATGTTTAGTCAATCATTTTGTAACCTCCTTGTTCTCCTTCTCTAGTTTTCATTCTCTACAACTAATATTGGACTTTGGGTTTATTTGGTTGCAGATATTCGCATGAAGAGGCTGAAAAATTGGCTAAGTAAGGTCCAAGCACCTACAGCGCTCAATTTAAGTCTGGGCAAGCGCTATAGTCGCTTCATTGCAGTAGCTAACCAAATGTCAAGCGCTTTAGGCGCTATGTTCAAGCTTGGCCAAGTGCTAGCGGCGCTGCATCACAGTGTGCGGTTAAAATTCAAGCGCCTGAAGCGCTCATTTTTCCCAAGGGTAAGCGCCTGAAGCGCTCATTTTTCCCAAGGGTAAGCGCCTGAAGCGCTGCATCACAGTAGCCACTCAAATTTCAAGCGCCTGAAGCGCTCTCCCTTTACAAAACCCAGCGCTTAGAGCGCTCAACCCGAAATTTAAAAAAAAAAAAAAAAAACCCTAGGCTACCCAAAATAGCATTTCATCTCTTTCTTTTCCCCAAGTCGGCAGCCTCTCTCATTAATTCACCATCCAAAATCGCCACTTCTCCTCTCCTTTCTCCATTGTTGCCGATTAATGCTACTTTCTCCCAACCAAGCACCAACAAATCATCAGCCACAATTCAACCCATTGCCGACACACATCTTTTGTAATCAAGGAACTTTATTTCATAGCCAAAAAGGATTGAAGATTCTACATATGGGTACTTTCAATTTCAAGTAAGTTTTACATTATTGAGCAATTAGAACTTAAAATTATTGGCTAGAGATTGAATTGCTAGTATTTCGAGTAAATTCTTGGTTTTGATTGAGAACCCAATTGAGTTTGTGTTGGCTTAATTGGGATTGGGTTAAAGCTTAAATTTCCTATCTATATGGTTTAAAATTGTGGGAGATTTCCTTGTTGCATGATTGGGCTATTCTAAGTTTGGGGGAACTATTATACAAGGGGTTTTTACAGTGTGCCTACCAAGTGTTCGACAGTTTGCCCCAACGAAGTTTCTAGTTGTTTTGGGTCTTGAAGTTGTTTAAGTGGTTACTAATGGCACCCAAAAGACATAGAGGGGAAAGCTCAGGTTCGTCAGCTGCTGTTAAGTACGATAAGAAAAAGTTTGTTAGCCCTCAAACGTCCGACAGGTATAAAAATTGGTCGTCAGGTAAGTCCCTAATTCCTGAGCGTGAGTTGCTACCTATTGAGCGGGTAGATGGGGAATTAGCTCAAATGATACGCAGCCGTAATTAAATGACATTTACAGCCCAACCTGAGCCAGCTGCAGTTGAAATTGTAAAGGAATTTTATGCCAATGCTAAAAAAGCTAATGGGAATCTAGTTATGGTTCGGGGTCAGGAAATAAATGTGGGGCGTAAAGCTATTAATGTGTATTATGGGTTACAAAAGATTCACAGTGATGGCTATACGAAATACATGCAACAGGATTTGGACTATTCTGAGATCATAGCTGCCCTCTGTGAGCCAGGGACAGAATGGAAGCTGACTGACCAACAAGAAGCTGTGCACTTCTCGTCATCCAAGTTGAGCAGATATGGAAAAGCGTGGCATGATTTTATATGTGCCAAGTTGATGTCGTGCCGCCATATGAGCGATGTAATTAATCAGCGGGCGGCGTTATTGTTTTGCATTGCCAACGGGAAGACAGTGGATATTGGGGAGGTAATTCATGAATCTATCGTGCACGCGCTTGAGGGTAGTACCACAGGTGGACTGCCTCATCCTTCCTTGATCATAGATTTGTGTCGTCGTGCTGGGGTCAAGTAGGATAAAGATGAACTTATGCAGGCCCCATTGCCTCCAATTGATCATGCTGCAATGGTACGGTACAGAGTATGGGGTGGAGGTGAATCGCACCCGAGGGGCTTAGGTTTCATTCTACCACAGCAGCAGCCGCAGGAACAGCCACCACCTGTTGAGGATCCGGTTCCAACCCCCACTGTAGTTGAGACTATCCGACAGGACCTTCGACACCATACTAGACGGATAGACCTAGTGGCAGGATCGATTCAGAGGGGTTTTGATCGAATGACTCGGCAGCAGAGTCGACTTGCTCAGCGCCAGGCAGAGATTTATGCGTATAATGTTAACTGTTCTACAGCCTTGGCGGATATGTTTGGGCGGTTGAATCCTTCAGCAGGACCATTCCAGTTTCCACCAGCTCCTCCTCTATCTATTTACCCACCACCTGACTCACCTCCTGATGCGGATGATGATGATGATGACGCTGCCGATGGCAGTGATGACGAGTAGTGTTTCATCAGGGGAGTCCTCTGTTCTTAATCTCTTCTTATTTTTCAATGAGGACATTGTCTTGTTCAGTTTGGGGGGTAGTTTTTTGTTTTCATGCATATAGATTGTTATGTTTCATTGTGTTTAGACTTGTTGCATGGTAGTTACATTGCATTTTAGGTTGTGTTATGCATCTAGTTTCATGAATTAAGCATAATTTGATATAGTGTCTAATGTGGCCAATGATAAGATTGGTTAGTTGGTTTTAACTTAAGAAGAATTGAAAACTAGTGCTTAGTGATGACGTTGATTATGAAGTGCAGTTTAACTTGTCTGAAACTCTTGTTAGCTAGGAAAGCACATAATCAATTATTTTGATCAATTTAATTCAAATTGTTGCATAATTTTCTTCTGGTGGAAGATTTGGGTTAAAACTTGATAATATCAGTGAAACGTCCATTAAATCAAAAACAGGCAAGAATCTAAGTTTGGGGGAATCTTGGGGTGTAAAAAAAAATTTGAAAATTTTGAACCTTTCTCAATTAAAGAATGGATCATGTGGTGGGTTGAGATGGAGCGTAAAATGCACTCACTCATAAACACATGGAACGAGATGGAGCGTAAAACGCATTCGTTCAAAAGAAAGTGAGATGGAGCATAAAATGCACTCATTAAAGAAAAACAATTGTTTGAATTCCTAAGGAAGGGTTTAAAAAGGATTTAAATGTGTTGAATAACCTTCGTGATACCCCTATGCTTAATGATTGCTTGAATCAGTTGAATTGGTTGTGTTCACAGGTTGAATTGAGTTAAAATTGAAAGTTTTCCTCTAAAAAGTTAATTATGTGATTGATTTGAATTGCGATTGATTAAAATGGTTGATATTCACACACGCACAACATGGGTGATAACAGGTGTAACTTAACTCATTGATTAAAGTTAGAAACTTTGCATTGGTTAGAGATTCTGCTTAAGTACTGTATGATATCTTTGAGGCCTGGTGTTGGATACTATGTTGGTTGATTGTTTAATTCGTATGCATGTTAGTTAATTTGCATTTGCATCATTGCATTGCTTGGGGACAAGCAATTGGTTAAGTTTGGGGGTATTTGATGAGTGGGTTTTATACCTACGAATCAGGTCTTGTTAGACTTAATTATTGTGGTCTTTAAGTGTTTTTAGTATTGTTTTATGCGTTTTTGTGTTTGTTTATTGTAGGATTGGAGCTAGAGGGGCAAAAGGGTAAATTTGGAGCTTAAAGGACACTTGATGGCATTTTTGTAAATATGAGGACATGACCTAGCGCCAGAGGCGCTAGGATTAGTACTAAGCTAGCGCCAGAGGCGCTAGGTCACGAGACTTGATGCTGAGTTGTGGCTGGAGGAGGAAAAAGAAGCCGATTTGGAAGAGGATTGAGATTATTATTGATCAGATTTAGAGAAGGAAACCTTAAGAGGGAACTTGGAGATTTTTATTATGATTATTCTACTTTTCTAGAGTTAGTTTTTGTGGAGTTTTACCGTGGATTATTATTGTTCAAGTGCTGGATATTGATGTGGGTTGAACTTTACTTTGGATTTTATTCTTTAATTGGGTTTGATCAATCTACTTCTTCTTACTTCAATTGATTATTTATTTTCCTATGTGTAGTTTTGATCCCATAATGGCTTTTGGTTCAATCATGAACTAATCTCCATTATGGGATTCTAACGGATTTTAATATGTAGTCTAATTATAAGCTTGACTGTTAGATTGTTTTGCATATCATAAGGAATTTCTATCATGATTGTTTTGCATGTATGAATGCTTGATCACCATTCGTTCTCAGTGCTTGTATGGAATTGAAAAATAACATATAAGTATGGAATGTAGTCATGATAGCTTGCGAATATGAGGCTTAATTGGATAGCTTAATATTTTGTGAATCAGATAGAAATATACTGTTTCACCGTAAGAGTCAAAATAAGGGCTTGTGCTTTAAATCAATATAATTGCAATATCACATAGAAATATAGTGATTTTGATTATAGTGGTGATTACATGGTGTCTATTGAGTATGGATGTTATGTAAGTAGGTCATAATACATTGACAAATGGTTATGTCTATTTTAGTGTCCTTGGCTACTTTTATGTGATATGTGAACTTACTAGCATGATAGTGGTAGTTAGATGAACTATTAAATGAAGTTAGGATCCCATTAATTCCAAGTTTGATATATTCCGTTAGTATTTGCATCTTTAGTTGTTAATTGATTTAGAAATAATTATGTCAACACAGTCAAGTCATTAGTTTAGGCAAATAAATATAGTGATAGGACTGATGTGTAGTAATTTAATTTAGCACTTTATCTGTGGGACGATACTCTATTTCCTCTGTATTACTTGTTGGCCACGTATACTTGCGTGAGTTAGAGCTCTTTTACTAAAGATTAAAAAAGAAGCAACAACCTGTGTACTAAGCATTCTTCGAGTAACCAACACTTCACCATGCATAGAAACCTCCCTATCTTCCTCCAATGATGGCATAGAGTCATTGTCACTATCTTCTTCATCGGTTTCCACTTCTCCATTATCAAGCAATAACATAGTTCTTTGATTTGGGCATTGATTTGCAATATGTCCCCTGCCTTAACATTTAAAGCATACAATATCTCGATTACAACTAGTAGAAGGTTGATTGGTTTTACCTTGCAATCCCTGAGTAGTCGTTCCTTGCTTGATTTCTGTTTTTGGTTTGAAAACAGTTGGTTTTTCCTCGCGTTTCACATTATTGGGCTTCCATGATGATCCTGTGGTAGGATTTATTCGCTGGCCACCTCTCCTCTTAAGCTGTTTTTCTATTTTGATAGCCATGTGCACCATATCTTCCAATACCACATAGTGTTGAGCTCCACCAAATCTGCAATTTTCCAATTTAACCCTGCTGAAAATCGGGCCATGGTTACCTCATTATCCTCGTCGATGTCAACCATAGATATTAACATCTCCATCTCCTTGAAGTAGTCCTCCACACTCTTACCTCCCTGTCTCAAGTTTTGCAAATTTCGAAACAGATCTCGGTAGTAGTGGCTTGGCACAAACCTCTTTTTCATTACAGCTTTCATTTCTGCCCAAGTCTCTATTGGACGCTCTCTACACCTCCTCCGGCTGGTCATCAATTGATCCCACCAAGTAACCGCATAATCTGAAAATTCTGTAGCGACAATTCTAACTTTCTTGAGATACGAGTAGTTGTGACAATCAAATATCCATTCCATTTTCTTCTCCCATTCTAAGTATGCCTCGGGATCACTCCTGCCTTGGAATGTGGGAATTTTCATTTTGATGCTATCGAGGTTGTTATCCTCTCGATTTCGGCCGCCTCTATCCCTTGCAAAATGTCTCTTAGGGATAAAGCCAGTTTCTCGATCTTCTTCCTCGCTAAATCTTTCATCATAGTAATTTGTCTCCTCTAGTCTAGCTTCCTTTTGTTGGGCTTTTCCCTTTGGGCGTCCACCCGGAGGGATTTGAGTTTGTTCCCCTCGAGTGTCACTCAATTGATCGATGCGATCATGCACTTGCTCCATAGTCATTCCTAACTGTCGGGAAAATTCTTTCATCATTGCCTCCATCATGAGTTTTGGGTCAAAATTCGATGTAGAAGGTTCATTTTCAATTGCTTTATCTCTTGCGTTAGACATATTTTCTGCAAAACAAAGGTTAGTAGAAAACAAGTTCTTCACCACTCCCTTACGTGTTTCGCTCAAACAATGTATTACACAAATATGAAACGCTCGTATATCACACTAATGGCTTTTACCATCTAGTAATCACTACTCTTGCATTTTTCCGCTCGTAGTTCTCTCTAATAGGTTCTTTTTGAATTCACACAAATATTACCTCAATTTTCCAATTTCAATCCAATAAGAACTTATCAAGAATACAATATAGAAGGTATAACTCTCGGAATACCAACAAGACTTCACAATCGTCAAATATGATTCTTTGTAAATGAAATCTCAATAATAGCAATCAACAATAATAATTTTCTGCAATATATTTTCTGCAGTTTTTTTTTTTGCAGTTTTTTTTTTGTGACTAAAATCCAACAATAAAAGTAAAGATAAGTAACTTGATAGGAACTTAGCTTTGATACCAAATGATGGACTCCACGGCATGCTTACGTGAGGTGGTCGTCGCCCAGATCGTTTCTAACAAGTTGATAGGATGGATAGCTTGCAACACCTTAACCCCTCGCCTATATGTAGACGGTAATCTTGGTACAATTGCTTGCAAATGAATTATGCGTAGGATGAACACCAACGACACCTCGACCCCTCGCTTATATTGAAGCGGTAATCTTGGTACAATCGACGATTGATGCGGTAGAAGACGCCACACACAACTATGAATGGTTTATGATAAGTCAATTATGAATCTCTCAAGAAAACTAAGGAATACTTAGGAATTCTTCAAAGAACCACAAGTAGAGAAACAAACTCACAATAATATTGATAATGCTGAAAATTGGTGTGAAAACCATTACAACAATGATCCTATTTATACTAAGCTAGAGAACAATCTAGAATTACACAAACCCTAAAAAACACCATTACATAAAACAAGGAACCTTGTTTTGAGAAAGGAAATAATTGGTGGAAAACACCATTACTTAAAACATGGAATCTTGTTTTAGGAAAGGGAACAATTGGTGGAAAACACCATTACTTAAAATATGGAATCTTGTTTTAGGGAAGGGAACAATTGGTGGAAAATACCATTACTTAAAACATGAAACCTTGTTTTAGGAAAGGGAACAATTGGTGGAAAACACCATTACTTAAAACATGGAACCTTGTTTTAGGGAAGGGAACAAATGGTGGAAAACACCATTACCTAAAATATGGAACCCTGTTTTGGGGAAGGAATACCGCAATCCAAGAATGTCAGTTTTTAGCAACAGTGAAGTCTATTGCGGTGCTTTGGGTACACTTGCTATCAATGTGTTTATGATTTTCGCGTACTTGTATCCCGTCTCTACGTTCTCCGTACTTGTTCTAACATTGTTCCATAATTCATGAATCATCCCGTTAAGTCCTTTTTTGAGGCGTTTAGCCCGAGTCCTCGTAATGGGTCCAAGTGGTATATGCAATGGATCCGCTTGGGTTTCGTCATGGGCTTCTAAACTAAGGATGTCCTCATCACTTTAACTTATAGAAGATGGTGGATATTATAATCTACTTGACTTTTCTAATGGATTGTTCGTTCTGCTGCAGTTGTTGTTGTTGAACAATTATAATATCTTTAAATCTCTGATTTATTATTGTTGAAGACTAAAATAATTTTTATTCTTCATTATCTTAGTCATGATATTTCTTTGTGCTCACCCTTTTCCTTTTTGTTCCATTGTTCTCCTCAGGAAAAGAGAGTGTAGCGAGGACTAGCCGGAAAATAGAGTGATGGTCCGAGATAATAGAAGTATCTCAATACCTTACTATTAGTGTGACAATAAGTGTATTGAGAATTTAAGATGTATTTGTATTGTGCTGTCGTATTTTGCACAACACTTATTAGTTGTAAATGGGAAAATTCGTATTTATATTTGTATTTTGTGGAATGTTATTGGCGACTCAAAATGGGTTGTATGGACCTATTTTGGGGGCGTCACAGTTGGTATCAGAGCTTAGGGATATGATCTCTAGTAGAGATCTGGGATTAGAACTAGGAGGGGAGAGACGAGTAAAATCTTTCGCTAGTGTGTCCTACCTAAGCTATTTTTGTTAATTGGTTTGGTTATAGGGACAAGATGTTGCATGTCTATTTCTTTAACTAATCTTTGTTTTGTGATCGCATTTTAGAATGGCATCTGAAAACCAAGAGATTCACTATGAGACAATTGTGGCTAAAAATCAGGAAGCCACAAATAATACGGGTGCAAACTCAGAACATCATGATGATAATCGTGATGCTAACAACAGGATGAATGATGAATTTTTTAGGAACTTCATGCAATACATGCAAAACCAGGCGAGAAGAGCTCCTGTCTATAATATTGGCAGAAATACTGATAATGCATGAATGGTCACTGCCAAGCAGTTCAAAGAGTTGGGACCACCCGAATTTTTCGGCAAGCCAGATCCACTCAAGGCAGAGGCGTGGCTCAAACAATTAACAAAGATATTTGATGTACTGCATTGCACAGATGAACAAAAGGTTCCTTTCGCCACTTTTATGCTGCGAGGAGAAGCGGATCATTGGTGGGAATCCATGAAACGTACCCGTCACTCGGCACTCGAGATGTCTTGGGTCGAGTTCTAGGAATTATTTAACGAGAAGTATTTCCCGAAAAGTATTCGCCATATGAAGGAGGTGGAATTCATCAAACTGGAACAGAACAACATGACGGTGTCGCAGTACGAAGCCAAGTTTTCCGAGCTGTCGCGTTTTGCATCCCATTTGGTGGACACTGAGGAACGGATGACACGAATGTTCCTGTGAGGTTTGAAATCAGAAATTCGTCAATATCTCATTTCTCATAAAATTTGTATATATTCAGATGTTGTGGATAGGGCTCAAATACTGGAGCAAGAGAGAGGGATACTACAACCAGGAAGCAACACCCAACAACGAGAGAAAAATTACGATAATAATCGTAATGGTGGCAAAAATTATCAAAATAATGATAATCAGCGAGGAGGGAATCACAACACCAGAAATGGTAACCACTTCGGTGGTAATCCTGGCTCAGATAACAGAAGGAGTGAGTCAAGTGGCAACAATTCCAAGAAGAGGAGATTCAACAATAACCATGGAAAGGCACCAACATCAGCACCAGCACAAGTACCAGTTTCGAAGGGAGGAGAACGACTACCAGTTTCAGGTGTGGGAAAGAAGGACACATCAGTCCAAATTGTACACAATCGCCATCCCAAGTGTGTTACAATTGTGGAAAAGAAGGCCATATAGCTCGTTTTTTGTCATGCAGGGAAGTCAAGTCCAGCTGCAATGATGACACCAAAGGCGGTCACGTACAAGTCAACGTCTGTGGTTCAGGGGAGAGCTTTTGTCGTGACATCTCAAAAAGCGCAGAACCCGAATGAAGTTATTACGGGTAAACTACTTATTAACTCTTGTGAAGTTTATGCCTTATTAGATACTGGTTCTACCCACTCTTTTATTTCACTAACATGTGCTCAATGTCTGAACTTAACTCCTGAGAAATTAGATTTTGACTTATCTGTTGAAACACCATTAGCACAAACATTCGTTACATCTACAGTCTATAAATCTTGCTTTGTTCAAATCGGCACCCTCACATTACCTGTTGATCTTATCTCCTTGAACATGCATGAATTTGATGTGATTTTAGGAATTAATTGGTTAACTGCTCATCATGCTAAAATTGATTGCTTTCGTAAGGTCATTAGTTTTCATATTCCTAATCAACCTATTATGCGAATTCAAGCAACCAAACCATTGAAATCAATAACCATCATTTCTAGTCACAAAGTCATTCGTTTATTGAAAAATGGATGTCAAGCCTTCTTAGCCCATGTAACGGATTTAAACAAAAGTACATCAGATTTGAATAATATTTCTGTTGTTAATGAGTTCCCTGACGTATTTCCCGAAGAACTTCCTGGCCTTCCCCCAGACCGTGAAATCGAATTTTGTATCGACCTTGAACTCGGTACGAAACCTATTTCCAAAACCCCATATCAAATGGCTCCTATTGAACTTCAAGAGTTAAAAGTCCAACTACAGGAGTTGTTAGACAGCGGGTTCATACGTCCGAGTACATCGCCTTGAGGTGCTTCTGTTTTATTCGTAAAGAAGAAAGACGGGAGTATGAGACTTTGCATTGACTATCGGGAGTTAAACCATGTCACCATTAAAAATAGGTACCCGTTACCTCACATTGATGACCTGTTCGACCAGTTACAAGATGCTCAATTCTTTTCAAAGATTGATCTTCGTTCTGGGTATCATCAGCTGAAAGTTAAAGCTGATGACATTCCAAAGACTGCCTTCAGAACTCGGTACGGGCATTATGAATTCCTAGTCATGTCTTTTGGATTGACTAATGCTCCTACTGCTTTTATGGATATGATGAACCGGATATTCAAGGAATATTTGGATCATTTTGTGGTTATCTTCATTGATGACATTCTCATATATTCTAAAAGTCATGAAGATCATGAGCAACACTTGAGGTTGATACTCCAAAAGCTTCGTAAAAACAAACTATATGCTAAGTTGAAGAAATGTGAATTCTGGCTTGAGGAAGTTGCATTCCTTGGTCACTTCGTTTCTAAACAAGGAATCTCGGTTGACCCAGCGAAGATTGAAGCAGTATCAAATTGGGAACAACCTAAGTCAGTAACCGAAGTACGAAGCTTTTTAGGTCTAGCTGGTTATTATCGGAGATTCGTAGAAGGATTTTCTCGAATAGCCATTCCATTAACTCAACTGACTCGGAAAAGCACAACATTCAAATGGAGCGAAGAATGCGAGAAAAGTTTTCAAGAACTCAAAAGAAGGCTCATTTCAGCACCTATATTGGCAATACCATCAGGATCGGATGGATTTGTCATCTACAGCGACGCTTCAAGCAAAGGACTAGGTTGTGTTCTCATGCAATATGGGAAGGTTATAGCCTATGCGTCTCGACAACTCAAGGAATATGAGAGGAATTATCCTACTCATGATCTAGAGTTGGCAGCAGTCGTTTTCGCGTTGAAGATTTGGAGACATTACTTGTATGGAGCGAAAGTGGAGATCTATACAGACCATAAAAGTCTCAAATATTTCTTCACCCAGAAGGAACTCAACATGCGACAGCGGCGTTGGCTCGAGCTATTGAAAGATTACGACCATACTATCCAATACTATCCTGGAAAGGCGAACGTAGTAGCTGACGCATTGAGTAGAAGATCATATGCAAGTACGAGTGCGTTACTGACATCGCAAAGGCCCATTTTGGATGATTTACAAAGGATGGAGATAGAGTTAAAGACTCCAGGAACCCATGTGAAGATCGCACATATACAGGTAGAACTGGCTTTAATCGACAAAATTAAAGTTGCTCAAGTTACAGACCCGGAGTTGGTGAATATGAAGAAAAAGGTACAAGAAGGTGTCATTCCAGAAGCAAGAGTCAACGAAGACGGAATACTTCGAGTCAACTCTAGACTGTGTGTTCCTAACGACCCTGACTTGAAATACAAAATCATGATGGAGGCACACAACACACATTTGCAATCCACCCTGGAAGTACCAAAATGTATCGTGATCTTCGACATACATTTTGGTGGAACAATATGAAGAGAGAGATTGCAGAGTTTATCGCAAGATGTTTAACTTGTCAACGTATCAAGGCGGAGCATCAAGTATCAAGGGGTCCATTATAACCACTCGAGATTCCAGAATGGAAGTGGGAACACATCAACATGGATTTCGTGACAGGTCTTCCTAAAGTTTCTCAAGGCTTAGACACAATTTGGGTCATTATAGATAGATTGACCAAGTCTGCTCATTTCTTGCCTATACGAGAAAACTATTCACTTGAGCGTCTTGCTAGTATGTATATAAGCGAGATTATCAGATTGCATGGCATGCCAGTATCCATCGTTTCTGATCGAGATCCTAGGTTCACTTCCCGATTTTGGGTCAGCTTGCAAAAAGCTATGGGCACTGAATTACGATTCAGTTCTGCATACCATCCCCAAACGGAAAGGCAATCGGAAAGGACTATTCAAACCCTTGAAGATCTATTAAGACTCTACGTACTAGACTTCAAAGGAAGTTGGGACAAATACTTGCCATTGGTGGAATTCTCTTACAATAACAGTTATCAAGCAAGTATAGGCATGGCTCCCTTCGAGGCGTTGTATGGACGAAGGTGTCGATCTCCAGCATGTTGGGATGAAGTAGGTGAGGCAAATTTGTTGGGACCCGAGTTGATACGTATGACTACGAAAAAAGATCCAAATGATCCGGCAACGTATACAAACAGCTCAAGATCGACAAAAGAGTTATGTCGATCTTCATCGAAGAGACGAGGAATTCAATGTCGGGGATCATGTATTTTTACGTGTTGCTCCATGGAAAGGAGTTACGAGATTCGGAAAGAAAGGAAAGCTTAACCCTCGATTTATCGGTCCATTTGAAATCCTCGACCGAGTAGGAACTGTGGCCTACAGACTCGCCTTACCGCCAAGCATGTCTCATGTTCATAATGTTTTTCACATATCCATGCTACGTAAATATGTAAAAGATCCAAACCACATTATTGAGTTGGAACCAGACGAGATAGCAGAGGATTTGACGTACGAAGAGATACATGTCAAGGTCTTGGATAAGAAGGAACAGATTCTACGATCAAAGGTTATACCTCAAGTCAAAGTTTTATGGAGAAACCATGATGTTGAGGAAATGACCTGGGAGTTAGAATCTGAAATGAGAGCAAGGTATCCTCACCTTTTCGAATTTCCAGGTACGTACGTCAATTTCGAGGATGAAATTTCATAAGGAGGGGAGATTGTAAGATCCCGACTTTATGAAATAAAAGTTTATTATTTTTATGATTATTTTTCTAAATAGTGAAGTGCTTAATTGTTATAAATGATAATTAAGGGTGTTATATACAAATTATCTGATAAACAGTATGTCGGGGAATATTCTTTCTGTCGGGGAATATTATATTCGGTACCATACGACGGCACCGAAATGACAATATTGTCAACGATAGTGGGCCCCATTATCGGATAATAAAAATGACAGTATTTGTCAACAGTATTATCACCTGCAACTGTTGAAATACCCGGTAATAAAAAAAAACAGTAAAATGCGTTATTCCACAGTAATACGCGGTATTTCACAAGCACACGGTGTTGCACAGTATTTTATATTATTGATTCAATAATTGATAAAGTAGCTATTGCACAGTATTTTGATTCAATAATTGTTACAGTAGCATCTGCATAATACTTTTTATTATTTGTCATGACATTGTAACTCATATTATTTGATATGATATTTAGCATTATTGACAATGTCTAGAAATTCTGTCAAGGAAAACGGTTATTTATTTGCGCCCCGTTTATACGGAAGGCCCCCTTTTTCCTGGGAATGATCTGGTTGTCAATATTATAAGTCTATAATATTAACGGTGAATAATTGTTGAAAGTCTGAAATAGTGTTGATTAAAAATACGTGAAGCGTTTGTTGTAAGTTAACTTATATTTCTGTGGGACCTACACTTTATTCCGTGGGACCCATAACTATTTGATCGGTGGGACCCACAAATTATTTTCGTAGAATAATTTCTTCAGATTTTATTTTTTTTCGTGGGACCCACATGACATTCAATAGTAATTACTGTTAGTAAATAGTTAATTCAATTTTTATTTTACCTTAGGGTTAAAAACCTAAGTGAAAGCATATTCTAAGAATATACTATGGTATAAAGTATATTAAAAGAATATGCCAAGGGTATAAGAGTAATAAACCAAGAAAATTTAAGAAAAAAATTAAAATGCCCTCACCTTGATTTTTCTATAAATAGGGAGGGTTCGCTTAAGAAATCTTCACACCTTCATTGCCTATACTTCCTCTCTCTCTCTCTAAATTCTTAAGTTCTCTTAGTGAGCTAGGCTATTGTGAGTATTTGTGAAAATTTGTGAGAATACTAGTATTATCCGAAGTTAGTAAACTTCATAGAAAGTAACATCCAGTCACTTGTTAACTAAGGTAGGGAATATCATTTCTTTCATACTCATATATAATATAATTTGCTTTCATGTTCGTAAGTGATATTATACTCATAAAGGTTGTTATTCATTCTGTATTAATTTGTGGGGATAACATGTCCGTGTGGTATGACGCATGCTTGGTGAATATCCTTTTGTATTCATTTCTTATTATTCTGTGGAAATAACCTGTATGTACGGAGTGTCGTACCTGGTGAATAACCCTTTGTATTCATTCCTTATTAATCTGTGGGTATAACCTGTCCGTGCGGATTGACGCATGTCTGGTGAATAACCCTTTGTATTCATTACTTATTAATCTTTTGTGGAAATAATCTATCTACGCAGATTATGGCATGAAGGGTGAAAATCCATTTGCAGTTTCATATATTCTGTTATACTCGTATAACGTATCATTTCTTTTGTACTCTTTAAGATATATCTTTTTCTTTCACATTTCTCCATTTATGATAAGAAATCTTTGTTTGTTTCCAAAACTTTATTTTTAAATGGTGAAAATCCCTGAAAATTAGTAGAATATCCTTAATAGTTTGTGCTTCATCTAATATCTTTTCACTTGAATCTTTCTATTTCATTTTATACGTTATAGTTGAATCATGAAATAATTTCTTGAATATCATTCTTGAATTTGACTTCACAATTTGGTCATCGTGTTGGTAATTTGGTCAATCTTTAATACTGATTAAATTATAAATCTTTTCTTATCCTTAATCTCACTGTATCATTGTCATCATCCTCATCCTCATACTTAAATTGTGGTGATAGTTCTCTTTGGCCCGTAGTGCAAAGATGAACTGGCGTGACATGATTTTGACCAAACTGTGTATTGGTATAATCATGACTTTTGGTGTTACAAACAAAGGCGTATGGTGAAAGTTCTCTTTGGCCCGTAGTGCAAAGATGAACTGGCGTTTGGCATGATCATGACCGGTGATGTTACAAATAAATATCTTTGGCACATAGTGCAAAGAGAGGTTGTTGAATATAAATTGTTGATTTGGATGTTCATAAACATGAACTATTGATTGGTATTACAGGGATAAAACATTGGTGGTGATCCTTTAACTTATAGAAGATGGTAGATATTATAATCTACTTGACTCTTCTAATGGATTGTTCGTTCCGCTGCAGTTGTTATTGTTGAACAATTATAATATCTTTAAATCTCTGATTTATTATTGTTGAAGACTAAACATAATTTTTATTCTTCATTATCTTAGTCATGATATTTCTTATTGGGCTATTTGTGCTCACCCTTTTTCTTTTTGTTCCATTATTCTCCTCAGGAAAAGAGAGTGTAGCGGGGACTAGCCGGGGAATGGAGTGATGGTCCGAGATAATAGAAGTATCTCAATACCTTACTATTAGTGTGACAATAAGTGTATTGAGAATTTAAGATGTATTTGTATTGTGTTGTCGTATTTTGCACAACACTTATTAGTTGTAAATGGAAAATTTCGTATTTGTATTTGTATTTTGTGGAATGTTAGTGGCGACTCAAAATGGGTTGTATAGACCTATTTTGGGGGCGTCACATTTGGGCCTTACATGGGCTCTCTTGGGATGACTTACCTTCCCCAAGGCAGGAGGTAGGAAGCATGTGGGAGACCTGCATGTGTGGCCCAATCTCATCCTTAGGAAGTATGGATGGAGAGCAGGTTCCAAACGTAGAAGATGCAAGAGCACACTTGGAGAGCACCAAGGGAAAAAGGGCAAGGGGTTGATGCTTAGTTATAGGAAATGATGGAAATTGTCCTTTCCCCAACCAAGGTAGAGTAACCTCCAAACTTGTTCCCTCAACTCACATACCTAAGGGCTTATTAGGAAGGAAAAGATCCTAAAAAATGATTGGTATTACAGGGATTAAAAAACATTGGTGGTGATCCTTTAACTTATAGAAGATGGTAGATATTATAATCTACTTGACTCTTCTGATGGATTGTTCGTTCCGCTGCAGTTGTTATTGTTGAACAATTATAATATCTTTAAATCTCTGATTTATTATTGTTGAAGACTAAACATAATTTTTATTCTTCATTATCTTAGTCATGATATTTCTTACTGGGCTATTTGTGCTCACCCTTTTTTTTGTTCCATTGTTCTCCTCAGGAAAAGAGAGTGTAGCGGGGACTAGCCGGGGAATGGAGTGATGGTCCGAGATAATAGAAGTATCTCAATACCTTACTATTAGTGTGACAATAAGTGTATTAAGAATTTAAGATGTATTTGTATTGTGTTGTCGTATTTTGCACAACACTTATTAGTTGTAAATGGAAAATTTCGTATTTGTATTTGTATTTTGTGGAATGTTAGTGGCGACTCAAAATGGGTTGTATAGACCTATTTTGGGGGCGTCACATTTGGGCCTTACATGGGCTCTCTTGGGATGACTTACCTTCCCCAAGGCAGGAGGTAGGAAGCATGTGGGAGACCTGCATGTGTGGCCCAATCTCATCCTTAGGAAGTATGGATGGAGAGCAGGTTCCAAACGTAGAAGATGCAAGAGCACACTTGGAGAGCACCAAGGGAAAAAGGGCAAGGGGTTGATGCTTAGTTATAGGAAATGATGGAAAATTGTCCTTTCCCCAACCAAGGTAGAGTAACCTCCAAACTTGTTCCCTCAACTCACATACCTAAGGGCTTATTAGGAAGGAAAAGATCCTAAAAAATGATTGGTATTACAGGGATAAAACATTGGTGGTGATCCTTTAACTTATAGAAGATGGTAGATATTTATAATCTACTTGACTCTTCTAATGGATTGTTCGTTCCGCTGCAGTTGTTATTGTTGAACAATTATAATATCTTTCTAAAAATCTCTGATTTATTATTGTTGAAGACTAAACATAATTTTTATTCTTCATTATTTTAGTCATGATATTTCTTACTGGGCTATTTGTGCTCACCCTTTTTTCCTTTTTGTTCCATTGTTCTCCTCAGGAAAAGAGAGTGTAGCGGGGACTGGCCGGGGAATGGAGTGATGGTCCGAGATAATAGAAGTATCTCAATACCTTACTATTAGTGTGACAATAAGTGTATTGAGAATTTAAGATGTATTTGTATTGTGTTGTCGTATTTTGCACAACACTTATTAGTTGTAAATGGAAAATTTCGTATTTGTATTTGTATTTTGTGGAATGTTAGTGGCGACTCAAAATGGGTTGTATAGACCTATTTTGGGGGCGTCACATTTGGGCCTTACATGGGCTCTCTTGGGATGACTTACCTTCCCCAAGGCAGGAGGTAGGAAGCATGTGGGAGACCTGCATGTGTGGCCCAATCTCATCCTTAGGAAGTATGGATGGAGAGCAGGTTCCAAACGTAGAAGATGCAAGAGCACACTTGGAGAGCACCAAGGGAAAAAGGGCAAGGGGTTGATGCTTAGTTATAGGAAATGATGGAAATTGTCCTTTCCCCAACCAAGGTAGAGTAACCTCCAAACTTGTTCCCTCAACTCACATACCTAAGGGCTTATTAGGAAGGAAAAGATCCTAAAAAATGATTGGTATTACAGGGATAAAACATTGGTGGTGATCCTTTAACTTATAGAAGATGGTAGATATTATAATCTACTTGACTCTTCTGATGGATTGTTCGTTCCGCTGCAGTTGTTATTGTTGAACAATTATAATATCTTTAAATCTCTGATTTATTATTGTTGAAGACTAAACATAATTTTTATTCTTCATTATCTTAGTCATGATATTTCTTACTGGGCTATTTGTGCTCACCCTTTTTTTTGTTCCATTGTTCTCCTCAGGAAAAGAGAGTGTAGCGGTGACTAGCCGGGGAATGGAGTGATGGTCCGAGATAATAGAAGTATCTCAATACCTTACTATTAGTGTGATAATAAGTGTATTAAGAATTTAAGATGTATTTGTATTGTGTTGTCGTATTTTGCACAACACTTATTAGTTGTAAATGGAAAATTTCGTATTTGTATTTGTATTTTGTGGAATGTTAGTGGCGACTCAAAATGGGTTGTATTGACCTATTTTGGGGGCGTCACATTTGGGCCTTACATGGGCTCTCTTGGGATGACTTACCTTCCCCAAGGCAGGAGGTAGGAAGCATGTGGGAGACCTGCATGTGTGGCCCAATCTCATCCTTAGGAAGTATGGATGGAGAGCAGGTTCCAAACGTAGAAGATGCAAGAGCACACTTGGAGAGCACCAAGGGAAAAAGGGCAAGGGGTTGATGCTTAGTTATAGGAAATGATGGAAATTGTCCTTTCCCCAACCTAGGTAGAGTAACCTCCAAACTTGTTCCCTCAACTCACATACCTAAGGGCTTATTAGGAAGGAAAAGATCCTAAAAAATGATTGGTATTACAGGGATAAAACATTGGTGGTGATCCTTTAACTTATAGAAGATGGTAGATATTATAATCTACTTGACTCTTCTGATGGATTGTTCGTTCCGCTGCAGTTGTTATTGTTGAACAATTATAATATCTTTAAATCTCTGATTTATTATTGTTGAAGACTAAACATAATTTTTATTCTTCATTATCTTAGTCATGATATTTCTTACTGGGCTATTTGTGCTCACCCTTTTTTTTGTTCCATTGTTCTCCTCAAGAAAAGAGAGTGTAGCGGGGACTAGCCGGGGAATGGAGTGATGGTCCGAGATAATAGAAGTATCTCAATACCTTACTATTAGTGTGACAATAAGTGTATTGAGAATTTAAGATGTATTTGTATTGTGTTGTCTTATTTTGCACAACACTTATTAGTTGTAAATGGAAAATTTCGTATTTGTATTTGTATTTTGTGGAATGTTAGTGGCGACTCAAAATGGGTTGTATAGACCTATTTTGGGGGCGTCACATTTGGGCCTTACATGGGCTCTCTTGGGATGACTTACCTTCCCCAAGGCAGGAGGTAGGAAGCATGTGGGAGACCTGCATGTGTGGCCCAATCTCATCCTTAGGAAGTATGGATGGAGAGCAGGTTCCAAACGTAGAAGATGCAAGAGCACACTTGGAGAGCACCAAGGGAAAAAGGGCAAGGGGTTGATGCTTAGTTATAGGAAATGATGGAAATTGTCCTTTCCCCAACCAAGGTAGAGTAACCTCCAAACTTGTTCCCTCAACTCACATACCTAAGGGCTTATTAGGAAGGAAAAGATCCTAAAAAATGATTGGTATTACAGGGATAAAACATTGGTGGTGATCCTTTAACTTATAGAAGATGGTAGATATTATAATCTACTTGACTCTTCTGATGGATTGTTCGTTCCGCTGCAGTTGTTATTGTTGAACAATTATAATATCTTTAAATCTCTGATTTATTATTGTTGAAGACTAAACATAATTTTTATTCTTCATTATCTTAGTCATGATATTTCTTACTGGGCTATTTGTGCTCACCCTTTTTTTTGTTCCATTGTTCTCCTCAGGAAAAGAGAGTGTAGCGGTGACTAGCCGGGGAATGGGAGTGATGGTCCGAGATAATAGAAGTATCTCAATACCTTACTATTAGTGTGATAATAAGTGTATTAAGAATTTAAGATGTATTTGTATTGTGTTGTCGTATTTTGCACAACACTTATTAGTTGTAAATGGAAAATTTCGTATTTGTATTTGTATTTTGTGGAATGTTAGTGGCGACTCAAAATGGGTTGTATTGACCTATTTTGGGTTGGGCGTCACATTTGGGCCTTACATGGGCTCTCTTGGGATGACTTACCTTCCCCAAGGCAGGAGGTAGGAAGCATGTGGGAGACCTGCATGTGTGGCCCAATCTCATCCTTAGGAAGTATGGATGGAGAGCAGGTTCCAAACGTAGAAGATGCAAGAGCACACTTGGAGAGCACCAAGGGAAAAAGGGCAAGGGGTTGATGCTTAGTTATAGGAAATGATGGAAATTGTCCTTTCCCCAACCTAGGTAGAGTAACCTCCAAACTTGTTCCCTCAACTCACATACCTAAGGGCTTATTAGGAAGGAAAAGATCCTAAAAAATGATTGGTATTACAGGGATAAAAACATTGGTGGTGATCCTTTAACTTATAGAAGATGGTAGATATTATAATCTACTTGACTCTTCTTGATGGATTGTTCGTTCCGCTGCAGTTGTTATTGTTGAACAATTATAATATCTTTAAATCTCTGATTTATTATTGTTGAAGACTAAACATAATTTTTATTCTTCATTATCTTAGTCATGATATTTCTTACTGGGCTATTTGTGCTCACCCTTTTTTTTGTTCCATTGTTCTCCTCAAGAAAAGAGAGTGTAGCGGGGACTAGCCGGGGAATGGAGTGATGGTCCGAGATAATAGAAGTATCTCAATACCTTACTATTAGTGTGACAATAAGTGTATTGAGAATTTAAGATGTATTTGTATTGTGTTGTCTTATTTTGCACAACACTTATTAGTTGTAAATGGAAAATTTCGTATTTGTATTTGTATTTTGTGGAATGTTAGTGGCGACTCAAAATGGGTTGTATAGACCTATTTTGGGGGCGTCACATTTGGGCCTTACATGGGCTCTCTTGGGATGACTTACCTTCCCCAAGGCAGGAGGTAGGAAGCATGTGGGAGACCTGCATGTGTGGCCCAATCTCATCCTTAGGAAGTATGGATGGAGAGCAGGTTCCAAACGTAGAAGATGCAAGAGCACACTTGGAGAGCACCAAGGGAAAAAGGGCAAGGGGTTGATGCTTAGTTATAGGAAATGATGGAAATTGTCCTTTCCCCAACCAAGGTAGAGTAACCTCCAAACTTGTTCCCTCAACTCACATACCTAAGGGCTTATTAGGAAGGAAAAGATCCTAAAAAATGATATCCATAGATATCTTTGTGAATAGTAGTAGGTCTTGTAGCTTTATTTGAGACAAAGCCTAAGGGACATGTAATCTAATCACATGTGGGAGTTAGATTAAGGTGGTGGGCTAAGAAAGAGAAAAAAGAAGGCGAGAGGATAAAAAATTGGGAGTAAAAAAAAAGACATACATAAGGAGAGATGGTCACTGTTCATACACCACGAACCTCAGGAGTCACCCATAAAAAGATAGAGAGCTAGAGATATATAGAGAAGAATCCTAGAAAAACCAACCAAGTTGAGCCAACATGAACCCTTTGATTCCCACTCCCACGGCTCCTCTTCCTTGTGATCCTTAATGTTGTTTCAGGTGTTATTGTGCACTCCATTATGCTCTTGGGATGAACTACTTCCTAGTCGGGTAACCAGCCAGCAAGTTCATCTGATGGCCACCATCTGTAGGCGTACAACTTTCTGATAAGTGTTACTTTCCCTCTTGATTATTCTCCTTTAGCACTGCTCCATATATATGTTCCCCGGGGTCGATCCTGTGCCCTGAAGTCATGATCTGAGCCCTACCCTAACCTGCTCCATCATTAATACCTTGACCCCCTCACCTTGTTGACCCACAACTAACCCCACACCTTAGGTTGCACCTTACGTGTATCGAAGCCCTAAAAAACGACCCCAACAAATATATTAAAAAGATAGAAAAATATTATGAGTAAATATTAACTTATTATTTTGCAACAATTTTATTCTTTATAAGAGCATTTAGTTACTTAGTCATACAAAAAATTTTAACTTTAAAACTATGTTTGAAAGTTTACTTTTAGGTTTCTACTCAACTTTGAACTCTAAACAAATATGTTAAAAATATTAGAAAAAATATTGTGAGTGAATAATAATTAGTATGTCCTCCAATCATTGTCACTTCATGATCATTGATATTTTCACATGAAAAGTATCGCTATAGATCCTATAGCGACGGTTGTCCTCGTCGCTATACATCTATAGCGACACTTTTCATGTGAAAATATCAAAAAATGTTGTGAAAATATCAGTTTCCTAAATATATTATATATATTATAAAATATATTAACTATTAAACTTCAGTTATCAATTCTATTTTATATAGGAGATATTTAGTTAATTAGTATTATAAAATCAATCCTAATTTATATATTAGTGATTAAAATTTAGTTAATTTTAAAACTAAAAATCATAATGGTAACTCATTGTTTTATAACCTAAATAACTACTATTTATCAAAAATATAAAAAAAAAATTATACTAAATAGTAATTAGTATTGAAAAATAATATATATATATAGATCAAAATAAATTAATGCATGATTAAACTTTAGTTTTCAGTTTTATTATATTAGTAACTTAGTATTCTAAAATAATTTTATTCCTTATAAGATTCCTTTAGCTCATTAATCAAACAATTTCTTCTTTTCGAGCAAAGTTTGTAGACAATCTAATAGCAATAATAAGTCAATTTGTGAAATTTTAAAAATATATTATAATTATTATATATAAAATGGATAAGAAATTAAGATTTATTCAATTTGAAAAACAAATTAACCCGTACTTTTGCACGGGGCACTTAGCTAGTTTGGAGAGAGAGAGAGAGAGATAAAGCACCTGAGATCAGAATGAGTAGTATTGGTCTCTCCGTTTGGTCCGAGTTATATACATTCTCATTATGAAAATGGCACCTGTCCAATTTCTAATGAATCAAAATAATTATTTGTTTTGGTATAAATAGTCATTATATATTCTTCCACTTTGAGAGGGACTGATTGGGATGTCTGAGCAGCTTAATTTACTCTTTATTTATGCGAATACGAGTTCAGGTAGATCTCATCGTGATGAGATTATAGAAGTAAATATTCTTGCCTTTATTGCTACTGCATTGTTCATTCTAGTTCCTACTGCTTCTTTGCTTATCATTTACGTAAAAATAGAAAGTCAAAATAAAAATTAAAAAAAATAATTAATTTGAATGAAACTTTTGTCCACTCCCTTCAATGCTACCATATCATAAATATTTCATATTAGACCAAGTTGAACTGATTAAGTGTCAGTCCGTCTGATATTCCAATGGAAAGTGACAATGGGAGCATCCTTATTAACGTAACCAACTTGATAATGAGGTTTTTGAATTCTTTTTTCGGAGTGCCACAATAAGTGCCAACAACACTCCATGCCATGGTGAACAAACAAAACACAAAAAAAAAAAAAACAAGGACCATCTCAGCGAAAGGAGAAGGACCTTCAACGGCAGAGACTACTGACCATTTTCTTGTTAGTAGCACTAATCTCTCTGTTTTTTTATTGATTCAATACAATATAGGGGAAAAGATTGTACAGTTCCTACCAAATATGTCCCTAGATCAGAAGTGATCAGCGTTGTAATTATACGTACTTGTAAAGAAATAATATAGCATTAACTAGTTACAATTTTATTTTATTTTTTGATCAAACTAGTTATAAATTAACACATCAGCTTTGCTTTTACCTTTAATAAATGCCTTTTGTCAACATAGTATTTACTCGTATAAAGTATAATAGTAAAATATAATGAATTATTAATTACATATCTTTGGACTTGGAAATATATTCAAGAAAGACGTCAAAGATGTGAAAGGTTTAAACAAAGACAAATGCATTCTTCTATTTTTTTACTACATTCGACTGAAATATAACATGGATTCCAAGACCTCATGCACCCAAAGCCTTATGAGTAGTTGTTTTACCATTGAGCCAAATGCATTCGAGTTATAAAGATTTTTATCTTTTTTTTTTATTTTCTTTTCTTCTACTTTTTTTGTCTTTTTATTTACCTTGTGATATTTACAAAGCATAAATATGTTTAACATGTTAAAGGTGGAGACTAAATGATGTAAATATTGTGTATAATTTGTGAACAGGTCAGGATAGCTATATTTCGCTTATGTTCTTTCATAATTTCTTGGAAAGTTCAGGCGAGGGGATGGAATCGAAGACCACAAGCATAGAAGGGCGTCAAAATACCAACTGAGCCAAAGCTTGTGAGTGTCTTTTTCGTTAAAAATCAATGAACTTATACGTATTTTTTGTTTTAAATAATTAAGTACAAATTTTTTCGGTTAAACATAAAAGTCAAGAGAGAATTTATTTTCTCCTTTTCTTTTCACATATGTCAGTAAGTCATTTGACCAACTCTGACAATTTATTTTTAATGACATGATTTTTTAAATTATTTTTTAACCGGTTAAATAATGACGTGGAAATATATTACATGAGCTAATTTATCGTTTACATCATTTCCAACTTAACTAAAAGATTAAAAATTAAAGACTAAAAGACAAAATGCACCCTAAACTTTACTCCGGTGTTGATGTTTGCACCCCAAAGAAAAAAAGATGTCTAAGTACACTCCATACTTTACTTATGCATAACAGATTGCACACTTTGCACACTTAACCGGTCAAAAGTGACCGGCTAAGGCACAGATCCACACAAGAAGGGGTATTTCAGACTTTTTTCTTCTTTATCTTCTCCAACGCTATAACAGAGTCATTCAGTAGCAAACAAGAGCTCGATCTTAGAAAATCGATCAAGAAAATCAAGAAAAATTAGGGTTCATGGATCGAAACTGCTGGTGCATGAAGAAATCAGTGATGAAGACAGCTTGGAGAAGCTCAAACAATGCCGGTAGAAGATTCTTTGGTTGTCCAGATTGGCGTGAAGATGGGCACGGTGGTTGTAATTATTTCGCTTGGGCTGATCCTCCAATGTGTGAGCGTTCAAGGGAAGTAATACCTGGATTAATAAGAAGATTAGAGAATTTGGATGCTGAAATCAAAGCTGTGAAAGATGATCTCGAACAGTCCAAAACTAGGGCAAGGTTTGCAATTTGTCTGTTGACTGCAACTTGGATTGCAATTTTTTATTTTATGTTTATCTCGGACAAGGATGAACCACCCCTCCAGACTTGAAAACAAGCAACTTGGGTTCTACTGAGCAACTTGGGTTCTCCAGAATTGAACAGTGCAGAATTGGGTGCAGAATTAGGTTCTAGCAATATAGTGGTAGAAATTAGTTGACTTATGGAATGTAATTGTTGGGCATCTTTTGTGGGTAATTTATTGATTGTAATGTATGGGCAATTTCTGTGATACCTGCACCTTTTAACCTACAGACAAATGCACATCAAGGGTATTAATGCACAAAACAGACAAATGCAAAAAACAAACTGCAATTGCTCAAAACAGAGCCTACACTGCAAATGGCCACTTGTATAACACTGCATACACACACTATAAACACACACTGCAAACACATGTACTTAAACACTGCAAACACACACTACACACACTGCATCATTAAGGAACTGGTATTGCCATTTAATTACCAAATGAATCCCCAGTACAATCCATAAATCAGAGGCATTTAATAACAGTTGCTGTCATAGGCCTAATAACAATGGCTTAATGTATGGGCAATTTCTGTGATACCTGCACCTTTTAACCTACAGACAAATGCACATCAAGGGTATTAATGCACAAAACAGACAAATGCAAAAAACAAACTGCAATTGCTCAAAACAGAGCCTACACTGCAAATGGCCACCTGTATAACACTTCATACACACACTGTAAACACACACTGCAAACACATGTACTTAAACACTGCAAAGGTGGCCCTTTCCTCCTAACAAGTTTAGGCCTACCCACAGGAGTATGTTTAACTGGTGGCAAAGGTGGGGAAAGGCCAGTGTGATCCCACTCATCTTTGTGTTTTATAGGCTCAATGTTGTGACTGTAAACCTTTAGATACATGTCCTTTGTTAAACACTCATGTACATATGTGTATGGATCATGTCCTATTTTGTTCATGCATGATATTGCATGAGCACATGGTATTCCAGACAATTCCCACCTCCTACAAGTACATGTATTTTTCCCCAAATCCACAACAAATGAATGACCCCCAGAAGTCATTGTCACTGTAAACCTCCCACCACCACCTGACCACAATGGCAATCCACCCCCTGCCTGCCCTTTCCATTTTTCTATCTTCTTAGCTATTCTAGGGCACACTAGACCATCTTGTTTCATCATCATAGCTCTCCTGTTAGCAATCCTATTCATGCAATATAATCTCAATGCTTCTAGACACCCTATTACTGGTTTCACTCTAGCTTTCAGAATTTTGCTATTAAATACCTCACAATGATTATTGACATACATGTCACTTTTGCATATGGTATTAAAATGAGACCTACTCCACTGAGCAGGTGGCTTAGGAGCTAACCATTCAAATGCACTCTTATCCTCTTTATGTAACACATCCATTGCCTTTTGAAAGACATATTGATTTGTAGCTTTAGCAGCATTCCACACCAATTTCCTTAATCTAGAGCCTTTATGCTTTTGCCAAAAGTTCCTATACAAATGCATAACACAATGTCTGTGTTCAGCACTTGGGACTACATCTTCTAAAGCATTAATCAAACCCTGGGTCAACACCAATGAAATAATCAAATATAATCATAAATCACATCTTGTAAAGCATTAATCAGAAACTGATACTCAATGAAAAGTATATAGAAATGAAGAGATGTTTATACCTTTTGTTTATCTGAAATGAATGTCCAGCCTCCATCATTTGAAATCCCAAGATCTTCCACCAGCAAGTTCATAAACCAGGTCCAAGAATGAGTGTTTTCAGATTCAACAATGGCCCAAGCAACTGGCCACATCCCATTGTTTGGGTCAACCCCAACTGCAGTCAATAACTGACCCCCATATGGTCCTTTGAGAAAACATCCATCAAGCCCCACCAGCGGTCTACACCCCACCTTGAATCCTTCTTTTAGTGGTTGGAGACAGACATAAAACCTCAAGAATCTGCCTAAGTCTTGTCCTTGTTCTGGTTCTGCTCTCTTCAAAATACAAGTACTCCCAGGCATGGCTCTTCTGAGCTCTGCAGCATAGTCCAGAACCAGACCATACTCCTCCTCAGCACTACCTTCAATGCTTCTCATTGCTCTTTTCTTAGCTCTATATGCTAGGCTCCTTGATACTCCAATATCCAAATCTTTAACAACTTTAGCATGAAACTGATCTAATCCCCATGTTGGATTCATCCGAAGATCATCTTCATATTTTTTGGCAATCCACTCTGCATTTATACAATAATTATCCCACTCTCTACTACAAGTATGGTCTTTTTTGTAACCTAGTAATTTTAAATGTCAGCTCTCTTTGCACCTTTGCAGCATAGAAGTACCATGTACATGGCTCCCACACACCTTGCTTGGATCTTATTGGACAGGTTTTTCTTGAGATACACCTTTCTTCCATGTTTGATACCATGATTTCTGATTGCTGCCCTCACTTCATTGACATTGGAAAATGTCATTCCCAACTCAAACTCAAGATCCCCACTGTCACCTTCCCTATATTCTGGATACCCTTTATGTTCTTGTTTAGGTTGTTCAGGGTCCCACTCATCAACCCTAGGCATCCTTTCCACATCACTGTCATCATAGTCAGAAGTTGAAAATCCAGGTTCTTGTGGTTCTTCAATTTCAGTTTGGGGCTCTGCAGTTTGTTTTCCCTTACCCTTTGTTATGTGCAAATCTTGTTTCTTTGCCTTTGCCTTTCTGTGTTCCAGTTGCACCCTTCCCTTCCCTTTGTTTTCCCTTACCTTTGTCAACTGCATCATCCTCAGTCCCCCTCCCTGCCTCAGTTTGATCTCCCTCGTCCCCCTCCCCAATTTCAACATCCTCTTCATCCTCAGTTGATTCTTCCACAGAACTATCCACATAACTTTCATCAGTTGACTCTACTTCATCATCCCCAATTCTCCTAAAATCTCTGCATTCATTATCAACTTCAATATCAATTTCAAAGTCAGCTTCTACTCCCACAGGTCCAACAACCTCCAAATATATTTCAACAAGTCTACTAGAATGGATAAGTGTACACATGGTTAACACATCATCATCATTTTCTAACCCAAATAATCCCCTCTCCATATCAGTTACAGGTGACTTATAATGGAACTTGAGGTGTCCACCTTTATATCCCAACTCCTTCCCCATGTTACATATGTCAAGTAAAGATATGAAGTCAGGATGACAGAAATCAAAGAAATTAAATGTACCTCCCACATATTGTTTATGTGGGCTCTCTTCAAAGTGTCCACCATGAACAAATTTAACAGTAAAATACTCTGGGTTGCCTGCATAGACACAAACACAAAGAATTCCCTGTCGGTAAAATGTGTGGACCACATCATATTTAATTGACTAAAATCCAAAAAATGTAAGAAAAGAGACAGGGAACTTTGAATTTGATCATCAAAAAGGGTCCACCATTCCACTTTATACTACAAAACAAAACAATATACTACAAAAAGAACATGCCCTAATTTCTAAAGCGGATTATTCAAAATAGATGCTCGTGGAAGATCTTCTGTGAAGTACTTACTGTATTCTGGTACACCTTTAACTCCATAAACGTCGTTGTCTGTAGAATCCCTCATGAATCGCGAATCACTCATTGTGATTCTTCTCCTTCAAATCGCGAACCCTAGCCTCCTACTTTGATTTGGGATATTTGTCTGATAACCAACGACTATACGCCTTGAACAAATGTAAGACCCCTCTGCATCTTCAATAAATGCAAACTACCGAGCTTACCCCTCTGCAATAAGACCTACCTCCTTAGCCAGTCACTTTTGACCGGTTAAGTGTGCAAAGTGTGCAATCTGTTATGCATAAGTAAAGTATGGAGTGTACTTAAACATCTTTTTTTCTTTGGGGTGCAAACATCAACACCGGAGTAAAGTTTAGGGTGCATTTTGTCTTTTAGTCAAAATTAAAAATATAACTTTCCAGTTAGCTTCCCGTCACCATGTTTCTAGATCCATCATCAACTTGCCATTACCGAGGTTCCATCATCAAAGGTGTTGTTGTTGATGAAACATTATTGAGAAATAACCAGTAGATAACAAAATAAATAGAAAGCAGAAGCAGATCTGAGCACATATGCAAATCGGGCATCTGGTCGGCAACAATTTGGACCTTTATATAGTGGCAATTAGTATATAGTGGCAATCACTAATCCCGATCAAACATTAATAATAAAGGGTAAAATGGATCAGATGCAACCCTGAAACTACTACCATTGTGATTTTGATTCAGAGCATATTTGATTTGTAGAGAGAGAATGAAAAAATCAGGGGAGAAAATCCTCTTTACGGAGCTACATGGATGACCCATCCCGTCTCTATCCTAACCAATTTTGATTTGAAGGATGAAGATAGGTTCAATTATAAGTGAGGGTCTATCAATTGCTCGCCGAATATGAAGATGAAAGGGTGTCCATAAAGAAGGGATATGAAGATGAAAGGGTATCCCCCAATTCCCGACACCAACTGCTTCTGCACCTCCACCACCCGCCGGAACTTCAGATCTGCGTTGAGGAGAAAGCTGCAACAAAGGCTGACGTGGCTCTTCAAGATATTTTCCCTAAATAATAATGATATGGACAACTTAAAAAACCACCCAATTCAAAAATAAATGATCTAACTAATCAACAAACATCTGTCAAAAAAATTGAGAAAAAATAAATTCTCTTACTTTGATGTTTAACCGAAAAGATTTATACTTGGTTGTTTAAAATAGTAAATATATACAAGTTATTGATTTTTAGCATCATTTATCTTTTGTTGTAATAGAGGAGAACTTATAGACGAGGGTGCCTAACAAAATTAAATAGACCACTTTTAAAATAATTTTATATTCTTGAATGTACCCTAAATATTTCTGATAATGATGACTTAAGTGATAAAAAAATTTGTCCTCAAAAATATGTCTAAAGTACATAAGTAAACTAGATAAAACTATAATTCACTCTCTCTCCACAAATCCAAGAGTCAAAATTAACACACATATCGATACAAGATCTTTTCTGGTTTTAACCTTGGCAAACACTTCACTTTCTCATTCATTACCACTTTGTTCAATTTCTGGTCTAACCCAGAAACAAAATATCGCTATTAGAAGTAACAATAAGCTTGTCTTATCGCTATTGCTATTGATGGATATTGAGGGCCCTTAATTTTGTCCGAATTGTGCTACTTCTACGAGTAGCGATATTCACTAATTAAACTAATTAACTTGTTAATCATCTTAATATCGTTTTCATACTAGTTGTATCGCTTTGCCAATTTGAATTCATTTTCTTCTTTAGTGTCGCGGCAAATTATCTCTTCTTCTCTTCTACCTTTCTCCAAAGGCACATGCTCTTCCTCTTCTTCATCTTCGTCCTCTTCTCTACTAATCCCAATTTTTAAACATCTCAAATTGAAGAAGCTGAGAAACTGATAGTTCATAGTAATACTCCCAAAAGCCCTAACCTTTTCAATTTGGAGGCAAGAGGCTGCCTGAAGTAGTCCAACATAGAGAAGAGGCAAGAGGGCTGAAGTCGGAAATGGGAGCCCAAACATTCCCCTAATTCCCATTAAACTTGTTATTAGTTCTTAGAAGTAAGAAAATGATAGAAAAGCCCAGGGAAGTTCCTTGATTTTTTTTTTAAAAAAAATTATTTTTGAAAGAAGTGGTAAAAAAGTTGAGGGCAAAAATTTACTTATGAAATTTTTTGATCTTATGCTCAGTGTGTGTGTGTTGTCTATATATATATATATATATATATATATATATATATATATATATATATATATATATATATATATATAATTGGTTCGCTAACGAACCGGTCTATAGCGACGGTTCAGTCCGTCGCTATAGCTATGTGTCACTGAACCGGTCTATAGCGACGGACAAAACCGTCGCCGGTCCGTCGCTATAGCTCTTTTAAGCGACGCATATGCTAAAGCGACGGTCAAAATCGTCGCTATATGTCGATTCGTTTTTGGTTCATTTTTTTCGGTTCATTGATGAAGTTTTGTGTGTGTGTGTGTGTATATATATATATATATATATATATATTTATATATATATATATATATTCAACTCAACTTCAATTTCCATTCAGAAAAAATCTTTACCTAACAATTCAGAACTTTTTTGGGCCAACTCCATAAAAGATTCATGAGGTTGCATCAAAACAATTGTTTTTCGGGTCTGTTTGTATGTCAAATCATGTGGTTGTTCCCTCAAAATGTCCCCCCCACCCCCCACCAAAAAGAAGAAAAGAAAAGGAAAGGGAAAAAAAACAATATGAACAAAATTAATCGTAAAATTTCTGCAAATATTAACGGATATATTAGTTATTGAATTATATATTACAGATTTTTGTCACAACTGAAGTTTGTGAGAAATGAGCAACACTAATATAAGCAATGCGTAGCACTAATATAGCACCATAACAAGTGAAAAACTCACAATTGAAGTTCGTTTTAACTTTTCTCAACATAATATCAATACTTCAATGTTTGTTAAAAAGTCATAAATGACTAATTTTGCAACTACAGTTGCTTCACAAGCAGCACTAGATTCAGCAAGTTGCTTCATTGAAGCTTTATCTCATAACCATACTTTGAACCAACTCTTGAGGTGTTTGTCATATAATGAGGATAATAACTTAGAGTCAAAGAGGATGCTAGAAATTAAAATTATTCTAACCAGATTACGACTACCCATGATTAACTAACACACCAAAATCAAAAACATACAAAGTTTGTGCTTTTTACCTTAATTTAAGCAGATGTTTGGCCTCCAAGTTCACAGCCACTAGCTAGTCGAGCAAACAATGAAGAGGAGAACTCGCTCGCCTCAGCCACCCAGCCCTAAGCAAGTGCATCCAAATTTGGAAAATTAGGACTTTTGGTAATTATTTAATTTATCAATTTGTGTGATTCAAAGGTACAAGAGGAGAATGCAATGAACAAGTTTTGAGAATCTGCCGTTGGAGGAGATGGGATGCTGTAACACTGAAGAAGGATTGCCATGAAGAAAGATGTAAAATAAATGAACCTGCTGGGAAGAGGAAAAGGAATTCAAATTGAAAAAGTAATGCGCTAGTATGAATAGCGATATTAGGCTGAGAGGATTAAGAAGTTAATTAGTTTAATTAGTGAATATCGCTACTTTAGTAGCACAATTCGAACAAAATTAAGGACCCTCAATATCGCCGGTAGCAATAGCGATAAGACAATCTTATCGCTACTTCTAATAGTGATATTGTGTTTTGGGTTAGACATAGAAAAATTGAACAAAGTGGTATTGAACAAGAAAGTTGGGAGTCTGCAACGTCAAAATCAAGAAGGAAAAAACAAACAAACAAAAAAGAAGAAAGAAAAAAAGGAAGAACCTACCAATACAAGGGCAAAATGGAAAGTAAATTTATACCCTCTCCTCTTATTTGACTTCCTTAATTTATGTAATATTTGTCCTTAAGCTATCCTTTTGGAGACGAAGGGAATATTAGCTAAGAGAGAGGTGGTGTGATGCTTGAAAAGTATAAATGATTATAAAAAAATAATAACAAACTAGGAATATAAAGTCACTTTATATTTTTAAAATAAAAATATATATTACTAATTATCGAACAAACCAAAAGGAAAAACGTAACTCAAATTTAAAAATGGATAGAGTAGTTAGTATAATATTGTGGAAAGATAAAGAATTTACAACGGCAAACTTGATAATGGTGTATTACTTTATACTACTATTGCTAAAAAAGCAAAAAAGAATATATATATATATATATATATATATATATATGAAATAAAATTAAAAAATACGACTCTTTCTGTGAAATAGGAGAAATAATTCTAAAAATGCATTTCTTCCTATGTGCCTAGGGAGGAACTCCCTTCCTTGAGGAACGGGTCAAGAGAGGAATTAGGGGGAAACCTATGGGAAACTTGGGTGATATTTGTGGGCTGTTTTGTTGTTGCGTTTTGGGGTATCATAAGTCATCCCTGAATCAGTTCAGGAACTGTTGTATAGCTACAAAGGAGCAAAGAGTAAACAAAGGCACGAGAAATAGATAGGATGTATTTCCATTGTATTTTGAGAATAATATTAGGTAACTAGACAAAAACTGTATAATGTACCCGACAAAACATTCAACAATAGTTTATGCGTGTGTACTTACTTTGCGGGCAAACCTGTAATTAAATGTTTTCTGCATGTATACTTGTATAGAGTTCGACCATCTAGCGCTTTTGTGAATAAATACATGCTTGACAAAAGCAAGCCAATTCCCTAATGAACTACTATCGTAAGTTGCAGCAGTTTTAACCAACTTGTCATTACAATCAATTTGTTCTGTCAATTCACAGAAACCATTTTGTGTGTCAACTCTGTAATGTTCTCCCACTATAGACTCTATTCTTTCCTCTAAGCAGATGAGTGAAATAAAAATCAGGAGATCACATCTTAATTAAGATGGTGTTTGATAAAACTGAGTAATTAAGATCTGAATAGTTAATACATCTTAATAAATTAGATCATCTGAATGAAATAACATCTGAATCTAAAAAACTGTTTGATAACTAAAAAGTGTAAAACATCTGAATGACATTATTTTACCATTTTAACCTCTGAGTTATTTAAAAAATTTATTTGAATGATCATAAAATTTGAAATTGAAGGAGTACAATATTTATTGAAACTATTTTTGTCCATAAATTTTAAATAAACTATTAAGAGGCAGCTCTTAATAGTTAAGATTTGATTTTCTGTCTTAATGATTAAGAGGTATTAAGAGACAAAAAAAATTTACCAAACAAGATTTGCCCCTGACCGAATCAGAGGCAAATGAATTAAAAGGCATTTAGACACAAACAAACACCACCAAAGTAAATGTCTAGAATCAAATGCGAGAGAATCAGGATGTTGTTTCGGGTTTTGGGAACTTAGTTGCTTAGCCATCTGGAGCTGTAAAATACCCGAGCCGAGCCGATTGGGCATTGACTTGCCAAGCACAAACTCGTTTAAAAGTTAAACGAGCCGAGTCCAATAGAGTCGGGCTTTAAACAAGCTTGAAATTTTGTATGCGAATTCAGCCTGTTTGCTATATGAGTTGAGCTCGAGCTCAAACCGGACTGACCCGAGCCGAGCCTAGTCGAGGTTAAGCCCGACTCATTTAACTTTTCTATTATAAAACAAGAAAAAGTAATTAATTAAATGCTAAACGAGTCGAGCTCAAACCGGACATTACATACATTGTTCGAACTCGACTCGAGAATCGAGTCGGGATTAGTCGAGCCGAGTCAAACTGGACTCGTGGACAGTCCGATTTGTTTACAGCTCTAAACATAAGTCAAGGTTCTTTTCATTCCACATATGTAGCGGTGTTCTACGTAACAAATCAAGTGCATTCTAGGGGGGATGGGGATAATAAAAACAAGTGACAACTATTCTGATGTATTCTCATCTAACAAAATGCGCATTGGTAAAGTGTTGGACATTTCATGCTCTAATTACATTGCACTTCATCTTGCGGAAGGTCAGTTTATGGGATACAATATATTCATGTGAGAAAAATACACGAGAGAAATAAAGTAAATGAACTAAAGACAGTAATATTTTAGTGAATTCAATCAATAATCATGCATCATGAGATCAGAAAACATTATATAGAATTTTCTCATCTTCGAAAAAGGAAGTGAACAGGAATATCTGCCACAACAATTATATTTATAGGAGGACACTGGTGACAATAGAAGAAAACCAAAGCATGTCAAAAATCATACCTTTTTCCAGTCAGTTTGGATATCTACGAAATACGTTATCTGGATAGCTGGCAATTGCCCAGTAAATTCTGATCGAGTTTAAACTTCACTGCCGGTTTACAGTGTCCTGCAAAACATCATAACAACGACTGCGCATGCCAAGAGAATTACAAAAGTCAATAGTAGATCAAGGAAAGAAGACGTCCAAGGACTCCGAAGCCCTGAAAATTTGTTTATTTTAGTAAGTAAATAAATTTACTAAAAAGCGTCAAAAATAGGGGTGAACCCCAAGTACACGCAGAGTATATACAAAGCATAGGAATTACAAAGTCAAATAATAGATTAAGGAAAGAGCAAGTCCAAGGACTCCAAAGCCCTGAAAATTTGTTTATTTTAATAAGTAAATAAATTCACTAAAAGCACCAAAATAGGGGCCAAACCCAAGTACACGCACAGTATACAAAGCATAGGGAATATAAAAGGCACACCTATGCCCCAAGAAAACCAATACTCCACCCTGTATTAGAAACCTCCTAACAAAGATGCCTACATGAGGCTCCTAAAGCAAACCATCTTAAATAGTCCACAAAATGCACAATGAAAGAATCCACTCCTCAGGCTCTGAGCAGATCTTTTATGCATAACAGGCTACATAAGCAAAATTTGCACCTTACTGAGTTCTCAGTTCCGCCGAAAACTGGTGTGGCCTAGAAACATTGTCTCGAAGACTCCGATTTTTACACCTCAATGTGTTGCCGAGAATCCTATTTTTCAGCAACCACCAAGAACACTACAAATAAACAAAACTAGCCCTTTTCTAGTTCTTCACTAACTCCACAATTGACGGCCCCCAGATTCATGACCTTCAAGCTTCCTGCTTTTATGCCTCCATGCATGCTGCTGAGAACCTTCTCTTTCGAGACAATCACCACTAAACGCTCTTCCACCTCTGCTGGATCTTCTGGAATCAAAATTTTCATGTTCATATTTTTGATTGGCCCACCGTTTCGAGTCCCTTGAGTTGTCTCCACAGTCCCTCCATCGTCTATCTTTTAAAGCTTCTTCGGGCTGCGTATTCCAAGAATTGCCATTATTATACACATCCCTCGACTTGTTGAAGCTGGTGTCCCAATTATTCCAACCACAGGAAATACTCAAATTATTTGACTGTCTAATATTATTTAGCCCCTGATTACATCCCCATGAATTAACACCAGAATTTTCCCATTTGTTGTCCTTTAAAGCCCCATTATCATTGACGTACCTTTGCTCCCACGGATTCTCAACAATCTTCGACTTCAGACCCCAGCTGTTCCAATCCTGTGCTACATCCTTTAAATCTTTGGTATTTTGTACACAATAAGATTCCCAGGGGTTTTCACCATTACCTATATTCTTTTCATTCCGTCCTGCAGTTGGATCAGGGGCCGAGTTGTCTGCTTCATCAGGATTGAAGTATTCTTTATCCAAGTCAGAGATCAATCCGGGATTGATCTTAGAGTTCCAATCTATCTTATCGATATACATGTCAGGATCAGGTACAGGGGCATCACAGGGAAGGCCATTAATCATAGCCCAAAAACGCTCTTTCGCATTAAAAAGAGCATCTTTTCCAGCTGTATCATTCCACTTAAACACATTATCATAGCAGTATATATACTTCTTTGCAGCCACAACTTTCTCCCATGAAACTCCAGCTAAAATGCAGAACTTCTCCTCCCATGAAAGCAAACTGCTTTTTAATATATCTGCAGGGAGAAATAACCACAAAATTCAGTCAAATTATTTTATTACATGGCAATAATTATACACTAGACAATAATTCAAATTATAGTATTTGAAGGAGAAAAGAGACAACACCACTAAAGTAAAAGTAGAAATAATAAAGGCGAGCTAAACTGGCATATAAACCTTTTTTACAAGACTAATTGTAATTTATAACATATTTTTTTATGGCAGAGTAAGGTCAAACAATTTTCTGCTGAAATGTAACTTATAAATACATATATTCCTCAATCTAATATTATTTCCTAGACCATACATTTGGTATGAGAATTTTGTACATGATTTTAATAACTATCTATATGACAGAGGGTCTAAAGTCCAAACCCCACATCATATATAAAAAATTTAAGTGTTGAAAACAACACAAAACATTCTCAAGTGAGCACAGAAGTCATGACATTAACAATCAAATTACCGATATTGAACTTTAGAATGAGAGGAAAAATTTACAAAACCCATTTATCTTTTCTTTTTTTTAATAAAAGAAGAATTCTAGTAATAGAAAAGAAAGGATACAATAATAAAAAGGGGAATTTGAAGTTATTATAAAATTAGCTTCGCGTGCTGATTTGAGCCACTTAAAGATGTTTTTAGATGGAAGAGAAGCTGATGATCCTCAAGAAGCTATTCAAGTTTTAGACATTGTTCTACGACAAATGCCTAGCTCACGGTATTGCCGTTTGGGTCGATCATTTTATTCACCAGATCCTGCAAGAAAACAGCCATTAGGCGAGGGAGTGGAAAGTTGGCGCAGTTTTTATCAAAGTCTCCGGCCAACACAAATGGGATTGTCTTCAAACATTGACATTTCATGTACTACCTTTATTGAGCCGCTGTATGTTAATGTTTTTTCAGTTGGTGAGGGAATTCCAAACCTTGAGCGGTGAGTGTCCATTTGGTAACAATGGTCGAGAAACAGTTGCGTACTAATTGTACCTTATTTTGTTTGGAAGCCTATTCTCATTCCCGTAATGTTTTCTTCTTCCATTCAATTTTTTAGTAGTTTCTTAGAGTTTAATTGTTCATGAGATGTTAAAAAGAAGATCGTTGTTCATGACATTTCACATCTTTATTATGCCGCCAATTCATTTAGGAGGCAACAAGTTATTTATTTATTCATCAGCATTGAACGATAAGTCTTGTGTAGCTCGTGATGTTAAGCCGAATACACGATAATTTCTTTGCATTCTTATGCAATGAGTAACTTTATCTTTCACTCCCTTTAAAGCCTCAATGATCTTGTTACAATCAACCTCAGACAATAGTCTATTACTAATATATGTATTCAAAGTTGCGCAACGAATTCAATAACAATTACTGTCTTTATTGAGCCGCTGTATGTTATTGAATTCGTCGTGCAACTTTGAATACAGATATTACTAATAGACTATTGTCCGAGGTTGATTGTAACAAGATCATTAAGGCTTTAAAGGGAGTGAAAGATAAAGTTACTCACTGCGGAAGAATGCAAAGAAATTATCACGTATTCGGCTTAACATCACAAGCTACACAAGACTTATCATTCAATGTTGATGAATAAATAAAATACTTGTTACCTCCTAAATGAGTTGGTGGCATAATAAAGATGTGAAATGTCATGAACAACAATCTTCTTTTTAACATCTCACGAACAATTAAACTCCAAGACACTATAAAAAATTGAATAATGGAAGAAGAAAACATTACGGGAATGAGAATAGGCTTCCAAATAAAATAAGGTACAATTAGTAAGCAACTGTTTGTGGAAGTTCTTGACCATTATTACCAAATGGAC
The DNA here is from genome assembly GCA_034770075.1 of Aralia elata. NCBI lineage: Eukaryota > Viridiplantae > Streptophyta > Magnoliopsida > Apiales > Araliaceae > Aralia > Aralia elata. The sequence goes on along the minus strand of JAVJAP010000337.1, from coordinate 311,267 downwards.
ACTCACCGCTCAAGGTTTGGAATTCCCTCACCAACTGAAAAACATTAATGATCGACACCCTGACTCTCATAGATGATATCCCAAACTATGAATTTCTTCATCCTCATCTACGTATCAATTTATAAGTAAATAACTAGCCGTTGAACTAGCCGTTAGAGACTAGTCATTAAAAAATAAAAAGAACCTATAAACTAGCCGTTAGAAAGAGAGAGAAATTATACTTACTTTACGAGTACAAAAGGTTTGATTTTGCATCTTATTCAATATATTCGGACCCAAACAAAACAAAGTATTAATTTTTAAAAGCTTATATGTGATAAACTAGCCGTTAGAAAGAGAGATAAATTTCACTAGCCGTTAGAGAGAGAAATATCACGCCGTTAAAAAGAGAGAAATTTCACTAGCCGTTAGAAAGAGAGAATTTCACTAGCCGTTAGAAAGAGAGAATTTCACTAGCCGTTAGATTTTATCTTTCACTGGATATTTTTATTTGTCTAACTATTGGCTACTTACTTTACGAGTCCAAAAGGTTTGATTTTGCATCTTATTCAATAAATTCAGACCTAGACAAGACAAAACAAAATATTAATTTTTGACAGCTATGTGATGCCCTCTCCATAGATAGAAATCTTTCCGAGTTTTGTACCAAATTTGTTTGGAGAATTTTAAAAGAGCTGTGTATTGTCTCGATATTAGAGTAACACAAACTACTCATGCCACATAATTTACGATTAGTTCAATTATCAGTCAGGATTGTCTTAGATGAACTTTTCAAAACATCCATCAAATAAATGACTTATCAAATAAGATAGTTTTGTCATATTTTCTAAAAGTGTTGGATGGTGACGCAATTCATTTTGTTAACTTAAATTTCATAAAAGATTTCACCAAAATTTTTACAAAAATTTTAAGGTTATGTTAAGAAGTACTATAACTATTGATTTCTTTTATTAGTAATGTTCAAAAGACATCTAGTAATGTTATAGTCCACACTGGAAAAAGTAGTAAATACAAAGTTGGCACATGACGTGCATCAATGATCAAAGCGCCATTTCCCCAAGGCTTAGAAATAAAAAACTAGTATTGATTGCTCATTGGATATATTGATATCTTTCTAGTAATGTAAAATGATCTACTAATGCTTATATTCTTAAATGAAGAAGAGTAGCAGAAATGCTGCTCATGACGTGCCAAGATGTAAAAGCAATATCTCCCCGTGGTTTAGGTACCCAACTCAGCTAAATTCAACTCATTAAGTCTTAATCCCAAACTATCTAGATGAATCCTTTTCTTTCACAGTTTTCACTCATCAAGATTTATCTCAAAGAAATTGACTATTTTTTCAACTGGTCACCAACCTAACACAACCCTCCTTTATCTGGGCTTGAGCCGGCAGTATGCTAACATGCAAGTGGAAAGAATTATTTTTACTCGAAAATTATCACCATTGACTACCAACTTTTGATATTAATAGCAGGCTTAGGTTTAAAAATCTATCTCAACTAACTACTATTCTAATATTACTAGTGGAATAAATTACTTTTGGTGTAGCTATATCATGAGGGTAACTCTGTAGTGAATGTCAAGGTTCAAATCTCATTGTCTTCACTTTCATACAAAAAATAGGGTTGCATGTGAAAAACAGTCGTGAAAGTATTGTCACAAAAACTTGACATTCCTAGTGTAGATACTACCAACCTTAATCTTTTCAAAGATGAATCCTCATTGACTTGTAACTATCTTCATCTACAAGCATATTCTCCTCACAAAATAGAACATTCTCACAGTCTCCAATATTTTTAAACTTTTTCTACTAATAAAAAGTAAATATAATAAATATATGTTCCATTTACTTTTAAACTTGTTCTATATATATATATATACACACACCCCCCTGACTATAATATGTTTCCTGTTCATCTTTATCTTTTCGTAGAGTCCAAACCCATTAAAAATTTACCATAGTATTAAAATATGCAGTAATATGACTGTATTAATGTAGCATAATAAAAAAATAAAATCCTATCACTACCAAATAAAAAATGTTTCCATTCCTAATCAAAGTCTTCTTTCTCAAGTGATCTTCTTTCTCAATTGATCTAATTAATCGTGCATGTAAAGTCTAAAAAATATTTACTTTCTCAATTATTTTGGTAAGTTGATAAAATTCTTCTTTTCATGTAATAAATGGCACCACATAAACTACAACAAGGTTCTTTTGTTTTTTCAATAATTTAAGGTCTTATAATTCAAAAGTCATTACTTTTTAAAGTAAATTTTGTATTGTAACTATACACACATACATATATATGTATGTATATATATATATATATATACACACATACATATATATTATTTTAATATAATATATCAATATCTATATATATATATAGTATATATAAATGTAGTAATAGAGTTTCTCCATACAAAATAAAGCATTTTCATAATTTTCAATACTTTTAAACTTCTCCTACCAATACAAAAAAGTAATAATAATAATAATAAAACATACCTAAATTTAATAAACTTCTTCCTTTTATCTCTCTATCTTTCCATCTTATGTAGAGTTCAAAATCATTGAAAAATCTACCACCTATAAATTTGTGCAAATAGTATTTTTTTTATCATTAATATTATAAAATCTAGATCATAATATTTTTTTGCTCTTTACCCCTTTTATTCTCTCTTTTATTAAATATCACCTCCTTTTATTGTACAATATTATATTTTATAGAGTTCTAATATAATTAGGTTTCAGTATAGCTAAATATACAAATAGGGTTTTATTATAACTTACCAAGTTGTGTTCAACTTTATTACCTAAATTATATAAACTCCTAAACCATATGCCCTATACAGTATGTGTCTCTTTCCATAACCAAGCTTCTGGTTCTGGGGGATAAAGTATGCGAGTTTTTATCTACAATTCACGTTTGTAATGTGAATATGTTGTTCATATTTATATATAAAAGAATGATTTATTTTGTTTTACAGATCCTCTCCAATGCACAAACACAATGTGACAGTGACATATGGGATGATTGATTAGTTAGAATTTATCTTCTCAAAAGCCAAATTTGTAAGCCCTCTTTTAAAATCCAAGTATATTAATACATTTATATGCATATATATGTTACATGCATATTCTATTTGCCAATTGAGCATGCATGGATTTCTGTAATAAAAAAAAAATAGTTCAATTCTTTACAATATGGAGAGAGCTATTGAAAGAAAATAGAGACTTCTTTCAAGCATATACTACTCTCACATGATCACATGCACTATTCTTCGAGACGCTTTTCAAGGTAAGCTTCGCCTTCTAGAACTGTTGTCACTACTTTTGTAATCAAATCCAAAATATATTGGAGTATATGTTTTGATATTTAACTTTTCTTAGCACGGTGTGTATACAAATGTGTCCCTTTTCATTTTTCATTTAGTACTTTTATAATTTTTGTAGGTATAATATTATTTCTAATTTCGATAGTTGAAAAAAAAACACTAATTAAATGAAACGAAAAATGTGTAAGAACCACAAAACATAATAAATAAAAAATAAAAACCTATGAAAATAAAAATTGTAAAGTAGAAATTATAATTGTTACTAGGAAAAGTAGGAAAATATACTTCAGCTTCAGCCTAATACTAATATGTAAAACCCGAAACAGAAAAAAAGGGGGTGGAGGCGTTTTTTTTTTTATGCCTTTTATTCATACGAAAAATTGATGGCAGTTCATATTGCATGATTTCATATATAATATATGTTGATGTTGAGCATTAAAAAATAGCCCGTCTCTCATTTTTTTTTATGACAATTAAATTTTTTGACAGATAAATTGGGCTGAATTTGGTTATTCAAACCATCTGGTGCCAAGGAGAGCTAAAAAAAGAAGCAAGAGAAGGTCAATTTACTGGAACTCAACTATTTAGCATTAGTTTGGATTAATCTTTAGTTATTCAAAAATTCATGATCAACTTTCTTTTTAACTATTATTACTTGGAATTAATCAATAATACGGTTTTGTATTTTTAATCACTCTAAAATTTCATATTTATTTCTAGATTTTTAACTATCATATGTATCATGTGTGTTTTACGTCTTTTGTTTCTCTTTCTTTTTTTCATTAAGAGTGTAAAAAATATGAATGGTAGTTTTAGATTAGAATAGACATATGCTAGGAGAAGCTATATAAAAGACCATTGGCAGATGAACTCCTTGCTAAGTGCAAGATGCATTACGGTTCCTCTGCATCTAACTTCAACTACAAGCCCGGAAGTATTCTCTTATGTTGTCGGAATGTGTATTTTTAAATTGAATTATATACATATATTAATTATAAAATAATAATTATATACGTATATTAATTATAAAAACAATAATTTGGATCTGTATAAATTTAGAACTAATTGTTGAATCATGAAAACTGTTAGATCAATATTTTAAGAAGTGATTTAGTCACTAATTGATAAAATAAATCGTATGAATGTTTTACAGTTGATGAGTCAACTAAAAGTGTTTGTGGAATGTTATCTATTTCTTTTTTAAGTGTCTTTGTTATTCGATGTTATGCTTCTTAATTTTACCTTTTTTGATGGTATGCTCATAAAATTTAGTTATTCTAATTTATTTGACATTATTGTTCTTTGTTAAATGTTTGTACAATATATCTTGTGTGGCGAGAAATTTTTTATTTTTCAAATTTCGCCCTAAATAATCCCTTTTTAAAAATTCAAAAGCTATACACACCGAACACACTAATCTTCTAATGGTCCCAATTGGACAATCAAGATTCACAGACAAATACATATACATATTAATTATCATATAAAAATAAATTTAAAGCAATATATCATAAATGTTACCAATAAAATTATTTAAGCAGATGATTACCTTGAGGATTAACTTTGGTTTGGTAATATGTTGGGGGCGATGGTGGGCGTTCGTCATTGTACCTTCGGCGCGGTACCCATCTCCGGTTATTCCATTTACCCATTTTTCAGATATACAAATATGTATATATATATATATATATATAATAGATAATAGATATATAGAGAGAGAAAAAGGTTTGAATTTCAAGATCAGAGCTTGCGGAGAGTGTAGCGAGGAAGATGAAAGGGGTGGGTTGGGATGGTGCTTATATAGGGGATAGTGGGCCAGATGTTTGGGTTTTCCGAAGGAGTTTTGGAAGGTTTGACGGTTTGAGGTTGAGGTTTATATTTTAGCTTTTTGATATTTTGTTTTTAATATTTTGTAATTTTTTGCGATTCAGTCTTTTTTTTTATAGTATTATTAGTACAAACTCATCAATCCTGTCCGAAGCTTCGTTCCGCACACGTTACATAGATAATAACTTATTATGTTAATTCTTAAATAATAAATGAATAAATAAGTGACTGAAAAAATTTGTAATAAAATTGCTAGAATTAAAAATAAAAATTCTTTCTATGAGTGACTTTTCCTATTGTAGATATGAAATTTTTTGATTGACTGTGATTTTAAGCTATATCCCCCATGTTAATTTCACTAATAAGATTATTAATCTACTATATAATATGGACTTGCGAGAGATACTCTCTAAGGTATATAAATTATATAATTTAGTTTTATAAAATGAGTTTATTTCAAGATTTTTAGTAAAATTTAACTTTATAGATAGAACGATCATCAAAAATATGAGTGAACATAAATTTTTATTTTTTTTAAGTTGTATAACACCATTATTATAACATTGTAAAACAAGTATATTATTTAATGACTAAAATTAATTAAATTTTTATTACCATAAAGTTGATAATAGACATCACTAATTCATATGTTCAAAAATTTTATATATTCTCTTTAAATTCATATAGTTGAATTTATCTAAGTAACCCTAAAAATAGACGTATTAATCCTATAAGACATACTAGTTAGATATCATGTAGGGATGGGTATATCCCTTTTTCAATATATACTTAATAGATCACGTTTCATGAACATTGCGTTATTATAAATAGACCCATGTTGTTGATTTTACAAATAAAACTTAAAAAACTATAAAATCTACTATTATATAATATACTTAATACAATTTGAATGGTATTACAAATTTGGGTAATATTTGAATATTATAAATTCGGATAATACTTATACTAATTTATATAGGAAAAAAAAAGTTGAACTTAAAATTTTTATTTGTTATATATTTAGATAGTACTCATACATACTAATTTAAATAAAAAATAAGATTAAACCAAAAAATTTATGAAATCAAGTTTATACTTTTAATTATATAGTTGATTTGTAGCATACTATATGTGTGAGTTTAAAAAATATAAAATTAAAATATCGGTTAGAAAATATGAGAGAGATTTTAAGAATTAAAAAAATACCAGATATGAAAGAACTTTAAATATGACACAATTTCAATAGAGTAATTATTTTTATTGCTTTATTTTTGATAGAATATATTAAGGGAGATGATATTTCCATATTATTTTCTTATAATTCCACACGTTGAACGCACATGTTAATCCAACTCCTAAAACTTAACAACAATACCAAATTCATTTTCCATAACTACCCTCACCTAATACATAGCATAACATAGATGTAATCTTTACATGAGATGAGACTACTCAGAACAAAAACTGTGAAATTATTGACCGCAAAGGTCTTATCTCTTCAAAAGTTCACGTAGACCAACTTAAGCATCTTCTCCATTTTGATCATCCTGTGGACCATATGGCACTTCATGCCTGGGCCTGTTGTACTTCTCGCGCAGCTACTTGATTGGGATGAAGTCCTTAGCTGCATCAGTCCCATAGAATAAGAAGGGGAGCATATGGATGTTCAAACCTTTCCTGTTCATGGTAAAATAAATTCCGACCAACAGCAGTAAGATTGAGAATTGAACACACAGACAACATTACTTAAAAAAAAAAAAATCTTGTTCTTGAATTGATATTACAGTAAACATGTTCTATTGAGATTTCAAAAACATATTACACTAAACATAACATCTTCTAATAAACTTTAAATTCTATCACTCTTCGATCATCAAATTCAATTTCTTCAAATGTCCAAACGCATCATGTAAACTTACTACAGGTGCATCATCAGTCCAAATTTGGCACCAAAATTGTAGACATAGATGAACACAATAGGAAAATAAAAGCATTAAAAATATGTTTATTTTCAATATATTCAAATTATATGCAAACAAATTTCATTTGAAGTACCTTTCTTCTTTTTGAATGAGTTACAATAAGAATACATCAGATAGTCCATCTCCTTCGTTAGTACTAAAAGATTAAAATGAGTTAAAGAAAATTAAATAATATTATAGTAATAATAGTTTTACTTAATCAATCAAATTTATGAAGTTAGTAAAATTAAAACCTGAATTGAGTACGAAGTGAAGTGCTTGGGTTATCTTTGAATGGACAATATCTTTTGTTGTGGGTCGGATCTTTGCATATACTACACTTCCTTACCTTTTCTACAAACTGAAAAGCAGAAAGATCACGTCTTGTAGATGCAGTCTTCTTATTCTTTGACCCCATAGGACGACCTTTGTGAGGTTGTATACAACTCTAAAATTTCACGGCAAAATCATGAAGACATATCAGTAACATTTTAAAGGTGCAGGCCAACATGCATTGATGTAATCAACCCTTTTGGCATATTAACTGTAGTGCCAAAATCCATGCAAGCAAATACAGATATTGCCAATTTAATTCCCACCAAGAATCAAGAACATAGCTTCAGAAAAAGATTCAAATACAGAACAATAAAAATAATCAAAAAATTACTCCTAGTTCAGTAACAGTATACTACATAATATATCAAGGATTAAACTGTATTTCCATAACCCAGTATATTTACACAAGGGAGGGAACATCAGAACAAATAGCAGTATGAAAACTGATCCAAATAATCATGCCTTCTTCATAAGTTCATCAGTGATGGAGCTTGGAAACAAGGAGGGAAATGGAACGGAAGTCCACAGGTACATAAACAATAGAGTACATCTAATAGCTTTAGGCACAAAATCCTTAATGTACCTCCAGCACTCCAACCTGAAGCTTATGCAGCATTGAAAGCTAAGATATTGCAGCACCAAAAACTACTCCATTGTAATCCACTTTCTAGCATATTCCCAAAACTTTAGTGGAACTAGGATTAATGGTAACTCTTAAAAGCAATAGAATGGTGGAAACTAACAAACCCTTTTATTAAAGGGAGAAATTTCCAACGAGTATGTAATACCAATAATCCATTTGAAAACGGGTAGGATTATGGTACAGTAAGAAATTGAATTTTTCAGCTATATCACGAAATCACACAATGGGGCAAACAAATTCAAGCATACCAAAACCCCAACCTTCAATTAACTTTTGGAATTGAAGAAATAGGATAAATAAAAAATTCCATGATTAAGAAACAAAACAAATTAACCAAAGAACCTCAACTAACCCATAATCAGATACAACACACCCACAAGAAATTTTACAGATACACATTATTTGAGCACATATATGATACCTTGAGAGAGAATGGTGAGTTGCACAAGAATAGAAGTCGTCACCGCCGCAGCTATCGCCGAAAATTGATGTGGACGAAATTGGGACTTCTTCTTTTTTCTAAACTAGGGCAATAATGAGTGGGAGGACAAAGAGGAAAAGGGAGTAGTGAGGCAGAGGAGACTGAGAGAGGAGGATGAGAAGGCGGGAGACAGGAGACGAGAGAGGAGGATGAGAAGGCGGGAGACAGGAGACGAGAGATTGAGAGAGACGCGAGGGTTACCTGTGGGTAATTTTAAAAAATAAAGTGTGTGGTGTTGTTAAGTTTCAGCCGTTAATTCAATCATGGTTAACATGCGGGTTCTACGTGTAGAATTATAAAAATTGGCGTGGAAATAGCGGCTCTCTATATTAACTTTTCCAACAGAAGGACCGGATCTACCCTTGGAGTGGTTTTGAATCTTTTGATCATGACGACATAAATACACTCGAGTTTGTGTTTTTTTTTTTTTTGAAATTAATGAATGAAAATTCGTTTAATAAAAGATCTGAAGAGTGCACAAGGGTACTTATACTACAAACTCATTAATCCCATGCAAAGCTCGGGTGCAGTATGGATAATATATATTATAGGTTACTTCAATTAATTATTAAACTAAACATTTGAATGGAGTGCGTATTTATTTAGCTATGATTATGAGAAAATAATTATTGTAATTTTATTTAAGTTTGTAATAGAATTCTATATTAATGTTTATATTATTAAAATTTACTTGAAATTCTAATACATAGAAGTATGAAACTCAAGTTCTAATAAGTTTTAATTTAGTTATGACTATTAATTAATTAGTAATAAATTTACTATAATTTTTTTAACTAATTTTGCAATTATTATGTTTTAAAAATATTCACGTATATTATTAATACAATTTATCATGTGATTTGATATAATTTCAAGTTTTAATAAATCTAGGTAATATATAGTATATTGTGTTATATTTTCTTAATTGATTTCATAAAATTGTGATAAAATTTTTGTAACTAAATTGGTAAAATCAAAAATAAATATTATTTTAGAAGTTACTTTTTCGATTAGAGATTGGTTTTCTTTTGAATACTTTACAAATATGGATAATATATATTTAATTATTATAAATTGGCTTAAATATAATTTACTATCCTAAACTCTAGGTCATATTCCACTTCGGTAATCCACCTTTCAATTTTTTCAATTAGATGATTGAACTATTAATTTTTTTTAATTACATATAATTGAGTCTGCCATGTCAGAAATTGCTGATGTGACTGTCTGGATGAGCCATACTTCAACTTATGTGTAACTAAAAAAGATTACTTTAATATTTATTTACACATTTATTATACATTAAAAGGCAAATTCGTAAAACCACTTTATATTAAACATTAAAACTAAACAAAAATAATAAGTCTAAAACCATTCCCCCTTCCCTCGTCCCTGCCATCCCCATTTCCACCCTGCCGTTCCTTCCCCTTTCGTCGGCCCCGGCCCCGGCCCCGACCCCCGCCGTCCTCGGCGCCGTCACGATCCCCAACCCAATCGTCCCCAATTTTCGTTCCTTGTTTCCTTGTTCCTATTAGATGGTCACAAAAGGGTGAAAAAGTAGAGAGAGCACTATGAACCAACACAAAATAAATCGTCGGCAACGGGTGAAGACGACGACGAGCAGAACGAGCAGGTCGGTAATTGTAACGGTTTGATGCGTTTGGGCTTGTTGGTGACTAGTTTTTGTTGATTTGGGGGTTAGGGTTTTGCTACTATTTGGGGCCTTTGGATTATTTTGGAATTAAAAAGTAATCGTGGACTATGATTTTTGGTTTTGTTTGACAAAGATATGTTTGTGTTTGATTTTCAAAAGATGATGGTCATGGTGATGGAGTTTATTGGCTTGAGATGGTGAGAATGGTGTTAGATTGTTGTAAATCTTGAATTAGTGATTGATAGATTTTTTAAAAATTTCTGTCGTCAATCTTAGTTTGACTCCAAGTATGGCGGCTAGGTGATGGAGATGGCTAGGTGTTAGGTGACGACCATGGCTAACTTTGGTCTTTGGTTGCGTTTTGTACAGTGTATATGTTAGGAGGGTGAAGAAGGAAGGATGATAAACAATTAGTTAAATTGTTATTTTTTAGACACAGTGGGAATGAGGCTGCTAGCAGGGACGGGGAAGGGGAAATGGTTTTAGACTTTTATTGTTTTTGTTTAGTTTTAATGTTTAATATAAAACGGTTTTACGAATTTGCCCTTTAATGTATAATAAATGTGTAAATAAATATTAAAATAATTTTTTTTAGTTACACATAAGCTGAAGTAAGTCCCACCTAGACAACCACTTTAGCAATTTCTGACGTGACAGACTCAATTGAATGCAATTGAAAAAAATTAATAGTTCAATCATCTAATTAAAAAAATAGAAAAATAGATCACCGAAGTGGAATATGACATATAGTTTAAGGTAGTAAATTATATATAAGCCTTATAAATTTGCATAGTACTTATACTAATTTGAATAGAAATGAAAAAGATCTTCTTTTAATCTATTCCTATTAGATATAAAAATATTTTTAAATTTGAATAATATTTAATTGATACAAATTTGAATAATACTTATGGTGATTTGAATTTAAAAGTTGAACTAAAAATTAGTGAAACTAAACCAAACTTGTACTTTTAATTATACAAACTCACCAGCCCCGTGCGAAGCACGGGTGATATAAATAATACTCCCTTCATTCTAAATTATATGATCATTATTGACTTTTAAAAGTTAAATTGAAATATTTTTAAATTCAACATTGAGATAACTCATTAAAAATTATGAAATAATAAAACTTATAATGAGTAATATTTTTTAGATAATTTATAATATTCACCATTGTAATGATTAAAATTAAAAGTATTTATGTCAATTTTGAGTTTAAAAATCTCTTAAGTTGACTTTAAAAAGTCAACAATGATCAAATAATATGAAACGGATGGAGTAATTTACTATATTAATAATTAAAAAAATTAATTGTGATTTCAAGAATATAATTGTAATTATTAAATAATTAAATATTTATTCAAATAACTAATGATTGAATTATATATTGTAGGTTCTTTCAACCAATTTTTAAGCTAAATATTTGAATGGATTATTGTAGATTTATTTAGTTATGATTATGAGAAAATAATTATTTTAATTTTTAATTAAGTTTGTAATGAAATTCTATATTAGCGTTTATATTGACAAAATTTGCTTGAAATTCTAATCCGAATAGAATTATGAAACTCAAGTTTTAATAAGTTTTAATTTAATTATGACAATTAGTTAGGTATGAATCCAATCTAATTTTTCAACTAATATTATAGTTATTATGTTTCAAAATCACATATATTATTAATACAATTAATCATGTAATTTGATAAAATTTTAAATTTTAATGAATTAAATTATTTAGGATATTAGTTTAATAATAAAGTTCACGACTAATAATATAATTAAATCGCGTGATATGTTAAAAGATTTTCTCAAAATCTTAATATTTTAATAAAATTGTAGCAATAAAATTATCCTATACAAATTTATTAAAATATATAAAATAATTACAACTATTAAAAAGAATATATGTAGTAATTATTGATGGATAACATCTAGTAATTATTCAAATTTGTAGAGTATTAATAATAATTTGAATAGGAAAGAAAAAGATCTTCTTCTTCTTTTTTTTTTTCTATTTCTCTTAGATATAGAAATATATTTAAATTTGGATAGTATTTAATTGATACAAATTTGGATAGTACTTATACTAATATAAATTAGAAACCAAAAATTGGTAAAATCGAACCAAACCAAGTTTATGCTTTTAATTATACCAGCAGTATACCCCATGCAAAACACGGGGTCTTATTTTTGAATCTTAACTTTAATATTTATTTTGTGGATAATGTTTTCTTTAATATACTATTTTGAATAAAATAAGTAATATTACTTTTTAGACTGAACATGCTATTTTAGTTTTTTTACATGTTAATATTTTGGTTTTCTTTACAAATTTTATTAATTAATTATTTATTTTTAATGATATATTTTTTATTGTTTTAAAAAAATTTATTCTTTAAGTTAGTTTTTTGTACATATTTTTTTTAATTGTTTTTGAGCTATCTATGTTCAGATTTCTTAGTTTGAAATAAAGAAAATTTTGTACTAATTATTATGCATTAGACATGAACCTTTTTTCTTTTTCTTTTTTTTACCTTCAATTCAAAAGATTTTGAGATCCCAATCAAGTTGCTCGGTGTTTAATCCCTTTCGTGCGAGTAACCTGCAAACAATGCAATAAAGTATGATAAAATATTTCATTTGACAATAAAACTCAATTACTATATAAATATCATAATTCGTTTTTAATAATAAATTTAGCAGGGATAGTGATGAATTAATTAAATAATATAACATACGAAGTTATTATATACAACCGTGGTGCGTAGGTTGAGACATATAACATATCAAGTTGAACGAGAAATTGATGGTTACCGGGGTGATTGTGAATACCGGAGTATTTTACCACTAATAAACATGATTTTACGATAATATGTATGTATATGTAGATGATTAGTTTTTAATCTAATGTAGGAAAATAATTTTTGACTTAAAGTAAAAAAAATAATACTATAGGAAAAGTAATTTTTTTTGACTTAAAAAAGTAGAAAAAGTAAAAAGTCGAACTAAAAAAAGGAAGATACAAAAAAAAAGAAGATGAATTAAGTTGTCTATTTAATTATTGTATAGATAGATAGATAAATAGATAGACACCCAGTTTGGAGGGGAGGGAGTAGGCAATAACACTACTTTAGTACTTTGTCACCTATGGAGAAAACAAAGATAATATATATTGTGAAATAGGGTATGCTACTGACCCTGTGTTTGAATTGGGGGAGTTCCTCGGTTCTACGAATTTTTATTAAGAGGTTCAGGATTTTCTAGGACCTTTTTATACATTTTCGACACGTGTAATGGTCAAACATAATTAATATAAACTGGCCCCTACATGTTATAGATTATTGGTTAAAAAAACAATTATTGTACACGTGTCAAAAATATATAGGAAGGTCCTTTTCCCAATTGGAAGACCTGAAACTCCTAATAAAAACTCCGATTCTACCCTCTTTCGTCATATAAGCCTAACCCTAACCTCAGTTACGTTATGTTTAGGCTGTAGTTACGTTAAGAGTAATTAATTTTAAAATTTTAATTGAATAGTAATTGAATCATATTATTGATCAATTAATTATATATATATATATATATTAATTAATAATAGTACAGTTTAATATTTTGTAAGATGATTTAGTTTAATATTTTACTTAAACTTGTGTTCTTGTATATATATTTCAATAAAAATAACAAATTAATATTAGGGAAGATAATCTTATTTTGATTGTTTAATTATAAAACTATATCACTAATTCTTGTTTCTATATAAACTACATTATTCATTTTAGATTCTAATGAGGGTAGATAAACAATAAAAGTTGACTAAACGTAAGAAAGTCAAAAGTTGAACCAAAAAATAAGAGAACGAACCAAATTATCTATTTAATTATATTATAGATAGATAGTTGATAGTTGATTTGTAAGGCTATGTTTAGTGGATTTATGCATAATATTTTCAAATAGTATTAGGGGTCTCAAATTTTTATCTCAAGTTAACTCAAATAATGTGACAATGAAAAGACAAAGAAAGAGTACCTTTATTTTATTTTATTTTCTTGTGGAGAACTTATTCTATTACAATTCATATCTAGAGATACATTTCATTCTATGATATACGGAAAATCTAGGAAAGGGGTTGGGGGGAACTAGATGGAACCTAGGCCAGGGAACTTACCTTCTTCATATAGGTAATCTTGGTTGATTTTGAAATCTTCTTACTTTTGATGAGTGATAGACTTAAACTTATGATTTTGCACAGTAAAGATCTACCACTAAACTATCAACTTTGGTCTACGAAAGAGTAATTTATGACAAGTCAATCATGTATCTAACCCATGTAATGATATCATATTATTTGAAATAAAATTTTGGATATATATACATATCATATAAAAGAAAATTCAACAAATTGTAGGGCTTTTTACAAAAAATAAAAACAAAAATTTTAATTTTCACTTAGACCATTAATGTCTTAATTTGACCTGAATTCTAACACCATGTTTGTAAGTTTTTTTTTTGTTTTTTTAGGGAAAGGAAGGGAAGCGAAGAGAAAATAATTAAAATCCCTCTAAATCCTATGTTTATAGATTTTGTTTTAAGAAAGAAGGAAAAGGATTTAGAGGTAAAGTTAATTTTATTTTTGGCTAAAAACTTTTCTCCCAAAAGTGGAAGGATTTGGAGGGATGAGAAAAGATGAGAAACTAAGATATTTTATATTACCAAAAATAACCTTTTAAAATAATAATATGATAATATTATCCCTAACTATTACAATTACCGATTTTTGAAAAGACGATTTTCTCTTTTCTTTCCCTTTTGTTGCCTCAATCAAGCCTCCACGATATTCCATACTCCCCCTGTGGCACCCCCAAATTCAGATACCAAGTACTCCGAACTTGGTGCTCACGATCTACAACATCCAAACACCTTCAAGCAATATATGATAACTAAATGCGGAATAAATAATCATATATTGATCATTTAGAAAGGTTTACATATGGGTCCCAAGGTCTCTAACCTTAATTAATACACCATAAAGTTTAAAAATACAACTAACGTAGTTTGTACTACGGAAGAGGCCGAAGCCTAGATAACACGTAATAATGGACGACGCACCCATCCGAAGCCTAGTACTTCATCTTCTCCTTGCCCTTATCTTTGCTCGAGCACTCGGGCTTAACTGTAAAGATTTATGATATGGCAAGGGTGAGCAACGAGTTTGCTCAACAAGTTTTAAATGAATGAGAGAGATATATCATAAATGAATATGAATAACATCAACATAATTTCAACAATTAACCAAAGAAAACAAGCGAACAACATAATCAGAGTTCAAATAAAGAAATGAAGATTGATTATTTACTGCCAACAGACCAAGATAGACTATGAACACACGCTAAGGCATCAACCACATTGTCTGATCCTTATTAAGCTACCAACTAGAGAGTATGTACTCAAGGGGATCAACCTCTTGTACCTATGGATATGCATACCATTTAACTCTGCTCTGTATTGTCTTTCAAACACTTAAGCTATTCCCCATCATGGAGTTATTCATCTCAGTCTAAGAATCCATCCCAACAATAGGTTTGGATAACTTTTAAAAGAATTATTATGCATATGCCTCGCCGAACAAGTGGCTTAGACTTTTCTTTGAACAGTGTATGAATAGTCGAAGCTTTGTGTTAGTACAGTCCAACAACGAAATCTGAGAACAAATGCACAGTGTGCGAATGCCAACGATATCGGGGTAAAATAATTCTTAAAGCAATTAGACCACTTAACACGTACTGGGAAATAGAGTTCAAACTTAATTTGAAGAACTTGCAACATAATATCAGAACCGTTATATAATACGAAGGGTGTGAGGGTTCGGCATTTCAAAGTGATGTAAGTTAGGAAGCATAAAGATGCACATCAGTACAACAAACTGCATAGAAGAATACTAGCAAGGATATACACAATAGTATAACAATTGATCCAAAAGCTCAAAGTGAGGGAACTTGCCTGAATCGCTACTTAACAATCTACTTCTACGTTTCTGTTCGGTAAGCACCCTACAACATATGATTCATTCTGATTAGACATAGCTATGAAGAAATAACATACGTAATAAATAAATATGAGCAACTCGCACTATCTATCTCATGGACCACTCCAACACTCTACTGTCCGATAGGATAGCTCCACGATCGGTAAGGAGGTAGTACCATCGACAGGGTCCATTCTAAGATGGCCGAAGGGTTCGACTATCTTACTCTACGGATGCCGAATGGGCTTTAGGGTCCCATTGGGATTCAGAAATAGTTCAAGGTACACCCATTAGCCGACTTGGGATAGTATGGGGTCTTACCGACCCTTTGCCAACAAGGTTTCGGCTCTAGGTCGGAACCTTTCGTAGTTCGGGGATCCCTCCGGGATCGGATGTGCCTCAAGTCTGGCTTCGGGAAGCCAAAGGTCTGGGTCTCCTTGTAAATTTAAGACTTTGGCTTCGGGTTATGACTTTGGAAGTCGGGTCTAAGCCTTACAGATATCGGGGGTTCGGCTTTGGGTCCAGTATTGAACTAAACCCGGAGAAAAGGCTACGAACTTTGGGTTCGAC
This sequence comes from Aralia elata, assembly GCA_034770075.1. Classification (NCBI taxonomy): domain Eukaryota; kingdom Viridiplantae; phylum Streptophyta; class Magnoliopsida; order Apiales; family Araliaceae; genus Aralia; species Aralia elata. The sequence continues at coordinate 294,425 of JAVJAP010000337.1, read as the reverse complement.
TACAGATTCCTCTACAGAAATCATCTTACAGTCTTGTAGTATACTTTGGGTCTCGCCGATCCTTCTGCCGACAAAATCTTGGCTTCGGCTCCAGGTCGGAACCTTTCGTAGCTCGAGAGTCTCTTCAGGGTCGGACGTGAGTTTGGTTTGGCTTCAGGGAGCCAAACATTTAGATCTCACTGATGTTTTAAGGCTTCGACTTCGAAGGTCAGGTTCAGACATTACTGATACTAGGGGTTTGGGTCTGACGACTATTCTCCTACCAAGGTTTGACTTCAGATTCCACTTTGGAAACCATTCCATAGTCTAGGGTCGGGTAACTACCGTTACCTAACCTTGTTGCTTAGGTTCATGAGTACGGGGTGAGGTGGCAGTCCTCATCGGAAGATTCTGGCGTCCCTATCCGACTCTTAACATCTTGTTCGGATATGGTAATTAAGGTCTATACTGTGACTCGGGTTTAAGTCATGCTTCAACTATGCATTAAAATGATACAAGACAAGGTAACTACCCTGTAACTACAAAGCTTGGTATCGCCACAACGACTCAACATGTGATGGTCGACTCATCCAACACTGACTTAGTGAAAGGAAATCCGACCGGACAAGGGAGATAAATACTGAGAATCAAGAGAAAGAGTCTTACCTCTTCTACTGTCCGACTGCTAACCCTCTAGCTTTCGAACTGTGACTGTCCCTCCGAAGGGCGGGACTAACTCTCAAAGTAACTCTTACCGCAATATATCTCTCTAGTATCTATATCAAATAAACTTAACAAGCTTTCCCATGAGAACAGGGTGTCCATTTATAGGAAAATTATTATCCCGACGATGGTCATTACTCAGGCGTTAGGACTAGTTCATAACGGTATTACCCGTTGGTTGTTCAGGTTTAGGTGAAAAGTTCCATCAACCGAGCTCCTCAGCCATCCCCATTAATCATGGTTTAGGCTTTAATCAGCGCAATAGGAGGTATAGGCCATTGGCCCGGTGCAACGCCTCATACTTACACGCAACGGCAACCTTAGAGTCAGTGTTCAACATTAAGGATCACGTGACCGACAATTTCCTGGTTTGAGCTGGTCTTCCTACAATCCCATGCCCCTAACTTGGGTCGGGCCTGCTGATTAAGACTCCGTGGCCCAACCCATTACTAAGTATCTCTTAGTAAAACTATTAACCATCTACAAGACCATTACACATTGGGCTTGATTAACAAACGCAAAGCTAATCCAATATACTTGGACTATTAAATCAATTTAACCATAACCACACATAGCTACCTAAATCATTTATGGGTTTAAGGTAACATGTAAACTAATTATTAACAGGATTTAAATTATTAACCTCAAAATATTGCTAGGAAAATCGTGATCATTACATTCCTCCCCCTTATAAGAATTCCGTTCCCGGAATTTCAACATGAGGTCCCTCGAAAAGATGCGAATAAGTCGCCCTCATCTTTTCCTCAAGGTCCCACATAGCTTCTTCAGTAATATGATTCCTCCAAAGATCTTTAACGGAATGAATGATTTTGTTCCTCAGCTTTTGTTCCTTCCTATCGAGTATCTGGTTAGGAATTTCTTCGTATGATAAGTCTTTTTCGACTTGAATTGGTTCATAAGATATAACGTGCTTGTAGTATGGTTTATATAGCCGCAACACTGACACATGAAATACATTGTGAATGTGCTCAAGTTCAGGAGGTAATGCTACCTCGTACGCTACTTCACCGACTCGTCTCAGAATTTCAAACGGTCCTATGAACCTAGGGCTTAACTTACCCTTCTTACCAAAACGAATCTTCCCTCTCCAGGGAGATACCTTCAGAAACACAAACCTACCTACGTTGAAGTCCCATTTTTGTCGGTGTAGGTCGGCGTACTTCTTCTGACGGTCTTGGGCCGCTACTAAGCGATTCTTGATCAACTTTACGGCATATGCTGTTTGCTGCACCATTTCCGGTCCTAGCAGTCTTCGTTCTCCAACCTCGTCCCAACACAATGGTGTTCGGCATTTTCTTCCGTATAGCTCTTCGTACGGTGGCATCCCGATACTAGCGTGATAACTATTATTGTAAGCGAACTCTACTAACGGCAGGTAATCGTCCCAACTGCCTTTCAAGTCCATTACGACCGCTCTAAGCATGTCCTCTAAGGTTTGAATCATTCGTTCGCTCTGACCATCAGTTTGAGGGTGATACGCAGTACTCAACCTCAACTATGTCCCCATCCTTTCCTACAAACTCTTCCAAAAATTTGACGTGAAGCGCAGATCTCTGTCGGATACGATTGATATCGGCACCCTATGTCGAGACATTATCTCTTTCACATAGAGTTTTGCTAATTGCTCTAAATTGTACCATATCCTGATCTGTAGAAAATGAGCGGACTTGGTCAGACAGTCCACGAATGGCGTCTAACCCCTTTTGTGTCGGTGGAAGTTCTACCACAAAATCCATCGTGATGTGCTCCAACTTCCATTCTGGAATTTCCAATGGTTGAAGGAGTTCGCTTAGTCGCTAGTGCTCTACCTTAACTCAGGCATGTCATACATCTGCTGACGCACTCTGCTACCTCCTTCTTCATACTCGGCCACCAAAAGTATGGTCGCAAGTCCTGATACATCTTCATGCTGTCGGGATGCATTGAGTACCTCGTACTGTGAGCTTCTTGAAGAATCTCTTCTCTTAGCCCTGGATCTAACGGTACCCAAATCCTCCCTTCAAACCTTAGCAGCCCTGCGCTGTCAATCTTATGCTTGAGCTCTCCCCCTTCAGAAATACGCTTCTTGATACTACCATAATCTTCATCCTTTTCCCGAGCCTCTTTGATTTTATCTAATAAGGTCGGGCTTGTTGTCACTGTACATAATTTCTCATCTGACTCCATTGGGTATCTCACCTTTAGCTCCAGTCGTTCAAATTCCTTCACCAACTCCTCCTGAGTTATCAGTATTAGCAACTTCTCTCTGCCTTTTCTGCTTAAGGCATCGACCACTACATTTGCCTTGCATGGATGGTAAAAAATCTCACAATCATAATCTTTGATCAATTCCAACCATCGGCGCTGCCTCATGTTCAGCTCCTTCTGAGTGAAGATATACTTCAGACTTTTGTGGTCCGTGTATATCTCACACTTCTCCCCATATAGGTAGTGCCTCCAAATCTTCAGGGCGAAAACTACCGCGGCCAGCTCCAGGTCATGAGTCGGGTAACCCTTCTCACAATCCTTCAACTGACGGGATGCGTATGCAATGACCTTGTCGTGTTGCATTAGTACACAACCAAGACCTTTGTGTGACGCATCGCTATACGCTACAAAACCTCCAGTGTTGTCCGGTAAGGTTAACACCGGTGCTTGACTAAGTCTTTTCTTCAGCTCCCTAAAACTTTCTTCGCATTCCTCCGTCCAAACGAACTTAACTGCTTTTCTGGTAAGATTAGTTAACGGCGATGTTATCTTTGAAAAATCCTGGATGAATCTCCGATAGTATCCCACTAATCCTAAGAAACTCCTGATATCCGTTGGTGTCTTTGGTTGATCCTAATTGATAACCACTTCTACCTTTGCTTGATCCACCGAAACACCACTCTTGTCAATGACGTGACCTAGAAACTGCACTCTCTGCAACCAAAACTCACACTTGAAAAATTTCGCGTACAACTTCTCTCTTCTGAGAACCTCTAATATAATTCTTAAATGTTCAGCATGCTTCTCCTCTGTCTCTAAATATACCAAAATGTCATCGATGAATACGACTACGAACTTGTCCAAGTACTGCTTGAACACTCTGTTCATCATATCCATGAATGTCGCTGGTGCATTTGTTAATCCAAATGACATTACCAAAAACTCGAAATGCCCATAATGAGTTCTGAATGCCGTCTTTAGGATATCTTCCTGTCTAACCTTCAATTGATGATAACCCGTTCTCAAATTAATCTTTGAAAAGTGCTTCGCTCTCTTGAGTTGGTCGAATAGATCATCTATTCTAGGCAACGGATACTTGTTCTTAATCGTAACTTTGTTCAACTCGCGATAGTCGATACAAAGCCTCATCGATCTAACTTTCTTCTTCATGAATAGAACTGACGCTCCCCAAGGCGACACGCTCAGTCTGATATAACCCTTGTCTAACAGTTCTTGCAACTGAACCATCAGCTCTTTCATCTCTACTGGTGCCACTCGGTAAGACGCCTTGGATATCAGTGCCGTCCTTGGTACCAATTTAATCACAAATTATATCTCTCTATCTGGCAGCAAGCCCGGTAATTCCTCTGGGAAGACGTCGGGAAATTCCCTTACTACCGGTATCTGGCCCAATCACTCCCTACTCTTCGAGTGTCAATCACATGGGCCAGATATCCCACGCAACCCTTCCTTAGCAATTTCCTCGCTTGCATTATCGCCAGACAACAAGATTGTCTCGACAATTTACTACCATAAAATACAACCTTTGACTTTTCTGAAGTCTTCAGGTGTATGCACTTCTCCCGACAGTCGATGACTACTCCATGACTCGATAACCAATCCATCCCAAGGATCACATCGAATTCTCCCAAACGAATTGGTATCAAGTTCACGTTAAGCTTAAGCCCTCTCAAATCGACGTAACAATTCCTATGACCGTATTCTACAGGAATAATCGCTTGGTTGACTACTTCTACGTTCAAAGGATTCTCTAACTTTTCACGGGGTAAGCCTAATCGTTTAGCAAATTCTTTGGAAACAAAAGAGCAGGTAGCACCCGAATCAAATAATACATATGCATTTATATTATTGATTGGGATTATACCTGACACCACGTCCTTCGATTCTACTGCATCCTGCACGGTTATATTGAATGTGCGTGCCGTCGGCAGGTTTACTTGATTGGCTGGCCCTCCGATGGTCAGCTTGCTGTTGTTATGGTTGTTGTTATTATTGTTATTCCGGTTACCGCTAGTTGCATCGCCCTTCCTCTTCGGACAATTCCTAATCTGATGGTCTGATGCTCCACATGAGAAACATCTAGCCTTTTTTCCCTTGGGGCACTGAGAAGCCATGTGCCCCAACTGTCCACAGTTATAGCAAATACCTTTCCCCCTCATGCATTCACCTGAGTGACTTTTCCCACAGTTGTTACATTTATTCCCTTTCCTAGCCTCCTCTCCAGCCTTATTGCTTCCAGAGGTTTGGCTATCACTCCACTTCCTTTTCTTCTGGTTCTTCTTCTTGTCCTGGTTGTATTTGATCAATGCCTCACTTCCTCCTTTCGCGATGATCGCCCTCTCCAATAGGGTGGAAAACGTGCTACTATGCAGTACTGCAACTTGGCTGTAGATCCACGGTTTTAGCCCTTGCTCAAACCTCCTTGCTTTCCTGGCCTCAGTATCAACTTGGTGAGGGGCAAATCTGGCCAACTCGTTGAATCTTGTAGCATACTCGGATACAAACATGTTTCCTTGCTTGCGTTCTAGGAATTTTACCTCCATATTCGTTTGCATACTCTCCGAGAAGTAGTTTTCGAAAAATAATTCCTTGAAACATTCCCATGGAACCACTCTGTCCCCAGTACGACCCCTATTTGCCTTCCACCAATAGTTAGCTTCGCCCTTCATCATGAAGGTAGCAAATCCGGTTTTATGCTCCTCGACCACACGTGCGACCTCAAAGACTTTTTCCATCTCTTCTACCCACGATTGGGCTGCGATCGGATCTAAGGTTCCTCGAAACTCCGGAGGTCCTACTAATTTAAAGTCCTTGAAGCTAGCAAAGTGTTGAGTTGGTTGCTCCGCTGCTGGTGGGGGTCTGTTCTGCATGGCCGCGACTAACATATCAACAAAAGCTTTCATCGGGTTGGTTTGACCCTGAGTGTTATTAACCAACTCTTTGACCCTTTGGTTTCGTGGCTGTCTCTTCAGCGGCATGGTCTGCCACAAAGCAAAACCTTACATTATCACTTCGGTTTTGAGTTCTTATGCAACACTTTATTGACGTAAGAAAAATAAAGCATATGCATCTATCAAACACATTCAAAAAAATAAGCAGCTTCATTTATATTCATATACCACAGTTTTGGTACAATAAGACCTAACATGTGGAATACTTCTATAAATGCCAAAGGCACAGCCTTTCAACTGCTACCTATCCCTAAATGAACAAAAGTAGGGATTCACAACATACTACCCCTCTGATTAGAACAGCTGACGGGGTTCTAACACTATCCCATGCATACAACCTCGCATAAGGATTTACCAAAAAGAAGTGCCCCTAATATGGACAAAAGTGGGACCTACTGGCCTGATTTATCACATCAATCGGCGCCGAACCAAACGGCTGGGCTGACTTTCTTTAGCGGAATACCTCTGGTCTCTCAGGCTCCCGACGGCGAGATCCAATGCAACGCCCAAGGACTCAATCCGAACTGCCCTGACCTGGACTTCTCTCTCTACCTAATCTACCCTTCTAGCAGACCGAACCTATGTTCCCTCAACGTAGATCTTGTCTGCTATCTCCCAATTGAAATCAGCCCTCATGGCCTCGAGCACCACCTTTAGTTTTGCCAGTTCTAATTCTGCCTGATCCTTCTTCTCCCTTAGTTCAGTATTTCGGGCGACTAGCTGATGAAGTAGTGGCCCTACTTGCTGGGCCGAAGTCATATAACCCTCCAGTTGCGCCTTCAGCCCTTTCAGCTCATCTTCCAACTGATAAGCTATCTCCTTATATTGATCCTCCATACTCTGATGGGTCACATTCTGCTCTTCCAGGTCTCGGACTCTCTCTTTTAGCTCCAAGTTCCTATCGGCTAGCTGGTCTACTAAATAGTTCTCGGTTGGAATCTCTTTGGGCGAAGGATAATCCTCCCCCTCTTCCATTTCTTCGGTGATGCTGTGGTCCTCCCCGGACTCAGCTTCGGCGTCTTGACTACCCGACCTCATCACCCTACCCCTGACGGTTTCTCCAGACTCGGCTAGATAGTCTTTATCCTCTTCGGGTTCGGACTCTACCGGTGCAGCGGGCACAACTACCAACTGTTCCGAGATCACATGTATATCCGTGAAGTCCCCTTCCACAGCTACATGACTCGACTTTCCTATCACCATCATCCTATAACATACCAACAGACATCATCAAAACCACATTAAGACACATTCATTGAGGAAATGAAAGATATTTTATCGGCTCGATGAGTTCTTCCACAACTCATCCCCAATCACCTAAGACTCATTGAATCTTCTCTATCCAAGTCCTAGCGTACTCAATACGAGTTTAATGTTAAGGTTATAACCTAGGTTTCGCGATCCTAAAGTTTATAACCAACAACTCTGATACCAATCCGTGACACCCCCAAATTCAGATACCAAGTACTCCGAACTTGGCACTCACGATCTACAACATCCAAACACCTTCAAGCAATATATGATAACTAAATGCGGAATAAATAATCATATATTGATCATTTAGAAAGGTTTATATATGGGTCCCAAGGTCTCTAACCTTAATTAATACATCACAAAGTTCAAAAATACAACTAACGTAGTTTGTACTACAAAAGAGGCCGAAGCCTAGACAACACGTAATAATGGACGGCGCACCCATCCGAAGCTTAGTATTTCATCTTCTCATTGCCCTTATCTCTGCTCGAGCACTCAGGCTTAACTGTAAAGATTTATGATATGGCAAGGGTGAGCAACGAGTTTGCTCAGCAAGTTTTAAATGAATGAGAGAGATATATCATGAATGAATATGAATAACATCAGCATAATTTCAACAATGAACCGAAGAAAACAAGCGAACAACATAATCAGAGTTTAAAAAGAAATGAAGATTGATTATTTACTGCCAACAAACCAAGATAGACTATGAACACACGCTAAGGTATCAGCCACATTGTCTGATCCTTATTAAGCTACCAACTAGAGAGTATGTACTCAAGGGGATCAACCTCTTGTACCTATGGATATACATACCATTTAACTCTGCTCTGTATCGTTTTTCAGACACTTAAGCTATTCCCCATCATGGGGTTATTCATCTCAGTCTAAGAATCCACCCCAACAATAGGTTTGGATAACTTTTAAAAGAATTATCATGCATATGCCTCGCCGAACAAGTGGCTTAGACTTTTCTTTGAATAGTGCATGAATAGCCGAAGCTTTGTGTTAGTACAGTCCAACAACGGAATCTGAGAACAAATGCACAGTGTGTGAATGCCAACGATATCGGGGTGGAATAATTCTTAAAGCAATTAGACCACTTAACACGTACTGGGAAATAGAGTTCAAACTTAATTTGAAGAACTTGCAACATAATATCAGAACCGTCATATAATACGTAGGGTATGAGGGTTCGGAATTTCAAAGTGATGTAAGTTAGGAAGCATAGAGATGCACAGCAGTACAACAAACTGCATAGAAGAATACTAGCAAGGATATACACAATAGTATAACAATTGATCCAAAAGCTCAAAGTGAGGGAACTTGCCTGAATCGCTACTTAACAATCTACTTCTACGTTTCTGTTCGGTAAGCACCCTACAACATATGATTCATTCTGATTAGACATAGCTATGAAGAAATAACATACATAATAAATAAATATGAGCGACTCGCACTATCTATCCCATGGACCACTCCAACACTCTACTGTCCGATAGGATAGCTCCACGATCGGTAAGGAGGTAGTACCATCAACAGGGTCCATTCTAAGATGGCCGAAGGGTTCGACTATCTTACTCTACGGATGCCGAATGGGCTTTAGGGTCCCATTGGGATTCAGAAACAGTTCAAGGCACACCCATTAGCCGACTTGGGATAGTATGGGGTCTTACCGACCCTTTGCCAACAAGGTTTCAGCTCTAGGTCGGAACCTTTCGTAGTTCGGGGATCCCTCCGGGATCAGATGTGCCTCGAGTCTGGCTTCGGGAAGCCAGAGGTCTGGGTCTCCTTGTAAATTTGAGACTTTGGCTTCGGGTTATGACTTTAGAAGTCGGGTCTAAGCCTTACAGATATCGGGGGTTCGGCTTCGGGTCCAGTATTGAACTAAACCCGGAGCAAAGGCTACGAACTTTGGGTTCGACTACAGATTCCTCTACAGAAATCATCTTACAGTCTAGTAGTATACTTTGGGTCTCGCCGATCCTTCTGCCGACAAAATCTTGGCTTCGGCTCCAGGTCGGAACCTTTCGTAGCTCGAGAGTTTCTTCGGGGTCGGATGTGAGTTTGGTTTGGCTTCAGGGAGCCAAACATTTAGATCTCACTGACGTTTTAAGGCTTCGACTTCGAAGGTCAGGTTCAGACATTACTGATACTAGGGGTTTGGGTCTGACAACTATTCTCCTACCAAGGTTTGACTTCAGATTCCACTTCGGAAACCACTCCATAGTCTAGGGTCGAGTAACTACCGTTACCTAACCTTGTTGCTTAGGTTCATGAGTTCGGGGTGACGTGGCGGTCCTCATCGGACGATTCCAGCGTCCCCATCAGACTCTTAACATCCTGTTCGGATATGGTAATTAAGGTTTATACTGTGACTCGGGTTTAAGTCATGCTTCGACTATGCATTAAAATGATACAAGACAAGGTAACTACTCTGTAACTACAAAGCTTGGTTCCGCCACAACGACTCAACCTGTGATGGTCGACTCATCTAACACTGACTTAGTGAAAGGAAATCTGACCGGATAAGGGAGATAAATGCTGAGAATCAAGAGAAAGAGTCTTACCTCTTCTACTGTCCGACTGCTAACCCTCTAGCTTTCAAACTCTAACTGTCCCTCCGAATAGCGGAACTACCTCTCAAAGTAACTCTTACCGCAATATATCTCTCTAGTATCTATATCAAATAAACTCAGCAAGCTTTCCCATGAGAACAGGGTCTCCATTTATAGGAAAATTATTATCCCGGCGATGGTCATTACTCAGGCATTAGGACTAGTTCATAATGGTATTACCCGTTAGTTGTTTAGGTTTAGGCAAAAAGTTCCACCAACCGAGCTCTTCAGCCATCACTATTAATCATGGTTTAGGCTTTAATCGACGCAATAGGAGGTATAGGCCATTGGCCCGGTGCAGCGCCTCATACTTACACGGAACGACAACCTTAGAGTCAGTGTTCAACAGTAAGGATCATGTGGTCGGCAATTTCCTGGTTTGAGCTGGTCTTCCTACAATCCCATGCCCCTAACTTGGGTCGGGCCTACTGATTGAGACTTCGTGGCCCAACCCATTACTAAGTATCTCTTAGTGAAACTATTAACCATCTACAAGGCCATTAGACATTGGGCCCAATTAACAAATGCAAAGCTAATCCAATATACTCGAACTATTAAATCAATTTAACCAATAACACACATAGCTACCCAAATCATTTATGGGTTTAAGGTAACATACAAACTAATTATTAACAGGATTTAAATTATTAACCTCAAAATATTGCTAGGAAAATCGTGGTCATTACATCCCCCACTCCAACCAAGGCACCCCCTTTCCCTTTTGTCGCTCACTTGTTACGTATCAAAATGGTTTACCCATTCATGCAAATTAACTAAGTCCTACACAGATGAGAGATCTCCCATCCTTAGATCTCTTAATTCGAGTTTGTTTTCCTTTTTTATTCAATTATTTAAATTTTGTAAATAAGATCCAACAGCAGCTTAATTGATTATCTTTTTTAAAAAAAAGCTTATTTGATTGTCATGTTCTTCTATAGACCTTCTTCTTATCACAGCTAGTCTACGTGCATGCTTCAGCAAAATTAGAGGTTTTTTTTAATTTAAAAATTATTATTTTTCTTAGAAAAAATTTTCATGTAGTATTTAGTCGCTTACTCGCATGTTAATTAATGAGATGATGGTCATCATCGTCATATATGTTCTTCATTAATTTAAATAAATATAAATAAAATAATATGCAAGGGTAATATAATAATAATTTAGTTTAAAAATAAAAAACACTTCCCTACCCTTCCATTTATTTCTGTTCTAAAGCTCACAAACATGACAAAGACAAAAGAAAATTATAATCCTATTTCATCTATTTCCTTCTTATATTTTTCATTCTCCTCTCTTCCCTCCAAACTCACAAACGCAATACGATAGTTATCAAATAGCTAAAGAATAATCATCATCTGTTTCATCAAATAACTCGCCCTTTTTCTCCTCTACAAATTCACCGTTGAACAGAACATTAGCACATCAACTTAAGAAATCAAACTTACAACATAGTTTCCTTTTTTTAGTGATAGATGTTTTAGTAATATTTTCACTAGCACTCGACCATATTTTGAGCTCTATTACATATAAATATACAAGTACTTTTATATATCGTGATAATATATATATATATATAATTGATATTAATAGGACAATAAAGATGAGTACAGGATAAATTATATTTTTTTGACAATTTTATCCTTATAAACAAATTATCATCTTTTCATCTTGCCGATGAGAATTTTTCATTCTACATAACCCATCTCCACCGTATATGTCCCCACCACCATCTACCTAACCCATCTTTTCATCTTGCCGATGAGAATTTTTTCTTTGTTTCGACATTTCAATTGAGTGGTAAAATTTTGGTTGGTCGATGACATTAGTGGAGAAGAGTTTGGCGGCACAAATTTTGAGAGTAATTAATGTGAAAATCACAGAGTGAGATGAATACTAAAATTAAGGAATGGAAGAAGATGATTATGACGGAGGATTTGGCTGAAGAATTTCCGACGATTTTTTTGGAGGAAGTCGATACTATATTATCGAATTTTCCAATGACCTATAAATATAGGTGTTAGGTTTTTGGAGAAGACACATTCAGAAGTATTCTAATAATTCTCTCTTTATGTTGTATTCTTCAGATTTTATTTAATGGATTTCTTTTATCTTTCTTCGTGATTTTTTCCCGATTTTGAATTTTCACGTTAAATATTATGTTATTGTCTTTATTTTTTTGCGTTGATTTATTGTGTTTGCCATAGTTTGTCATAACAAACTGGTATTAAAGCCTGGTTATTATCTATCCATGCTATGACATTGAGTTCGACTTCATCAACGAAATTTGATATTGACAAATTCGATGGGAATATTAGTTTCAGTCTTTGGCAGGTTCGAATAAAGGCTGTTCTTACTCACCAAGGCTTGAAGAAAGCCATTGTAGGAAAGTCAGGGAAGCCTATAGATATGTATGATACGGATTGAGAGACGAAGAAAGCTAATGAGATGTCTGAGTCAGAATGAAAAACTATGGATGATAAAGCACTTTCAGCAATTCAGTTGTGCCTTTCGAATGATGTGTTGGAGGAGGTGTTAGCGAAAACTACAACTATTGATTTGTGAAAGAAACTAGAGTTTCTCTAGCTATTTGACGAAGTCCCTCACCAATAGATTGAGACTTAAACAACGTCTTTACACCTTGCATATGTCAGAAGGTACTCAAATCAAATATCATATTACTGAGTTTAATTCAATTGTAACTGAGTTACAGAATATTGATGTTAAGATTGATGATGAAGATCGAGCCTTATTGTTGTTAGTCTCATTACCTCCTTCATATAAGCACTTTAGAGCCATTATGATCTATGGTAGAGACATTATCTCAATTAAGGATGTTAAGACGAATCTTATGACTAACAAAAATTAGATTCAGAGATAACTTTTGAAAAAAATGATGATCAAGGTGTTGGATTATTTGCCAGAGGGAGGTTAGTTGAGAGAAGTTCAAAAAGTGGCAGTACACATAAATCAAAATTTCGGAATAAGAATTTTAGCTATAACTACTATCATGTAAGCGGCATATAAAGTGTAATTGTCCGAAGTTGAAAAAAAAAAAAAGGAGGAGACAATCATGGTTAGATTAATAGTGGGCGGAATGTGCAGAATCAGCAGAATAAGGGGGCAAGAAAGCCTGCTCAGGCTAGTGTTGCTGAGGATAATGATGATTTTCTGTTAGTAGCCGATGACAGAGAAAGACTTAGTAGTGACTGGATTTTGAATTCTGGGTATTCTTATCATATGTGTCTTACTCGTGATTTGTTCTCCACGTATGCAGCATTTGATGGTGGAATTGTTTTGATGGGAAATAATTCTAAATGTAAAACAATTGACATTGGTACAATTAAAATTAAGATGCATGATGGTATAATTAGAACATTGTCAGATGTTAAACATGTTCCAGGTTTGAAGAAAAATCTTATATCTTTGGGTATACTAGATAAAAACGGGTGTAAGTACACAACTAAATGTGGAGTTATGAAGATTAGCAGAGGCTCTCTTGTGTTGATGAAAAGAATCAAGGTCGACACTTTATATAAGTTAGAGGGTTCTACAACTATAAATTTGGATGCAATTTGTTCTTCAGTTATTGCAGATGACATCACCAAGTTATGGCATATGAGGTTGGGCCATATGAGTGAAAAAGGGATGGATGCTTTGAGTAAGAGAGGTTTTTTGTCTGGATAAAAAATAGGAAAACTGGACTTCTATGAGCATTGTGCCTTGGGGAAGCAGAAACAAGTTAGTTTCAAGATTGCGGTTCATAGAATAAATAAGACTTTCAACTATATTCATTCAGGCCTTTGGGGCCCTTCACGGGTTCCTTCCAAAGGTAGCAGCGGTGCACATTATCTGATAACCTTCATTGATGATTATGCCAGGAAGGTTAGGGTTTACTTTTTGAAACATAAGAATGACGTTTTTGTGACTTTCAAATAGTGGAAGACTTTGGTTGAGAAGTAGACAAAAAAGCAGATTAAGAGGTTCAGATCAGATAATGGCCTTGAATTTTGTGAGACTGAGTTCAATAAGATCTACAAGAATAAAGGAATTGTTAGACATCGTAGAATTGTGAAGATACCACAACAGAATGGAGTTGCAGAACGGATGAACAAAACCTTCATAAAGAAGGCCAAGGGCATATTGTTAAATGCAGGTTTAAGCAAGGAATTTAGGGTAGAAGTAGTGAACACAACTTCTTTCTTGGTGAATCGTTCTCCTTGCACAACTATAGAATGTAAGACTCCTTAAGAGGTTTGGTCAGGTAATCCTACAGATTATTCATTTCTTATAGTGTTTGGTTGTCCTGCATATGCACATGTGAATGAGGGAAAACTCGAAATTAGAGCTAAGAAATGCATCTTTCTTGGTTATAGTTCTGGTGTAAAGGCTTATAGACTTTGGTGTGCTGATCAAAAGTCAGCAAGGTCATCATTAGTAGATATGTTACTTTTGATGAGTCTATTATGCTTCATAAAAATAAGGAATCCTCTGTTCCTTGTATCGATAGTTTTGATAGTTTTTGTCAGAAGGTGGAGCTTGAAGTAAATTCTCCTTAGGTTCAGAAATCACAGCAGAGTTCAGATGATGTGCCTACTACTACTACTGCATATGAGAATATAGTTCCAGAGGAGGAACATGTGGACAATCAGTATAGTCTCACTAAAGGCAGGGTAAAGAGGACAGTGTGACCATCACAAAGCTATGGGGATTCAGATTATGTTATTTATACCTTCTCAGTTGTCGAGGCAGTTGAGTATAGTGACCTGTGACTTATAAAGATGTTGTTTCCTTGAATGATTCAGAAAACGGTTGTTTACTATGAATGAGAAGATGGAATCTCTTTAGAAAAATCAGACTTAGGAGCTTGTGAAACCACCTAAAGGTAAGAATATTGTGGGCTGCAAATAGATATTTAAGAAAAAGAAAGGCATCCAAGGAGTTGAAGATGTTAGGTACAAGGCTCAACTAATAGCTAAGGGATTCAGTCAAGTCGAGGGAATTGACTTCAATGATGGGTTTTCACTAGTTGTGAAACACAACTCTATTCGAGTATTACTTGGTTTGGTTGCTATGCATGATTTGGAGTTAGAATAACTCGATGTGAAAATAGTTTTCTTGCATGGGGAACTAGAAGACAAGATTTATATGCATCAACCTCAGGGATTTCAGATTCAAGGAAAGGAAGACCATGTTTGCTTGTTGAAAAAGTTCTTATATGGTCTAAAGCAATCTCTCAGACAGTTGTATACACGATTTCATTCATTTATGGTTAGTATTGAATATAATAGGAGACAATACGATAGTTGTGTGTATTTCAAAAAACTTCAGGATGGCTCATTTATCTATTTGTTACTTTATGTTGATGATATGTTGATTGCAGCAAAAAATAGTTCAGAGATTGGTAAATTAAAATCACAGTTAAGAACCGAGTTTGAGATGAAAGATTTAGGGGCTGCTAAGAAAATTCTTGGCAACGAGATTCAACGAGATCGCAAAATTAAGAAATTGTACTTATCCCAAAAAGACTACATCACGAAAGTGCTAGATCGTTTTGGTATGAAGGATGTCAAACCAGTAAGTATTCCTCTTGCTGCTCACTTCAGATTATCAACTGAATTATCTCCTCAGATAGATGAGGAGGCTAGGTATATGTTTAGTGTTCCCTACTCTAGTGCAGTTGGTAGCCTCATATACGTTATGATTTATACTCGTCCAGATATTTCACATGCCATTAGTGTGGTAAGTAGATATTTATCACGTCCAAGTAAAATTCATTGGAAAGCCATGAAATGGATTTTAAGATACTTGCGAGGTACCTCCGATGTTGGTTTAGAGTTTGGAAGGAATGACAATACTCTTATAGGGTATGTTGATTCAGACTATGCTGGTGATCTTAATAGGAGGAGGTCGTTGATTGGTTATATATTTACCCTTGAAGGTTGTAGAAACCCAAAATTTTTGCATATATCTTCTAACCCTGGCAGGAAGGCAAAAGAGTTATTTCAGCTAGAGGACGAGACATAAGACATGATCTCCTCAGCCTCAATCAAAATCAGTTTATGAATCTGGGGCTACACTAGCCTGAACTACGTAAAACCTGATCTCCTCACTATCATAGAAGTACGTAGGCAACCGTTTCTTGGTGCGGTCTGATCCTTATAAAGTTTCAAAAATCTGTCAATCCCGATAGCTTTACCAATGGACCGTCTGATCTGAAAGTAGTATGCACATAAGCCAATCATATTTAATATGATGTATCATATACTTTGTAATCTTATTCGGTTATTAAAGGCATTTTACTTTATCTACATTATGCTATTATTTTAAATGTGATAAACCCATAGTTTTGAGCAATGTTTTTAGAATCATGATGGTGATCATGCTAATGAGATCTAAATTCTAGATAGCTCACAAACTAAAATCGTTACTAATCGTTGGATTACTAAAAAAGGGATTAGTGAATCCAAATAGATTAGTACATACGTTGCTTGCTCTTAGGAAGAGGATGATTGATCTCATAATCATTTGTGTGGAGACAATAAAGCAAGTATGTAGGTGCTTATTAGAGAATAAGTTCACTGAACGTGGCTCGCTAAAGAATACCTAATGGAGTTTTACTCGCATGTCAATAGGAATTCCTCTAGTGATAGTAGTACAAGTGATCTTTGGACTTGAAATTATCATAGTATCTTGGGTATGATGAGTTATACATTGACATGTCCCTTAAGACCTTTAGGGTATATCAAAGGGTATGATTGGGTATAATAACTTGTATATGAAGATAGGTGAATGATCAACAAAGAATCTACCTCATCTAGTAAAAGATGTAAATGTCTTATGTGATTCGATAAATGACAACTCAGTAGTCCTTGGCCAAGGTAGAATGAAATTAGAAAGGAGTTTCTAATTTGCATTATTTAGAGTTGTGCATTTGGGAATCGAAATACATATAATTAAATAAAATAAGACTTGACAGTAATTTCATGTCTTATATTTAATTGGGATATTGTATGGAAGAAGGATTGAATTGTACGGTAACTATTCACTGAAAGGTTCTTTTGTGATTAATGTTAAAATCTATATTATCTAGAAAGTCGTTGATCGCTAAGGGGGCTTACCCTTATTGTAGAATAAATATTATTTAATTAAATGAATTAAATAGTTTAATTTATTTATTTAAATAAGATTATAATTATTTTAATTGATTTATTCACACCCGGTTTAATATGGAGAACCTAAACCGCAAAAGAAAAATTTTTGTTTAAGAAGTAAATGACATAATTATAATAATAAGTTAAGTGTATTTGATTTAATCTATGGAGATAGAATAGATTAAATAGCTTAATATTTATTATTTAATATTTTGAAAATATTAAATATAAATTAATAAGAGGAGTATTATTATTATTATTATTATTACTATTATTTAATTCCTAATAGGAATTGAGAATTAATTAATAGAAGTATTCTCTTATGAATTCCTAATTAGATTAGGAGTTTAATTTAATTAAAGGAGTTTAATTAGAATAGAAACCTAATCTTAAATAGTTTAGGGGAGGGTTTCCTACATCTATAAATAAGAGATTTCTTATCATATATTAGGGTTACACACTCTTGCATAACAATTGTGGAGAATACTTACAATTTCTATAGAGATAGAAACTAGGGTTTTGCTAACACTCATCTTCATGAACAAGTATTATTCCTTGGTGGATCACCTCTAGAGGCCAAACACTTGGGTGGCTAACGTTGATCAAAGGAAGGAATTTAATCGGTGGAATTCAAGGAGAACGCGAATGAATTAGAGGTGAACTTGTACCTGAGGAAGTTAGAATTCTACAAGGGTATAATTCTTATTCTTCATCTCTATCGTTTAATTAATAATTGTGCATAAAGAAAGATCATGGTGATGGTTTGTATAAAATTTTAAAATCTGATTTTATCGCGTTTCCGCTTTATTTATGTAATTTGATTGCATGTTCGCATTATACAAACCTAACAGTGGTATCAGAACCAAACTTTATGCGAATTATTAATTGTTTTGATTCTGTATATACATTGATGTGTTTAGAACAATTTAATTGGGCATAACTGTTTGTGTAAAATTATTTTATTTTTTATTAAAAAAAATAAAAAAAAGTCAATATCAACAGTTAACGTTGACCGTTGACTGGTCAAACGTTGACTGGTCAACTGATGATGTGGCACTGACTGCTGACGTGGCGCTGAATGGTCAACTGTTGACTGCTGACGTGGTGCTGACTGGTCAACCTTTAAAAATGAAATAATTAATTTGGAGCTAGAAGGTTTTGAACCATTGACCTATTGGTCATAAGTTGGAAGCCTTACCATTAGAGTATAATCACTTTTAATTATGAATTAGAATGTTTAATATTTAAACTATATAATTCTGGGTTTGAAGTTTGACTTAAAGGCTTGTTTGATTATTTCTTTTAAAGATTTATGATCAAGGGTTAACCTCATTTTATTTTATTTTATTTTTATTTTTGTAAATTAAAATAAATGAGTTTATTTTGATTTGGAATTTGATTAAAAATAAAGGAGTTTATTTTTATTCAAAATTGGATAAATTAAAATAAAGAAGTTTATTTTGATTTGGAATTTGATTAAAAAATAAAAGGAGTTTATTTTTTATTTAAAATTGGATAAATTAAAATAAAAGAGTTTATTTTGATTTGAAATATAATTAAAATAAAGAAGTTTATTTTAATTAGAATTGGATTTCATGATAACTAATTAGAGTTAGAATTGGGTTCCATGATAACTAATTGGAGTTGAAATTGAATTTTATACTAACTAATATTGCCCATTAAATGATATCAATGCATATATGGAATGATTTTATTATTTATGAGATGAATATTATTTATTGATGCATATGGAGATATTTATGATAATAAATAGGGATTGATTATGGACTATTGACCAATGTGTGATTGGAATTATTTTAGAGGATGCTTGAATGAATGAGTTTTATAAATGGGGTCTGCGTACATCGTCTTCTCTAATTTTTCTTAATGTAAATTCTATCTCCCTCCTATGTACTTCCCCTTGACTGCTGATCAAGGTTTCTATTATAGTAAATAGTTCATGTAATAGGATTAGTTAGAATTATTTTGAAGAATTGGAGACAAAGGAAAAAGGAGCGCTTGAAGACCCGTTTGTATTGGAGCCCAGGTTTAAATGTAATAGTTATATTTAAATTTAATTTTTGCACCCTAGGTTTGACCTTTTGGTTCACTTGATGGCTCTAGTGAACCAAACTAGAATAAAAGTTCATAATCAATTCGGGTAGAATATAGTATTCTATATGTGCATGCTTGCTATATATATATATATATATATATATATATATATATATATATATATGTGTGTGTGTGTGTGTGTGTGTGCATGCGCGCTAAACAAGATGAGACAAATAATAACAAACCCCTCAAAGAAATTATATTAAGTCCTAAGAGTTCAAAGATATTTGAAATATTGAACATCGCCTTCTAGCATGGTAAAACGATGGAGTATTAAATATTTAATACGAGTTTGTTGTGCACACACAATGCGAGTATTAAATATTTAAGATGTTGTTTTATCACATTTGATGCTTATTAAGGAATTGAACATTACTGCGTTGTTGTGCACACACAAGGGCGGTCTTTTTCTCTTCACATATATGAAAGTGCTAGGTTAGACTTAACTTAGATTATTTTAGTTCGATATGCACACACTTGACCATTATAATCTAAGAGGTAAAATACAAGGAGTTACATAGTGATGTAATTGGCAATAGTTGTCTACCTATTTATTTATATATAGTTTATTGTGCACACACAAGGCTATATACATTTGAAATGGGATCCTTATTCTCACTAGCAAATCTTTAATTAGATTTGTCGAACTATATATTGAGGGTAGTATAGTTTGATGAAAATAGTGGGAGATACCAATTTAAATAAAGACCTAATTTATTGTGGTAATTAATAAAATAAATGTATGCTAAAATATTGTTAATTTTATAGTGTCTAATTTACTATCACTGCAGAGCATATTAGATGTTAATTAACTGGACCGAATTACACGGACTGGTTAAGGAATATGAGAATAGTTCTTAAGGCTGAAAAGCTATCTTATATCCTTAATATGCCTATCCCTGCAATGGTTGTAAACAATGCCTCTGAAGAAGAGATTGCTACTTTTAAAAAGTGGCAAGATGATGCACAGTTGGCTCAATGCATCATGCTCACATCCATGAGTAACGAGCTTTAGCGCCAACATAAAATTATGGATGCTCTTACTATACTCCTGCACCTTCAAGGAGTTGAATGGTGAGGAAAGTAGGATTATTAGATATCAGATATCTAAGGAGCTCTTCCAATCTAGAATAACCGATGGCGCTATAGGCAAATGTCCTAAAATGATCAATCTGATTGAACAATTGGGACAACTGGGTTTTGTCATGGATGGAGAGTTGATCCAAGATTTGATCTTGCAATCACTTCCAGACTCTTTCTCACAATTTGTTGTAAATTTTCACATGAATAAGCTATATGTCAGCCTGCCTGAGTTGCTTAAACATATTGAAAACTGTAGAGAGTCATTTTCTAACTAAGAAAGCCCAAGTCTTACTGATAGGGGCCAAAGGATCTTTTGAAAAGAAGAATAATTTAAAGAAGTTATAAGAAAAGGCAAAAACAAAGGATAATAAGTTACAAATATAAGTTTGTTCATAATTGAAATAAATCTTTCTATAAGTCAAGGTTCTACTTGGGTATTGGATACCAGGTATAGTTCTCACATATGCAATCCAATGCAGAGAACAAGCAGAAGTAGAAAGCTAAACAAAGAGTAAGTAATCTTACGTGTGGGAATAGAGCAATGGTTGCTACATTAGCCGTAGGAACTTATAGTTTAGCATTGCATACGGGCACGTCTATTAAGTTAATAAGTTGTTATTATGTTCCAGTTCTCTTTAGAAACATTATTACTTTTGTTGTTGGACAAGGAAGGTTCTGGTATTATATTTAAGAACAATTGTTCTTCTATTTATAATGATAATATTTTGTTTGAAGCTAGAAGATTACTTAATGGACTTTGTATACTTGACTTATATGAAAAGAATTTTACAAATTGAATAAACTAGTAAAAAGAAAAAGGAGATGATCATTCAAAGAGTTGAATATGTGTACTTGATGAAATACAAGTGTGAATCATTTAAAAGGTTCAAAGAATTCAGAAGTGAAACAAATTGACAAAGTATTAAGATTCTTTGATCAGATCGAGGAAGGAATACTTGTGTAATAAGTTTCTAGATCATTTCAAAATGATATTTTCTCATAATGGACACCTTCTGATACGCAATAATTGATTGATGTATCTAAAAGGGAAAATTTGTACCTTGTTGGACATGGTGCGGTCCATAATGATTTTTTTCGACATTCCAGTATCTATCTGGGGTTATGCCCTAGAAACGGCTGCATATCTACAAAATAAGGTAACCTCAATATTTGGCCCCAAGACTCCATAAAAGTTATGGATAGGGAGAATTCCTAGTCTTAAGTATGTTAAGATAAGGGGTTGTCCAAGTTATGTGAAAAAGTTTCAAAAGGATAAGCTTGGGACAAAAATCTGACGTGCAGATTTGTGGAACTTCCTAAAGTAAGTTTAGGATAAGAGTTCTATAATCCTACTAAGCAAAAGGTGTTTGCTGTGAAGTACGCTGCCTTTTTGGATAAAGGTGTTTATCATTGAAGGAGTTAGTGGGAGGATAATAGATCTTGAAGGAGTTCAAGAACCACAAAATATTTTTAGTCAAATTGAGGAACCTGTAGATAAACCTATTGTATCACAACCGAATCGTAAATCTGGAAGAGTACCAAAGATACCTAGGAGGTATGGATTCATCATAGAGGATGATGATGAGGTACGCATCATAAAGGATGATGATCAGTTATATACAATGAGGCTATGAGTAGTAAACACTCAGAGAAATGGCAGATGGCCATGAAATCCGAAATGGACTCCATGTATGAGAACCAAGTATAGACTCTGGTTACTCCACCGAAAGGCACAGTGCCTAAAGGGTGTATATGGGTCTTTAAGAGAAAGACTGGGGCAAATGGCAAGGTGGAGACCTATAAGACCAGACCTGTTTAAAAGGTCTCAAATAAAGTCAAGGAGTTGACTGTGATAAAACCTTATTACCAGGTAATGCTCAAGTCCATTTGGATTTTGCTTGTGATTGCAGCTTATTACAAAATCTGGCAAAATGGATGTGGAGACTTCCTTCCTCAATGAAGACTTGAGGAGAATGTATGTATAATACAGCCAGAGGAATTTGTTTCAAAGGTTGAAGCAAATCGTGTTTTAAGCTACAATGATCCATTTATAGATTAAAGCAAACTTCACAAAGATGGAACATTCATTTTGATGAGACAATCAAAAGAGTTTGATTTTATCAAAAACGAGAATGAACCTAGTGTGTACAAAAGGGTCAGTGGGAGCAATGTGATATTCCTAGTATTATATGTTGATATACTACTGATAAGGAATAACACACCAATGCTACAATCAGTAAAAATAAAATTGTCTAAACATTCCTCTATGAGTAACTTGGGAGGAACATCCTATAAATTGGGGATATAAATCTATATAGATAGATTTAAAAGGATGTTCGGCTTAACACAAGGATTGTATATTCATTCGATGCTAAATGCGTTTAACATGGCAAACTCCAAGAGAAGTCTCATGATGATGAGCCATTGAGTGTATCTCTTTAAATTGTCCTCAATAAAAAAGGAGATCGCATGAGTTACTATCATGTATACAATGAATATATAAGGCATGATGTTTGATCAGTCATATTTTGGAGAAGATCACTGTAAGATAGTGATAAACATCTTTAAGTACTTAACCGGTACTGAAGATGTGATCATGATTCATGGTAGGTCTGAATTAAAACGAGAGGGTTAAACAGACTCAAGTTTTTCAGACTGACCAAGTCGATAACAAATCCACTTTAGGGTAAATTGTTACTTTGAATGGCGGTGTAGTGAATTGGAAAGGTTCCAAATAGCAAAGAGTTGCTGGTTTAGTGACAAAGACAAAATATATAGCTGTAAGTGAAGCTGCAAGTTGATTGTTTGGATGAAAAGTTCATCACAGAACTAGGAATAGTTCCTAAGTCTCATCTTGGATTCAAACATGTGTTGCGGCACTTTCATTTGATTAGAGGAATCATTGAAAGAGGAGAAGTCACTATAGAGATAGTGGACTCTCAAAAACAACATTGCATATCCATTTACTGAAGCTTTATCCAACAGCAGGATGATCGTCACTTAGAGAAGAAGGGTATTAGATACCATGGCGATTGCTTTAATGCAAGTGGGAGATTGAAAGTAGTATGCACACAAGCCAATCATATTTGATATGATGTAGTATATACTTTGTAATCTTATTCGGTTATTAAAGGCATTTTACTTTATCTACATTATGCTGTTATTTTAAATGTGATAAACCCATAGTTTTGAGCAATATTTTTAGAATCATGATGGTGATCATGCTAATGAGATCTAAATTCTAGATAGTTCACAAACTAAAATCGTTCCTAATCGTTGGATTACTAAAAAGGGGATTAGTGAATCCGGATAGATTAGTACATACGTTGCTTGCTCTTAAGAAGAGGATGATTGATCTCATAATCATTTGTGTGGAGATACTAAAGCAAGTATGTAGGTGCTTATTGGAGAATAAGTTTACTGAACGTGGCTCGCTAAGGAATACCTAATGGAGTTTTACTCGCATGTCAATAGAAATTCCTCTAGTGATAGTAGTACAAGTGATCCTTGGACTTGAGATCATCATAGTATCTTGTGTATGATGAGTTATACTTTAACATGTCCCTTAAGACCTTTAGGGTATATCAAAAGGTATGATTGGGTATAATAAGTTGTACATGGAGATAGGTGAATGATCAACAAAGAATCTACCACGTCTAGTAAAAGATGTAAATGTCATATGTGATTCAATAAATGACAACTCAGTAGTCCTTGGCCAAAGCAGATGAAATTAGAAAGAAGTTTCTAATTTGCATTATTTATAGTTGTGCATTTGGGAATCGAAATACATATAATTAAATAAAATAAGACTTGACAGTAATTCCATATCTTATATTTAATTGGGACATTGTATAGTAGAAAGGATTGAATTGTACGGTAACTATGCACTGAAAGGTTCTTTTGTGATTAATGTTGAAATCTATATTATCTGGAAAGTCGTTGATCGCTAAGGGGGCTTACCCTTATTGTAGAATAAATATTATTTATTTAAATGAATTAAATAGTTTAATTTATTTATTTAAATATAATTAGAATTGTTCTAATTGATTATTCACAACCGGTTTAATATGGAGAACCTAAAGGGTCACACCACGAAAGGAAATATATTTATTTAAGAAGTACTTGTAATAATAAGTTAAGTGTATTTAATTTAGTCTATGGAGATAGAATAAATTAAATAGCTTAATATTTATTATTTAATATTTTGAAAATATTAAATATAAATTAATAAGAGGAGTCTTATTATTATTATTATTATTATTATTATTATTATTATTACTATTATTTAATTCCTAATAGGGATTGGGAATTAATTAATAGAAGTACTCTCTCATGAATTCCTAATTGGATTAGGAGCATAATTAATTAAAGGAGTTTAATTATAATAGAAACTCTAATCCTAAATAGTTTAGGGAAGGGTTTTCCTACATCTAAGAGGAGTCTTATCATAGATTAAGGTTACACACTCTTGCATTAGATTATGGAGAGTACTTGCAATTTTTATAGAGATAGAAACTAGGGTTTTGCCAACACCCAATTTCTTGAATACCTATTCTTCCTTGGTGGATAACCTCTAGAGGCCAAACACTTGGGTGGCTAACGTTGATCAAAGGAAGGAATCTCATCTGTGGAATTCGAGGACAACACGAATGACTAGGAGTTGAACTTATACCCGAAGAAGCTTTAATCTACAAGGGTATAATTCTTATTCTCTTTTTCTTTCATTTAATTGATAATTGAACACAAGGATAGATCATGGTGATGGTTTGTATTAAAATTTGAAAATTCATTTTATCATACTTCCGCCCTATTTATGTAATTTGATTGCATACTTGCGTTATATACAAACCTAACAGTGGTATCAGAGACTAATCCTTGTGTTAATTATTGATTTTGATGATTCCATGTATGAATTGATATGCGATACGATCGGATTTTTGGGCAGAAATTTTTTTCCTGAATCTGCATCGCGGCGCAGCCGCGCCGCTTCCAGTTCATTCTGGAGCGCGGCCGCGCCTGAACCTAGAAAATGTTTCTAGGGGTGCATCGCGGTCGCGTCTCTCCTAGTTCAATTTGGAGCGCGGCGGCACCGATCTGCAGGTTTTGAAAAATAATTTTTTCCTTCAATTAAAATAAATGATTTATTTAATTGATAAAAATTTAAAATAAAGATGTTTATTTTATCTGGAATAAGATTTCAGGTTGCTAAAATTAAAGGAGTTTAATTTGGATTTGGTTTTTTGATTAAAATAAACAGTTTATTTTGTTTCAAAAACTAAATATTGGCAAACTTTTGCCCATTAATTGATATCAATGCATATATGGAATGAGTTTATTATTCATGAGATGAATGTTATTTATTTATGCATGTGCAGATATGTATGATAATAAATAGGGATTGATTATGGACTATTAACCAATGTGTGGTTGGAATTATTTTAGAGGATGCTTGAATGTATGGATTTTTATAAATGGGGTCTGCGTGCCACGTCTTCTCTAATTTTTCTTAATGTAAATTCTATCTCCCTCCTATGTGCTTCCCCTTTACTGCTGATCAAGGTTTCTATTTATTGTAAATAGTTTATGTAATAGGACTAGTTAGAATTAATTTTGAAGAATTGGAGACAAAGGAGCAAAGAGCGCTTGAAGACCCATTTGTAATGAAACATGGGTTTAAGTGTGATAGTTATATTTAAATTTAATTCTTGCACCCTGGGTTTGACCTTTTGGTTCACTTCTTGGCTCTAGTGAATCAAACTAGAATAAAAGTCCATAATCAATCCGGGTAGAATATAGTATTCTATATGTGCATGTTTACTATATATATATATATATTATTTATTATACAACATGCTTCGCATGTTAAATAATATGATGCGTATTATATATATATATATATATGTGTGTGTGTGTGTGTGTGTGTGTGCATGCGCGCTAAACAAGATGAGACTAATAATTACAAACTCCTCAAAGAAATTATATTAAGTTCTAAGCGTTCAAAGATATTTGGAATATCGAACGTCGCCTTCTAGCATGGTAAAGCGATAGAGTATTAAATATTTAATATGAGTTTGTTGTGTCACACAATGCAAGTATTAAATATTTAAGATGTTGCTCTATCACATTAGATGCTTATAAATAGACTGAACGATGCTGTTTTGTTGTGTCACACAAGGACAGTGTTTTTCTTTCGAATATATGGAAGTGCTAGGTTGGACTTAACTTGGATAATTTTGATTCGGATGTGTCACACTTGATCAAAATAATCTAAGAGGCAAAATACAAGGAGTTACATAGTGATGTAATTGACAATAGTTGTCTACCTATTTATTTATATATAGTTTGTTGTGTCACACAAGGCTATATACATTTGAAATGAGATCCTTATTCTCACTAGCAAATCTTTAATTAGATTTGCCGAACTATATATTGAGGGTAATATAGTTTGATGAAAAAGTGAGAGATACCAATTTAAAAATAAAGACCTAAATTATTTTGGTAATTAATTAAATGAATGTATGCTAAAATGTTGTCTATTTCACATGCAGAATTTAAAAATGTCAAACTCACTATCACTGCGTAGCATACTTGATGTTAACAAACTGACCGGACCGAATTACACGGACTAGTTAAGGAATCTGAGAATTGTTCTCACTGCTGAAAAGATTTCTTACGTCCTAAATTCGCCAGTCCCTGCAAATGTTACAGAAATAGCCTTTGAGGAAGAGATTGCTACTTTCAGAAAGTGGCAAGATGATGCAATCTTGGCTCAATGCATCATGCTTGTATCCATGAGTAACGAGCTTCAGCGTCAGCATGAAACTATGGATGCTCCTACTATATTGCTACACCTCAAAGAGTTGTATGGTGAGCAAAGTAGGACTGCAAGATATCAGATATCTAAGGAGCTCTTCCGATCTCGTATGACCGAGGGCACTGCCGTTGAGACTCATGTCCTTAAGATGATCAATCTGATTGAACAACTTGGACATCTTGGGTTCGTGATGGATGGAGAGTTAAATCAAGATTTGATCTTGCAGTCACTCCTGGACCTTTTCACAATTTGTTGTGAATTTTCACATGAATAAGTTGGATGTCAGCTTGCCTGAGTTACTTAACATGCTGAAAACTGCTGAAGGTCACTTCTCATCTAACAAGAACTAAGTCTTACTAGTGGATGATTCTTCCAAGAAAAGGAAGAGGCCAAGGTATCTTCTGAAAAGAAGAAAAACAAGAAGGCTAAGGGCAAGGCAAAGAGAAAGGATAAAAAGAAACCTAATCCAGATAGCAAAGGAATTTGCTAGCATTGCAATAAGCCAGGACACTGAAAGAGGAACTGCAAGGAGTATCTTGTGGACCAAAAGAAGCTTGTAGAAGCTTCGACTTTCGATTTAGGTTTGTTCATGATTGAAATTAATTTTTCTGAAAGTCAAAATTTTACTTGGGTATTGGATATCAGCTGTAATTCTCACATATGTAATAATATGCAGGGACTAAGCAGAAGTAGAAAGCTGAACAAGGATGAAGTCGTCCTACGAGTGGGAAATGGAGCAAAGATTGCTTCATTAGCTGTAATAACTTATTGTTTAGCACTGCCTACGGGCAAGTCCATTAGTTTAAATAATTGTTATTATGTTCCAACACTTATTAGAAACATTATTTCAATTTCTGTATTGGATATGGATGGTTTTGATATTATAATAAAGAACAACAGTTGTTCCATTTATAATAAAAATATTTTATATGGTGTTGGCAATTTACTGAATGGACTTTACATACTTGACTTGCATAAAAATATACTTCAAGTTGAACAAACTAAGAAAAGGAAAAGAGATGATGTTAATTGTACCTTTATGTAGCACTGTAGACTCGGTCATATCAATGAAACAAGATTAACGAAGTTACATAAAGATGGGCTTTTAGAGCTATCTAATTACAATTCATATCCAACTTGTGAATCTTGTCTCATGGGTAAAATCACTAAATCTCTTTTTAGTGGAAAAGGAGAAAGGGTTACAGAGTTGTTAGCATTGGTACCTACAGACGTATGTGGACCTATGACAACGAATGCACGAGGAGGGTATTCTTATTTTATTACTTTCACTGATGATCATTCTAGATTTGGATATATGTATTTAATGAAATACAAATCTGAATCGTTTGAAAAGTTCAAAGAATTCAGAAGTGAAGTAGAGAAGTAAACTGGTAAAAGTATTAAAATTATTCGATCGGATCGAGGAGGGGAATATTTAACCAATGAGTTTCTCAATTTTCTCAAAGAAAATGGTATAATCTCACAATGGACTCCACTAGGGACGCCACAGCTGAATGGTGTATCTAAAAGGAGAAATCGAACATTGTTGGACATGGTTCGTTCCATGATGAGTTTTACCATCCTTCCAATATCTTTCTAGGGTTATGCCCTAGAAACGGCTGCATATCTACTTAACAAGGTACCTACCAAATTCGTCCCAAAGACCCCATATGAATTATGGACAGGGAGAAAACCAAATCTTAAGTATGTTAAGACTTGGGGTTGTCCAGCTTATATCAAAAGGTTTGAACATGATAAGTTAAAGACTAGATCCGACAAGTGTAGATTTGTGGGATACCCTAAAGAAACTGTAGGGTATTATTTCTTTCATCCCAATGATCAAAAGGTGTTTGTTGCGAAACACGCTGCCTTCTTGGAAAAGGAGTTTATCCTTGAAGGGGTCAGTGGGAGTAAGAAATATCTTGAAGAAGTTCAAGAACCACAAAATACTACGAATCAAAGTCAGGTACCTAACCGAGTGGAAGAACCTAATGTATCACAACCTATTCGTAAATCTGGAAGAGTACCAAAGATACCTGAAAGGTATGAATTCATCATAGAGGATGATGATGAGGTACACATCATAGATGATAATAATCCATTGACTTACGAAGAGGCTATGAGTAGAAAAGACTCAGAGAAATGGCTAGAAGCCATGAAATCCGAGATGGACTCCATGTATGAAAACCAAGTATGGACTTTGGTTTCACCACCTGAGGGTATTAAGCCTATTGGGTGCAAATGGGTCTTTAAGAGAAAGACTGGAGCGGACGGCAAGGTAGAGACTTATAAGGTCCGACTGGTTGCAAAAGGTTTCAAACAAAGACAAGGAGTTGACTATGATGAAACTTTCTCCCCAGTAGCTATGCTCAAGTCCATTCAGATTTTGCTTGCAATTGCAGCTTATTATGACTATAAAATCTGGCAAATGGACGTAAAAACGGCCTTCCTCAATGGAGAGCTTGAGGAGAATGTATATATGATACAACCAGAGGGTTTTGTTTCAACGGTTGGAACAAACCAAGTCTGTAAGCTACAACGATCAATTTTGATGAGATAAGAAGGTTAGTGGGAGCGTTCTTCCTCATTCTCGAAGATGGAATGTAATGTCCAGGAATTTTCAAACGTTGTATCAAATTTAATTTGATAAATAAAATTCGTTTTATTTAATTTTACAAATTTAATTGGATCCGTGTAGGTATTATTATTTAATTATATACATATGTGGTCCACTAATTTTCCTTGCATTAAAGAGGCTCATCAATAGTTTAAATAAATTAATGACTTAATCCCTAACAATTGATTTGGTAAGGAAATTGGGAAGAAATTGAATAAATAACTTTATTATTATCGGATTAAAATTCGAATAAAGAAATATGTCTAAGATAAATATTTTTTTTTATTAATTAATTAAGTTAGTTATTTAATTTAAAAGTGTGGTCTTATTAATTCTAATAAATGGATTAACCCATTTCTTTCTTGGACCCAATTTTTTTTAATTCTTATTGGGCCATTTTCTATTTAATTCAACCGGCCCAACCCTATTGGGTTGAGCCCAAATTCTTTCCAGCCAAACCAAAACCCAATTCCCTTCTTTTATTAACCGGTGAAGTCGAGTTGGGATACACCCCTCAACTCAGATAACCGAGCAAAGTCTCCATCTCTCAAATCAATTGCAACCGAGCAAAAGGGGGGAAACCAAACCCTAACCCCTCAAATCCTAACATCTCAAATCAAACAGCCGAGCAAAAGGGGGAAAACCAAACCCAGTCAATCGAGCGAGACAAGCGAGAGACGGGACGGGAAGGAGGTGTCGCCAGGCGTGCGCCGGCGACGGCTCGAAGCGAGCGAACGATTCAAGGGGCAACCGAAGCAACCAAGGGTTTGGCAATCGGACCAAGAGTCCCAGGATTTCAGCGACATGACCGGTGAGGGCACGCGTGGCTCGAGGCTGCCGGCGATGTCAGTCGACTCGATGGGAACGACCGGACGACATTTCCCTCTCCTACTGTCAGTCCTTAACCGGCCAAGTTAGGTAATACCCAAACCAATTTGGGAAAAATTTCTAGTATAAATTGAGGCCTTTCCCCAAACCCTAATTCAAGGCTGCCGAAATTGTAAAAAAAAAAGAATAAAAATCACAAAGAGGGAGAGAGAGAGAAGGGAAGTTAGTCGCCGGCGTGAATTAGGAGAAGAAGAGCAGAGGTTCGATTGGATTAAAGGTATAACAATGGGTTTAATTAACCACTGTGATAGTTTGGTGTTAGGTTTTATGTAGATTTTTTTTTTTTGTAACTGGTTTGATATTGCCGACTGTGTTGGCTGTATATTATACACTATACTGCATTGTTTTGGCGTGAAACTGTGGTTGTATCGCTGGGATTGAGAAACTGTTGTGGCAACCGATAATATTGATTTTAATTACATTGTTTTGGGTTGCGTTTGACCATCTGGTAGTGTATTATGTTACCAATTGGGTTGTATCACTGTGATAGGTTGTTTGATTGAAGTTACACCCTGTATATTATTGTATTAGGTTGTTCTTGTCTAGGTTGCAAATCTGCTATGGTATTGTGTTGGTCTATTGGATTTAGAAATCTGCTGTTGTGATAAATTGCTTGGGTTTAAAACCTCTGTATGTTGAAGAACTTCAATTTGGGTTTCTTTTGTTTTCCGTTTGGGATGGGTACAGGATTCGACTTCAGTACTGCCATAATCTGTTAGGATTGTTGCTTATTATGTTGGGTAATAACTTTGTTAGGTTGAAATGAAAGATGCAGAGTTTGAATATTGGCTTAAATAGTGGTTTGAAGCTAATAATATACCTGCAAGTGAATTAGTTAACTAGTACAGTAAACAAAATAATTATTTATTCTTTATCAATAAATAAAGATGATAAATATTTAATTATTATTTTAACTAACATTAAATAATAATTAAGTATAAATAAAAATTAATAAGTCATTATTGATTGTTTATCATAAATAATAAATATTTAATTAATAATTACATATGAATAAATTAGTAAAATAATTATTTATCATTTATCGATGAATAAGAAATAAAATAAATATTTGATTATTATTGATTTATAATTAAGTATGAATAAAAGTAATAAAATAATAGCCTTATATGCTATTATATTTTACATGTATAGTAAATTATTTATTTATTTATTTATTTATTTTATTGATGAATAAACCTAATTAGTTATTATTTACTATTAGATAATAACTAAAGGTAACTCTTACTCACTAATTAATTATTTATTTTTTTATTTAACTTTAAATAATAAATAAATCTAATTAGTTATTATTTATTATTAAATAATAACTAAAGATGAGTATTACTCACTAATTAATTAATTATTATTTGATTAACATTAAATAATAAATAAACCTAATTAGTTATTATTAAATAATAACTAAAGGTGATTCATACTTGTTAATTAGCTATTATTTGAGTAACCTTAAATAATAAATAAATCTAATTAGTTATTATTTATTATTAAATAATAACTAAAGATAATTCATATTTACTAATTAATTATTTATTTTTAAATTTTTTTCGATTAACCTTAAATAATAAACAAACCTAATTAATTATTATTTAATCTTAAATAATAATTAAAGACAATTAAAATTTATAATTCGATTATTATTTAATTAATAATTGAATAATAAGTGAATATAATTAGTTATTAATTACTATTAAATGAAGATAGAGTTAATAAAATAAGAGAGAGTTCAAATAGCTCATTAATTAAACAATTATAATTAATTGTTTTAAGGGTTTAATAAATGAATGTTAATTAAGAAAAAGTAATGTTAATTAATTAAACAATTATAATTAATTGTTTAAGGGATTAATAAGTGTTTATTACTTAAGGGATACATGGTTGATTTATTTAAACCATCAACCTAAAAGCCAATTAAGTGCCTTATGAAATTTGCTATAGTTTATTTACTGTGTGCTATGTGAATTTCTTAAATTGTTAAATAAATAGCATAAGTAAGCGTATCGGCGTACAACTACGCAGTACTAATTGATAGACCGACATTATTTATGTTAGGTTCTTCAAAGGCCAAATAGTTAAAGCTAAAATTATTTGTAGCTGAGCAAACAGGCAAGTTCCTAACCCTAAACTTCTTACATTATTGCAAGTTCCCCAACTCAATCTCGAGTTATTATTTTCGAAGCATGTTAGTGAATAATTATTGTCGATTATTCACATCTATATTGATTATTGAGATTCGCACATTGTGCAATTGAATTCCTATCCTATTATGATTGAACTATAAATTTAATTAAAGTTCTTCCAAGTATGAATTGTTTATGAGATCGATCTATGCTATTTGTATCAGCTAGATCCAGCATGTCTAAATTGGTTAAGACAATGGTATTTTAAAAGCTGTTCTTATTAAATTGTTGTGGTAAGAACTCTTGGCTGAGAAAAGGATAAACTTGTTTAAGGCATGATATCAATGCTGGTTATTAAGTGTTTATGCATAAATCACGGGGTATGAGAGGCTGATCCCCTCGATTACCAAAACTTTTTAAGAGGTTCAGCTTACATGCTGAGAACCTTGGAAAACGTCCTTGGTTATTTCAAACCACTCAGTAATTGTCATTCAATTATTCGAATATTCAACTGTTGTTTATTAATTCAATGCTCCTCCACACTTTTATACTGTTGTTGAACATTGAAAGCGGAATTTCCTTCTATCATGATATATCTCTTTGTGTATATACTTGTTAAGCAAATTAGTTGCTTACCCTTGCTATATCATGATCTTTATTTCAGCTAAGGCAGAAACGTCTAGGGGAGACAAAGGAAAATGGAAGGTGCAAGAGTAGATGCCCGTTAGTGCCTATGTACTAGCTATTTCTGAATGTGGTTTGATTAAGTGAACCCTTATTTGTATTTAAGAGTACGTTTTATGTTAAGGTTAAAGAACCTTGGGACCGGAATTGTAAGACTTTAATTCTATTCGATAAACAATGTATGTTTATTATTCCGCATTTAGTTAGAAAGTATGTTGTTATTGAGAAATCGTGAGCACCGAATTCGAGGTTAGGAAACCCGGATTTTGGGGGTGTCATAGGTTGGTATCAGAGCTATAGGTTATAAACGTTAGGGATAAGAAACCTAGGATATAACCTTAGTAGAAAAATCACATAGAGTATGTAGGTGATGGGTCGGGGAGATTCATAGAGTTCTAGTCGTACCAAATAAAATATCATTTCATTTCATCAATGAATATATTTTATTGTGGTACTGATGTTGATCTATTTGTGTGGTGTGTGTAGGATGTCGGACGAGAGTCAGGATAGCTGTCCAGTGAACCAGGAGCCCATAGAGCCTGATGTGATAGGAGATTTGCTGGCAAGGAACGCCGAGCTAGAGGTTAGGGCTAAACAATTAGAGACGCAGAACCACATCCACCAGATTTCTGAACAACAGTACAAGGACGCTGCTTACCAGGCTCAGGCTGAGTTAGCCGAGTTGCGAGGAAGGCTGCTGTTAAGGGAGCTGCAGTTAGGACAATTGAAGGATGAGGTAAAGACTAAGGATGCGAAGATAGTTGAATTGGAGCGAGCCTTAGACATTGTCTGGATGCAGTTCGATGCCAGATGGATGGATCTGCCCTCCAGTAGCAAGGGCAAGCGTTGAGTTGCATCCACCTTGTGTCCCTTAGAGGATAGTGGAAGTAGGTGGTTATGCCTTGAGCAGTGTTATTGGTACTACCATTTGATTTACTAGAGTTATATTAACCTCAACAAGGTACGAGGGAGTTCGTATGTAGGATGTACTTCCCAATTATGTAGGTAGGAAAGAATGGTTTAAGTGAATCCCACCTTTTGTTATATTAAATGGGATGGTAGCAATTATGACAATATACCCGTGATAAACGTGTAAGACGCTTAAGTCGGTATATGAATATAGATGCATTATTATGGTAGGTACTTGAGAATTTTACTTGATATACCATTTATGCAATGATTATGTTAATTCAGTGAGACTGAATCGGTATCTTAGTAACTTAAATCACTAATCGGGAAAGCAGAATTTCCGAGGTTGGGTAATCTAAAACTCCCACACAAGAGTCATGTGATTACTATATACATGCTGAATACTTATGTTTTAAGGAAGCCCGAGTAACGTGTTAGGGTTTGCTTAAACAGATAATGCCGCCCAGACGAATCCTACGAAACCATGGGATCGAAGAGTCAGTTAACAATGTAGAGGAAACTTCACCAAACCCAATGCAAGATTTTGTGAACATGATGGCAGAAGCCTTGCGGAATCAAACCACTACTACAGGAAACCAGGCAGGCAACCACTTACCCAATTTTAAAGACTTCAAGGCAGTAGGGCCTCCGGAGTTTAGAGGAACAGCGAACCCGATAGAGGCCCAGTCGTGGATAAAGGAGATTGAAAAGGCCTTTGTCATTGCTAGAGTTGCTGAGGAGCAGAAGACAGTTTTTGCTACTTACTTAATGAAAGGTGAGGCTAACTTCTGGTGGGAAGCCAGTCAGAACAAAGTTGGAACTGGAGTCGTGGCGTGGGAAGCTTTCAAGACGTTGTTTTTCGAGAACTACTTTCCTGAGAGTACGCAGGCAAAAATGGAGATCAAGTTTCTAGAATTGAAGCAAGAAAATTTGTCGGTGTCAGAGTACGCTGCAAAATTCAATGAATTGGCTAGATTCGCCCCACATCAGGTGGATACTGAGGTGAGGAAGGCCAGGAGATTCGAGAATGGATTAAAGCCGTGGATCTACAGCAAGGTAGCGATTTTGCAAATTACATCGTTCTCAACCTTGTTGGAGAAAGCTCTCATTGCCGAAGGTGGGAGTGAAGCGGTTTCGAAATATAATCGGGAAAGGAACAAGAAGAAGGTAGAAGGAGGAAATGTGAATGTTAGCAGTGGTGGCGGCAACAGCAGGAAGCGTCAATGGAGCAGTGGGGGTAGCAATTCTGAAATGCAGCAAGGGAACACGCAGCAGAAAAGGCCGGTATGTGGGAAGTGCGGAAAGGGTCACTCGAGAGAGTGCATGAAGGGAAAGATGGTTTGTTATACCTGTGGACAAGAAGGGCATATATCGCCCAATTGTCCTAAGGCGAAGAAAGGAGGTTGCTTCAATTGTGGAGAGATAGGTGATGAGTGTGTTTTATATACACAAATTGGGTACTTTTAGCCTTAATAATTTGTAAGTCTTTAGCTATTTCGTTTGGTTTTATATGTTTTCATCTTATTGTTGTGTAATGTAGTTTTGTATTACTTTTATATGTATTTATGTGCTTTTATGTGTTTTTACTTGGTTTTGTAGGAATTGAAATAAAGGCCCCTTGAGTCGTTGCGTTTTTGGCTCGAATTTGGCATTCCAGCTGTTTGTTTCTCAATTTGACCCATGATACAGTCCTAATCTCTCCAAACTCAAAGAACGAAAGTTGTAGATTTTGATCTTAGCTTTCCAGAGCATCCGGAATCATCAAATTTGAAGTTAGTTTGAGAGAGTTATGGTCATTTTACCATCGGATTTTGCATGACTTTTACACAGCAGTTGCTTCGGGATCAATTTGAACCTTTCTCCGGCCATTATCTCGATGAGCTCCAGTTATAAAAGTTGTAGAGCTACTTCTTAGCTTTCCATAGCCTACTTAATCGCCTTAATCCGAGTTCGGACGAAGAAGTTATGGTCGTTTTTCCAGAGCTCGCCGGGGCGGGAATTTCCTACACAAATTGCTCGCCGCGGCGAGAGCTCGCCGGGGCGAGAATTCTTAGGCCAAAAAGCTCGCCGGGGCGAGCTCGTCGCGGACAGCAGCAGCAGAGTTTTTGGGTTTTTTGGTCATTTTGGAGGTGCTAAGCTAGGTTAGGGCATCCAGGGACTTATAGCAGCTGTTGAAGGCACGAAATAGGCATAATAGGAAGGAGAAATCAGCAAAACTAGAGAGAGGAAGCTACCAAATACATCCAATTAGAGGGCCAAAGTGCTAAAATCAAGCTACATCAAGCAAGGCCAAAGAGCAAAAACATCAAGGATTGCAAAATCAAGGAGGAGAAGCTAGTGTTCATCTTCAACCCATCAAACATCATATGAAAATCTACAAAAGTGGTTTTATCCCTAGTTTCCTTTCTATTTTTGTATCCAACATGATGTATAAATTGAATATGATGTTATTTGTAGTTACCATGAACTAAACTCTATTTTGGGATTATAATGGATCTTGTTGTGTAGTTTACTTTGCTATGCTTCCTTGTTAGTTTTATTAGCTATTCATGGATTGTCTATTATGATTTGTGTTCAATTGCTTAATTGCCTAGCTAGCAATTACCATGATAATCCATATGAAATTGAGAAACGGATTATGGGTTTAGATCTAATTATAATAGCATGTGTTTGTATGTTCTACATGGCGTTGGAATGTATGATTTGTGCTTAGGATAGACATATACCGAAGCACCACTTGTAGTCATTTGAGAGCTTGAGCTTAAACCCTATTTATTTGTAAATCACATAGACATATAGTGGTTTAGGTAATGTGGGTGTTCGTGTTTATTCTATCATTTGTGGATTATATATGATATGGACTTGGTACATCGAAAGATGGCCTTGTCTCACTTTCGTGTTCTCGACTAACAATCTGTGATAATTAATTTGGTTTAACAGGAAGTGTGTTGAGGTAGATGAATCAATAGGAGAAATTATAATCTCATATCTTCATTATCTTTAAAGCTTTCTATTGTTCTTTTATTAATGTTATCTTTATTAATCCAAACCACCAAAAAGACAGAAAATCATTAGTTTAGATAAGATTGAGATGATAAAAGGTTAATACTTGGAAAACACTAGTAATAATTCCTCGTGGGATCGATACTTTACTTACTCTTTATTACTTGTTGACCGCGTATACTTGCGCGTAAATTGTTCATATATAAATCGGAACAACAAGTTTTTGGCGCCGTTGCCGGGGAATTATTTTTCTAGTGTTTTTCCAATATTAGTTATAATCAAATTGATCTTAATTTAAACTTGTATATAAATTTGCTTTTAGTTTATTTTATCATTTATTTTTCTGTTTTAATGCTTTATTCTTTGCAAGGTACACCATGGATGACTTTGTTGATCAATGGCCGTACACGAGTATGACTCAACCAAGGGAAACTGGGATTGATGGACTCAATGCACTCTCTGCATTGTCAGCACAATTTGAAACACTATCGAGGAAGTTGGATGCCTTAGTAGCAGAGAGCACTCAAGGTATAACAGTTACTTGTGATTATTGTGCTGACAATCATCCGAGTCATCAATGCACCGTGAGTTTTGGACCGGTACAATACGGTGGTGAGTACTTCAACAACTATGATTATCCCGATTATCACCAAGATTGGGGGTATCACCCGGATTCTACATGGAGCTACAATTATGAAGATCAATACTATGCTCCAAATCCAACATATGCACCGGAATTCTTATGTCCACCTCCTATTCAAGAAGATAAGATGTCAAACTTTGAGGAACTTGTGGACCAAGATCATGACTTCGAATGAGGAGATGTTGAAAAGTCAAGAAAATATCAATTCAAAATCTTCAGAATCAGGTTGATCAAATGTTCAAAGCTTTAAACAACTGCCCTCAAAACAATTGGTGTAATGACATGGAATCCGAAATTGATGGAAAGCCCGAGCCAAATTTGCAACTGGATGAGCCACAAGATGTCGAAAGTGGGGAGCCAAGTGGGGAGCGGGAAAAGGAGGCCGAGGATCCAGCCTTGAGTTCCAACGATGATGAGCCGATTGTATTAATTCCCCAAGTGCCTTCTCCACCAAAGTTCAAGAATCCAGTCAGTTTTGCAATACCGTGTCCACTTGGTAGTCATTTCTTAGGCGAGGCTCTATGTGACGATGGAGCTAGTATGAATGTGGAACCATGGTGGGCCGAGGAAATGAAGATAGAGGAAGAGCCCGTTGTGCTTCACAAGCCCCAATGCCTAAATCTTATCACAGACACAAAGGATGATGCACCTAGCTATTTGACATTTGAAATTGAGGGCTTATCTATAGAAAGCAAGCTAGGTGCCTTTAGTTCAATGGCTATCACCAATGAGGAGAAACCCTCAAATGTTACATGGCTATCAATGGAGGGTGGGTTCCTCAATTATCGAAGGGGAATTGGATAAAAGGAGGGAGTTAGTCAGGCCGAAGACTTTAAAACAAGCGCTTCTTGGGAGGCAACCCAATTTTATTGTTTTGATTTTGATTTTTTTAATTGGTTTTTAGTTTGTTTAATTGCATTTTAATTTCTTTAGTCAATTGCTTTCAGGTACCGAGAATACTAAGCAAATTGGGGTGCGCTCCCAACTTAGGGGACTTGAAAGATGATATTAATAGCGTTTGACACGTTCTCAGGGAAGTCTTCTATTTTAATTTTTCCTATATCAGACATTGAGGACAATGTCAAGTTTAAGTTTGGGGGTAGTACTTCGTATTTGTGTGTTTTTAATTTAGTTTTTATATGATTTAAGATATGTGTTTTTGTTCAAAAAAAAAATTCATTTATTTTTAGGATGTGTCTCTTGAGCATTGTTTTAATTTGATTTGAACTACAATCCATGGTCTATGATAAGAACTTGATTGAATAGTTTTTAACTCATGGAAAATGGATAAATGTTGTTTAGTCTTTGTGCTTAATCGTTATTGTTGGTTATTGTGTTGCTTATGCGTTCTTTCACTCTTTTGCACCTACCCATGAGTATTGAGCTAGTTGTATGCTTAGAGAAGGCTTTTATAACCGAATGCTTGTGAAAAATATCTATAAACTCTAGAACTCGTTTAAAAAACATCACTCGAAGCAAGTTGTCCAAATTTTGTTGTGTTTGATTTGTTAGTCATGTGGTGAGTGAGATGGAGCGTAAAACGCACTCACTCATGGACACATGCGTAGGAGAGATAGAGCGTAAAACGCACTCTCTTATAATTGTGACAAAAGAAAGAAAGTTTTTTATATCAATTCTTGTGTTGAGTTGAGATGGAGCGTAAAACGCACTCACCCACAAGAGTGGACTTAGGATAAGATGGAGCATAAAATGCACTTACCTAGAGTCTTTTGATTTCAAATTTTTGGAAATTATGATTTGTATACCTTTGTATTGAGTGGTGTGTTAAGCATGTTGTTTTAGGGTTTATTTTGATTATTTCATAAGGTAATGTGGTTGCATAGTTTTATCCGAGCTTAATTGGTTTAGTGCTATTGGGTACACACACACACACGGAAGGGACCTAAAGCGAGCTATGACTAGCTAATTGTAAATCTAAACTTGCAACGCTTTGAAAGTTTCCTTGAGTTTTATTGTGTTTATGCTTTGAGACCATTGGTTAGCTTATTAACTCATTGCTCAAGATAGTTTTTTATTTAGAAATGTTTAATTTTTATAGTTTGTGTGTTTTGCTTGAGGACAAGCAAAGGTTTAAGTTTGGGGGTATTTGATGAGTGTGTTTTTATATACACAAATTGGGTACTTTTAGCCTTAATAATTTGTAAGTCTTTAGCTATTTCGTTTGGTTTTATATGTTTTTCATCTTATTGTTGTGTAATGTAGTTTTGTATTACTTTTATATGTATTTATGTGCTTTTATGTGTTTTTACTTGGTTTTGTAGGAATTGAAATAAAGGCCCCTTGAGTCGTTGCGTTTTTGGCTCGAATTTGGCATTCCAGCTGTTTGTTTCTCAATTTGACCCATGATACAGTCCTAATCTCTCCAAACTCAAAGAACGAAAGTTGTAGATTTTGATCTTAGCTTTCCAGAGCATCCGGAATCATCAAATTTGAAGTTAGTTTGAGAGAGTTATGGTCATTTTACCATCGGATTTTGCATGACTTTTACACAGCAGTTGCTTCGGGATCAATTTGAACCTTTCTCCGGCCATTATCTCGATGAGCTCCAGTTATAAAAGTTGTAGAGCTACTTCTTAGCTTTCCATAGCCTACTTAATCGCCTTAATCCGAGTTCGGACAAAGAAGTTATGGTCGTTTTTCCAGAGCTCGCCGGGGCGGGAATTTCCTACACAAATTGCTCGCCGCGGCGAGAGCTCGCCGGGGCGAGAATTCTTAGGCCAAAAAGCTCGCCGGGGCGAGCTCGTCGCGGACAGCAGCAGAGTTTTTGGGTTTTTTGGTCATTTTGGAGGTGCTAAGCTAGGTTAGGGCATCCAGGGACTTATAGCAGCTGTTGAAGGCACGAAATAGGCATAATAGGAAGGAGAAATCAGCAAAACTAGAGAGAGGAAGCTACCAAATACATCCAATTAGAGGGCCAAAGTGCTAAAATCAAGCTACATCAAGCAAGGCCAAAGAGCAAAAACATCAAGGATTGCAAAATCAAGGAGGAGAAGCTAGTGTTCATCTTCAACCCATCAAACATCATATGAAAATCTACAAAAGTGGTTTTATCCCTAGTTTCCTTTCTATTTTTGTATCCAACATGATGTATAAATTGAATATGATGTTATTTGTAGTTACCATGAACTAAACTCTATTTTGGGATTATAATGGATCTTGTTGTGTAGTTTACTTTGCTATGCTTCCTTGTTAGTTTTATTAGCTATTCATGGATTGTCTATTATGATTTGTGTTCAATTGCTTAATTGCCTAGCTAGCAATTACCATGATAATCCATATGAAATTGAGAAACGGATTATGGGTTTAGATCTAATTATAATAGCATGTGTTTGTATGTTCTACATGGCGTTGGAATGTATGATTTGTGCTTAGGATAGACATATACCGAAGCACCACTTGTAGTCATTTGAGAGCTTGAGCTTAAACCCTATTTATTTGTAAATCACATAGACATATAGTGGTTTAGGTAATGTGGGTGTTCGTGTTTATTCTATCATTTGTGGATTATATATGATATGGACTTGGTACATCGAAAGATGGCCTTGTCTCACTTTCGTGTTCTCGACTAACAATCTGTGATAATTAATTTGGTTTAACAGGAAGTGTGTTGAGGTAGATGAATCAATAGGAGAAATTATAATCTCATATCTTCATTATCTTTAAAGCTTTCTATTGTTCTTTTATTAATGTTATCTTTATTAATCCAAACCACCAAAAAGACAGAAAATCATTAGTTTAGATAAGATTGAGATGATAAAAGGTTAATACTTGGAAAACACTAGTAATAATTCCTCGTGGGATCGATACTTTACTTACTCTTTATTACTTGTTGACCGCGTATACTTGCGCGTAAATTGTTCATATATAAATCGGACAACAATAGGACATCGGAGCAAGGAATGTCCCCGAAAGAGAAACATGGATGGCGAAAACGGCAATAGGGGCAACAACTCGAGAACAACCAGTGGAGGACCAGCCCAGCCAAATAAGCCAACAGCGAGGACCTTCAACATGACAGTACAAGATGCTGTGGCATCCAGAGAGGTGGTGTCAGGTATTATTCCAATCAACAATATAGATGCCTATGTGCTATTTGATTCGGGAGCTTCATGTTCTTTTGTTTCTGATGAATTTGCTCAAAGACTTAATTTGCCTAGTGAACTGTTAGAACACCCGATGAATATAGAAGTAGCAAACAAAGAGATTATCCCCGTAAACTACATTTATAAAAATTGTTGTGCTAATGTGAGAGGGTTTAAGCTTAACGTGGACTTGTTGCCGATTCGTCTTGGAGAATTCGATGTAATCCTTGGGATGGATTGGTTAGCGAGCCACAGGGCGGTCATTGACTGTAAGAAAAAGT
Organism: Aralia elata; assembly: GCA_034770075.1. Classification (NCBI taxonomy): domain Eukaryota; kingdom Viridiplantae; phylum Streptophyta; class Magnoliopsida; order Apiales; family Araliaceae; genus Aralia; species Aralia elata. The sequence goes on along the minus strand of JAVJAP010000337.1, from coordinate 252,245 downwards.
GCATACACCTACAGACTCCGGGTAAGTCGAAGGTGGTGTTCTATGGTAGTAAATCGCCGAGACAATCTTGTTGTCTGACGATGATGCAAGCGAAGAGATTGCTTAAGAAGGGTTGCATAGGTTATTTGGCTCACGTGGTAGATACTCGACGGGTCGAGGGTGAACTTAGTCAGATACCCGTTGTAAGGGAATTCGCTGATGTCTTCCCAGATGAACTTCCGGGACTGCCGCCGGATAGAGAGATAGAATTTGCAATCGACTTGGTACCCGGGACGGCACCGATATCTAAGGCGCCTTACCGAATGGCACCAGTAGAGATGAAAGAACTGATGGTTCAACTGCAGGAACTGTTAGACAGGGGTTATATCAGGCCGAGCGTGTCACCATGGGGAGCGCCAGTTCTGTTCGTAAAAAAGAAGGATGGCTCTATGAGGCTTTGTATCGACTACCGTGAGTTGAACAAAGTTACGATTAAGAATAGGTATCCGCTGCCCAGGATAGACGATCTGTTTGATCAACTCAAGGGAGCGAAATACTTTTCAAAGATCGATTTAAGGACGGGCTACCATCAACTAAGGGTGAGGCAGGAGGATATCCCGAAGACGGCATTCAGAACTCGTTATGGACATTTCGAGTTTCTGGTTATGTCATTTGGCCTGACAAATGCACCAGCGGCATTCATGGATATGATGAATAGAGTGTTCAAGCAGTATTTGGACAAGTTCATGGTAGTATTCATCGATGATATCTTGGTGTATTCAGTGTCAGAGGAAGAACATGCTGAACACCTAAGGATTGCCCTAGAGGCATTAAGAAGGGAGAAACTGTACGCAAAGTTTTCGAAGTGTGAATTTTGGTTGCAGAGGGTGCAGTTTCTTGGACACGTCATTGACAGTAATGGTGTTTCGGTAGACCCAGCAAAGGTGGAAGCCATTATCAACTGGGAGCAGCCAAAGACACCAACGGAGATCAGAAGTTTCCTTGGGTTGGCAGGATACTATCGGAGATTCATCCAGGATTTTTCGAAGATAGCATCACCGTTGACCAATCTAACTAGAAAGACGGTAAAGTTCGTCTGGACAGAAAAGTGCGAGGAGAGTTTCTTGGAGTTGAAGAAGAGACTTAGCCAAGCACCAGTGTTAGCATTACCGGACGACACTGGAGGTTTTGTAGTATACAGTGATGCGTCACACAAGGGCCTTGGTTGTGTACTAATGCAGCACGGCAGGGTCATTGCGTACGCTTCACGCCAGCTGAAGGACTATGAGAAGGGATACCCGACTCATGATCTGGAGTTAGCAGCAGTAGTGTTTGCCTTGAAGATTTGGAGGCACTACTTATATGGAGAGAGGTGCGAGATATATACAGATCACAAAAGTCTGAAATATATCTTCACTCAGAAGGAGCTGAATATAAGGCAGCGCCGATGGTTAGAATTGATCAAGGATTACGATTGTGAGATTCTGTACCATCCGGGCAAAGCAAATGTAGTGGCAGATGCCCTGAGTAGGAAAGGCAGAGAGAAGTTGATGAGGCTTACAACTCAGGCAGAGCTGATAAAGGACTTTGGACGCCTGGAACTGGAGGTTAAGTATCCAATGGAGACGGACGAAAAATTGTTCACCGTGACAGTGGGTCCGACTCTACTGGATAAGATAAAGGAGGCTCAAGAATTTGATGAAGAATGCATTGGCATTAAGAAGCAACTATCGGAAGGAAAAACGTTGAAGTTCAAGGTTGACAGCACGGGTCTGCTGAGATTTGAGGGAAGGATCTGGATACCCTATGTACCAGACTTAAGGGAAGAAATATTGCAGGAGGCCCATAATACGAGATTTTCGGTACATCCGGGTAGCACCAAGATGTATCAAGATCTTCGTCAACATTATTGGTGGCCGCATTTGAAAGGGGAAGTTGCGGAATTCGTCAGCCGGTGTTTAACTTGTCAGAGGGTCAAGGCAGAGCACCAACGGCCGAGCGGGTTGTTGCAACCCTTAGAGATTCCTGAGTGGAAGTGGGAGCACATCACTATGGATTTTGTGGTAGGACTCCCGACAACACAAAAGGGTCTAGACGCCATCTGGGTGATCGTAGATCGGTTGACCAAGTCTGCCCATTTTCTACCGATCAAGATCAGGTACAAATTGGAGCAGTTGGCGAAACTCTACGTAAAGGAGATAGTATCGCGACATGGGGTGCCGGTTTCTATTGTGTCTGACAGAGATCCGCGCTTCACGTCAAATTTTTGGAGAAGTCTGCAGGAAAGAATGGGAACACAGTTGAGAATGAGTACGGCGTACCATCCTCAGACTGATGGTCAGAGTGAGCGAACAATTCAAACCTTAGAGGATATGCTCCGGGAAGTTGTGATGGACTTAGGTGGCAGCTGGGACGATCACTTGCCATTGGTAGAGTTCGCTTACAACAATAGTTATCACGCTAGCATCGGTATGCCACCGTACGAAGCGTTATATGGAAGAAAGTGTCGAACGCCGTTGTGTTGGGATGAAGTTGGTGAACGGAGATTGTTGGGACCAGAATTGGTACAACAAACCGTGGAAATCATTAAAGTAATAAGACAGCGGTTAGTAGCGGCCCAGGATCGTCAAAAGAAGTATGCCGACTTACATCGTCAGAAGCGAGACTTTGAAGTTGGTAGCTATGTATTTTTGAAGGTATCTCCCTGGAAAGGGAAAATCCGCTTTGGGAAGAAGGGCAAGCTGAGCCCTAGGTTCATAGGACCATTCGAAATTTTGAGGCGGATAGGCGAGGTGGCGTACGAGGTAGCATTACCTCCTGAACTTGAGCACATTCACAACGTGTTTCATGTATCAGTATTGCGCCCGTATAAGCCAGATTACAAGCATGTCATTTCCTATGAGCCAATTCAAGTCGAGAAGGACTTATCGTACGAGGAGGTTCCTGTCCAGATTCTCGATAGGAAGGAACAGAAGCTGAGAAACAAGACCATACATTCCGTCAAAGTTCTCTGGAGGAATCACGCAGTCGAAGAAGCTACGTGGGAACTCGAAGAGAAAATGAAGGCGAATTATCCGTTCTTATTTGAGTAACCTTAGATTTAAATTCCGAGGATGGAATTTTTATAAGGGGGAGAGGATGTAATGTCCAGGAATTTTCAAACGTTGTATCAAATTTAATTTGATAAATAAAATCGTTTTATTTAATTTTACAAATTTAATTGGATCCGTGTAGGTATTATTATTTAATTATATACATATGTGGTCCACTAATTTTCCTTGCATTAAAGAGGCTCATCAATAGTTTAAATAAATTAATGACTTAATCCCTAACAATTGATTTGGTAAGGAAATTGGGAAGAAATTGAATAAATAACTTTATTATTATCGGATTAAAATTCGAATAAAGAAATATGGTTAAGATAAATATTTTTTTTATTAATTAATTAAGTTAGTTATTTAATTTAAAAGTGTGGTCTTATTAATTCTAATAAATGGATTAACCCATTTCTTTCTTGGACCCAATTTTTTTTAATTCTTATTGGGCCATTTTCTATTTAATTCAACCGGCCCAACCCTATTGGGTTGAGCCCAAATTCTTTCCAGCCAAACCAAAACCCAATACCCTTCTTTTGTTAACCGGTGAAGTCGAGTTGGGATACACCCCTCAACTCAGATAACCGAGCAAAGTCTCCATCTCTCAAATCAATTGCAACCGAGCAAAAGGGGGGAAACCAAACCCTAACCCCTCAAATCCTAACATCTCAAATCAAACAGCCGAGCAAAAGGGGGAAAACCAAACCCAGTCAATCGAGCGAGACAAGCGAGAGACGGGACGGGAAGGAGGTGTCGCCAGGCGTGCGCCGGCGACGGCTCGAAGCGAGCGAACGATTCAAGGGGCAACCGAAGCAACCAAGGGTTTGGCGATCGGACCAAGAGTCCCAGGATTTCAGCGGCATGACCGGTGAGGGCACGCGTGGCTCGAGGCTGCCGGCGATGTCAGTCGACTCGATGGGAACGACCGGACGACATTTCCCTCTCCTACTGTCACTCCTTAACCGGCCAAGTTAGGTAATACCCAAACCAATTTGGGAAAAATTTCTAGTATAAATTGAGGCCTTTCCCCAATCCCTAATTCAAGGCTGCCGAAATTGTAAAAAAAAAAAGAAGAAAAATCACAAAGAGGGAGAGAGAGAAGGGAAGTCAGTCGCCGGCGTGAATTAGGAGAAGAAGAGCAGAGGTTCGATTGGATTAAAGGTATAACAATGGGTTTAATTAACCACTGTGATAGTTTGGTGTTAGGTTTTATGTAGATTTTTTTTTTTTGTAACTGGTTTGATATTGCCGACTGTGTTGGCTGTATATTATACACTATACTGCATTGTTTTGGCGTGAAACTGTGGTTGTATCGCTGGGATTGAGAAACTGTTGTGGCAACCGATAATATTGATTTTAATTACATTGTTTTGGGTTGCGTTTGACCATCTGGTAGTGTATTATGTTACCAATTGGGTTGTATCACTGTGATAGGTTGTTTGATTGAAGTTACACCCTGTATATTATTGTATTAGGTTGTTCTTGTCTAGGTTGCAAATCTGCTATGGTATTGTGTTGGTCTATTGGATTTAGAAATCTGCTGTTGTGATAAATTGCTTGGGTTTAAAACCTCTGTATGTTGAAGAACTTCAATTTGGGTTTCTTTTGTTTTCCGTTTGGGATGGGTACAGGATTCGACTTCAGTACTGCCATAATCTGTTAGGATTGTTGCTTATTATGTTGGGTAATAACTTTGTTAGGTTGAAATGAAAGATGCAGAGTTTGAATATTGGCTTAAATAGTGGTTTGAAGCTAATAATATACCTGCAAGTGAATTAGTTAACTAGTACAGTAAACAAAATAATTATTTATTCTTTATCAATAAATAAAGATGATAAATATTTAATTATTATTTTAACTAACATTAAATAATAATTAAGTATAAATAAAAAATTAATAAGTCATTATTGATTGTTTATCATAAATAATAAATATTTAATTAATAATTACATATGAATAAATTAGTAAAATAATTATTTATCATTTATCGATGAATAAGAAATAAAATAAATATTTGATTATTATTGATTTATAATTAAGTATGAATAAAAGTAATAAAATAATAGCCTTATATGCTATTATATTTTCCATGTATAGTAAATTGTTTATTTATTTATTTATTTATTTTATTGATGAATAAACCTAATTAGTTATTATTTACTATTAGATAATAACTAAAGGTAACTCTTACTCACTAATTAATTATTTATTTTTTTATTTAACTTTAAATAATAAATAAATCTAATTAGTTATTATTTATTATTAAATAATAACTAAAGATGAGTATTACTCACTAATTAATTAATTATTATTTGATTAACATTAAATAATAAATAAACCTAATTAGTTATTATTAAATAATAACTAAAGGTGATTCATACTTGTTAATTAGCTATTATTTGAGTAACCTTAAATAATAAATAAATCTAATTAGTTATTATTTATTATTAAATAATAACTAAAGATAATTCATATTTACTAATTAATTATTTATTTTTAATTTTTTTTCGATTAACCTTAAATAATAAACAAACCTAATTAATTATTATTTAATCTTAAATAATAATTAAAGACAATTAAAATTTATAATTCGATTATTATTTAATTAATAATTGAATAATAAGTGAATATAATTAGTTATTAATTACTATTAAATGAAGATAGAGTTAATAAAATAAGAGAGAGTTCAAATAGCTCATTAATTAAACAATTATAATTAATTGTTTTAAGGGTTTAATAAATGAATGTTAATTAAGAAAAAGTAATGTTAATTAATTAAACAATTATAATTAATTGTTTAAGGGATTAATAAGTGTTTATTACTTAAGGGATACATGGTTGATTTATTTAAACCATCAACCTAAAAGCCAATTAAGTGCCTTATGAAATTTGCTATAGTTTATTTACTGTGTGCTATGTGAATTTCTTAAATTGTTAAATAAATAGCATAAGTAAGCGTATTGGCGTACAACTACGCAGTACTAATTGATAGACCGACATTATTTATGTTAGGTTCTTCAAAGGTCAAATAGTTAAAGCTAAAATTATTTGTAGCTGAGCAAACACGCAAGTTCCAAGTATGAATTGTTTATGAGATCGATCTATGCTATTTGTATCAGCTAGATCCAGCATGTCTAAATTGGTTAAGACAATGGTATTTTAAAAGCTGTTCTTATTAAATTGTTGTGGTAAGAACTCTTGGCTGAGAAAAGGATAAACTTGTTTAAGGCATGATATCAATGCTGGTTATTAAGTGTTTATGCATAAATCACGGGGTATGAGAGGCTGATCCCCTCGATTACCAAAACTTTTTAAGAGGTCCAGCTTACATGCTGAGAACCTTGGAAAACGTCCTTGGTTATTTCAAACCACTCAGTAATTGTCATTCAATTATTCGAATATTCAACTGTTGTTTATTAATTCAATGCTCCTCCACACTTTTATACTGTTGTTGAACATTGAAAGCGGAATTTCCTTCTATCATGATATATCTCTTTGTGTATATACTTGTTAAGCAAATTAGTTGCTTACCCTTGCTATATCATGATCTTTATTTCAGCTAAGGCAGAAACGTCTAGGGGAGACAAAGGAAAAGGGAAGGTGCAAGAGTAGATGCCCGTTAGTGCCTATGTACTAGCTATTTCCGAATGTGGTTTGATTAAGTGAACCCTTATTTGTATTTAAGAGTACATTTTATGTTAAGGTTAAAGAACCTTGGGACCGGAATTGTAAGACTTTAATTCTATTCGATAAACAATGTATGTTTATTATTCCGCATTTAGTTAGAAAGTATGTTGTTATTGAGAAATCGTGAGCACCGAATTCGAGGTTAGGAAACCCAGATTTTGGGGGTGTCACATGGAACACCCATTTTGATGAGATAATCAAAAAGTTTGATTTTATTAAAAATGAGGATGAACCTTGTGTGTACAAGAAGGTTAGTGGGAGCGTTGTTTCATTCCTTGTATTATATGTTGATGATATATTACTGATAGGGAATGATGTTCCTATGCTACAGTCAATCAAAATTTGGTTATCTATACACTTCTCCATGAAGGACTTGGGTGAGGCATCCTATATTTTGGGGATAAAGATCTATAGAGATAGATCTAAAAGGATGCTTGGCTTGACCCAAGTAAAGTACATTGACTTGATGCTAAAGAAGTTTAGCATGGAAGATTCCAAAAGAGGTCTCATGCCGATGAGCCATGTAATACATCTCTCCAAGAAACAGGCACCAAAGACACCTGAGGAGAGAGATCGTATGAGTAAGATTCCTTATGCTTCAGGAATAGGATCTATCATGTACGGTAAGATATGTACTAGACCAGATTTCGCTCATGCACTTAATGTAACAAGCAGATATCAATCGAATCCAGGAGAAGAGCACTAGAAGGCAATGAAAAATATCCTAAAGTACTTAAGAAGAACTAAGGATGTATTTCTTGTCTACGGTGGGTCTGAATTGAAACTAGAGGGCTATACAGACTCAAGTTTATAAACGGACCAAGATGACAGTAAATCCGTTTCAGGGTATGTGTTTATCTTAAATGGTGGCGCTGTGAGTTGGAAGAGTTCCAAGTAGCAAACAGTTGCTGATTCAGTGATAGAGGCAGAGTACATAGCTGCAAATGAAGCTATAAAGGAAGCTATTTGGATGAAGAAGTTCATAACTGAACTTGGAATGGTTCTTAGCATTGGAGGAGCCGTACCTTTATTCTGTGACAACACCGGAGCTATTGCGCAGGCTAAGGAACCCAGGTCTCATCAGAAATCCATACACGTGTTGCGGCGGTTTCATTTGATTAGAGAGATTATTGAAAGAGGAGATGTCACCCTGGAGCGTCTGGACTCTCAAGACAACATTGCAGATCCATTTACTAAACCTTTAACACAATAGCAGTTTGATCGTCACTTAGAGAAGATGGGTATTAGATACCAAGGCGATTGGCTTTAGTGCAAGTGGAAGATTGAAAGTAGTATGCACACAAGCCAATCATATTTGATATGATGTAGCATATACTTTGTAATCTTATTCACTTATTAATAAAAGAATTGATTTTCTTAAAAGGCATTTTATATTATCTACATAGTGTTGTTATACTAAATGTGATAAACCCATAGTTTTGAGCAATACTTTTAGAATCATAATGGTGATCATGCTAATAAGATCTAAATTCTAGATAGCTCATAAACTAAGATCGTTCTAATCGTTGGATTACTAAAAAGGGGATTAGTGAATCCGGATAGATTAGTACATACGTTACTTGCTTTTAGGAAGAGGATGATTGATCTTATAATCATTTGTGTGGAGACACTAAAACAAGTATGTAGGTGCTTATTGGAGAATAAGTACACTCAACGTGGCTCGCTAAGGAATACCTAATGGAGTTTTACTCGCATGTCAATAGGAATTCCTCTAGTGATAGTAGTACAAGTGATCCTTGGACTTGAGATCATCATAGTATCTTGTGTATGATGAGTTATACTTTGACATGTCCCTTAAGACCTTTAGGTATATCAAAGGGTATGATTGTGTATAATAAGTTGTACATGGAGATAGGTGAATGATCAACAAAGAATCTACCACGCCTAGTAAAAGATGTGAATGTCCTATGTGATTCGATAAATGACAACTCAGTAGTCCTTGGCCAAGGCAGAATGAAATTAGAAAGGAGTTTCTAATTTACATTATTTAGAGTTGTGCATTTGAGAATCGAAATACATATAATTAAATAAAATAAGACTTGACAGTAATTTCATGTCTTATATTTAATTGGGACATTGTATGGTAGAAGGATTGAACTGTACGGTAACTATGCACTGAAAGGTTCTTTTGTGATTAATGTTGAAATCTATATTATCTGGAAAGTCGTTGATCGCTAAGGGGGCTTACCCTTATTGTAGAATAAATATTATTTATTTAAATGAATTAAATAGTTTAATTTATTTATTTAAATATAATTACAATTGTTCTAATTGATTATTCACAACCGGTTTAATATGGAGAACCTAAAGGGTCACACCGCGAAAGGAAAAATATTTATTTAAGAAGTAATTGTAATAATAAGTTAAGTGTATTTAATTTAGTCTATGGAGATAGAATAAATTAAATAGCTTAATATTTATTATTTAATATTTTAAAAATATTAAAATATAAATTAATAAGAGGAGTCTTATTATTATTATTATTATTATTACTATTACTATTACTATTACTATTAGTATTATTTAATTCCTAATAGGGATTGGGAATTAATTAATAGAAGTATTCTCTCATGAATTCCTAATTGGATTAGGAGCATAATTAATTAAAGGAGTTTAATTATAATAGAAACTCTAATCCTAAATAGTTTAGGGAAGGGTTTTCCTACATCTATAAATAAGAGGAGTCTTATCATAGATTAAGGTTACACACTCTTGCATTAGATTGTGGAGAGTACTTGCAAATTCTATAGAGATAGAAACTAGGGTTTTGCCAACACCCAACTTCTTGAATACCTATTCTTCCTTGGATCACCTCTAGAGGCCAAACACTTGGGTGGCTAATGTTTATCAAAGGAAGGAATCTCATTGGTGGAATTTGAGGACAACACGAAGGACTAGGAGTTGAACTCGTACCCGAGGAAGCTTTGATCTACGATGGTATAATTCTTATTCTCTTTCTCTTTTGTTTAATTGATAATTGAACACAAGGATAGATCATGGTGATGGTTTGTATTAAAATTTGAAAATCCGTTTTATCACGCTTCCGCCATATTTATGTAATTTGATTGCATGCTTGCGTTATATACAAACCTAACAGTTACGAATAGAAACCGCATAACGGGGCGACCACGATTGATTCCCTCCGTTTAGGCTTGACCACTTCTATTGGTAGGCTGAGGGACAGGGGTAGGAGGTACCCCAGGGATGAGGAGAGCAGCAGGCGCGTGATTAGGCACCGAGTGGTCGACAGGCTGGCTCGACGGGAGCTCAGGGTTGCAATCCGTCGCAGCAGGTTGTGATGTGTTATTTTTAGCATTTTGTTCGCAGTAGGTCCTAATTTTGTTGTAATAGGGGCATACTTATGTTGTAAATCCTTATGCTTGTAGTGTGTATAGGATAGTAGTTGAACCCCAATTTTGTTTCTGATAGAGGGGTGGAAGTTTATTTTTTCCCCAATTTTGTTCTTTAGGGGATAGTTAGTGGTTGGCAGGCCATGCCATTTAGCGTTTATAGAAGTATGCCACATGTTGAGTCCGGTTTTATTAAAATAGTGGTGTATGATTATAAATGCAGTTATTTTATTTAAATCAAATGTGTTTGATAGATGCCTTTACTTTTAATTGTTAACTTAAATGACTTTGTGCATATGGCATAAATCTAGTAGTAAAAGTCGACAGTTTTCTTTTATGAGATCATGCCTCCAAAAGACAGCCATGAAACCAAAGGGTTGAGGAATCAGTTACTAACACTCAGGGTCATCCAGACCCAATGAGAGCATTTGCTGAGTTGCTGGCAAAAGCTATGCAAAATAGACCCCCACCTATTGGAGAACAGCTAGAATGGCAGCCCGCACAACATTTGGCTAGCTTCAAGGATTTTAAGCTAGTAGGACCTCCCGAGTTCAAGGGAACACTAGACCCGATTGAACCCCAAACTTGGATCGAAGAAATAGAAAAAGTGTTCGAGGTTGCAAGGGTGGCCGAAGAATAGAAGACAGGGTTTGCCACCTTTATGATGAAGGGTGAAGCGAACTATTGGTGGAAGGCCAACATAGGACGTGCTGGAGATGGTGTGATACCATGGGAACGTTTCAAGGAGCTGTTCTTCAAGAACTATTTCTCGGAGAGTATGCAGCAGAACATGGAGGTAAAGTTTCTAGAGCTCAAGTAGAGGAGCATGTCAGTCGCAGAGTATGCGGCTAAATTTAATGAGTTAACTCGATTTGCACCTCACCAGGTAAACACTGAAGCGAGAAAGGTAAGGAGATTTGAATTAGGCTTGAAACCTTGGGTGTACAGTAGGGTGGCAATTCTAAGGATTGACACATTTTCTACGCTGTTAGAGAGAGCAATCATCGCCGAAGGAGGCAACGAGGCTCTGACAAAGTTCAATCAAGACAAAAAGAAGGGTCACGAAGGAAGCAAGGGACGAAGCAACGGGGGAAGTAACCCGAATAAAAGGAAATGGAATGATAGCTAATCATCCGGTGGCAACAAGTTTGGAGGAGAGGTTAAGAAGGGTAATAAGTGCAATAATTGTGGAAAGAATCACTCGGGAGAGTGTCTGAAGGGCAAAGGGATTTGCTATAACTGTAGGCAACAAGGACACCTTGCTAATCAGTGCCCAAAAGGAAAGAAAGCATGATGCTTCTCATGTGGAGCATCAGATCATCAAATCAAGGATTTCCCGAAAAGGAAGGAGGATGCAACAAGTGGCAATAGGAATAGCAACAATAGCAACAACAACAACATGCTGAACATTGGAAGGCCTGCTAGCCAAACCAACAAACCGATGGCATGCACTTTCAACATGCCAGTGCAGGATGCGGTGGAGTCAAAGGACGTGGTGTCAAGTATTATTTCGATCAACAATATCAGTGCATATGTATTATTTGATTCGGGTGCTACCTGTTCATTTGTCTCGGATGATTTTGCTAAACGGTTAAATTTACCTCGTGAGAAATTAGAGAATCCTGTGAATGTGGAAGTAGCTAATAAAGAAGTTATCCCTGTGGAATTCAGTCATAGAAATTGTTGTGCTGAGATAAATAGGCATAAACTGAGCGTAGATTTAATTCTGATACAACTAGGAGAATTTGACGTTATCCTTGGAATGGATTGGTTATCGAGTCACGAGGCTGTAATTGATTGTAAGAAGAAATGTATACACCTAAAGACTCTAGATAAGTCGAGGGTTGTATTCTATGGAAGTAAATCGCCTAGACAATCTCGTTGTCTGACGATGATGCAAGCAAGGAGATTGCTTAGAAAAGGTTGCATAGGTTATCTGGCTCACGTAGTTGATACTCAAATAGTAGAGGGCGAGCTGGGTTAGATTTCGGTTGTAAGGGAATTCACTGATGTTTTCCCAGAAGACTTACCGGGTTTGCCACCGGATAGAGAAGTGAAATTTGTGATCGACTTGGTACCGGGAACCGCGCCAATCTCGAAGGCACCATACAGGATGGCATCGGTGGAGATGAAAGAATTGATGGTTCAACTGCAAGAGTTATTAGATAAGGGGTATATTCATCCGAGTGTATCTCCATGGGGAGCACCAGTGTTGTTTGTAAAGAAGAAAGACGGATTGCTTAGGCTTTGCATTGACTATCGGGAGTTGAACAAAGGCACGATTAAGAACAAGTACCCATTGCCCAAGATAGAGGATCTTTTCGATCAACCTAAAGGGGCGAGGTATTTTTCAAAGATTGACTTGAGGACGGGGTATCACCAGCTGAAGGTGAGAAAAAAGAGGACATACCGAAGATAGCATTCAGAACTCGATATGGACACTTTGAGTTTTTGGTGATGTCATTTGGGCTGACGAATGCGTCAATAGCATTTATAGACATGATGAACAAAGTGTTCAAGCAATATCTAGATAAATTTATTGTCGTTTTCATAGATGACATTCTAGTCTACTCGAAGACGGAGGAGGAACACGTCGAGCATTTGAGGTTAGCCCTAGAGACGTTGAGAAGGGAGAAGCTATATGCAAAGTTTTCCAAGTGCAAATTTTGGCTACAAAGGGTGCAGTTCTTGTGGCACGTAATTGACAAGGATGGTGTATCCGTAGATCCTGCCAAGGTAGAAGCAGTAATAAACTGGGAGCAGCCAAGGATGCCGACAGAAGTCCGAAGTTTCTTGGGATTAGCAGGTTACTATCAGAGATTTATTCAGAACTTTTCAAAGATAGCGACACCGTTTACAAATTTGACAAGGAAGACCGTGAAGTTTGTATAGACTGATAAGTGGGAAGAGAGTTTCTTAGAGTTGAAAAAGAAACTTAGTGAAGCACCTGTGTTATCCCTACCGGATAATACAGGGGGATTCGTGGTGTACAGTGACGCGTCACGGTAGCTGAAGGACTATGAGAAGGGGTATCTGACTCATAACTTGGAACTAGCGGCAATGATGTTTGCTCTAAAGATTTAGAGGCACTATCTGTATGGGGAGAAGTGTGAGATATACACAAACCACAAAAGTCTGAAGTATATTTTCACTCAAAAAGAACTAAATATGAGACAGAGGCGATGGTTAGAGTTGATCAAGGACTACGATTGTGAGATTCTATACCATCCCGGTAAGCCCAATGTAGTAGCTGATGCTCTAAGTAGGAAGGGCAGAGATAAGTTGATGACGCTGACAGCTCAAGAGGAACTGATAAAGGAGATGGAAAGACTGGAGTTGGAAGTCATGTATCCAAAAGAGACAGACGAGAAACTATTTGCAGTGGAGGCGAGTCTGACTTTATTAGATAAGATAAAAGAGGCTCAAGAAAAAGATGATGAATGTGTTGCCATAAGGAAGCGAATCTTAGATGGAGACGATTTGAAGTACAAAATTGATAGCACAGGACTGCTAAGGTTTGAAGGAAGGATCTGGATATTGATGGTTCCGGAGTTAAGGGAAGAGATTCTGCAGGAAGCTCATTCTACAAAGTATTCGATACACCCTGGTAGTACCAAGATGTATTAGGATTTGCATCAGCACTTCTGGTGGCCGAACAGGAAAAGGGAGGTCGCGGAATGTGTTGGACGGTGTTTGACATGTCAGAGGGTAAAAGCAGAACATCAGAAATCGGGTGGATTGCTACAATCCCTCCAGATTCCAGAGTGGAAATGGGAGCATATCACGATGGATTTTGTGATGGCACTTCCACCAACTCAGAAGGGTTACGACGCAATATTGGTGATCGTGGATTGTTTAACTAAATATGTACATTTTTAACCGATTAAGATAAGGTACAATCTGGAGCAGCTAGCAAAGTTGTATGTGAAAGAGATTGTGTCACGACATGGAGTGTCGGTATCTATTATATCTGATAGGGATCCGCATTTCACGTCGAATTTTTGGAAGAGCTTACAAGAAAGGTTGGGAACTCAATTGAGGTTGAGTACGGCGTATCATCCTCAAATGGATGGGTAAAGCGAACGAATGATACAGACGCTTGAAGACATGCTTAGAGCATGTGTGATAGATTTTAAAGGCAGCTAGGATAATCATCTACCATTGGTAGAGTTTTCCTATAATAATAGTTATCACGCAAGTATTGGCATGCCGCCATATGAAGCATTATACAGGAGGAAGTGCTGAACACCTCTGTGTTGGGATGAAGTCGGTGAACGGAGACTGTTGGGACCTAAATTGGTGCAACAAACCGTGGATGTCATCAAAGTGATAAGAGCTCGATTGGTAGCGGCTTAGGATAGACAGAAGAAATATGCCGATTTACATCATCAGAAGCGAGACTTTGAAGTTGGCAGTTTTGTATTTTTGAAGGTATCTCCCTGGAAAGGGAAGATCAGATTTGGGAAGAAGGGGAAATTGAGTCCCAGGTTCGTAGGACCATTTGAAGTTTTAAAGAGTAGGTGAAGTGGCGTACGAGGTAGCTCTACCTCCTGAACTTGAGCACATTCACAATGTGTTCCACGTTTCTGTGTTGCGGCCATATAAACCCGACTATAAGCATGTGATATCCTATGAACCGATTCAAGTTGAGCGAGACTTGTCATATGAAGAGATTCCTGTCCAGATATTAGATAGGAAAGAGCAGATGTTAAGAAACAAGGCCATACATTCAGTCAAAGTCCTTTGGAGGAACCACGAAGCTGAAGAAAGTACGTGGGAACTAGAAGAGAAGATGAGGAAGAACTATCTGCATCTTTTTGAGAGATCCCATGTTAAGTTTTCCGTACTTAGATTATAATTCTGGGGACATAATTCTTATAAGGGGGAGGATGTAACGACTGGGAATTCTGAATTTGCCTTGTAATTCGAATTTTTAAATATTAATGAATATATTATATTTTATTAATATTATATTTATGTTACGTGTTTAAAGATTGTGTGACAACCTGGATTATGTGAATGCATGAAATTTTACGTGTTATAGTTTTGTTTAAGTGAATAATTGATTTCGCGTAGCGTCGCTAAATCACTATTCACAAGGCACGCTTCCCTAGGCACAATTCACGACACTATTTATGCCAGATATTTTTACGTCTTTTTCGATGTTGAATAATTTCGTTAATGCGTGTATGTGAATGAATAATTTTTTCAAGCGTTGGAAATTTTATTTGAGTTGATACGTGATTTTATCCGTATCCGAAATGTATAATATGGGTGTTCCAAATAAATGGACAAATCTCATAATAATTATTTTTACCCATCCCAATATTTATGGTAATACCTATTTTAATTATGGGTAGAGTTATTGAGCAAAATGGGTATAAAAGTGGGAATTTTTGGATGTATTTTTGGTGTATTTGTGTATTTATTTTTACATGTTACTCCAAGAGGGAACCAACCCACCATTTTGGACCAATCAAATGAGAGTAGAGAGAGTGGTCGAGTAAGCCTTACATTTTATTAGACAAAATGTCTTGAGCAACCAACCCTCCCGAAATCACTCCCTCCACTTCTCCCCATCCATTCCTTCTCTCCCCATTCCATCCATTCCATCCCTCACTCTCCCCATCCAAGCTTAGCCATTTCTCTTCTCCCACTCCTTGTTGCTGCAAATAGAAGTATAGAGAGAGAGGGAGAGATCAATATTGAGAGAGAGGGAGTGCTGCAGAAAATTTGAAGGAAGAAAAAGAAGACACACAGGAAGAAGGAGGAGGAGCTCAGGAAGGAAAGAAGAGGAAGAAGGAAAGTCTCTAGCTAGCTCAGTAACCATAGCAAGAGGTAATCTCCTCTTCCAACCATTTTCCTCCATTGTTGAGTTTTTGAAGCATTCTTGATGGGTTTTGAATTTTCTTGAGATTTTTGCTATGATTGTTGCTTGTGCTTGGTTTATATTATTGCCAAGACACCTTATAAGCTATTAATAACATTAAAGTGGAACCAAAAACACAAGAATGATCCGTACCTATGCTTAAAGGTTGAAGAACATGAAGAACAATGGACTTTGGACACAATATGGACTATTGGACGAATTTAGAGGACTGTAAAGCTATGATTCCTTACTTGTTGTGTTTATTTGTTGTTATGATATTGTAGTTCCAACGCTTACAAAGTTAACCCAACTAGAATGGAGTAAAAAGGTGTAAAAATGAAGATTTGGTGTTGATTTTGGTGAAGAACACCAAGAACACGAAAACAGAGCGTGAGTTAATACTTTGGCCTAAGATTTGGATGTTAATGTTAATGGGTAGCTCTAAAATTTTGATATGTTGTACCTCTATATCTTAGGAGTCCATAGAGTTTGAAATGGACCAATTTGAACGTGTATAGAAGGAGTTATGGTGGTTGGAAGAAAGGTAGGTCTAGAACACGAAAACATAGCATAAAACTAAGTATGGGCATACATACGCCGACCTTACGTTGATGTTACTGTTGCCTTGGGCGTATGTATGCCGGTCATAGGCAGGTTTTGGGCGTAGCTACGCCGGGCCAATGTTAGGCCTCCTTTAGTAAAATGGGCATAACTTACTCATACGAACTCGAAACTTGATGATTCAAGATGTTTCGGAAAGAGGAAGAGTATACCTACAACTTTAGTTCTTTAAGGTTTTGGATTTGAGGTCTGTAATATATCCTAATTTGGCTATTTATAGGACTGATGTGTAATTGGGGGCAATCGGAGGGTGTCGGGCATGCACGTAAGCACATGTAATGCTCCCGATAATGTAAAATATTGTTCTAAGTTCTAAAACATGAATTTTATGAATTATAATGATACTTATCATTAACCAATGAATATTAGATAAATCGAATGGGCGTGTTAAGCGTACACAAATGCCTGTCGCTTGGGCATTCGGATAGGCAAGGTTAGCGTACAGACGTGCAAGCATCGTAACGCCGTAACTAGTGTATATAATCTTGTTTAATATTATGTTTCTATTAATAATTAAACATTATAGAGTAGTATAAACCATTATTTGGTATCCGGTATGTGACTAATTGTTATGTGAATATGTACTTAATTATGTAGGATATTAAGGAACGTGTGTTGTAATATTGTAGCAGACGCACCAGACAAGTTTCCTAACGCTTGTCTCACCCTTGTGTTGGGCAAGTTCCCTAACTTCATTCTTTCTATATATTGAATGCAAGTTCTCTTAACATTATTCAAGCTATTTATTGAGAAAGTTCTATCTTACTCAAGTTATAATTGGACAAGTATTCTATTGTATTGCAAGTTTCTTAAACATACTCAACCTTTACACTTGGGGCAAGTTTCTTATTTTATACAAATGTTGTATATTGTTGCAAGTTTCATGACTCAAATCAAGTTATTACTTTCAAGTTATATTAGTAGATTAATTATTGTTAATTACTCCACATCAAAGACAATTATTGATATTCGCACCTTATGCATTTAAATTCATGATATGTTGTTGGACTAAGAAACGTTTAAGTTCTTCATTCATGAACTATTTAAGGAAATAGTCTACGCCATTTGTTTCGGCTAGACATGTACCGGTTATTATTTTAAAAGCTATCCAAACCGATTGTTGGTATGGATTCTTGGACTAAGAGAGCAACCCTTATTTAGAGGATTTTAATGTGTCAGTTATTCGATGCAGTTAGAGTTAAATGTTATGCATATACATAGGGTATGAGAGGCTAATCCCCTCGAGTACTACTAACAGGCCAGACATTTAAAGGGTCAGTTAAATGACTGATCCTTTGGCCAAAAGGTTCATGATCTATTGGATCACTCAGCAGTAAATAATCAATATTCATTATCTTATTTGAGCTTTGATTATATTGTCAGCTATTTTTTCAATGTTCTTAAATTGTTGAACTATACGATTATTATTCTCATTCATTCATGATATATCTTTTTTATTCATTTTAAACTTGCTGAGCAAAGTAGTTTCTCACCCTTGCTATATCATGAACTTATTGCAGTTAAGCCGGAGAGTTTCAAAGCGGACAAAGGCAAAGGAAAGCTTAAGGAATAGTTATATGTACTATCCCGTTATGTAGTCGTGGAATCGTTTTGCAATATTATTATATTCCGTGATGTATTTATTTAAGGTTATTGACCTTGGGACCGTAGTAAACTGTTTGTAATGAACAACATATGTTTCTTTATTCCGCATTAGTTGATTTGTGTTGTTTAGAGGTGTTTGTATGTACTTTATCGTGAGCACCAGATTCGAGGTATTGGTACCTGAATTTGGGGGTGTCACAGCGATTGGCTTTAGTGCAAATAGAAGATTGAAAGTAGTATGCACATAAGCCAATCATATTTGATATGATGTAGCATATACTTTGTAATCTTATTCGTTTCTTAAAGGCATTTTCATTATCTACATGATGCTGTTATATTAAATGTGATAAACTCATAGTTTTGAGTAATGCATTTAGAATCATAATGGTGATCATGCTAATGAGATCTAAATTCTAGATAGCTCACAAACTAAAATCGTTCCTAATCGTTGGATTACTAAAAAAGAGAGTAGTGAATTCGGATAGATTAATACATACTTTGCTTGCTCTTAGGAAGAGGATGATTGATCTCATAATCATTTCTGTAGAGACACTAAAGCAAGTATGTAGGTGCTTATTGGAGAATAAGTTCACTGAACGTGACTCGCTGAAGGAATATCTAATGGAGTTTTACTCGCCTGTCAATAGGAATTCCTCTAGTGATAGTAGTACAAGTGATCCTTGGACTTGAGATCATCATAGTATCTTATGTATGATGAGTTATGCTTTGACATATCCCTTAAGACCTGTAGGGTATATCAAAGGGTATGATTGGGTATAATGAGTTGTACATGGAGATAGGTGAATGGTCAACAAAGAATCTATCACATCTAGTAAAAGATATGAATGTCCTATGTGATTCGATAAATGACAACTCAGAAGTCTTTGGCCAAAGCAGAATGAAATTAGAAAGGAGTTTCTAATTTGCATTAATCAGAGTTGTGCATTTAAGAATCGAAATACATATAATCAAATAAAATAAGTCTTGACAGTAATTCTATATCTTATATTTGATTGGGACATTGTATGGTAGAAGGATTGAATTGTACGGTAACTATGCACTGAAAGGTTCTTTTGTGATTAATGTTGAAATCTATATTATCTGAAAAGTCGTTGATCGCCAAGGGGGTTACCCTTATTGTATAATAAATATTATTTATTTAAATGAATTAAATAGTTTAATTTATTTATTTAAATAAGATTAGAATTGTTCTAATTGATTTATTCACAATCGGTTTAATATGGAGAACCTGAAGGGTCACACCGCAAAAGGAAAATATTTATTTAAGAAGTAAATGACATAATCGTAATAATAAATTAAGTGTATTTAATTTAATTTATGGAGATAGAATAAATTAAATAGCTTAATATTTATTATTTAATATTTTGGAAATATGAAATATATATTAATAAGAGGAGTCTTATTATTATTATTATTATTACTATTATTATTATTTAATTCCTAAAAGGGTTTGTGAATTAATTAATATAAGTACTCTCATAAATTCCTAATTTGATTAGGAGTTGAATTAATTAAAGAGTTTAATTGAGATAAAACTCAAATTCTAAATAGTTTAGGAGGGTTCCCTATATCTATAAATAAGAGGAGTCGTATCATGATTTGGGGTTACAGACTCTTCCATTAGAATTGGAGAGAGAGTACTTACAATTTCTATAAAGATAGAAACTAGGATTTTCCCAAACACCCATCTTCTTGAATACATATTATTCCTTGGTAGATCACCTCTAGAGGCCAAACACTTGGGTGGCTAACGTTTATCAAGCGAAGGAATTTAATCGATAGAATTCAAGGAGAACGCGAAGGAATTGGAGGTGAACTTGTACCCGAGGAAGCTTTGATTCACGAGGGTATAATTCTCTATCTCTGTCTCTTTCGTTTATATCGTTAATTGAGCATATAGATTGATTATGGTTATGTTTTGTATTAAAATTTTAAAATCTGATTTTATCGCGCTTCCGCACTATTTATGTAATTTGATTGCATGTTCGCGCTATATACAAACCTAACAATGTAACGACCACGAATTCTGGATAGCCTTGTAATTTGAATTTATGTATATTAATGAATATTATGAATTTTAGTAACATTATTTTGTGTTACGTGTTTAAAGGTTGTGTGACAACCTGGATTATGTGAATGCATGAAATTTTTTTTGTTATAATTTTGTTTAAGTGAATAATTGATTTCACGTAGCGTCGCTAAATTACTATTCACGGGGCACATTTCCCGAGGCACTATTCACGCCATAATATTTTTTTGCCTTTTTTAATTTTAATAAACTTTATTAATACGTGTAAGAGAAGTTATAATTTTTTCCAGCGCTGAAATATTTATTTGAGCTCGTTAGGGATTTAATTTATATCCGAAATGTATTATATGGATATTCCGAATATTTGGACAAATCTCATAATAATTATTTTTATGCGTCCCAATAAATTATGGGAGTACCCATTTTAATTTTGGGTAGAGTTATTGAGCAAATTGGGTACAAAAGTGGGAGTTTTCGGATATATTTTTGGTGTATTTGTGTATTTATTTTTGCATATTACTCCAAGAAGCAACCAACCAACCATTTTGGACCAATCAAATGCAAGGGAAGAGGAAATGGTCGGCACCATGCTGCTCTTTGCTAGGCTCAATGCCTCAATTTTTCAAAATGTTGAACATTTCTCTCTTTAGCATTTTCAAGGAGCTTGGGAGGTTACTCCCTTCATTCTCCCGAAGCCATGCTCAGTCCTTATTCCATTTCTCTCTTCCAATCCCATTAGCTCCTCATTCAACTCCCAACCCATTCCAAATTGCTGCAGAGATAGAGAGAGAGGGAGAGAGCTGAAGAAGAAAGAAGGAGCGGGAGAAGAACAAGAACAAGAACAAGAAGGAAGAAGAACAAGAGTGAACGGGAGTAGGGAGAAGGAACTCAATCTAACCAAGCCTGGTAATTTTCTTAGCACCTAGAAGGGATTTACAAGGTAATCAATCGACCAAAAATCCATTCCATTTGATTTTGATAGTATTTTTGAGCTTTTGGTGTTCTTGAGCTCAAACCGTTGGGTTTGAGCATTTCTTGCAATTGTTGTTATTGTTGGTTGTGGTCAGTTTTTATTGTTACCAAGACATCTTGTAAGCTATTAATAACCTCAAAGTGGAACAAAATTAATGAATAATCCGAACCTTGGCATAAAGGATGAAACTTTGGACTTTTTTAACAAAATGACTTTCAGATGATTTAGAGGACTGTAAAGCCTTGATTGAGTAATTATTTGGTTTAATTGTTGTTGTAATAATGTAGTCCCATGGGTTATCTTCATAACCCAGTTGGAATGGAGTTAAAAAAAGGAGTTAAAACGAAAATTTGGTGTTAATTTTGGTGAAGAACACCAAGATCACAAAAATATAGTTTTTATTTTGTGCTTTGGCTCACATATTGGTCATGTTAATGTCCATGGGTAACTCCTAAATTTTTGATATGTTGTAGCCCTATGTCTTAGGAGTCCATAGAGTCTGAAATGGACTAATTTTCATGTGTATAAAAGGAGTTATGAAAGTTGGAGTCGAAGGAGGACGAGGTCGCGAACTGGGCATAAGCCCAGAATCCGGCCACTGGATGGATGGCGCTGTCACGCCATTCATAAGTGTTACAGTTGCCGCCGTTGCGCGGGGCAAAATAGGGAAAGAAGTAGGACTGGCGCCGCAGCGCCACTTCTAATACTAAGTTAGGCGTCGCAGCGCCGCTTCTAGTATTAAACCGGGCATCGCAGTGCCAGTGCCGGGTCAGGGTCGGGCCGGGTTGGCACCGCAGCGCCAATTCTAGTACTCAACCTGGCACCGCAGCGCTAGTGCCGGGTCAGGACCGGGTCGGACCAAGTGAATTTTCCCAACGGGCCCAAAACTTATATTTTTGTACAAAATGATTAGACACGTTAGTTACTTATATCTTGTTAAGCCTTAAGTGCTTAATTGTATATCAAGTGTTAACCAAAGTGGTGTTGTCTTAAGGCGTAAATTGAATAACCTGATTGCAACTTACGTTTGGCTTCCAAGGGGCGCTCAATGTGTTTTAATGACGTTTTAATGATGCGACGTCTGTTTTGAACCTAATCCTTATGTGACTAATTGTTATATGAATATGTATTTATATGTGTAGGATATTAAGGAGCGTGTATTGTAATATTGTAGCAGACGCATCAGGCAAGTTTCCTATCCTAACTCAATTTATTTATTGAGCAAGTTTCCTAACGCTTGTCTAACCCTTGTGTTGGGCAAGTTTTCTTACCCTAACTTAATTTAATATTGGGCAGATTATTTCCTCAACCGTACAACTTTTATTTATTGTGAGAGTTTATTTTTTGATTGAGCAAGTATTCTATATTATTGTAAGTTCTTAAACTTACTCAACCTTTACATTTGAGCAAGTATTCTATCTTATTGCAAGTTACATGAGTCGAATTGAGTTATTACCTTTAAATTATATTAGTGGATTATTTATTGTAAATTACTCCACATCAAAGATAATTATTGATATTTGCACCTTGTGCATTTGACTTCATGATCTGTTGTTGGACTGTGAAACGTAAGTTCTTCATTTATGAACTGTTTAAGGAAATAGTCTACGCCACTTGTTTCGGCTAGACGTGTACAGGTTATTATTTTAAAAGCTATCCAAACCAATAGTTGGTATAGATTCTTGGACTGAGAGAGCAACCCTTATTAGGGGATTTTAATGTGTTAGTTATTCGATGCAGTCAAAGTTAAACGTTATGCATATACATAGGGTACGAGAGGTTGATCCCCTCAAGTGCTACTGATGGGCCAGTTTTTAAAAGAGTCAGTTGAATGATTGATTCTTGGGGCCAAAAAGTTCGTGGTCTATTAGACCACTCAGCAGTAAATAATCAATATTTATTATTTCATTTGAACTTTGATTATATTGTCAGCTATTTATTCAATGTTCTTAAATTGTTGAACTATGCGATTATTATTCTCATTCATTCATGATATATCGTTTTTATTCATTTTAAACTTGCTAAGCAAAGTAGTTGCTCACCCTTGCTATATCATTAACCTATTGCAGTTAAGCCGGAGAGTTCCAAAGTGGACAAAGGCAAAGGAAAGCTTAAGGAATAGTTATATGTACTATCCCATTATGTAATCGTGGAATTGTTTTGTATTATTAAGTATTCTGCGATGTATTTATTTAAGGTTATAGACCTTGGGACCGTAGTAAACCTTTTGTAATGAACAACATATGTTTATTTATTCTGTATTAGTTGATTTATATTGTTTAGAGAGGTATGGATGTACTTTATCGTGAGCACCAGATTCGAGGTATTGGTACCTGAATTTGGGGGTGTCACAAACAATATGGTGTTTGAATGAAGAAAGAAGCTTGGATCAACGTGAATTGAGCAACAAGACCTTGTATATGAAGACCTGAGAGGGGTCTCCATGAGTTCTGAGGCAGAAGACTTATGGAGGCAACTCATCATGGGAAATGGTTAAGGGATTTGGATTGACGTCTAAAAGGACATAACAATTTGGGCATCATTTTGTGCAACTAAGGGTATTTCTGGAATCTAACCTAAGGACGCATGTCAAGTACATGACTCGAACATGTGTCAGGCACATGATCACTTACCAGGAGACCCTATTAATACACCTTTCATTTCAATGGAAAGGACTCTTGATTCTCGAAGATTCCAAAACACACAAGAAGGCTCTTTCTCTCAAGAGTTCTGCCACGTGTTGTCCTGGTGATTGCCTAGTTATTCTTCTCCCCTCTACAAACCCTCGATGATTTTCCGTACTCTTCGTGGATTTCTCTTCTCCTTAGGTAATATCAAACCCTAATCAAGCGAGGCACGATTTTTTTGCCTACAAATGGACAAAAAAATAGAGCGGATGGCACAAAATATTATTATTTTGCTTAAAGTTTAAGGTGATTTTAACCAAAACATAGTTTAGGATGCAAATTAATTTTTAGCCTAAACTATAGGGTTCAACTTGTAATTTAATTTAATAAGAATTCATGCTAAACCGGGATCAATAATGAAAAAGTAATGAATTTTTCTGTATTTACAGTAAAACTGTTAGGTTTGTATATAACGCAAGCATACAATCAAATTACATAAATAGGGCGGAAGCGTGATAAAACGGATTTTAAAATTTTTCATACAAACCATCACCATGATCTTTCCTTGTGTTCAATTATCAATTAACGAAAGAGATAGAGATAGAGAATTATACCCTTGTGAATCAAAGCTTCCTCGGGTACAAGTTCACCTCCAATTCCTTCACGTTCTCCTTGAATTCCACCAACTAAATTCCTTCGCTTGATCAACGTTAGCCACCCAAGTGTTTGGCCTCTAGAGGTGATCCACCAAGAAAGAATAATTTTTCAAGAAGATGGGTGTTGCAAAACCCTAGTTTCTATCTCTATAAAAATTACAAGTACTCTCTGCAATCTAATGCAAGAGTGTGTAACCCCAATCTATGAAAAGACTTCTCTTATTTATAGATGTAGGAAAACCCTTCCCTAAACTATTTAGGATTAGGGTTTGTATTATAATTAAACTCCTTTAATTAATTATGCTCCTAATCCAATTAGGAATTCATGAGAGAGTACTTCTATAAATTAATTCTCAATCCCTATTAGGAATTAAATAATAGTAATAATAATAATAATAATAATAATAATAATAATAATAATAAGACTCCTCTTATTAATTTATATTTAATATTTCTAAAATATTAAATAATAAATATTAAGATATTTAATTTATTCTATCTCCATAGACTAAATTAAATACACTTAACTTATTATTACAATTATGTCATTTACTTCTTAAATAAATATTTTTCTTTTGCGGTGTGACCCTTTAGGTTCTCCATATTAAACCGGTTGTGAATAAATCAATTAAAACAATTCTAATTATATTTAAATAAATAAATTAAACTATTTAATTCATTTAAATAAATAATATTTATTCTACAATAAGGGTAAGCCCCTTTAGCGATCAATGACTTTCCAGATAATATAGATTTCAACATTAATCACAAAAAAACCTTTCAGTGCATAGTTACCGTACAATTCAATCCTTCTACCATACAATGTCCCAATTAAATATAAGACATGGAATTACTGTCAAGTCTTATTTTATTTAATTATATGTATTTCGATTCCCAAATGCACAACCCTAAATAATGCAAATTAGAAACTCCTTTCTAATTTCATTCTACCTTGGCCAAGGACTACTGAGTTATCATTTATCGAATCACATAGGACATTCACATCTTTTACTAGACAAGATAGATTTATCACATTTAATATAACAGCACTATGTAGATAATGTAAAATACCTTTTAAGAAAATCAATTCTTTTATTAATAAATGAATAAGATTACAAAGTATATGCTACATCATATCAAATATGATTGGCTTGTGTGCATACTACTTTCAAAAATATGGTCAAACAACAAAATCACACAGACCAAATTAATAAGATAAAAATTAACCAACTTGTTGACATACTTTTTGAAACCTCATCGCAAAAAGTTGGATAACGATATATCTTGTGATTTTATATGTCAATTGTTTAGTTGCGAGTTATGTCGATAGTTGATAATATTTTAATTATCTATTTGATATAGTATGCCATTTTATAATTTTACCCAATCTTATGTATTGATGATATACGTCGCAATCGTAATTCGACAGAAAACTCTCACAATACATAGCAAGACTCAAAAAAATTTGAGATAAATTCTTGGGCTTTTCACAATAATATTGTACATTCAAATACTGAATCCTCATAACGCAAAATTTTTAAATAATTTTTTTGGCTTTTCATGGCTCATTCAAATCGGATAACAAATGAAATTTATATGATTTTTGTAACAAGATTGACAAAATCTCGTGACAAAATTAAGACTGCCCATGAAAAATCGTTTATAATCAGAATTAGTCAAAAATGTGCAACATCACAGAAATTAAACCAACTTATATCTAACTAGTTTAGCTAATCAAGAAAGACATAACCTATTACCAAAAAAAAGAAGAAAGACAACCAAATAGCAACAAGAAGGATAAAAGTTAGTTTATTACATAGTAGAAACAAGAGGACAATGTTTAATGTGGTATAATGGTTAGATATGGAACATGTTCGGCTGCACATTTCATATAATGGGTTGTCCGAATTGGGCCCGATTCTAGGCCATTATATCATAAGCTCCCATGATAAACTCCTAAGTCTAATAGACTTGGGTCACTATCCTGTCAACTAAGGCACCATGTAGTTATCATATTCAATACTAATTCTCGTATGGTACTTACCTTTCTAATAGGATCTCTCCATACAATTTTAATTAGGAATTGTAACCTTATTGAGATTGTTTAGCTAAACTATGTACAATAGAGGTACACACTCGTTCTAGCCTACTAAATACTAGCTCCTCCATTGTTAATCCATCTTGAAACCTATTCTTGCTCTCACACCGGAGGTATCCCTCGATGGCCCAAGCTGTTAAGTACTTTCTGGTGATTCTTTCTGTGCAGGTCCACTTTCAAGTCGGTGGTTGAATATGTTCGACTCGGTTTCATGGCCACAAATTAGCTCAAAGTCTTGAGGTAAAGAATCTAATTGTATATAGTGACTCATAACTAGTTGTCAAATAGGTGTGAATATAAAGCCCGAGAGATGCATCTGCAGTCCTATCTTCAGTTTTTTCATTCTCTCCTCACTAACTTTTCCATATACCAACTCATTGGTATAGTCAGGACTGATAACACTATGGCTGATGCCCTGTCCAAGTTGGTAACTACTGATCAGGGATCAATATATGGTTCAGCTTACCTAGAAACCCTGCAAGAACCTAGCGCAATGATCCGGGAAGTCATGGATATTGATCAAGAAGTTTCATGGATGAAACATATCATCAACTTCTTGAAAAATGATGTCCTTCCCGTAGACAAAATTCAAGTTCGGAAGCTCAGACATAAGTCAGCAAAATATTACATTGTTAATAACCAACTTTATAAAAGGTCCTACTCTTCACCACTTCTCCTTTGTGTGGGTCCAATAGATGTTGACTATGCCTTTCGGGATGTGCATAAAGGCATTTACAGAGATCACGTTGGGGTGAAGACACTGACACATATGATCCTTCGGTAAGGGCATTATTGGCCTACAATGATTCAAGATGCAAAAGATTTTGTCAAAAAATATCATAAATGTCAAATCTTCGCCTCGATTCCCCACCAGCCTCCCGAAGAGCTCACCTCGGTCTTATCTCTTATACACTTTGCCATCTAGGGAATTGACTTGTTGGGACCACTCCCACAAGAAAAAGGAGAGTTAAAGTTTGTGGTCGTCGCAATTGACTATTTAACTAAGTGGGTTGAAGCTAAACCTTTAGCTTGTATTACCAAAGAGATTTGCTTTCAGTTCTTAAAAGAGCAGGTAGTCTACCACTTCTGTATACCCATCGTTATAGTCTTTAATAATGGGTTGCAGTTTGTGGGATGTAAATTTGAAGGATTCCTGTAAAAAGCTTACACATACAACATCGTCGAACCTCTATCGGACATCCTCAAACCAACGGTCAAGTTGATGTTACTAACAGAGCCATTCTTAATGGAATCAAACGACGATCGGAAGATGCTAAAAGCAGGTGGCCCAAAGAGCTCTTAAATATCTTATAGGGCTATCAGACCACACCTCAAATGACTACAGGAGAGACTCCTTTAAAACTAGCCTATGAAATCGAAGCCTTAATTCTCAGACTTGTAACTTACCAACAACGAACGACTTGACACTTTAACAAAAAGGTCAAGAACATAACTTCTCAAATAGAAGATCTAGTCCTTCGACAGGCAGAAGCCTTTGCCCCTCAGAACATGAACAAACTGATGCTTACTTGGGAGGGCCCTTATATGATTACTGAAGTACCAAAGCCTGACATTTATAAGTTTCAGACCATGGATGAAACGCTTATTCCCAATACATAGCATGCTATCTGGCTTCGGCAATACTATCAGTAGTTAGTATCAAACACAATAATAATTACATAATCGGATATAAGTAGATAACCATAAAGATTAATATTTAAACCCCTTCATTAAAGGAATAAATTGTACTTTGAAACAGAAATGTGTAAATTTATAAAAAGAAAATTATTACATAAAGAAAATTAAGGGTTTACAATTCCCACCTCTTCAAGGTTCGACCCCTTCTCCCGGACCAACTTCTTTGCATACTCGAAAGCCCTCATCAAATTCATTGGCCACCTTCAAGTTGACCTCTTCGGCGTACTCAGTGGACTCCTTATATTCCTTAATTATTTATAGGCGCACATCCGGGAGAATGAGGCTCGAAGACTCAGGAGCCAAACTGCTCAGATGCCTTTTCCATTCAGCTTTCTTCGCAGACCAATCTTCAATAATAATTTGGATATTGGTCGTCAAGCTTTGAATATGCTCAGTTTATTGTTGAACCTGAGTAGTCTTTTCCTAAAGAGCAGCTTTGACAGTCTTTAACTTCTGCTCCAGTTCAGCTGCTCTTGCCTTCTCCCTTTCAGCAGCGACCTCAGTAGCTTTGAGATCAGTCTTAACCTTCTTTTATATTGTAAAGGCCTCTCTCCGCTCAGCTTCGGCCTGACGGGAAATACTATAGGCAGTCTTTAGTTGTCTTTGTTTATCTTCAGCCAGTCTCTTTGCATCAAAAGCCTCTATTTTTAGCTGGTTGAGGCAATTTTTTATCTCCTTGCAATGTTTAGTGAGCTTGTGATGCGCACCAATTATGCGGGAGCACGTGGCATTGGCCTGCTCAAAATATTTATCAGTTATCTATGACAAGAAGAGGAAATTACTTCAGAAAAAGGGAGATAAGTATAAAATATACTTGGCCAAGCTGCTACCCTTGTAGCATAACCAAGGTCTCCAAGTCCATCCTTTCGTACCTTAGCTTATCAGGTGGCAGTTTGAAGCCATGGTATAGTTTAATAAAGAAGTCCTCGAAGTCCCCAAAGCATGAGGCGTCAAACCTCACCTTCTACTGGGGCTTCCAAGTTGTCACCTTCTGCCTCTTGATGGTCAGCTGAATGCCTGAATCCCCTTCATCCTCCATTGGGGTTTTTCTCTTCTCTCTCCTAGTTGTTTTAGCCTCTAGATTCATCGCCATCTTATTAATTGGTTTCACGTTAAAAGGCTCGTCCATAATTATAATTGTAAGAGAATAAGGACTTAGATGGCTCTCCTCTGCCGCACGAGGAGGAAGAGGAAGAGGAAGAGGAACATTAGCCTCGGCAGTAAAGGCAGCATTCCTAGTAATTGAAGCCGCTGCCTTCCCTTTATGTTGTCAAGCCGACTTGAACTTCTCGGCAGGGGTCATGGGTTTTCTTGGCACCCTACTGCTTCCAGAATAGCCTTATTTAAAGCCTTCTTCGGTTTATTAACCACTGCAAACACATTACAGTTAAATCAACATCAGGTATGAAAAGTATCAATTATTAAAACATTTATAAAAACAAATATGAATTAAAACTGTTGTTTCCCAGAGGCACAATGGAGATCTAGAAGGGGGGTTGAATAGATCTTCAAAAAATTTCGATTAATTAAAGATGTATTACCAAGTAATCAGTTATTCATATTGATTAAGCACAACAAAATATTCTTTTAGTAAATCCCCCTTAAAGATTATGAAAATCTCATATCTAAATTAAGTCTTGTAGATGTACAAACACATAGAAGTTTACTGTTCATAATGTAAATGACATAAAGTAAACGACACATGATGTTTTAAGTGGCTCGGAGCCTGAACAACTCCTAATCCACTCTTCCACTCCAACTGAGAAGGATATCCACTAAGGATAAGGTCATTACGACCATTTACAACTGTATTTGGACACTTAGTCCAAGACACTTAGACCTCTTCAAGTTTCTTTAACTTAGCAATTCGGTCACTAAGACTAGGATCCTCTGACCCCAATTTGGTCACTAAAACCAGGATCCTCTGACCCCAATTTGGTTTGTTGATTGGTTGGATGTGTTGCTAAGATGGCATTAAGGCTCCTTCTTCTTCTGGTACTTAGCAGCTTTGAACACTTGGTGAATCATAGAATGAAACTGCTCTACGTCTTCATCTTTTCAGCTTTGAGTGTTCTTGGTGAATCATAGAGTGGTTCTTAAGATTGGCCTTCTGGACATCCACTCTATTTCCATTATTATCAATCACTTGGCTTCTTGGCACTTCTGCTCTTAGCTCTGCCAAATTCTTATCATCTCAGCACTTTGGCTCTTGGCTCTTTGCTCTTTGGCTCTTGGCTCATCTTTGCACTTTGGCTCTTCGGCTCTTGGCTCATCTCTGTACTCTTCTTGGCATTACAGCTCTAGCTTTTGTGCATTCTGTCACACTTGCTTTTTTGCTTTGGCCAGCGTTTTGGATCTTTTCATTTTGTGTTATAGCTTCTTACTTTGGTACGATAGCTTTTTATTCTTTTTAATATGGCTGGGATGATTCTCTTTTTTTTCCAAGTACTTAGTTACTTTGAATTTACAATCTCAAAGCTATTTATAGTCTTTGAAAAGACTTTTCGTTGCAAAGTATCTGTTGATACATTTACTGTTCTGCTTCAAAATATTCTCTGACATCTGTTTTGAGGGTAAGTAGACATATAGTTTTCGGCTCTAAAAAACGTCCCATCAAATTGCAAACTCTTCTACCACACTTCAGAGATGTCACGTCTTCATTCTAGCCGTTTAGACACAACTTCATATTGATTCTCTTTCTGAATTTGAAGATGGTGAGAAACATTCTCGAAATCTTTATTCTGTAATACTCTGCAATGCTCTGTACTTATCAAACTCATGATCATTCTGACATGTTTTTCAATCTTGTCTTAATCGTCGAGTTTATTGAAGAACATCGAGTCTTGACTATTTTTACTCGACGTTCTGCTCTACGACTGAACGAGGCAGCTCAACGATCTTTTCTACGATGATCGAAGTAGCTCAACGATCTGTTCTACGATGGTCAATGTAGCTCAACGATCTGTTCTACGATGGTCAATGTAGCTCTACAATTTTTAGCATCAGTAGAGTGATGAGAATCGTAGAGTTGATATTTCCATTTTGCTCTACGATTAGGACTTCATTACTGCTCTACTGTCTACTCTACGAATGAGTATTCTTTGATGCTTAGGCAGACTTTAGCAGACTTCTCTTTATTCTCTAAACACTTTAGTAGATCTTTCCATTTTTGACAAAGTCCTTGTACATATGTTTCTTTAAGGACTTTACAAAACTTATCATTATAAATATACTTTAATCATTTGTTCATCAAGTAATAATAGTTAAGATCAGTCTAACAGTTTTGATCTTTTCATTTCTAAGTCCTTGTACATTTGTTTCTTAAGGACTTTACAAAGCTTCTCTTTCACATGTATGCTTCAGTCGATCAGTTCATATATATATATATATATATATATATATATATTGCATTCATTTGGATCAACTCAGTGAGATCAACCTAACATGCTTGATCTTTCTCTAATCTAAGTTCTTGTACATTTATCATTTTATTAAGGACTTTACACAACTTACATTTACGAATATACTTTAAATAACTCATCATCAAATTTCATACATTGGTAATCTCATGTAGATTCTTTAACATTCTTCCTCTCAATAAATCATCCTTATCTACATGCAGATTCCTAACAGAAACTTACAATCATGGCTGAATAGTCAGTCTTGATCATTCAAGACTTCTTTGTCTTCCCTAGTTGAAGGCCTCTTAGCATATACAACCTCAAACTCCCTAGTCTAGCCCTATTAATTTTAATGGGGTTTAACTGAGATTTATTTGGCTCTAACCAAGGACAAATAAGAGTTATGTTTAGCCCCTTAATGAAGAACCAGTCTTCATGCCATCCTTTGTTCTCGGAGGGAGTTTTTATTAACACATTTTTACCTATTTTGTTTGTTAAATTAGTAAAAAAAACTTTTTTTGCAAGCGCCAATCGAGAAGAATTGGTACAAGAAGTCTAAAGAAGGTTTTAACCCTTGATCATGGCAAAAAGCTATGAAACTATGAAAATAAATATAGCAGTTGGGCGCTAACTGGTTTAAACTTAGACCAGTGGTGTGAAGGAGTTCAAGGAGAAACTCCTGAAGTGGAAATCGGAGGCCAAAGAGGAGGAGATGCCTTGACATGACAACCTAATCGTCCCCGAGCTGCCAATATATCTTTTCCCCCTTCATGGGTTTCTTCACGTCATAACATTCAGGGATGTAGAACTTGGTTTTGAGTAGTTCTACAATTTCCTCAAAGATTTTGGAAGGGATATATGCGGCCCTATAGACATCTCTAACATATTTAGCCTTTTTGTGGGCCTCTACATTTGCAAGAGTTCTAACACGCTCCACCACAAGGAGTTTGTACATCTGCCTTTTAGGAATCACCTTTATAATCATCAAAACTTCTTCCTCGGCACGTGAGGAGGAAGGCGAACCTAAATTTTGGGAAAAATAAGCCATTTATTGTAGCAATTATCTGTGAAAGTAGTATGTACGCAAGCCAATCATATTTAATATGATGTAGCATATACTTTGTAATCTTATTCGGTTATTAAAGGCATTTTACTTTATCTACATTGTGTTGTTATATATTAAATGTGATAAACTCATAGTTTTGAGCAATGCTTTTAGAATCATGATGGTGATCATGTTAATGAGATCTAAATTCAAGATAGCTCACAAACTAAAATCGTTCCTAATCGTTGGATTACTAAAAAGGGGATTAGTGAATCCGGATAGATTAGTACATACGTTGCTTGCTATTAAGAAGAGGATGATTAATCTCATAATCATTTGTGTGGAGACACTAAAGCAAGTATGTAGGTGTTTATTAGAGAATAAGTTCACTAAACGTGGCTCGCTAAAGAATACCTAATGGAGTTTTACTCGCCTGTCAATAGGAATTCCTCTAGTGATAGTAGTACAAGTGATCCTTGGACTTGAGATCATCATAATATTTTGTGTATGATGAGTTATACTTTGACATGTCCCTTAAGACCTTTTGGGTATATCAAAGGGTATGATTGGGTATAATTAGTTGTACATGGAGATAGGTGAATGATCAACAAAGAATCTACCTCGTCTAGTAAAAGATGTGAATGTCCTATGTGATTCCATAAATGATAACTCAGTAGTCCTTGGCCAAGGCAGAATGAAATTAGAAAGAAGTTTCTAGTTTGCATTATTTAGAGTTGTGCATTTGAGAATCGAAATGCATATAATTAAATAAAATAAGACTTGACAGTAATCCCATGTCTTATATTTAATTGGGACATTGTATGGTAGAAGGCTTGAATTGTACGGTAACTATGCACTGAAAGGTTCTTTTGTGATTAATGTTGAAATCTATATTATCTGGAAAGTCGTTGATCGCTAAGGGGGCTTACCCTTATTGTAGAATAAATATTATTTATTTTAATAAATTAAATAGTTTAATTTATTTATTTAAATAAGATTAGAATTGTTCTAATTGATTTATTCACAACCGGTTTAATATGGAGAACCTAAAGGGTCACACCGCAAAAAGAAAAATATTTATTTAAGAAGTAAATGGCATAATTGTAATAATAAGTTAAGTGTATTTAATTTAGCCTATGGAGATAGAATAAATTAAATAGCTTAATATTTATTATTTAATATTTTAGAAATATTAAATATAAATTAATAAGAGGAGTCTTATTATTATTATTACTATTACTATTATTTAATTCCTAATAGGGATTGGGAATTAATTAATAGAAGTACTCTCACATGAATTCCTAATTGGATTAGGAGCATAATTAATTAAATGAGTTTAATTATAATAGAAACCTTAATCCTAAATAGTTTAGGGAAGGGTTATTCCTACATCTATAAATAAGAGGAGTCTTATCATAGATTAGAGTTACACACTCTTGCATTAGATTGTGGAGAGTACTTACAATTTCTTTAGAGATAGAAATTAGGATTTTGTCAACACTCATCTTCTTGAATAACTATTCTTCCTTGGTGGATCACCTCTAGAGGCCAAACACTTGGGTGGCTAACGTTGATCAAGCAAAGGAATTTAGTCGGTGGAATTCAAGGAGAACGTGAAGGAATTGGAGGTGAACTTGTACCCGAGGAAGCACGGTTTTACGAGGATATAATTTTTATCTCTATCTCTTTCGTTTATATCATTAATTGAGCACATATATTGATCATGGTGATGGTTTGTATAAAATTTTGAAAATTCGATTTTATCGCGCTTCCGCTTTATTTATGTAATTTGATTGCATGTTCGCGCTATATACAAACCTAACAGTGGTATCAGAGCCTAATCTTGTGCTAATTATCAATTTTGATGATTCCATGTGTGTATGATATGCGATTGGATCAAAATTTTTGAGTAGAATCTGTTTTTCTGAATCTGCTACGCGGCGTAGCTGCGCCGTTTCTAGTTAATTCTGGAGCGCAGCTGCGCCCAAACCGAGAAAGTCGTTTCTGGGGTTCAGCGCAGCTACGCCGTTTCCCAGTTCATTCTGGGCGCAGCTGCGCCGGACAGCAGAATCCGAAAAATAATTTTTCCTTTAATTAAAATAAATGGTTTATTTAATTGATATAAGTTTAAAATAAAGATGTTTATTTTATCTAGAATAGGATTTCAGATTGCTAAAATTAAAGGAGTTTAATTTGGATTTAGTTTTTAATTAAAATAAAAGAGTTTATTTTGTTTCAAAACTAAATATTAGCAAAACTTTTGCCCATTAATTGATATCAATGCATATATGGAATGGTTTTATTATTCATGGGATGAATGTTATTTATTGATACATATAGAGATATGTATGATAATAAATAGGGATTGATTATGGACTATTGACCAATGTCTGATTGGAATTATTTTAGAGGATGCTTGAATGTATGGGTTTTTATAAATGGGGTCTGCGTACCTCGTCTTCTCTAATTTTTCTTAATGTAAAATTTTATCTCTCTCCTATGTACTTCCCCTTGACTGCTGATCAAGGTTTCTATTTATTGCAAATAGTTTTTTTTTGTAATAGGACTAGTTAGAATTAATTTTGAAGAATTGGAGACAAAGGAGCAAGGAGCGCAAAAAGACCCGTTTGTAATAGAGCCCGGGTTTAAATGTAATAGTTATATTTAAATTTTATTCTTGCACCCTAGGTTTGACCTTTTGGTTCACTTGGTGGCTCTAATGAACCAAACTAGAATAAAAGTCCATAATCAATCCGAGTAGAATATAGTATTCTATATGTGCATGATTACTATATATATATATATATATATATATATATTATATTATACAACATGCTTCGCATGTTAAATAATATGACGCGTATTTTATATATATGTGTGCATGCGCGCTAAACAAGATGAGACTAATAATAACAAACCCCTCAAAGAAATCATATTAAGTCCTAAGCATTCAAAGATATTAAGAATATCGAACGTCGCCTTCTAGCATGGTAAAGCAATAGAGTATTAAATATTTAATATGAGTTTGTTGTGCACACACAAGGCGAGTATTAAATATTTAAGATGTTGTTTTATCACATTTGATGCTTATTAAGGAATTGAACATTACTGCTTTGTTGTGCACACACAAGGGCGGTCTTTTTCTCTTCACATATATGGAAGTGCTAGGTTGGACTTAACTTAAATTATTTTAGTTCGGATGTGCACACACTTGACCATTATAATCTAAGAGGCAAAATACAAGGAGTTACATAGTGATGTAATTGACAATAGTTGTCTACCTATTTATTTATATATAGTTTGTTGTGCACATACAAGGCTATATACTTTTGAAATGGGATCCTTATTCTCACTAGCAAATCTTTAATTAGATTTGCCAAACTATATATTGAGGGTAATATAGTTTGATGAAAATAGTGGGAGATACCAATTTAAATAAAGACCTAATTTATTTTGATGATTAATTAAATGAATGTATGCTAAAATGTTGTTAATTCATTTATAGAATTTTATAATGTCTAATTTACTATCACTGCGGAGCATATTAGATGCTAATTAACTGGACCAAATAACACGGACTAGTTAAGGAATCTGAGAATAGTTCTCAAGGCTGAAAAACTATCTTATATCCTTAATACGCCTATTCCTGCAATGGTTGCAAACAATGCCTCTGAGGAAGAGATTGCTACTTGTAAAAGGTGGCAAGATGATGCACAGTTGGCTCAATGCATCATGCTCACATCCTTGAGTAACGAGCTTCAGCATCAGCATGAAACTATGGATGCTCCTACTGTACTCTGGCACCTTCAAGGAGTTGAATGGTGAGGAAAGTAGGACTGCTCGATATTAGATATCTAAGGAGCTCTTCCAATCTAGAATGACCAATGGCACTATAATACAGACTCATGTCCTTAAAATGATCAATTCGATTGAACAATTAGGACTACAAGGTTTTGTCATGGATGGAGAGTTGATCTTGCAATCACTTCCGGACTCTTTCTCACAATTTGTTGTGAATTTCCACGTGAACAAGCTATATGTCAGCCTGCCTGAGTTGCTTAAACACGTTGAAAAACTATAAAGAGTCACTTTCCAACCAAGAAAGACCAAGTCTTACTGGTAGATGATTCTTTCAGGAAGCGGAAGAGGGCCAAAGGATCTTCTTAAAAGAAGAATAATTCAAAGAAGGTACAAGAAAAGGAAATAACTAAAGACACTAAGAACAAAACTGATACAAATAGCAAAGGAGTTTGCTTCTACTGCAATAAGCCTGGACACTGGAAAGAAAACTGTAAGCAGAATCTTGCAGAGGCTAACCAGAAGAAGCTTAGTGAAGCTTCGGTTACAGATATAGGTTTGTTCATGATTGAAATAAATTTTTTATAAGTCAAGGTTCTACTTGTGTATTGGGTACCGGCTATAGTTCTCACATATGTAATCCAATGCAGAGACTAAGCAGAAGTAGAAAGCTAAGCAAACAGTAAGTAATCTTACGTGTGGAGAATGGAGCAATGGTTGCTACATTAGCCGTAGGAACTTATAGTTTAGCGTTGTCTACGGGCAAGTCCATTAAGTTAATAAGTTGTTATTATGTTCCAATTCTCTTTAGAAATATTATTACTTCCGTTGTTAGATAAGGAAGGTTCTGGTATTATAGTTAAGAACAATTGTTATTCTATTTGAAACTGGAAGATCACGTGATGGATTTTGTAAACTTGACTTACATGAAAAATAATTTTACAAATTGAACAAACTAGTAAAAGAAAAGGAGATAATCATTCAAAGAGTTGAATATGTATATTTGATGAAATACAAGTCTGAATCATTTGAAAGGTTCAAAGAATTCAGAAGTGAAACAAATTGACAAAGTATTAAGATTCTTTGATCAGATCGAGGAAGGAATACTTGTGCAACAAGTTTCTAGATCATCTCAAAATGGTATTTTCTCATAATGGACACCTCCTGATATGCAATAATTGATTGGTGTATCTAAAAAGGAGAAATTGTACCTTGTTGGACATGGTGCGATCCATAATGATTTTTACCGACATTCCAATATCCATCTGGGGTTATGCCCTAGAAACGACTACATATCTACAAAATAAGGTAACCTCAAAATTCGGCCACAAGACTCCATAAAAGTTATGGATAGGGAGGATTCCTAATCTTAAGTATGTTAAGATAAGGGGTTGTCTAACTTATGTGAAAAAGGTTTCAAAAGATAAGTTTGGGACAAAATCTGACAAGTGCAGAGTTGTGGGATATCCTAAAGAAAGTTTAGGGTATTATTACTATAATCCTACACACTGTCTTCTTAGATAAAGGTGTTTATCATTGAAGGAGCTAGTGGGAGGGTAATAGATCTTGAAAGAGTTCAAAAACCACAAAGCATTTTAAGTCAAACCGAGGGACCTGTAGATAGACCTATTGCACCACAACCGAATCGTAAATCTGGAAGAGTACCGAAGATACCTAGGAGGTATAGATTCATCATAGAGGATGATGATGAGGTACTCATCATAAAGGATGATGATCCAGTTATATACGATGAGGCTATGAGTAGAAGACACTCAGAGAAATGGCAGATGGCCATGAAATCCGAAATGGACTCCATGTATGAGAACCAAGTATAGACTCTGGTTACTCCACCGAAAGGCATAGTGCCTAAAGGGTGTATATGGGTCTTTAAAGAGAAAGACTAGGGCAAATGGCAAGGTGGAGACCTATAAGACCAGACCTGTTTAAAAGGTTTCAAATAAAGTCAAGGAGTTAACTGTAATAAAACCTTATTACCGGGTAATGCTCAAGTCCATTTGGATTTTGCTTGTGATTGCAGCTTATTACGAAACCTGGCAAAATGGATGTGGAGACATCCTTCTTCAATGAAGTCTTGAGGAGAATGTATGTATGATACAACTAGAGGAATTTGTTTCAAAGGTTGAAGCAAATCGTGTTTTAAGGTACGATGATCCATTTATGGATTAAAGCAAACTTCTCAAAAATGGAACATTCGTTTTGATGAGACAATCAAAAGAGTTTGATTTTATCAAAAATGAGAATGAACCTAG
Organism: Aralia elata; assembly: GCA_034770075.1. Lineage (NCBI taxonomy): Eukaryota > Viridiplantae > Streptophyta > Magnoliopsida > Apiales > Araliaceae > Aralia > Aralia elata. The sequence goes on along the minus strand of JAVJAP010000337.1, from coordinate 213,402 downwards.
TGTGTACAAAAGGGTCAGTGGGAGCACTGTGACATTCCTAGTATTACATGTTGATATACTACTGATAAGGAATAACACACCAATGCTATAATCAGTAAAGATAAAATTGTATAAACATTCCTCTATGAATAACTTGGGAGGAGCATCATATAAATTGGGGATATAAATCTATATAGATAGATTTAAAAGGATGTTCGGCTTGACCCAATGAACGTATATTCTTTCGATGCTAAAGGTGTTTAGCATGGCAAACTCAAAGAGAGGTCTCATGATGATGAGCCATTGAGTGTATCTCTTTAAATTGTCCTCAATAAAAGGAGATCGCATGAGCTACTATCATGTATGCAATGAATATACAAGGCCTGATGTTGATCAGTCATATTCTGGAGAAGATCACTGTAAGACAGTGATAAACATCTTTAAGTACTTAACCGGTACTGAAGATGTGATCATGATTCATGGTGGATCTGAATTAAAACTAGAGGGGGTTAAACAGACTCAAGTTTTTCAGACTGACCAAGACGATAACAAATTCACTTTAAGAGTAAATCCTTACCTTGAATGGTGGTGCAGTGAATTGGAAAGGTTCCAAAATAGCAAATAGTTGCTGGTTTAGTAACAAAGACAAAGTATATAGCTGTAAATGAAGCTGCAAGTTGATTGTTTGGATGAAATGTTCATTACAGAACTAGGAATAGTTCCTAAGTCTCATCTTGGATTCAAACATGTGTTGCGGCAGTTTCATTTGATTAGAGGAATCATTGAAAGAGGAGAAGTCACTGTCGATGCCGGGAATGTCGCTTCTTTGGTGATTGTTACCCTTTCCAATTTTAGCCTTTTCACTAGATGATTTTTTGGGAAAAGGTAGGCATTAATGTCGACGGGGTTTTGAAAGATCGTTTTTTATGATGAGCCAATTAACCAGAGTCGCCAGTTGGTATATTTGAAATGGATGTACCAACTCATCCGAGTTTTCGCTTTTTATAAATCGCTGGCTCATATGTGACTCCAAATTAATTGGTCTGCAAACCGAGATTCATAGAGTTCGGGGGCTTGCTTAAGCGAGGGGAATGTGTTAGGCACCCCCCGACTTCCGTGAAACACGGTTACCGCAATCTTAATACTTTCCTTTCCTTTTAATTCATGAAATGTGTATGTGTGCGTGTGTGTGTGTGTGCGCCTATGTGAATGTGATGGTGAGTTTGCATGAAGAAACCAATCGGGTTTTTAGAAAAGTCGTGTTTTTCTTTTGGGAATGCTTTAGAATGTCCTTCGGTTTATACGAGAAAGCTTTATGAGAAAATGTTTGATTTTAATTGTCAAAATTGTGAGATTGCATTAGGTGTCGTTTTAGCAAAACAAGAGTTTTCTAAACCTTTGTCAAAATAGGAATCGAGATCTATACGTTGCTTTCATAACTCAAATGATGGGCAACCTCTAGGATCTCTTTAACCCTATGTACATTGGTTTAATAAAACGTCATTTATTTTATAAAACCATTTCTTGTGACGTTTGAATATGATTTTTCCTTTGCCTTCTCGTTGAATAGAAATCGACATTCATTAGCACTTCCCAATTTTTAGCCTCGTGATTCTAATAACCTAATTTGATTGATTTTATGGAAATCTTATCGTTTAGCTTTGAAATCGATTTCGCGTCATAAATCAAATAAAACATTAAAATGCGTAGGGGCTATTCATGGGCATGTAAGCCATCAAAATAACCCAAACGCCCACAATCACATATTTCACTATTACGAGGCCTTAAACCCGATTCCCGCCTTGGCGTCGTTTTAAGGCCCGACGATTACATGTTCACAATGAAGATTACATCATTCCTACTACCCACATCAAAAGATGTCCATCATCGGATTTGGACCACGGGGTCACGTTCCTAGGCTCACATCCAAAATTGCTAAATAACCACAATATCCTAAACTAGCAATCTAAACAAAACTAGGCACAATAAATCATCATAACGAGCTAAATTAGTTCACTAAATGGACATCCTCGGGTCATTAGGAGGCATTTCGTTCCGTGGGAACCCTCACTAAATGGTCCCTAATCCATGTATCCACAGCGATATACGAGAAAAACTACATTTCACATAATCCAATTGACAAGAAGATTAACAAAATAATACACAAAAATTGCTATAGAAATGATCGTTTCACCTTGAAAATATCACCAAAATGTGTGTAAACTTGAATATATGAATAGAGTAGAAATTATCTTGGATATAATCTCACAAAAGAGACATAATTCCTCACTTTTCCCTCTCTTTTCTCTACTAATTTGCTGCAATTTTTTGCTGTTTTCCCTTTCTTTTCCTGAGCTGCTGCTGCTGCCTCTCGCTTCTCCTGGAACAAATGAAGAACTGCACTGATATGGGGCTGCCAAAGGCAGCCGCAGATTGATATCTGCGGCTGGCCGCAGATTGATATCTGCGGCTGGCTGGCTGCCCACTAGCCACTCAGCCCGGTTTTGATTTCCGTGTTTCGAGTTCCGTGTTTTCAAAAGGCGCACTTATTGGCCGCAGATCAATCCGCGGCTGGCTGGCTTGACTTTCTTGATTTTTGTGCTACGCCTCGATTCTCGTGTCGTGACGTCGATTTTTGCCGACAGGTTCGTATTTTGCAGTCCAGGAATTACTGGGAGATGTGCCACATCTTTCGGGAATGCACAATTCGGACAGCCCCGTTGTCACGTCGGTTTTGATTTGCAAATCGTCGCGGTGGCATCGAGTGTTCGTACTTGCGCCCATCCTTCGCTCTCGTAGGCCGGCTCAATGGACGAATTTGCCCTCCTGTCAGGGTTAGTATACGAAGTGCATAATTTGGGTGTCTACAGCTGCCCCTCTTTATCATGTTTATGAAACGTTAAATGAAATGAACATGATAAAGAAATAGACACTCGATGCATGAATGACAGTTCACAAGAATGACAATACATACATGATGCAACACATGCAACTTATGATGCAACACAAGATGTAAGGCATGCAAAACATTCGTAAGGGTGTCAATGCATCAATCCCCGACCGCATTGTTAGTCGTCGGGTTTCGTCTTCTAATCGGTCGTCTCGTTCGCGCCGGGTCTCGTATCCGATCGGCAGTCTCGTGATCACCGGGTCTCGTATCCGGTTGATCGTTTTGTGAGTGCCGGGTCTCGTATCCGGTCGCTCGTCTTGTAATCGCCGGGTCTCGTCTCCGGTCGATTGTCCTGTGAGTGCCGGGTCTCGTATCCGGTCGCTCGTCTCGTCGGGACCGGGTCTCGTATCCGGTCACCCATCTCGTAATCACCTTATTCCAATGCATTGTCATCAGAGGAAGTTATTCTCCTGACTAGCTTGAAAGGCATCCTTGTACTTCGTCCTCGTACATCGTTCTTGGCAGCCATCGCTTTTGACTCAGATAGGCTAGGACCTTCACACCTAACCTGCATGGATCACGTACAGAGTTATCATCTATTCAATGCATGTGAAACAACATTTAAAATGCAAATTTGATGAAAAATGACCCCTGTATAGTCTCTTGATACTGTTCTACAGATGTCATCATTTGTCGGGGTTTGCTTGGATCTCAGCCCTTCCCAGGATCGCTCACTTTTTAGATATTGGCCCTTTCCAGGGGTTGTTCACCACCTTGTTGGGGTTTGCTTGGATGTCTTCCCAGGTTCACTCACCACCTTGTTTGGATCTCAGCCCTTCCCAGGGGTCGTTGATTTTTTTGGATACCAGCCCTTCCCAGGGGTCGTTGATTTTTGGATACCAGCCCTTCCCAGGGGTCGTTGATTTTTGGATACCAGCCCTTCCTAGGGATCGTTGATTTTTTGGATACCAGCCCTTCCCAGGGGTCGTTGATTTTTAGATACCAGCCCTTCCCAGGGGTCGTTGATTTTTGGATACCAGTCCTTCCCAGGGATCGTTGATTTTTGGATACCAGCCCTTCCCAGGGATCGTTGATTTTAATGGATACCAGCCCTTCCCAAGGATCGTTGATTTCTTTGGATACCAGCCCTTCCTAGGGGTCGTTGATTTTTTGGATACCAACCCTTCCCAGGGATCGTTGATTTTTTGGATACCAGCCCTTCCCTCGTTGATTTTTTGGATACCAGCCCTTCCCAGGGATCGTTGATTTTTTGGATACCAGCCATTCCCAGGGGTCGGCCCTTCCCAGGGATCGTTGATTTTTTGGATACCAGCCCTTTCCAGGGGTCGTTGATTTTTTGGATACCAGCCCTTCCCAGGGATCGTTGATTTTTTGGATACCAGCCCTTCCTAGGGGTCGTTGAGTTTTTGGATACCAGCCCTTCCCAAGGATCGTTGATTTTTTGAATACCAGCCTTTCCCAGGGGTCGTTGATTTTTTGGATACCAGCCCTTCCTAGGGATCGTTGATTTTTTGGATACTAGCCCTTCCTAGGGGTCGTTGATTGTTTGGATACCAGCCCTTCCCAGGGATCGTTGATTTTTGGATACCAGCCCTTCCCAAGGGTCGTTGATTTTTTTGGATACCAGCCCTTTCCAGGGGTCGTTGATTTTTTGGATACCAGCCCTTCCCAGGGATCGTTGATTTTTTGGATACCAGCCCTTCCCAGGGATCGTTGATTTTTTTGGATACCAGCCCTTCCCAGGGATCGTTGATTTTTTGGATACCAGCCCTTCCCAGGGATGTTAGTTGTTTAGATACCAGCCCTTCCCAGGGATGTTAGTTGTTTGGATACCAGCCCTTCCCAGGGTGTTAGTTGTTTGGATCTCAGCCCTTCCCAGGGTGTTAGTTGTTTGGATCTCAGCCCTTCCCAGGGTGTTAGTGGTTTGGATCTCAGCCCTTCCCAGGGTGTTAGTGGTTTGGATCTCAGCCCTTCCCAGGGTGTTAGTGGTTTGGATCTCAGCCCTTCCCAGGGTGTTAGTGGTTTGGATCTCAGCCCTTCCCAGGGTGTTAGTTTGATTTGAGTGATTTTTTTTTTATTTTTTTTTTTGGAATGGGATGTGTGATCGACTTTTATCCTGGATCTCCCACCCACATCGTCCATGTACCATGCCGCAAAAGCCATCACGGTCTGATCATTTGTGAGGTTGAAAGTGTTGTGCTTGTACTTTCCCCTGAAGATTTTCATTTTGATCATACATGTATGCATGCAAAAGATGTTATGCATGATCTGGCAGATATGTTATGGACAGATGCATGTGCACACATATGTTTAGATAGAAATGACCCTTGTTCAGTCAAATGATACGATTCGACCGTCGTCATTGTTTGCCAACATTTGATCGGATCATACCTCGTCGTGAAGTGTAGTTTCTAGACTTCAACATTGGTTTGGTACTCTGCCTGTTCTTGGTCGTCTTCATTTCATCGAGTTGAGGCAGTCTGTTTCGCTCTCTGCGATGATCGATAGCTATGTTGGGATCCTTGGCCTTTTGATCATTTCTGATGGCCGATATGCTGTCGTCCCGCACTATATCATCCTTGTATATGCTCATGCACGTGGATCATTTGGATGTCGAGGCAGTGATAGTCAGGATTGGGGAGAGTCCCAATGACGAGAAGTTTTGTGCAACCTCAGCTTCCTTCCATTTCACGATTCTTAACTGCCCCTGCCTTGGCGTGTGTTGTTACCAAGAATTTCTATCGAAAACTCGCGATGTTGACCGTGCTGAGTTATCCACAGCTCTGCAAGATCCTGCATATCAGATGACTAACAAATGCCAAAACTTGAAGGCTCGGGCCGTTAGTGTTAGTTCAACACAAAGATATTATAATCTCGACAAAAATGCAATTAAAGCACATGAATTCGAATATCTGTTGATCGCATAATCTAGCAAGTTGTGAACCGTGAACGTACTAGATTGGAAGTTATTTCCAATCCCTCGTGAGTTGATGATTTTCTATTTAACGAGTTATGAAATCGTAAGAACACCTTCAAGCATTCATGGTCATTGTACGTGAGTAAGGTCGAATTCAAAAGAACTACCTTCCCTCGTCAAAGGTATTCTATCTCCATTCTCGACAACGTTCTCAGCAGGATTGCCGTCCTATGACAAATGCACTATGCGATGCAGCATTCAGTAGGGGTTTCTCTTCCATGACTCATTGTTTAAGGCCGAGAGTTTTTCGTATTATCTTTTCTCTTTATTAGCCCACTCCACTTGTCTCGTTTTCTTAGGCTATTCAAAGTTACCCATTTAACGAGTTTTGGACCAATGACTCCCAAACCAGACGGTTTTGGGGCATTAGGTGTACAGACACCCCTTCGGGTTTATTTACTCGAGTAACAAAGGCCACAGTTCGAGACAAGCTGGCGGTCTGCACCATTCATTCTTTGCTTGACCTTGCGCAAGATTCGTTTTCTTAGGCTTGAGTTACCCATATAGCGAATGTTAGGCCGGTGACTCCCAAACCAGACGGCTTTAGGGCACCAGATGCAAAGACACCCTTTAGGCTTAATTACTCGAGTAGCTCATGCCACGATTCGAATCTGCTTGGGCCTCCTCTACTGTAATGCTCGTTTTCTTAGGCTCTGAGCTACCCATGTAACGAGTATTAGGCCAGCGACTCCGAAACCAGAGGGCTTTAGGGCACCAGGTGTAGAGACACCCCTCGGGCTTAATTACTCGAATAACCCAGGCCACGATTCGAGACATTAGCCTTATAATCAATTCGAGACATTAGCTGACTACGTGTTAATTTCCATCAACGTCGTCATAGTTCTATACCCCATTACTGAAAGTTCGTGCAAATGCAAAGTGAGGACTGGCACATGAGGTCGATTCTGTCGCAAATGTTGCTTTGAATTAAGGCTTTGCACCCGATCAAAGGGTTGAATAGCCTTCTTCGTCTAATCATACTCACGATCGTGCTCCACGGTTGCTTGTCAGAATTAATCCGATTCCTATCAAGTCAAATAAAATCCCCTTTCACGCGGGTCACCATATCCCGGGAAAACTATGCTTGACAAACGCCAGATGATCGTAGCATTTGATGATGATGGTGCATGTTGATGGGATTATTGCATGGGTGCCAATTTGCACGTCATCATTTCCTGGGTAGTTGACAAATGCCCCAGTGTTAAGTTGCTTTTCTTGTGATCTCCCTCGTACTGGTTGCATCGGTATCTCACTGGGCTGACAACAGATCCGGTCCTTTGACTTGTTGAAAGGTTTGGGGGATTTTTGATTTTTGATTTTGAGATTTTTGAGATTTTTTTTTTGCCCCTACTTCGGGTTCTTCGTGATCGTTAGGGGTTCTGATGTTTTATGGCAATGGTTTGGTCTAGGTCGAGTTTGGGTTTATCTTCGACCCATACTTTGATCTCGTCAGGCGTATTGTCGATATCTGTCTCGTCCTGCTCAATCGCCATCAGATCGAAATCTAGCTCTATACCAACATCGTGATCCTCCTTCAAATTTGGCCTATTGCTTGTCAGGCTAGAATGCCTCAAATTGGGGTATTGCCATAAAACAAAAAAATGCTTGTCATATATATAAAACATTTCAGCACATGATCTTCTTTTTGGATAACATGACAAAATGACATGAGCGGGCAGGGATTTGAAATAAACCTCAGAATTTTAAAACCCATTGATCTTCTACTGGCCGGGATTCACTGCCATACTCCTGGATTTACCCCTTCCCCATCATGCTTAGGTAGAGGATTTAACATTTGGTGACCCTGGTTGTTCCACCACGATTTCCCCACTATCAATCAAGTCCTGAATTTTGTGCTTCAGCGTCCAACATTCCTGTGTGTCATGACCAGGGGAACCTGAGTGGTATGCGCATTGCTTGCTTGGATCAAACCTTCTTCCATTCGGGTCACTTGGGGGTGCCAAATCGACTATTCTCTTCTGGGCTATCAATACCGCCAAAATCCGCTCAAGAGGATCCCCGAGCGGGGTGAATACTCGATTTTTTGTGGTCTCGAACCTTCTTCGCCCATCCGCCCTCTGATCAGTGAAGTTAGGCTGTCGGGATGGCCGCACTCTCTGTATCTGTACTGGAGGATTGTTCTCCGTCTTTCTAGATGATCCCTGCACGATGAGGGAAACATCTTCCTCCTTTTTCTTTTGGACCCCACGGGAAGTGCTGCCATAGTTTTCCCTCTGGATTTGTTCTGCAGTTGTTTCCAAAGCTGTGAAATCCCGAATCTTACCAGATTTCAGCCCCATGTCCACCATTTCTCCGTGTTTAATCATCTTAGCAAAAGGCATACCAATCCCTGATATAACCCGTTCATAATAAGGTGCCTCTTGAATATCCACGAAGGTCATCACCATCTCCAATTCGCTCATTAGGGGATTCACCTGTGCAGCCATACCCCTCCATCGCTGTGCATAATCTCTGAAAGATTCTTTTGTTTGCTTCTTGATCTTCGTCATTTGATATCTATCAGGGGCCATTTGTGCCTGGAAGCTATACTGTGTTAAGAAGGTGTGGGCCAGCTCCTCCCAATTATGGATCCGGGCATTATCAAGACGGCATACCAGATTCTTGCCTCCCCCGTCAGGCTCTTTTGGAATAGCTGCATCCTTAATCCCTCATCCTCTGCATAAGATCCGAGTTCCCCAATGTATATTTTCAAGTGTGTATAAGGATCTCCCTTTCCATTATATTTCTCAAACTCGGGGACCTTGAACTTTTCCGGATATCTGGTTCTGGGGAAGACACACAGATATGAATAATTAACCCTGCCTAGGGAACCTATGCCTTTTAGAGATTGGATGGTCTCTTCCATCTGCTTCATTTTCCTTCGAAGGTCCTCCGTATCTCCCTCCTCTGGAATCGTGATTACTGTCTTGTCAGGTGCAGGAACGGCCTTGGGGATGACTGGCTCGCCCTTGAGCTGGGGTTGGTCATCTTTAAAAAGGATTGCACCATTTTTAGGAGGATTCTGGTCACCCCCTGGTGGTGGCATATTATGCAGTCCCTGATTTGGCGGATCTTGTCTGAGTAAGAACTGCTCTTTTAGCATTGTGGCCATTTCCATCATCTGCTTTTTAAAGTCATCAAATTCCTCACGAGATATGGAACCAGGATTAGTAGGTGGAAGATCAAACATCTCAGATATAGAGTCCTGGGCTCTCCTAGATTGCGAACGCGTTTGAGGAGCAATCCTACAGAAACAACGGTTTGAAGTTTAGTCCTGGGCAATGAAAGGATATGGATGCATGCTAAAGCTGTAACTTTTGTTTTTTTTTTGGGTTTTTTTTTTAATCTTTCTCTGCAAAACAACATGTTAGTAGTCCCTTATTGCAATAATAATTAATAGACACGAGTTATTATGCCTTCCCAGCCATTCCCTGCAAAACATGGAGGTCAGTACTTTCTTTTGACAACAGGGAAGGTATATGACAGTTGTATGCCATTTGCATGACATTTATTTATTTGACTGAATGATAAAAGGGTATGAAAACGCTTCCCTTTCGTTAGGTTTATCAGAGGCTGACCTACCCTAGGGTTACTCTCGCGGGCTTTTCGGCATGAAGGTTCCCATATCTTCGCAATCTACTCGTCTGAATCCTTTCGATTGGAGCGGATATGGGTGGTGCGTTTCCTGAGCCATCTCCGGGGAGCAGCCCCTTTGAGTCCAGTAATAAGCAACCGACAGGTTCGCCTCAGGAGGAGGTACACTCTCAACATACATTCACATTCATCGTCCTCACCGTATGCAAATGATTTACTTTAAAGTAAAGCAATCCCATTCAATCATTCACTTATTGGACAAAACACACATTCACACAATAAAAGTAAAAACGATCAAAATATTGCATGCACACACATATTCATGAACTTTTGAAGGATAGGATAACATCAAGATTTGAACGCGGCTTAAGCCCTCTAATGTCCCCAGCGGAGTCGCCAGCTGTCGACGTCGGGAATGTCGCTTCTTTATGCTAGTTACCCTTTCCAATTTTAGCCTTTTCACTAGATGATTTTTTGGGAAAAGGTCGGCATTAATGTCGACGGGGTTTTGAAAGATCGTTTTTTATGATGAGCCAATTAACCAGAGTCGCCAGTTGGTATATTTGAAATGGATGTACCAACTCATCCGAGTTTTCGCTTTTTATAAATCGCTGGCTCATATGTGACTCCGAATTAATTGGTCTGCAAACCGAGATTCATAGAGTTTGGGGGCTTGCTTAAGCGAGGGGAAGGTGTTAGGCACCCCCCGACTTCCGTGAAACACGGTTACCGCAATCTTGATACTTTTCTTTCCTTTTAATTCATGAAATGTGTATGTGTGCGTGTGTGTGTGTGTGCCTATGTGAATGTGTTGGTGAGTTTGCATGAAGAAACCAATCGGGTTTTCAGAAAAGTCGTGTTTTTCTTTTGGGAATGCTTTAGAATGTCCATCGGTTTATACGAGAAAGCTTTATGAGAAAATGTTTGATTTTAATTGTCAAAACTGTGAGATTGCATTAGGTGTCGTTTTAGCAAAACAAGAGTTTTTTAAACCTTTGTCAAAATAGGAATCGAGATCTATACGTTCCTTTCATAACTCAAATGATGGGCAACCTCTAGGATCTCTTTAACCCTATGCACATTGGTTTAATAAAACGTCATTTATTTTATAAAACCATTTCTTGTGACGTTTGAATATGATTTTTCCTTTGCCTTCTCGTTGAATAGAAATCGACATTCATTAGCACTTCCCAATTTTTAGCCTCGTGATTCTAATAACCTAATTTGATTGATTTTATGGAAATCTTATCGTTTAGCTTTGAAATCGATTTCGCGTCATAAATCAAATAAAACATTAAAATGCGTAGGGGCTATTCATGGGCATGTAAGCCATCAAAATAACCCAAACGCCCACAATCACATATTTCACTATTACGAGGCCTTAAACCCGATTCTCGCCTTGGCGTCGTTTTAAGGCCCGACGATTATATGTTCACAATGAAGATTACATCGTTCCTACTACCCACATCAAAAGATGTCCATCATCGGATTTGGACCACGGGGTCACGTTCCTAGGCTCACATCCAAAATTGCTAAATAACCACAATATCCTAAAATAGCAATCTAAACAAAACTAGGCACAATAAATCATCATAACGAGCTAAATTAGTTCACTAAATGGACATTCTCGGGTCATTAGGAGGCATTTCGTTCCGTGGGAACCCTCACTAAATGGTCCCTAATCCATGTATCCACAGCGATATACGAGAAAAACTACATTTCACATAATCCAATTGACAAGAAGATTAACAAAATAATACACAAAAATTGCTATAGAAATGATCGTTTCACCTTGCAAATATCACCAAAATGTGTGTAAACTTGAATATATGAATAGAGTAGAAATTATCTTAGATATAATCTCACAAAAGAGACATAATTCCTCACTTTTCCCTCTCTTTTCTCTACTAATTTGCTGCAGTTTTTTGTTGTTTTCCCTTTCTTTTCCCGAGCTGTTGCTGCTGCCTCTCGCTTCTCCTGGAACAAATGAAGAACTGCACTGATATGGGGCTGCCAAAGGCAGCCGCAGATTGATCTGCGGCTGGCCGCAGATTGATCTGCGGCTGGCTGGCCGCCCACCAGCCACTCAACCCGGTTTTGATTTCCGTGTTTCGAGTTCCGTGTTTTCAAAAGGCGCACTTATTGGCCGCAGATCAATCCGCGGCTGGATGGCTTGACTTTCTCGATTTTCGTGCTACGCCTCGATTCTCGTGTCGTGACGTCGGTTTTTGCCGACAGGTTCGTATTTTGCAGTCCGGGAATTACTGGGAGACGTGTCACATCTTTCGGGAATGCACAATTCGGACGGCCCCGTTGTCACGTCGATTTTGATTTACAAATCGTCGCGGTGACGTCGAGTGTTCGTACTTGCGCCCATCCTTCGCTCTCGTAGGCCGGCTCAATGGACGAATTTGCCCTCCTGTCAGGGTTAGTATACGAAGTGCAAAATTTGGGTGTCTACAGTCACTATAGAGATAGTGGACTCTCAAGAACAACATTGCATATCCATTTACTGAAGCTTTATCCAAATAGCAGGATGATCATCACTTAGAGAAGAAGGGTATAAGATACCATGGCGATTGGCTTTAATGCAAGTGGGAGATTAAAAGTAGTATGCACGCAAGCCAATCATATTTGATATGATGTGGCATATACTTTGTAATCTTATTCGGTTATTAAAGGCATTTTACTTTATCTACATTGTGTTGTTATATATTAAATGTGATAAACTCATAGTTTTGAGCAATGCTTTTAGAATCATGATGGTGATCATGCTAATGAGATCTAAATTTAAGATAGCTCACAAACTAAAATCGTTCCTAATCGTTAGATTACTAAAAAAGGGATTAGTGAATCCAGATAGATTAGTACATACGTTGCTTGCTCTTAAGAAGAGGATGATTGATCTCATAATCATTTGTGTGGAGACACTAAAGCAAGTATGTAGGTGCTTATTGGAGAATAAGTTCACTGAACGAAGTTCACTGAACGTAACTCGCTAAGGAATACCTAATGGAGTTTTACTCGCCTGTCAATAGGAATTCCTCTAGTGATAGTAGTAAAAGTGATCCTTGGACTTAAGATCATCATAGTATCTTGTGTATGATGAGTTATACCTTGACATGTCCCTTAAGACCTTTTGGGTATATCAAAGGGTATGATTGGGTATAATTAGTTGTACATGGAGATAGGTGAATGATAAACAAAGAATCTACCTCGTCTAGTAAAAGATGTGAATGTACTATGTGATTCCATAAATGATAACTCAGTAGTCCTTGGCCAAGGCAGAATGAAATTAGAAAGGAGTTTCTAATTTGCATTATTTAGAGTTGTGCATTTGAGAATCGAAATGCATATAATTAAATAAAATAAAACTTGACAGTAATTCCATGTCTTATATTTAATTGGAACATTGTATGGTAGAAGGATTGAATTGTACGGTAACTATGCACTGAAAGGTTCTTTTGTGATTAATGTTGAAATCTATATTATCTGGAAAGTCGTTGATCGCTAAGGGGGCTTACCCTTATTGTAGAATAAATATTATTTATTTAAATAAATTAAATAGTTTAATTTATTTATTTAAATAAGATTAGAATTGTTCTAATTGATTTATTCACAACCGGTTTAATATGGAGAACCTAAAGGGTCACACCGCAAAAAGAAAAATATTTATTTAAGAAGTAAATGGCATAATTGTAATAATAAGTTAAGTGTATTTAATTTAGTCTATGGAGATAGAATAAATTAAATAGCTTAATATTTATTATTTAATATTTTAGAAATATTAAATATAAATTAATAAGAGGAGTCTTATTATTATTACTATTACTATTATTTAATTCCTAATAGGGATTGGGAATTAATTAATAGAAGTACTCTCACATGAATTCCTAATTGGATTAGGAGCATAATTAATTAAATGAGTTTAATTATAATAGAAACCCTAATCCTAAATAGTTTAGGGAAGGGTTATTCCTACATCTATAAATAAGAGGAGTCTTATCATAGATTAGAGTTACACACTCTTGCATTAGATTGTGGAGAGTACTTACAATTTCTTTAGAGATAGAAATTAGGATTTTGTCAACACTCATCTTCTTGAATAACTATTCTTCCTTGGTGGATCACCTCTAGAGGCCAAACACTTGGGTGGCTAACGTTGATCAAGCAAAGGAATTTAGTCGGTGGAATTCAAGGAGAACGCGAAGGAATTGGAGGTGAACTTGTACCCGAGGAAGCACGGTTCTACGAGGGTATAATTTTTATCTCTATCTCTTTCGTTTATATCGTTAATTGAGCACATAGATTGATCATGGTGATGGTTTGTATAAAATTTTAAAAATCCGATTTTATCGCGCTTCCGCTTTATTTATGTAATTTGATTGCATGTTCGCGCTATATACAAACCTAACAATCTGCCTATCTGTTCATTCTCACTAAGCACAGGGGGATCTTCATGAAGAAATCTCATCAAATTTAGTGTAGTGAGATAAAACAGCATCTTTTGTTGCCATCTTTTAAACTCTGTTCTATTAAACTTTTCTGGTTTTTCATCATGGTTCACAGGCACATTATGTATCATTGGTGTAAAAGAAGAACCGACTATAGGTACAGATTTGGTAGCGATATTTATTACAAATATAAATTAAATATATAATAATTATCTTAAGATTGTTAGTTAAAGTGTATGTATGTATATATATATATATATATATATATATATATATATATATATATATATATATATATATAACTTATCCGATGTAAACTAAAGTTGAAAATGCAGAAAATTAATATGTCAAGGCTAGTATTTGGTACTATGTTCTTAAGACAATTATGTACTCCTTATCGGTGCTTAGAGTTAGCGGCACTTGTCTCCTAGGTTACAATGACAACGTGTGTTATAGCAGCAAATAACACACACAACGAACCAAAAGAAATGATATGTACTCTCTAAAATATAATATGTATATAACTGATGAAAAATGATGAAGAAATGTATGAAAATGAATCGAATTAGTGAATGAAATTTCTGACTTCATATGGTATTTATAGAAGGACTTAGTGACCCTTCAGATTGGTCATGTCCCTTATGAATGGACTGGATGCCTATGAAAAGGCATGGCTGATGAGGCTGAAGAGGTGCAAGTCAATTAGGCGAAAGGAAGCAAGTCATCAGGCGTGTGGGCTTTGGAGCGTCGCGGCTCTGGTGTCAAGCGCCGCAACACTTGACTTTCTGTTTCCGATTCTTCTTGCCTTGCTTCCAAAATAAATAAACATTAAACTAAACTAAAAATTAATTACGCAAAAGGATATATATATATATCTCCCCATGGCCTGCACCCGAGCCCATCGGCGCGCATGTGGTCAAACCAAACTTTGACTAGGTTCTCTCCCCTCCACAAAAGTGAGGTGCCCCTTGGGGCCCAAACCCAAGAACAACCTTATTGTATATATACCAATTTAATGTTTAGTTCATAGTCGATGTGTGACTCAACTTCTTACAAGCATTTATTTATCATTTTTAAGGGTGATTTTTGAGAGCAAATTTATCATTCATTACCCCATAGATTTGAGCTTTCTAATACTTGATATTCATCTACTTATGGAGTAGAAAACATTGATATGTGGATCCATCTCTAATGATTAATGGAACCCGCTTCAATTTAAGCTCAAATTCTAACAATAATCACAGCTATGTGATTACTTGCGGTTACTTGCGGTTGTGGTATGGTTATGGTGCGGATCATATTACAAAACCACTTTAAAATTAAAAAAAAATTATAATATGTATTATGTAAACAAATTATTGATACTACTTTCACGATATAAAATTATGTAATAAGAAAGAGAAATTAAATTTTCATTCAATGTAACAACAAATAAAATGTTGCATCATCATGCCAAAAAATTAAATGAATTCGATATAGATGAAGTATCTTTCATGTTCACTTTTATAACGTAGACTTGATCAAAGTTGAAGATTTTTGTTGCAATTAAACACAAAAATTAGTACTTTCATGGCCATATCAAACAATTGGCTATTGTTTGATTATGGTATGTACAATTATATATTAGTCTGTATTATCTTTGGATGCTTAGCTTATCTAATTAATTATAATATGTCTGAATATTCATGCACTAGAAGGTATAATGGTGAATAAATAAATTAAACCCAAGCAGACTAGCTTACAATCCTCAACATACTGCTAATCATTACCACTAACCTCTTTGATAAATTAACACTTCGACACTAGTATAGTGCATAAATTTCAATTTAGATAAAGCATGTTGTTGAAAGTTAGTTCATACTTATTATATATAAAAAATGTAAACAATATAAATTTATATATGCGGTGCGGTGCGGTGCGGTAAGGTAGGGTGCAGTTACAAGGAGTATCCGCAACCGCATCCGCATCCACATTCACAAATGTGCGGTTACTAAAAGTAAAAACCGCACCGTATCCGTAAATGTACGATTTTTTGCGATTGCAGTGCAATTGCGATTATGAATATGGTTACTTGTTATTTCCTAGTGGCTCCTACAAGAGTAAAAAAAGAACTAGAGATCTAACTCTAAATTAGAAGAAAATAAAATATCACAAAAGGACAAAATAAACTCTAAAAAAAAAAAAAAAATAACAGCTAAAATAACAGCTGATTAATGATAACAAAAAAAACTTATGTGAGGGTCTAGGGGAGGGTCTCTTTAAAAAAGAAGAGACTCTCCCGGATCTAAATATGAAGTTTTGGAGGCTGGAATTTCTGGCTAGAGCGACCCTTTCCAACTAAAAATATGAAGTTTTGCAGGCTAGGATTTCTAGCTGGAGAAAAAAGCACACGTCATATATTTTTCTTTAGGCTTCTAAGAAGATAAGGTGATTAGGGTTTCACAATCATGAATCACCGGACAAAAAAGGTCCCATTAAGGCACCATCGCTAGTTTTGTAATCAATAATCTAGTAGAGTGGCTTAATCCTTTAATTATTTTTTGATTTCTTTAATTAGTGGTCTGTCTTCTTCTAAAAAGTAAATAACTAACTTTCGTTTTTACACCTTAAATAAAAAGGACTAGAAAAAACAGTTTTAGTTCCATTATGGCTTAAATGCAATTTAAACTTTTAAGTTTTTTGCATTTTAAAATTTAAATTGTAATATTTAAATTCAAGATATTAAACCTTAATATCTCAAAAAAAAATTATAAAAATTTTATGTGCACCGAGTTTAGAACTATGTGCTGAAATAAGTCACATAACTCAATATGAAAATGTAATTTAGTCTTTAATGATATATCGTTTATATTGGTTCTACTTTTTTCTCTTTTTTCTTTTGTGACACATTAATTGCGCGTTTACAATTTTTTTTACTTCTAAAAATATTTTAAGAAAGAAATTATCCAAAATACTCTAACTCTGAACAATTATTATATATTGTGATCGGAGAATTTAACTTATAAAAATTTAAAGACATCTAAAATATTAAGATTTAAGTTCTAAAATACGAAAAATGTAAAAGTTTGAAATGCATTTAAGCCCCAGTATAATGTCCACAATTTGAAGAATTGAGTGCACAATCTATTCCAAATTATTACTAGCTATTGTTTGTTATATACTAACTCCATTCCAAATTATAAGATCATAATTGATTTTTTGAAGTCAACTTAAGACATTTTCAATCTCAAAGAACTAAATTGTGATGCCTCGGTACGGGGAAATGGTATTGTGCGTCTTAGCTTCGTTGTTAGAGATAGCAATGGTAATTGATGAGGGCCCGCACAAACGGTAGAGCATGTGGTTTAATTCGATGATGTCCTTGGTGCGGATGTAGAAGTCATTTAGCGAAACTTTATTGGTGGACTGTACAGAAGTTTCAGCTATATGTAGAGCGATGGGTTTTATGAAAGATATTAGGTTTTGCAAGGCTATTCTTGAAAGTGATAGTCTCCGGATTGTTTCGACACTTAACTATTCTCGCCCAGATGTTTCTCATTTTGGTGTTCTTATTGAGGATTGTCTGAGACTTGGGAGTTGTTTTGAGTTATTCAGTTCTCCCATGTAAAACGCAGTGTTAATTGCGTTGCTCGTGAGTTAGCCAAATTAGTTCATTCTCCTAATTTTTCTTTTTTGCTATATCTTTCGGAGGAAGTCCCCCCTTATATTCTTCCTTTTGTTGCTTCGGATGCTCATGATTTATAAATCTCCGTCCACATTTTGCGGTACTGCTTAAAAAAAAATCTCAAAATTAACATGAATTTTTTAAATTTTAATCAATATAAGAATATTATAAATTATTTAAAAAGTATTACATATTGTAAGATTTATTATTTCATACTCCCTCCGTTCGTTCTCAACAGGATGAGCAAAGTACGAATTTCACACATATTAAGAAAAAACAAAAATAAAAAAAAAGTAAATAAAGTCCAAATTTATTATTAGTGGTCTCACAAGATTTATAAAATGATGAGTAATTTTATTTTTTTATACTAATGAATCCGACTAAATGACATAATTTTCTTTTACTTTATGTACGTTATCTCATCTTTTTCAGAACAAAAATAATTATATCTTTGATCATCCTTTTAGGACCAAAAAAATAATTTTTAATAAATTATCTTAATTTTGTGTTTGAAAATCTCATATTGAATTTCAAAAATCGGAGTTTATAATTTGAAACCGGAGTATAACTGTAATCAAGATTGAGATACGTGAGGGACCCATTTTAATAGATTTACAATGCCTTGTCGTCTAATTGAAACCTTGTTTGCCAATATTCTATCATGGTCCCAAGAGATCTAAGAAAAAAGATTGAGAGGATGGGGCAAAAGTTGATATATTAATTCGTAGGAAAAACTTTTCTTGGGATTTGCATAGGAAAAAAATCTTTCGATGATGATTTCAATCTGATCCAAAAATTAAAATCCTTTCTTGTCAAATCTTCTAATCGTGACTTGTCAGAAACATTTAAGTTTGACTCGTAAAAACTCAGTTCAAACTCTTTTAAGCTCACTCGTTTAGTGTTTAATTAATTAAAACAAATAATTAATATAATATATATAAATAATAATTATTTAAATTTGATTTAGCTCGACTTGATTCTAGCCCGACTAAACTCGCTTAAATTCGACTCGAGCTTGAGTTCAATTCGTTTATGAACGAGTCGAATTTGAACAACATATTTAGACTCTTTTAAATTAGGCTCAACTCGAGATTTTTTAACTTTTGAGTTCAAGTTCGACAAACTAAAACTTGACTCAACTCGTCTCGTTTACAACCCATCTATTTATCGAAAGGTTATATGCCATAACTAGATGCTGAAGTCTTTAACAATATATATATATATATATATATATATATATATATATATATAAAATTTTGTTGTAATAATTTTATGACATATATTTGAGACCCGAAATTTGAGATCCCAAGTCCTAACATTAAACATTTAGTAAAGAACTATAATTTAAAGATCAGTTATACTTCGGTAGCTTTTGTAACACAACATTTTGATGTAAAACATATAGCACTACGTGTCTCCTTTTTTCACTAAGCAAAAGATATACTCTCACCTTTACTACATCTTCTCTTATATGAATCTTGATACCTTTTCATCCATTCATGCTCATTTTGGTGGTAAATTTAATGCTCAAAAGCAAATTTATGTCAAAGATATTGGTGTCAAGATCTATCAAAGAAGATTTCAAGTGGGGACAAGATGCTCCATGCATCAATTGCATATACTACACAAAAGTGATCAAATCCTAGTTTTACCCATTAAAAAGTAGAAAAGGGGATACCAAAAAATGGATGATTCTTATAGTTTCCAACAAATCTCAAATGGATGTTTATCAACAAATTGAATGGAAAAAAGCATAAGTAATAATTGTACAAGTACTATTCTCTTTGATGTTCAAAGAGAAACAGAAGAATCATTCTGGCCCCTGCTGGGAACAAAGGCATGTTTGCCATAGCAACAGATAGCTAACTAACTAGTAACCAGTGTCTTTCGGCGTATCCACGTCAAGTCTTCAACTCCCTTAGGCCATTAGATTGGCCCCATGAGGTCCCGACTCAACCAATCATAGCTCTTCCCCACCCCCCACAGCACCACAAAGCAACACATTCGGTTTTTAAAAAAAATCATGTGTTTCATGGGTCCATTGATGTCATGCCCACCAAAACGAATCAATGACCGTCCGCGAGTTCCTCTCAGCCAATCTGAAAGCAGATACTTGATGTTAGCGTTTCGGCAATCTGAAAGCAGATACTTGATGTTAGCGTTTCGGCAACAATGGAGGAATTGAATAAATACGATCACAGACCAAAAGTGATAACCTAATGGTAATAAGTCAGAATTCAACAAGCACTACACAAGGTCACAAGTTCAAGTTTATTTCTCAGCAAAAAAAAAAAGTCAGAATTGAATAGGCGCTACAAAAGATTAAAAGGTAAGGTTCCCCCTTAATTCCCCTCCTAACCGGTTGTCCCTCCCCTATGCTCCCCCCTAGGATGAAATGTATCCCCAAATTGAATTGTTAATAGTATAAGTTCTCAAAATAAAATAAATACAATCATCAATCATGTCACATAGCCACAACCATAGCCATACTTTTCATCGGAGACGCCACACCTTTCCTACAAATGTCAAGAATATCCTTAACATGGTAACTGAGAAAGTTGAAAAGAAGTAGAAATGTGGTTGCAACACGATGAAAAAGCACAAAGATTTGTGAAATCTTTCTTCCTTGTGACTTTTCTCTTCAACTGGCATATATGATGGCTTCTCTTATAAACAATGGAGCCCAAAAAGGAGAAGAAATTCCTCAAACTATCCCATCCAAGTAGGCAGGCAGTCCGCATATGGATTCTTACCATTGACGATGGGTTGATTCTTCCACCAACTTCTCTCTTTAAAATCCCTCCTAAATCCTTCATTTCCTTGGCTATTCTAAACCTCCACTCTTACAAGCTCACAAAAAAACAACATTAAGGCAATCCCACCTTTAGCTAAGCGAGAGAACAAAAATGATATATCCCTTTGCTGGTTTTTTGATACAAACCAACATTCTTTTCATAAAAGGCTTCTTGATCTTGTTTCTATGCTTTCTAGCTATCAAGCTAAGCCTCTGTTTTTCTAGTATCCCATCTTCATTGAACACAATTGCTCTCGACGGACATCTCAGTTTTGTCGATAATGAATTTGCAGCCAGAGATTTTGGCAGTCAATACCATTACCTCCCATTAGCAGTCCTACATCCAAAGTCAGTTTCTGATATTTCAACTACCATAAAACATATTTGGCAAATGGGTCCAGACTCAAAGCTCAAGGTCGCAGCTAGAGGCCATGGCCACTCACTCCAAGGCCAGGCACAAGCTAACCGAGGAATTGTAATCAACATGAAATCACTCAGAAAACCAAAAATGCAGGTTCACACTGGAAAAACTCCTTATGTGGATGTTTCTGGCGGCGCATTATGGATAAATATCATGCATGAAAGCCTGAAATATGGGTTAGCACCAAAATCTTGGACAGATTACCTACATCTGACGGTTGGTGGTACTTTATCCAATGCAGGGATCAGCGGGCAGGCATTTCGACACGGCCCTCAGATCAGTAATGTGCATCAGCTGGAAGTTGTTACAGGTTGGTATACGAAAAACAGAAAAGGAAGAAAAAAAGAAAACGACCATAATATGTTAAACCATTGCATCATATAATATTAGACTAAGGTCAAGAACCAATGCATGTAACATAAAGATGGGTGAATCCCATCTGATTTATAATTTACAACAAACAGAACACGGAAATTGCAGGTTCCTCGCCATATCTGTTGAACTTCAATTAAAAATACAAAAGATATTTGGTTACTAAATTTGATATTTTTAATGATATATTAACCTCTATATTGTGCTTAGAACCAATTCTTACAAAAAAATTAATTGAGCTGATTGCAGGAAAAGGGGAAGTGGTGAATTGTTCAGAGAAACAGAATGCAAACCTCTTTCATGGTGTTCTAGGAGGACTTGGTCAGTTCGGCATAATAACCCGAGCCAAAATTTCACTACAACCTGCACCAGAGATGGTAAAACTGAAACATCATATTTGAAAACTTGCAAATATTGTTTATTGGAATTACCTGTTTAACAAACTCAAATCTCATCAGGTAAAATGGATCAGAGTGCTGTACTCGGACTTCTCCATATTTTCCAAAGACCAGGAATATTTAATATCTGCAGAGAACACATTTGATTATATTGAAGGATTTGTAATAAAGAACAGAACAAATCTCATAAATAGCTGGAGATCATCCTTCAATCCGCAAGATCCAGTTCGAGCCAGTCGATTCAAATCGGATGGTAAGGTACTATTTTGTATTGAATTGGCAAAAAACTTCATTCCAGACAACAGAAATGCATTTTACCAGGTGAGGCATGCTAGGACCCAAAAATCTTGTATGTTATGTCAGTTGAATGTATAGTATGAAAATGGCTCCCATAATTACATTTGTTTGTTTTGGTGTAGGAAATCGAGAGCTTATTATCTCAACTAAGCTATATTTCATCCACACTTTTTACGAAAGAAGTTACTTACGTAGAATTCTTGGACAGAGTTCATGCATCCGAGCTCAAACTACGGCCAAAAGGCTTGTGGGAAATTCCACACCCCTGGCTCAATCTTCTTGTTCCAAAAAGTAAAATCATAATCTTTGCTCAGGAAGCTTTTGGCAAGATTCTAACGGACACAAATAATGGCCCTGTTCTTGTCTACCCAGTTAACAAGTCAAAGTAATAGTTTCATGAAAGAAGTTAGTTATTTTAGTCGAGTAATGCTAGATAACTAGACAACATTTGTCTAGACACATCTAGACAAGCATTAATGAGTTGTACTGTACAACTCATGAAACAATAATGAGTTGTACAATACAAGCATCCATGCATTTTAAATGTGTATAAACAAATATTGTCTAGTTACATAACATTATTCTCGTCATAAATCTTTCAAAGATTATTGTTGTTCAGTTCTTAATTTTATTATTTTTCTCTCAGGTGGGACAACAGAACTTCTTTAGTTCTTCCGGAGGAAGATATATTCTACCTAGTGGCATTCCTCTCCCATGCAGTTCCATCATCCACAGGAACAGATAGCTTAGAAAATATATTGACTCGGAACAAGAGAATTCTAGATTTCTGTGAAGCAGCCCACCTTGGTGTAAAGCAATATCTGCCACATTATAATAATCAGGAAGAGTGGCGGGCGCACTTTGGTCCGCGCTGGGAAGTCTTTGCAAAAAGGAAATCAACTTATGATCCTCTGGCAATTCTTGCTCCTGGGCAGAGAATTTTCCAAAATGAAATATGCTACTTATAACACGACATTTTACTGAAGGGAAACAAGCAGGAGATAAGTATGGTCATGGTTACCAGGAACGCTAACGAAACACAAGGTATCTTAGTATCTTAGTTCTCGTATCACGATTTGAAATGGCAGTACCCGGTATGCGGAACACAGGGAAATTAGAGTTCCCTGATATGGGTAGTGGCAATTATTGTAAAATTAGAAATGTTACAAGATTTGGGTGTTACAACTAAAAGGCCTATGCAGTTATTTTGTGATAATAAGACAGTCATTAGTATTGCAAACGACCCGGTATAGCACGATCAGATGAAGCACATTGAGATTGACAGACACTTCATCAAAAAAAAGTTAACTAGTGGTCTTATTTGCTTACCTTTCGTCAAAACAGAACATTAGCTTGTTGATATTTTGACTGCGGGTCTTAATAGTAAGATGTTTCATCCGATATGTTTCAAGTTGGGTATGCGAGATATCTATACACCAACTTGAGGGGGAGTGTTAGAAGATATGGTTTCCATAATTGTAGTTAATCTTATCCCCTAGTTAGTGTGTACACATTACTGTAAATTAGGGATTTCCATAACTGTAAATTAGGGACTGCTATACTTGTGTATGTAAACCAATGTAATTGAGAGGAAATTAATTAAGAAAATTATTACCCAAAATCAATTTCTCCTTTTCTACATGGGATCAGAGCAAGCTATCATTGAGCCTAATTAAACACTCTTCTTATCTTTCATTCTTACCCACTTGCAGTCAGTCCATTTCTTATGGGTCGAAGTTACCCATTTCTTAACTAGTACCACTTATCAATTGGGTCAATAGTTGTCTGTGGTTTACTAGACTTCTTCTGGGCTTGCTTATCTTGTGAGGTCTTCAATTCATTAGGTCCACATGCAACCCTCAATACACCGGGGGAGTGTTAGAATATATATCTTGTCCCACATTGAATACCTTGAGAGGAGTGTTAGAGTATATATCTTGTCCCACATTGAATACCTTGAGAAAATATATCTAGTATATAATGACTTAGGCCAACTCTTCTCATTGCCAAATGATTTTGAGTTAGAGAGCTTGATGTCTTTACATACTAGACTTTGGGCCCGTTTTATAAATCTAACAAGAAATTACTAATTTTATAAATCACACCTTCTGGTAATTTTACAAATATCGGTGACACTATGGGCAGGCTGAAATTTTGTTGACACACAAGTTGATTATATGTTTCAGATATGAAGTATCAAACAGACCTGTACAACGGACTGAATAGCATCAGCCCATATTTCATGTAAATATCAACTTTTATAGAAAAGTAATATGAAATTTTCTGATAATATCTTAATTTTCACAGAAATTTACAATCTCTTTCCTATGTCCAAAAACAAAATAAAAGAAATGTCAAAAGCGAATAACCTCAGCCACAAAGAGGAGAAAGAACACAATCTAGCTGAACAAAAAAGAAAGTGAAAAAACAGAGAAAAAGACAACTGAACTGTGATAAAGGGAAATACATACCTTGATGGAATGACTGACCTAATGCCAGTGGCACCAATCCATTTCACAAATAGAAGTTTCCTGTCATCATCACACCAAAACACTGGTGGCATGCACGTACTTCTGTCTTATTGTATATCTTTGGTTAAGCAAGGTTTTTCCCATCACCTACATGATGTGATGATGATCTTTGAATGTTCACAAATAAATTGAAACACATGTGGTTTTTTGTAAAGAGCAACCATAAATTTCCAACCAAAATGATAGCATGCGAGTATCATGTGCAAACAAACTACAACTTGACGGAATGGACCCAATGTTTTCCCATTCTTTACAATACAATACATTAATATCCTTAATGAACCTTTTTTTCCAGTCTTCATATGTCCTAAAACTCCATAATTGGTATGACGACATATGGATATATGCATAGCGACATAGAGTTAAATTTAAAATCATCCATAATATTTTGAAATTTAATAAATTTAGGGCTATAACTTCCTAGTTAGCCCCTTAGTACTCTATAAAGCTAGGATAGGTTTAGGTTTTGGTTTCTATTATTAGGGTCATGTCATCCCTCCCTCCTCCCCTATGTTACACGGACTCGGACGGAGTCTCTGATTGGACACGGTATTTTGAAGAATCCAACACGAGTACTCCTCAATTTTGTCAATTTTTACACTAAAATGAAATGTCCAGTACTCATACCTTGTTCGAGATCAGGGACGAAGCCACGTTAAGACTGCAGGGGCCATGCCCCCCCCCCCCCCAAGATTTAAAATTTTTTTAAGAACTATGGCCCACATCCCACTTGTAAACTCTTGTTTTGCAATTTGCCCTAATCATCTTCTCCAGCTCATATCCGCCGCCCCCATCTGACCATCTCCTCCAGCTCCCTCGATTCTTCATCTGCTAGACTACTTCAACAGAAGTGGTCTTACAAAAGGTAATAAGGTATACATATATACATACATACATACATATTACATAATACTATATGTTCTGCTTGTTCTTCTTGTATTAGTTTTTAATTTCTTAACTTTCTTCAAATTCAGTTGATTCCCAAAAAATCTTTTTTTTTCCCTTCGCTGTGATTGCACATAGTATAGGGGTTTATACCCAGTTTGAAGCTTATTTTTAACTCCCAAAACTAGATTCGACCATTTCGGTTTTGACATCCAATTATTATTCAACTTAACTAATTCAGGGGAGAAGCTGAGCAGATGATCGGGAGTAGCAGTAGAGGCGGACTGGCGGAGGCGGTGGCGGAGGCGGCAGGAGTGAAAATTACAGAAACCCATGTTTGACTATGCATCAGCCATGGGCTTCTTTGCTTGTTCATGGTATCAAGCGCATTGAGGGAAGATCTTGGCCTTCTCCTATCTGAGGTACCCAAACCCCCTTCTATTACCTTTCTCAATTTACTTAGAACTTTAGTTATTCATGTTGTCAAATAAGTCATTCAGTTTTTTTGTTATTTGATTTGTGTAGAATAGAAGGCTGATAAATTTATTTTTTTCAGTTTTACCCTTTCTATATTTGGTTTCTTTTTTTTTTCTTAAAAATAAATTAATTTTTGGGTCAATCCTTGATGCAGAATGCAATTGGAATCTTTGCTTATTTTGAACTTCTACTGTAGTGTATACTAATAGTAGTGGATTAATTGGGTAATGGGACAACATTGTCTCATGCTTCCCATGATATGCAAGCATGTTTGATTATATATTATCTAAAATCACCGAGAACGTTTTTTTGCTACGTTTTGTTGTCTTTGTCAAAACAAATTCTATTACCACATTATCTTTGTTTTAGTAAAAATATGTTTTGTAATGGTGGAACTTTACTTTTTAATGATGAATATACATTATGTTGTTAAAAAAATTATTGGTCCCCCCAAGATCAAATCCTGGTTTCGTCCCTGTTCGAGGTTCCAGTGTCAAACTGTGGTACTTTAGGGCAAAGTGAGAGTCCGTGTAACGTAGCTCCTCCCTCCACCCTGCCCCATTTAACTTCTTTCCCTTGTACCTACTAAATTACGGAATCCTCTTTTCTTTCCCAAGAAATCACACTAGTATTACATTATGTCACCACAACTAACCGCCACAGATCTGCCAAACACCACACCATCTAACATTCCTTATGCTACCACCTACCATGTACTATCAATATATGCTTCGAAAATGTCTACATACAGTGAAACCAAACACGAGAACTATTACCGCAATACAACCTGGCAGTATATATTCAACTGCTGGTATCTGATCAGAATGCAACTTACTATTTCTCTTCATCATTAAAAAAAAAAAATGCACATCCATCTAAAGCAAGCTCGAAGTTTATTTTTGAAGTAAGTAATGCCAACATCTTTTTTAATTTTAATAGCAAATGGTTCTGCTGCTAGAAGACAATGCTCATCCACTGTTGTTTTATCACTGATATTAGCGCACACTGTTTGTTATTCATCCTATTTTCTTCAAAAGACTGCTGAAAGTTTTTATGAATGCCGATTATCTATTGTGGTACTAAATTATTCAGAAAAAATCTAAGAAAGGGAAGTAGTTCTAACTCTTCCAACTTTCATCATTCTAATGGTCAGGGTCTTAAAGCAAAATTTTTGTCCATGGGAATATTAATATTACAACGCAATGACACATTAGTCAACCAAATATTAGCCATCGGTATACAGAGCGAACCACATGAAGACTGTCTCCGCACTTGCACTTGCGCACCTTTCTACATTCCAACTATGACCAATTTTCCATCACACTTTTACTTGTAGCTGTATATCGTTTATTACTGCTTACAAATATTTCAACATTCAGTTCTTGCATGTAAAACAGTTGAATACTACAGAGCTACAAAACAGACATAATTTTTGTAGCCAAAAAACAACCATACCAAATTTAACAATTGTGATCCATACCACTCTAATCAGATTAGATTGCTAGCCTGCTACTTGCTAGGCATCGCTTTGATTAGAAGGAAGTTATATCTGGTCAAAGAAGAGTAAAATATCAACCATCTTATCATAGGTATATGCTACACTAAATAATGTCATATATTGGTTTTAAGCTGAGTATTGAACACCACCAACATACATACAGAGACACACTTTTATTTATTTTTTTGGATAGAGAGAAATTTTATTAGAGGATAGAGAATACAAGGAGTCCCACCCTATAGCAAGTGGAATTAAAGGGCAAACACTCAAGAAAGTTCCAGCTCTCCAATTTCGACAAAGATAAGATAAATACGCCCAATGGTACCCATGGCAGAAGTCCATAGAAAAGTAAGAAAAATGAATCTATCTGTTATGAAATGGGTATTAGTTATAAATATAGAAAATAGTTCGAAGTAATTAGAAATTAGTAATTGTGATAATTGTTTGGCATGTTTTTAGTTAACTAAAGGTTGTTTGGTAACATAGTTAGAAGATAATGGGGCTGGGTTGTGTATAAATATGTGGTTTCAGATTGTAGAGAACTATCCAGATAATAAAATGAATTGTGTTTCTTCTAATATTTTCTCTCTAAATCGGTTTCTTCTCCTTTCTCTCTTTTCCACCATTTTTATTTCCTTTGAGCTCTGTTCTTCTTTTTTTGTTTCCTTTCTATTCTCTGGTTCTTCCATTCTCTTTCTATTTTGTCATTCCAATTAATCTGAAATCATAATTCCTTGGCCCTAATTTCAAAAATCTTCTTCATCTTTCTCTAATTCAACCTCTGTCCATTCTAATCTACTATCAATTTTTTGTTCTTTCTTTCAATTCTTTTCCTTTATCATTTTAAAACCCAAAATCCATTAATGATCCATACAACAGAACTCTTATACCAAGTTACCAACTAAACGTGATGCTATCTTGTTGACTGGGCACCTGGAAGTTACCAACTAAACGTGATGCTATCTTGTTGACTAGGCACCTGGAACCCTAGATCTTTAGCAGGCAAATTGGTCTTCCAACTGCTGCAGTGAATATAAATCAGAGTTATCCTAAAGTCTAATCCAAGAAAAGAAATTTTCAACAAGCCATGAATCAAATTGTTGGCTCTCATATGGGGACAAGCAGCTCGACTGTCAACAATGGCTGAAGAACACGCTTGAAGGACAGGAAAAATTATTTGGTAACATTTTCCCTAGATTTTATTTTTTGGGTGCAATTTGTATAAGCCCTAAATCATTTCTCCCAAAATCACTCTTTACTGCATCTCTAATCTTTTATTTTTTCTTTCATCCTAGTATTCTCATGAGTTAGTTTCCTCCAACCAAATCCCATTAACATTTTCGAATTATAAATTCAATTTGTCCCTAATTTCTTCATATTCTTTTCATAATTTTACCCTCTCTCCACCTACCATTCCTTATTTCTACCTTGTTTCATTCCGAAATGGTTCAGAATATAGAAGTCATTTTTATGTCAATATGCAGCACAATTGATACTATGTTGGAAATTATGAATGAAAATCTTGTTAATGAAGGGTTGGATCCAAGTCAGATCGTTAAACTTAGATTCAGTAGGCTCCATCAAGAAGGCTCAGTATTTGAGTATATTGAAAGTTTCACAAGTTACATTTGGTAGTTTCAAGTCAGAATCAAGAGTTGTCAGAAGTATTTTTTGTTAAGTGCTTTATAAAGGGGTTAAATGAAGAATTTAAGAGTTGGGTGCAAAAGCTTTGTCCAAAATCTCTCTACTGCTTATAGCCAAGCTAAGATTCATCAATATTATCTTGGGGCCTTAGTTGAGCTATCTGAAACATCACAAAAAGTCATTATTGAGAAGGAAATGGAAGTTGATAAAAGGAATCAAGATTTGGAAAAACCTTCCTTGTCCGCCAGTGAAGATGAGGGGCTGTTTTGTGACTACGGACAAAAGTTGAGAGACATGGATGGCCACTCGGATATTAGTTGTGTTGAAAACATTACTTGGGAGCAAGAATTCATGGCTTCTAATGAAGAAAGTAAGTGCAATAGTGAGGAAATTTCAGAACTAGTAGCTTCTAAGATGTTCAACAATCCAATGGTGGGTGATTATTACAAGGCTTACATGTTCAAATATGAATCTGACAATGGAGTTTTCACAGGATCAGTCGCATTAGTGGATGGGTTCACTTTAAAAATTAATGGGAGGAAGATCAAGGTTGCTAGCACAAGGAAGTTGGAAGAGATTCCATGGGCTGATTACAAGGTCGACTACATGGCTGAATCTTATGGGGTTTTCACTGCAGTTGGCTCAAAATTGTTTAATGCACCTACTTGTTTGGGTAAACAGTATTGTGGCCCTATTGAAAGTCAATATAGAATAAAGGCGGATTTGGATGCTAACCATTTCAAAAGTGATAAGACTCAGCTTTGGATAAACTGTGAAAATGGCTTGCATATGGCTACTTACATTAACAATTTGACAAGTTATTGTGTTGCATTCAATACCACTTTACTGCAAACTTCAACTAGAAAGAGAGGTGGTTCAACGCTCAAGAAAATGGGGCTGAATTGTTCAATGGCAGTTGTGTTGGCTGCAAAAATTATGGCATTTGATCCGGGAGGAATGCATTTTGGGGCTGCAACCACCCAACTTTTGGTTTCTTTCAATCCGTGGGCTGACTATCGGAATAACTATATGACTAACATGGTGCTAAGAAGCTTAATACTCTTATGGAATCTCAAGATAATATGAAAGAGGAGTGGGATAGCAATAGTTCCAAAAATGGTAGGAATCCGAATTGGACAGATTTTGAAATGGTTGAAAATATTAAAGCTTATGATGCAAATCAAGCCAGCGAGGTTGGAGTTCATGTTACAATCATGAGGAATCCTTTTGAGCTACTATTTGGACAAAAACAAGTGTTTTCTGGGTTGTACAATTATCTGCATATGGAAATGGGGCTGCTCCAACAAATGACTTGCAATGGGGATGGTTTGTATTCCGTGCAATGACTTTCAGTTTCAGATGAGGCAACCTTCGTATTAGATCTACGAGGACTTTGGTGAAACATATACCACCCAATTTGTTTTATTCAATCCTTGAGGACAAGGATTTCTTAAGGAGGGTGGAATGTTATGAAATGGGTATTAGTTATAAAATATAGAAAATAGTTCGAAGTAATTAGAAATTAGTAATTGTGATAGTTGTTTGGTTACATGTTTTTAGTTAACTAAAGGTTGTTTGGTAACATAGTTAGAAGATAATGGAGTTGGGTTGTGTATAAATATGTGGTTTCAAATTGTAGAGAACTATCCAAATAATGAAATGAATTGTGTTTCTTCTAATATTTTCTCTCTAAATCGGTTTCTTCTCCTTTCTTTTCCACCATTTTTATTTCCTTTGAGCTCTATTCTTCTTCTTTTGTTTCCTTTCTATTCTCTGGTTCTCAATTTTGTCATTCCAATTAATCTGAAATCATAACACTATCTTGCAGCAAAGAAAATACAAGTAAAATCTTAGCATCCCTCCTCCCTCCAAAACCTTAGAACCTAATAAGAAATATACACACGCCCACTCCTCCAATACACCAAAATACACCAAATATAGAGTTCCACAGTCCCAAACAACAAGACATGCACACATGAACTCACAAACACGCACAAACGAGAAAAAGTTAATAAATCTTTGAGCTGTAGTTGGTACAGTTACATACTTACATTATTTTAAGACTCCTAAGAGGATTTGGAAGAATGTGAAAAAAAAAAAATTATTTTGATATGCAAATACGGGCCCAACTATGGGGATTGAAACAATCGACCATGAGTTTATTCCTCAAAATCTGAAAGATTTATTGACGAGTTTATTTCTCAAAATGTGAAATATTTATTGAGGAGAATCAAGGTGACGAATAGTAAGAGTTGACAAGGGTGATGAAGAAGGAACTGCCTGTGGCATGGAGAAACATTTTGGTGTGATATTTTCATTAATTTTTGCCAAAGAATGTAATTTAAGAGTTTCAGAGTATTTCCCCGTACGTACCTTTCATATAGGCCTCTTATATGTTGTTGCATCCCGCAATTCATGAATAATATTCATCAGTACTACAAAGGAATAAAACCTCATAAGATCAATAACAAAGTTGTAGTAATACAAAATCACTAACTTATCAAATGTCATTAATAAAGTCTGTTTGTGAATCTTTATGTTAATCATCTTAGTGCATTCACTACAAGTGCAATTAGGTTGCATCTGTGGGTCCATTGTATTGATAAGTCTAACATTCTTTGATTTGAGCATTTTCCCAGATACTACCATTTTTTCATCTCTTGCATGAGATAGACCAGTAAGTATCACTTCTAGTTCAAAATGCTAATGACTCTGAAACCTTCTTAAGCAGTGAGCTTCCCGTATATCACTCAGGCTTCATGTTGTGAACCACTTACACATACTTATAAAGAATTCATGGAGTGGAGCAGGAGCTCTTAACCCAATAACTTCCTTCAACAGTTTTGACTTGAGTATTCAATTATATGGATGGTTAGCAAAATGGGTATGAGGAAGGCTGCCAAAATTTTCAATTATCATCTTCAGTTGTTAATCATGCGACGTTTAAGGCCTCAAATCTATACTTTAGGGCTTCAAACAAAAATTGACCATTATTATTGTTTAACAATCATTTCATAATGCTTTAATCTTGACAGATGTACAAGAATCCCAATAACTATGTTTACTCTTCATAGTATCAATATAAGAGAAAAACAATCCACAGCTATTAACTTGTTACCACCACTAATTCCATTACTTCAGATAAGATAACTTTATAACAAGAAATAATGATGATTTAATATGGGAGATTGGGTGTCCTCTAAAGGAGAAAATAAAGAGTAAAAGAAAGAAAAAACTAAAGTTAAAAATTACAGCCCTTAATATCAGCAACCACAATCACTCAAAAGGCTCCTAGTCTTCAAAAACGAAGAAAAGAAGTCACCCGATTTTTCAGCAGATTCAGAAAAAGGAACTGATGTCAAAAGATCCCGACATTTATTTGCATCTGATTCTTTGAATAACCCAAAGAAATGCAAAGAAGTCACATCTCTAGAGGATCTTTCCGTCCTTAACACTTATGTTCTAAAAGCCTTAAATCTACGAGAAATAAATCTTCACAGACAAAGGGCGCAAACCCAGGTCTCTTTAAGAGCCTGGAAAGAGAATGGGACAGAAATTTAAAGAAGTGGGACAGTGGGTAAAATTGTGCCATAGAGTAGGAATCTCGGAATGTGTTTCCCGGAAACTCCACAGGTAATTAGGATATGAAAAATTCCTTAATAAAACTTCAAAATTTTCTTTAATGCTTTAATGCTTCAAAATTTTCTTTAATGCGACAATTTAAGCCGGCAGAGAAAGTAAACAAAATTCATCATATATCGATTTTCCTGTGCCAACTTCACATGTCTCTCAAGATCATATCAATATATTTTTATATTTATCGAGGATCATATTCTCTGGGAAATCCAATGCAAACATAAAATGCAATCATGAAGTGATCATGAACTACAATTCTAAGAAAGAAATACAATATATCATGATGTTTTTGGACATTTCACATTCCTAAAACTGAATACATGTTACTCCCTCCAATACACAAAAGAGTTCATTTGCCAACCTTTCCAAAAAATAAAAATAAAAATCCCAATTCTATTTCCGTCAGTATAAAATGACACAATGTTCTCAAAGTTACCATCACACCAACTCCATTAACATGTCATCAGTAAAACTAAAACTAAATAAATTTAGGGTAAAACATGAAACAAATATCCTTAGCTATAAATTGTCTTATTTATAAGTGTAATATTTGTTGAACAAAAAATTGAATGCATATACCAGTTTGTAGTTAGTAAGGATTGCAATTACAATACAACACTTTATGTGGTTGCTAAAAACCAATTGAACACATAATTCGTTGATTGAACACGAATTGTGGTCGCTAAGAACATGAATTTGCATAATTTAGGAAACATGAAAAGCTCAAAGGTGGTAAGAAAATGAGATACTGTACCACAAACGGAAGCTTTAACCTCTTTTAATCAACTTACTGAGGTGAATTTGCATCGTACTGCATACGAAAAACGCATCCATAAGCAAAAGGACAGGGTTTTCACTTTCCACATGGGGGTTTGTATTCTCTTCTACATATTAGTCATTTATGTTTTTCCAAAAAATACTAATCTATTCCCATCTATAAAGGGAAGATCGTCAAACATATAGTGAGTACATCTATTAAAATGCTGTTAAAAATATTTTTAAATAACCAAGTCATTTCGGTTAAAATTTTAAATTTTAAATTATTTTAAGTGATCGTTGGTATGTTATTTATCTATAATTTAAAAATAGATTAGTCAACTCAGATATTTCTAAGTTATTACATATTAGTAGGTGAGTTAATTTAGATAGTACTGAATTGTCTCGGTAACAACTTAAATAAATAATTCATTTAACCTTTAAAAGCATGTATTTGTGTTAGGTAAAATTTATAGAGGTTTCTTCGTTTCTCTAGGCACACCTTCTTCATTTTACATTAAAATAAGTTTGTCATAATCTTTAAAAATGTGCTTTTAATTTTGTATTCTAAAATATTTAATTTCTTCTTGAAATTGATAAGGATTCTGATTTTAAAATTTAATATAATAAATATAATTTATGCTACTTAATTGGGTGCATATTTAACCTCTAAAAATTCTACAATATATTACATACATTTCAATATATAATTTTATAATAATTGTTATTTTATAATGCCCATAAAAAGTTATAAATTGTCAATTAGATAAACATAGTACATATACCAAGGACCATAAATAATTTACATACTTAAATGAATGATTTCTCCTATGAATTGATTAGGATTTTCATTATGTTACTTAATTGGATTCATATTTAACATCTAAAAACATGTATTTGTGTTGGGTGGAATGTTAAAGATTTCTCCATTTTTTTCATTCATAGCTCTTAGAATTGAACCAGTTTTTAGGAGACAAAGGAAGTATTACTTTTTTATTGCTCATGAAATTCATGATTCTGTATAATACATCTTTTACGGTAGCTTGTAGCTCACACGGGTTCAAAAACTAGTATTACTAATAATAATGAAAAAGAGAAATAAATAAACATTTACTAAAAGGGACATGAATGACATTCGCCACATATAATTGTGTTAGTTATCATGTAGAAATAATATTTTTTTGTGTAATTGAATATATTTCCTCTCATGTTGAGTACAAAAGGGTATTTTATAATTTTTCAAAATAATATTATTACAAGGGACAAATCACGCAAGAACGTGAGGTATCCCTCACCTCCCGTCCTCTCATAAACATTTCATCAGTTTCAAATTTTATTAATTAGTCGAGTCGAATTTTGACTTGCTAAGTTCGAAATTGACTAAGAATTGAAGAAAAAATGACACTACAAACCAATGAAGTTGCACTTATTTTTTGTTTTAAACAACCATGTTAGGTAAGCATGATGGACTTTATTCTTAATTTCAACCAAAATTTTCACTAGAATGTTGACGCGTGTCCACATGGAATAAAAATACGCATTGACTGAAGACCCCAACTTTTAATAAATAAAACTTAATTTTCTTTATAAATATTATTCTAAACAGTAAAGTGTTAAATAAATAAATAAAAATTAAAGTTAAGGGTGATATATGCAAATTATAAGAAATAAAAAGTATGTTAGAAAATATTCGGTATATCGGAAAATATTCAATATGTCGGAGAATATTCGGTAAAGTACAACAGCGCCGAAACAACCAATCATTTGTGGACCTCACAACAAAATAATTGTCGGATACAAAAAACGACATAAATAACCTTTTTAATAAAAGTTGTCGACGAAACTATTATCTTTAACTGTTAAAATACTCGGTGATAAAAGAACAGTAGTATGCGGTACTCTATAGTAGCACACGGTATTCCACAGTAACACACAATATTGTACAATATTTGGTATTCTTGAATCAATAATTTTCTCAATAGTAACTGCACAATATTTCATATTATTGAATCAATAATTGTTACAGTAGCAACTACACAATATTTCATATAATTGAACCAATAATTATCACAGTAGCAACTGCACAATATTTCATATTATTGAACCAATAATTGTTATAGTAGCAACTACATAGTATTTCATACTATTGAACTAATATTTGTCACAATAGTAAATGCACGGTATTTTACATTATTGAACCAATAATTGTCAACGTAGCAATGGTAGTAATGGAAAGTTACATAATTAAAAGTCACGGGTATTAAATAGTTAGATAGACTCATTGAACATTGATATCTATGGTATTAATACATTAGACAATAATATAGAGATGGATAATATAATAATAATTATGAATAGTAAAGAAAAATATAATATTGAAATGTGAAACGCGTGGATAATTAATATGTGGTAGATTAAAGATAATCTTGAAATGTGAAACATGTGGATAATTAATATGTGATAGATTAAAAAATAGTCTTAAAATGTGAAACGTGTGGATAATTGATTAATGGTATAGATTAAAGATAATATTGAAATGTGAAGTGTGTGGATAAGTGATGAATAGTATAGATTAAAGATAATTTTAAAATGTGAAAAGTGTGGTTAAGTGATGAGTGGTAGATGTTGGTTAAGTTTTGGCTATAAATAGGGGTGCTTAGTATAAGAAATTTCATAACTTTCTTGCTTATCCTTCCTTCCACTCTCTAAAATTTGTTTAGTGTAAGTAGGGCTTAGCAAAAAACGAATATAACCGAAAAACCAATCAAAACCAAAAAAATTTAACCGAATTAATTCGATTATTCGGTTATTTGCTTCAATTCGGTTAGTACTGATTTATTATTCCGGTATTCGGGTGTAAACACGGTTAGTGAAATAATAGTATTCGGGTAACCGAATACCCGAATAGATTAAAGAAATAATTTAAAAGCCCTAAACTCTTTTAAGTTTTAACTCTCAATAGTCACTCACTACTAGACTACTAGACAGTACTTAGGAGCATTAACACGTGGGAGCGGGACTCCCACTACAAGGCTTGTATATTTAAAGTGTTACTTTCACCCACATGGCCACATCCCACATAAAACATATATTATACATATATATATATATATAATACTCAATAATATAAACTAAAATCCTTATTTTGTGGAGCATGGGTCTCTCTTGGTCTTGGGCAGTGAAGGCGTGGAGGTGGAGCATGGGCATTCACTTGATTGGAGTTTTTAAAGTAGTCCTTATATTTATTAAATGTTGATTCCTTGTATTTATAATGGCAATGTATGCCATAAATATTGGAGTAACTGGACTGCTCCCTCTTGTAAGTTTTAACACATGAAGTGATAATACACTATAATGAGATTATTCTTATTCTTCCTCCTTATTTGTTCTATTGCATAAGTACTTCGTCTTCAGCATCATTCATGGATTTTTAAAGTCAGCCCTTTTATTGTTTGATTGGACAGTGGCTGGCTAACATAGAGATTGCCAATTTGAAATGATATTTTTTTTTAAAAATGGAGCATAAGTTCGGTTATTAACTGAAATACCCGAATTTATAATTTGGGTATTCGGTAATTCGGTTATTGCCAAATTTGATTAGTTGTTCGGATAGTGGAATTAGAAATATTTTGATATTCGGTTATATCCGAATAAGCTATTCGGTTCGGATATAACCGAAATGCTCACCCCTAAGTGTAAGTGTCTCTCTAAGTGTGCTAAAGCTACCTTAAGTATTGGTCAATATCAGTAAGAGTGCAAGAATTTTTTAGGTTGATCAACTACATAGAAAGCAATATTTAATCACATGCTAAGGTAAGAGATATCATTTTCTTTCATAATCCTAAATTTATGGTAAGAAATTATTATTTGTTTCTACAACCTTATCATTAAACGATGAAAATTGTTGAAATGATTATAATTTCTTTAATAGTTAGTACTTCATATAATATCTTTTGACTTTAACCTTCCTATTGAATTTTAACCATTATATTTGAACTGTGAACCTTATATTTTATTCTTAAACTCGAATCGATATTTTGGATATCGTGTTGACAATTTGGACATTATTGGACTCTAGACAAATTAAATTTCAATTCTATAATGTATATTCTTTATCTTATTATTCTTGTTATTTATGTCCATCATTTATATCCTTGTTATAATCATTAGGACTTAAGTTATGGTGAAAGTTCTCTTTGGCCTGGTGTAAAGAGAACTGTTGATTGGCATGATCATGATCATTGGTATTACAGTTGAATGTCTTTGGTCTGGGTGCAAAGAAAATATGATTGTTGAGTATTTTTAGCATGTGTGGTAAAAACATGTGGTGAAAGTTCTCTTTGGCCTAGGTGCAAAGAAGAACTGTTGATTGGATTGATTATGACCATTGGTGTTATAATTGATGAAATCTTGATGGTAAATTTTTTTTAATGGAGAAGATAGTAGACATTATGATCTATTTGACCCTTCTAATGAATTGCTCATTCCGCTGTAGTTGTTTGTTGAAAACTTATGTTGTCTATCATTTTCTAAATCTCTAATTTTGAAGACTAAGGAAAACTTATTCTTCGTTATCTTAGTTATGATATTCTTTACTAGGCTATTTGAGCTTACCCTTTTGTTTCATAATTCATTTCAGAAAATAAGAGTAGAGTTGAGGCTAGTGGGGATAACATGGAAATGGAATGATGGTCCAAGTTAATAGCTGTAGTAGTCCTCACCAAGTTGTAAAATAGTGTGACAATAATTGTACTGAGGATTTAGTGTGTGTGTGTGTATATTGTCGTATTATACACGACATTATAATAATTATAAATAGAAGAATTTATGTATGTTGTTTGTATTTTTGCGACTCAGATTGGGTGGTGTATGTGACACCCCCAAATTCAGGTACCAATACCCCGAATTTGGTGCTCACGATAAAATGCATCCATACACCTCTAAACAACATAAATCAACTAATGCGGAATAAAATAAACATATGTTGTTCATTACAAAAGGTTTACTACGGTCCCAAGGTCTACAACCTTAAATAAATACATCGCAGAATACATTAACGATACAAAACTATTCCACGATTACACAACGGGATAGTATATATAACTATTCCTTAAGCTTTCCTTTGCCTTTGTCCGCTTTGGAACTCCCCGGCTTAACTGCAATAGGTTCATGATATAGCAAGGGTGAGCAACTACTTTGCTCAGCAAGTTTAAAAGCAAGAATGAAGATATATCATGAATGAATAAGAATAATAGCTACATAGATCAACAATTTATGAACATTGATGAAATAGCTGAAATGACATAATCAAAGTCCAAATGAATCAATGAATAATGATTATTTACTGCTGAGTGGTCCAACCGACCATGAACTTTTGGCCAAAGAGTCAATCATTCGACTAACTCTTTTAAAACCTGGCCCCGTCAGTTGTACTCGAGGGGATCAGCCTCTCGTACACCATGTATATGCATAACATTTAACTCTGACTGCATCGTATAACCGACACATTATAATCCCCTAATAAGGGTTGCTCTCTCAGTCCAAGAATCTGCACCAACAATCGGTTAGGATAGCTTTTAAAATAATAACATGTACATGTCTAACCGAAACAAATGGCGTAGACTATCTCCTTAAACAGTTCATGAATGAAGAACTTAAACGTTTCACAATCCAACAATAGATAATTAATTCAAATGCATAAGCTGCGAATATCAATAATTATCTTGGAGGTGGAGTAATTGACAATAATTAGTCCACTAATATGATTCAAAAGTAATAACTCAATTTGAGTCATGAAATTTGCAACAATATACAACCTGTATAAAATATGAAACCTGCTCAAAATATAATTCGAGTAAGGTTAAGGAAAACTTGCCCAACACAAGGGTTAGACAAGCGTTAGGAAACTTGCATTCAATATATAGAAAGAATGAAGTTAGGGAACTTGCCTGAAGCGCTGCTACAATAATACAACACACGCTCCTTAATATCCTACACAATTAAGTACATATTTACATAACAATTAGTCACATACCCGACCTGGACCGGACACGGAGCTGGCGCTGCAGCTCCAAGCTCAAGCACTGGACCTCACGCTGCGGCGTGAGTCCCGTGTCTTCTCCATGATCGGGCTTCACGCTGCGGCGTGAGCCTTAAAGCTTGGGCCTCACGCTACGGCGCGAGTTCCGGTTTTTCCCCACTTGCCCCTCGCTGCAGCGTGAGCTGCAGGGCATATGGGTGGCGCTGCGGCGCCATTTTGCAGTAGCCGGATTCTGGGTTTGTTTCCAGAACGCGACTCCGACCTCCGGCCACTCCAACCTCCATATCTCCTTCAATACACAAGCAATTTGGTCCATTCCGGACTCTATGGACTCCTAACTCATGGGGCTACAACATATCAAAAATGCAGAGCTACCCATTAACATTAACATGGTCAAATCCTAAGCCAAAGTGTAAAGTTCATACTCTGTTCTTCGAGTTCTTGACATGTTTTACAAGAATCATTACTACGAACTCGTTTTAGCTCCTTTTTACTCCATTCCAACTGGGTTAGCTTCACAACCCATGGAACTACAACGCCATAGCAACAAATAAAATTAACAAACACAAAATCATAGCTTTACAGTCCTCTAAAAAGTCCAAATGTCCAAGTTCATGCCAAAGTCCATTGTTCTTGCTCCATTAAGCCAAGGTAAGGATTTCTTGCGTTTTTGTTCCACTTTGATGTTATTAATGGCTTACATAGTCTCTTAACAACATTTACAAACAATCACAACAAACAAAAACATCAAGAATCGCCAAAAATCCGACCCACAAGCTTAAGAGCTTAAAACTAAGAAAAACTTAAAAAACTTAGCAAGGAATCGAATGGAAAGGATTTGGTTGATTGTTTACCTCTGTAAATCCCTCCTAGATGTTAAGAAGCTCGGCTAGGCTTTGTTTTGGGGGTTCTCCTTGCTTGGTTCCTCCACTCGTGCCTTCTTCTTCTTCCT
Source organism: Aralia elata (assembly GCA_034770075.1). Classification (NCBI taxonomy): domain Eukaryota; kingdom Viridiplantae; phylum Streptophyta; class Magnoliopsida; order Apiales; family Araliaceae; genus Aralia; species Aralia elata. The sequence goes on along the minus strand of JAVJAP010000337.1, from coordinate 173,122 downwards.
CCTTTCTTTTCCGGCGAGTTTCTTCCTTTTTCCGGCGAGCTCCGGCGACTTCTTTCTCCTTCTCCTTTTTCCGGCGAGTTCTCCCTCACTCTCTCTCTCTCTCTATCAGCTGAGCAACTTGGAATGGAATGGAATGGGTTGAGAGTTGAATGAATGATTATTGGGGAAGTGGAGGAAAGTAAGGAGAAGTGGGAGAAATGGGTGTAAGGCTCAAGGTGGCCAATTTTCAAAGGCTTGCCGGCAATGCTCTCCCCAAGATCTCATTTGATTGGTTGAAAGTGGTTTGGTGGTTCCCACTTGAAGCAATAAGCCAAATTAAATACCAGAAAATACCAAAAATATATCCGAAAACTCTCACTTTTGTACCAAAACTGGTAAATAACTCTTCCCAAAATTAGAATGGGTACTCCCATAATTATTGGGATGTATAAAAATAATTATTATGGGATTTGTCCATTTATTCGGAACACCCATATAACACATTTTGGATACGGATAAAATCACGTATCAGCTCAAATAAAATTTCCGACACTTGGAAAAATTATTCGTACGCATACACGTATTTATGAAATTTATTAACATCGAAAAAGACACAAAAATGTTATGGTGTGAATAGTGCCTCGGGAAACGTGCCCCGTGAATAGTGATTTAGCGACGCTACGCGAAATCAATTATTCACTTAAAACAAAACTATAACACATAAAATTCATACATTCACATGATCTAGATTGTCACACAACCTTTAAACACGTAACACAAATATAATATTAATAAATTATAAAATATTCATTAATATTCAAAAATTCGAATTACAAGGAAATTTCAGAATTCCCGGTCGTTACAGTGTAGGCCCGAATTTGGGGGCATCATAGTTAATATCATAGCTTATGGATATAATCTCTAGTGGAGATCTGGGGTTGTAACTAAGAGGGGAGAGACGAATAGAATCCTTCACTAGTGTGTTCCACCTAAGTTAAATTTATTTTCTAATTAGTTGGACTGGATGTGGGGACAAGAAGTGACATGTCAATTTCTTTAACTAACCTTTGTTTGGTGGCCGTATTTTAGAATGATATATGAAAGTCAGGAGATGAACAACGGAATGAAGGAGGCAATTGAGACTTTGTCAACTATTAACCAAGAATCTGTGAATCAGGAGGGTAATAATCCTCTTGTGACTCCAGAAAATAACGCTACTGACCACGTGATGTATGATGGCTTTTAAGGGCTTTTTACAATTCATGCAGAACCAAACAAGATGAACTCTTATTTATAATACAGGTGGAAACACTAATAACTTAAGGCTGGTCACTATTAAATAGTTCAAGGAGCTAGGACCGCCTGAGTTTTTCGAAAAATATTTGTCCAATTTGGTAATTGACAATTACACGAAAGTATACGTGATCAACAAGTAATATAGTAGTAAGTAAAGTATCGTTCCCATAAGGAATATGCTAATAATATTATCAAAGTACTAACTTTATATCAATTCAATCTTATTTAAGCAAATAATTTAAAATTGTAAAACTAAATTAATTAAAATAAAACTAATTATTAACAAGGATTCAAATCAGATTCAAATGTTAAGATTATAATTTCCCCCAATGCCTCGTCTAAATCTCATTACTCTCTTTTTAATTAATTAATCATAATGAATCGTTAATTGAGAATTCACAGTTATTTATAAAATCTCTTCTGATGGTTAGATAAAATTATCTATTCAAATTAAATCAATTCAAATTAAATCATAATATTCCTATGCAAGATAATTTAGAACACATTCATTAAGATCAACTTCTCATAACGTTACATGCAGCATATATGCGACAACCCGAATTTTCGAGAATAATTATAATAAGAATTTAATATAGAATAATTCTTATCATGATTCGAGTTTGAATATATATATATATGTGTTATATATATATATATATATATATATATATATCTATGTGATTTTTGGTGAGCTTAATATGTGTATATATAAATGTAAAATATATACATAGATTCAGAATGAATGAGTTAATAGTTAATTATTGTAACGATCGCGAGTCGTAGGTAGCTTGATAATTCGAACTCATGGATATTATTGAGTAAAATAGAATTTTATTAATAATATTACGTGTTAAGAGTTTAAAGGTTATATTATAACCTAGATTATGTGTAGACGATGATTAGTAAGTATGAAAGTTTTCGTATAAGCTAATTTGGTGGTTTCGAGAAATATCGCTAGAATACTATTTATTGGATTAAATAAATAGTTGAAGGATAATATTATTGAACGAGTTATTTGTTGTAAACGAGCTAACCCAAAATATGGGTGGGATATACGTACGTTGATGTATGTGATTATGGGGAGTTAATCATGAAGAGCAGCGATCGCGAATCGTGAATACCTTGTAGTTTGGGTTTATTAATATTATTAAATATATTAAAATATTATTTTTATGTGACGTGTTTAAGGTTATTTTATAACTTGGGTAATGTCAATGTATGAATTTTCATGCGTTGTTGAACCGTAAGAATGAATAGTTGATTTTGCGAAAGATCGCTAAATCACTATTTACGGGGCACGTTTACCGAGACACTATTCACAGCACTATTCACGCCCGAATATTTTTACGTCTTTTTCGGTTTCTATAAACTTTGTTAAGACGTGTATGCGAAGGAATAATTTTTTCAAGCGTCGAAAATTTTATTCGAGCTGATACGTGATTTTATCCGTATCCGAAATGTAATAAATGGGTGTTCCGAATATTTGGATAAATTCCATAATAATTATTTTTACCCATCCCAATATTTATGGGAGTACTCATTTTAATTTTGGGTAGAGTTATTTACCAATTTTGGTACAAAAGTGGGAGTTTTCGAATATAATTTTGGTATATTTGGGTATTTATTTTGGCTTGTTACTCCAAGCGGGAACCAATCCCTCATTTTAGATCAATTAGAATTGAGCAAGAAGGGAGGTTGCTGGCAAGCTCCTTGAGCAACCAACCTACCTCTCCCAAATTCACTCCTCCACTTCTCCCAAATCATTCAAACCATTCCAACTCTCTCTTGCATTCCATTCTCAGCAATTAGAGAAAGAGAGCTGCAGAGTTTAGAAAGAGAGAGAGAGAGCTGCCAAGAGCTTGAAGGAAGAATGAGGAGAAAAGAAAGGAACAAGGATGAAGAAGGTGAAGAAGCTAACCAAGCCTCCTTCTTGCACACCCATTCAACCCATCAGCTCAATTAGAGAGAGAGAGGAAAAATCTGCAGCCAAGAGGAAGAAGAAAGAAGGATAAGGTCGCCGGAAAAGGAAGAAAGTCGCCGAAAAAAGGAAGAAGGAAGAAGAAGAGAGCGCGGGTGGAAGAGAAGAAGAAGAGGAAGAGCTTCAAGCAACTCTAATAAACCCTAGCTAGCTTTTCTATCATCTATAAGATATTTACAAAGGTAACATCTCATTAAATCCATTTCGTTTGAGTTTTGTAAAAGATTTTCCAAAGTTTTTGGTTTTTAGAGCTTGTAAGCTCGTGGATGATTTTCTTACGATTTTTGTTGTTGTTGTTGGTTGGGGTTGCTTAATAATGTTGCCAAGAGACCTTGTAAGCCATTAATAACATTAAAGTGGAACAAAAACAAAGAAAAATCCGAACCCATGCTTAAGGAGGATGAAGAACATGAAGAACAATGAACTTTGGACATGAACTTGGACATTTGGACGATTTAGAGGACCTTGTAGCTATTATTTTTTGTTTGTTTAATTCGTTTGTTGTTATGATATTGTACTTCCATGGGTTATGAGTTTAACCTAGTTGGAATGGAGTACAAAGGGATTAAAACAAAGTTTTGATGATGATTTTTGTGAAGAACACCAAGAATACGAAAATATAGCATGAGTTGATACTTTGGCCTAAGATTTGGCCATGTTAATGTTAATGGATAGATCTAAATTTTTGATATGTTGTATCTCTATGTCTTAGGAGTCCATAGAGTCCGAAACGGACCAATTTGAAGGTGTATAGAAGGAGTTATGGTGGTTGGAAGCAAGATAGGTCTAGAAAACCAAAAAATAGAGCATCCGGGAAGCAAAACGAGCTGGCCACGAGCTCAGCTACTGGATAGAGCGCCCCGGCGCTGTCCATAGGCCATTTTTGAGCGCCTAGGTGCTGGCCAAAGAAACTGGGCAAAACAGCTTTGACGTTCTTTAGTAAAACGGGCGTAACTTTCTCATACGAACTCGAAATTGGATGATTCAGGATGATTCAAGATGATCCGGAACGAGGACGAAAAGACCTACAACTTTCATTTAATAAGTTTTAACATTTGAGGTCGGGAACAATTCTCAAATTGGCCATTTGTAGGATTGATGTGTAATTGGAGGCAATCGGAGGGTGTCGGGCATGCGCGTAAGCACGTGTAATGCTCCCAACAATGTAAAATGATGTTCTAAGTTTTAAAATATGAACATTATGATTTATAATGATACTTAACATTAACCATAGAGTATTAGACAATTCGAATGGGCGTGCTAAGCACGCTCAAACGCGTGTTGTTTGGGCGTTCGAGTAGACAAGTTTGGCGTATGGGCATGCAAACGTCGTAACGCCGTAACAAGTGTGTATAACCTTGTTTAATATTTTGTTTCTAATAATAATGAAATATTTTGGAGTGTTGTAACCCAATGTATAAGCATGCTAACCGTGTGTGAAAGAGCCGAGTTAGGCGTGTGACGTATAAACGTCAAAACGCCGCGTAAAGTGTTAATGCACTTAAATAGTGCTTCGATTCAAATGAAACGAACATTATAAGATATGGAATGGGGGTTAATATAACCAATAAGTATGGATGATGATGAGGGTCGTAACGTTTCCGAACGACGCGACGCCGAGAGATGTTTTAGAGTTAATCGCGTTAATTATCTTTAATGCGCGAACAATATGAAATAAGAATTATTATTATGTAAACCATTATATGAAGCCTTTTTAGTGGCTAATTGGTGTTTTATTGTTAAATAAATTGTGTAGGATATTTGAAGGACGAGCCATCATAATTTGGCAAGGAACGCTTAAGGCAAGTTCTTTCAGTAACTTGTTGACTTGTTTAAATGTATTGATGTACATGACTTGATTTCTAAATCTTTCACTATTATGTGGATTATATGCGAGCATGATTAAAGTGTGCACAATGTGCAATTATGTGACTATATTGTTCTATGTGGAACTTGAATTATTGTAAACATACAATGTGAGATGCATAAGGTACGCTATGAGATGCATGATGCATATATATTGATGAATTACATAAGATTTATAATGCATGAGTAAGATGCATAGTATGAGAATCATGATGCATGGATAAAATGCAAACTTATGTGTTACGTGAAGCATGAAATATGAAAACTGTTAGTTCTTGCTGAGCCGTCGTGCTCATTCTTGCAAAATAAAACTTTTACAGATTTATGATGCAATGCAATTATCTTGATATCGTGATGATAAGGATTAGAGGCGCAAGGATACGAGAAGATTGCTAAATGTTTCTTTACTATAATTATTTAGCTGTGATGACGGTATATTATGTACGTGAATTTGACTATGTAAACCTTGAGTTAGAAATGAAGGTTATCCATTATAGTATTTATGATGTGATTATGTTAGTTACTTGTTATAGTAAACTAGAAGGATGACAATGATGTACAAAGGACATTTTTATAACGAATGTATTGATTATTGAATAACCTTGCGAATATTCAGGGATTGGATATAGTCAGAATCTGAACCTTGCGTTCACACATGAGATATTGTAAAGAATCATGGTATTTATTCAACCTTGATCATAAGTGTATTATTGAAGGTCTTCGTGCCTGGGATTAGATGAGGATATGTTATAATATTATTATAATTACATTCATATAGTAAGCCTATGTTGTATGGGTTGTACCGTGACGTGCCGAAATCGGGTTCAAGGTAAGACCCGAGTTTCGGGGCGTTACATTATATGTATATTCATATCCTATACACAAATTAGTTATTCAATCCTAAGAAGAATAAACTAAACGCATGTTATCATATTTAGATCTAACTCTAGAATTCATTTAGGTTATATCACAATAATTGCTACCTAGGCAATCATATATGAAGCACAAAATATGATAAATAATTCATATATAATCAACAATAATCAAAAAGAGAGAAATTCAATTTAAACTAATTATTGGATTCCATTGCAAGTTTAATTAAAAATTAGTTCATAGTGTAGCGAAGAAACATCATGAAAATAATCAAGAACATCCTCAAGGTACCAAAGAATTAAAAAGAAGAGTTTAGAGAATAAAATATGTTAAGATCCTTAATCTCCAAGCGCAGCCTTCAAGTCTTGTTTCCCTTGCGTGCTTCCTCTTCGCTCTTTGAAAAATCTGATAATAAACCCTAGCTTTGGTGTGTGTTATATTAGATGTTAGCCCCCTTTGAAAATTAGCCATTTGATTATATTTATAGGCCTCTTCCTTAGCTTGGTAAAGTTTGAATCCAATTTGAAGTCAATATAGCAAGTCCCAAATCAAATAGGATAGCACAACACGCCTGGAAAGCCTTCAACCACGTGAACCAGTGTCGCGACGTCCATGAGCAGCGCTGCCTCTCTACTTGCCCAGCGTCATGACGCTTATGCGCAGCGCTGATGCCCCTTTGCGTGCTCATGCACCTGTCGCACGCTGCCAATACCCGCTGCACTCTGCCCTTTGTTGTTGCCTCTTGCTATACGATGTCAATGCCTAACGCACATGGCTGCTCATTGCCGCATGCCAAGCACACCTAGGCCAAATTTGTTGCATTTTCCCGCACACTAAGCAAATTCGTTGCACGTTATTGCTCACTAATGACTGATAATACACGATTTTTTATTCAAAACACCATTCCAAGCTCGATTCCCATTCCTACACCAAAAACACATAAAACGCATAAAAATGAACCGAAAATACTTAAAAACGGACAAATTCATCAAGCCAAAAGTACTCAGTACATGGGTATAAAATCCATTCATCAGAAAGTCAGACCTACTCAAGGTAGAGGCGTAGATCAAGCAAATGACAAAAATATTTGATGTACTATGATGCGTTGATGAACAAAAGGTTCCCTTCGCCACCTGTATGCTGCGAGAAGAGGCGGATCATTAGTGGGAATCAGTGAAACATATTTATCACTCGACACTTGAGATATCTTGGGCGGAGTTTTAAGAACTGTTCAATAAGAAGTATTTTTCAGAGAGTATTCACCACATGAAAGAGGTGGAATTCATTAAATTGGAGTAGAACAACATGTTTGTCTCGTAGTATGAAGCCAAATTTGCTGAACTATCCCAGTTTGCACCCCACTTGGTGGACAATGAAAAGTGCATTACTCGAATATTTTTACAAGATTTGAAACCTGAAATTCGTCAACACCTTTTTTCTCTTAAACTTTGTATGTATTTAGATATCATAGATGTGGCTCAATTACTGTAGCGAGAAAAAGAGATGTTTCAACCAAGAGGCAATGACCATTAAAGGGAGAGAAATCACGATAATAATCGTAACAATGACAGCAATCATCGGAACAACGAGAGCCATCGAAGAGGCAATCACCATGCCAAAAATGGAAACCACTTCAGTGGTAATCCTGGTGCAGATAATAAAATGAGCGAGCCTAATGAAAATAACTTCAAGAAAAGAAGATTCAATAATAATCATGAAAAGGCACCAACATCAGCACCAACACCAGTTTCAAGCGGAGGGGAACAAGTACCAGTCAAATGTTACAAGTGTGGACATGAGGGACATATTAGCATAAACTATACTCAGTCATCTAAGGTTTACTACAGTTGTGGGAAAGAAGGCCACATAGCTCGATTTTGTCCTTCAGCAAAATTGAATCCATCTGTAATGGCGACACCGAAGGCTAACGGGGACAAGCCGAAACCTATGGTTCAGGGGAGAGCTTTTGTCGTGACATCCCAAAAGGCATTGAACCCAAACGAAGTTATAATTGGTAAGCTACTCATAAACTCTTGCGAAGTCTATGCTCTGTTAGATACTGGCTCTACCCATTCTTTTATTTCACCTGCATGCGCTCAATGTTTAAACTTAACTCTTGAGAAATTAGACTTTGACTATTTTGGCTATAAATAGGGGGGCTTAACACAAGGAGTTTCATAACTTTGTTGTTTATCCTTCCTTCCACCCTCTAAATATTATTTAGTGTAAGTGTAATTATTTAACACAAGGAGTTTCCCTCTAAAAATTATTTAGTCTAAGTGTCTCTCTGAGTGTGCTAATGCTACCTTAAGTATTGACGAATATCAATAAGACTGCAAGAACTTTTCAGGTTGATCAACTACATAAAAAGTAGTATCTAATCACATGCTAGGGTAAAAGATATCATTTTCTTTCATACTCCCAAATTTATGGTAAGAAATTATTATTCGTTTCTACAACCTTATCATTAAACGGTGAAAATTCCTAAAATGATTACAATTTCCTTAATAGTTGGTGCTTCATCTAATATCTTTTGACTTGAACCTTCCTATTGAATTTTAACCATTATATGTGAACTGCAACCTTATATTTTATTGGTTTATATGTTTTGTTTTAATGTTGACAACATATTTTGTATGGAGATGTTTTGTATTATTCAGGTTTGGACTTTGGGCTGATCATATATGGCTGCTAAATGAGTTTGGATTTTAAGAGGCCCATCATGGAGAAAAAGAGTTCATAGAGACACTACTGGATTAGGTCTCTAGGAAATCCTGTATGAATTTCTAGCTTAAGTTGTTACTTGTAAAAAATGTGGGTTTAAAGGTCACTTTGATTCTAATTGCAATAAAATTAAAATAAAATAAATTTGGGTAAAAAATGTGATTTATATGCTACTAACCCAAAAATATTTGGATACCAAAAAGATAAAGACTATTTATTTGTTTTGTAGATGTCTCAAGGTTAAAAGGAGACGGAGAGTAATTTACTTTCAGAGACTAAGTTGCTTAAAAATTATTTGGTCGAATCTGTAAGTACATCTGTAAGTACATCATGTTGTTTTTAAATAGAGTTTTAAGTAGATATATTATATTAGACTTTATTGATTTTGTAACACAAGAGGTACCTAACATCATTTATTCTAAAAAATTTATTGTGCTAAATGCTCTATATTTAATACACATGACAATCTTGATAAATTTAATGTAAGATCTATTATTGAGAAATCAGTGTACATATTATTTTTGATGAACTTAACCATGATCTGTCAAAAAAAAGAGGATGAAGATTATACAGGAAATCAGACAAGGAGGACAGAACATGTAAAGCAGACAGCTAAAACTAGATAGCCTGACCAGTCTGCTTTAGAAGTTAGAATAGATATTCCTGAGCACGAACTAGAGGAACAAATGATTGAAGTTAGGCTTCCAAGAACAACCAGAACAGTGAAATATCATCCTTCTAATCCGAACATTAAAGGCCTCAACGTTGGGATGACCACAAGAAGAGTTTTTGAAGAGATTTGGTTATGAAAATACAAAATTCAAAGCTATACTAAGGGGCACAACTATCAAACTTACTATTGGTAATAAATAATGCTGATATATAAGTAATAAAACATAAAGTTATGATCATTTTGTTTACTTGCTATATGTGATATTGTTATAAGTTTGCACTAGTTTCCTTCTTTATCTTTGCGCTTATTTTCTGTTGATGACAAAGAGGGAGAAGATAACTAAATTCACGATGAGCTAAATAATTCAACTTGTGCTTAATATGAATTATGTATCTCTTGTTATTACCTCTTAAATTCTTGTTTTAAATTAATTATCTATATATAAGAGTTATTTTGGTATGTTTTTTTTATATTCCCCATTCTAGGATCCGCCCTTTGAGGATGATGAAGAGCCAGATAATGGATTATTTTTTTTGATAATGACAAAGGGGGAGAGATAATTCGGAAAGGGGCTTCACATTTTGTTCAGAACTTCTTTACATTTAGTTAATTGTTATATGATAGATATATGATGGATGTGTATAAGTTTAATTTATGTGATTTCCCGATTTATAACAACTTTTCTCTTATTGGTTCCTGTTTAATATGAATATGCATAATTTTAGAGGGAGCCATATAGGGGGAGTTATATATTGTCATCATCAAAAAATGGGAGAATGTTGGTTTATATGTTTTGTTTCAATGATCACAATATATTTTGTATGGAGATGTTTTGTATTTTTTAGGTTTAAACTTTGGGCTAATCATATATGGATACTAAATGAGTCTGGATTTTAAGGGACCCGTCGTAGAGAAAGAGTTCATAGAGACATTACTGGATTAGGTCTCTAGAAAATCACTTAGAAAATCCTGTAGGAATTTCTAGCCAAAGCTTTTAACTGCAAGACAATTTTTATTTTGCTGGAGAAGTCTTTTAAAAAGGTTCATGAACTTAAAATTCTAATCCGTTAGAAATTTATATCAAATCGGAATCTAAATCAGTTGAGAACATTTTCAGCTATGATTTCTAAAGATTTAACAAAATCAATATATTTCCTAAAAAGTTGGTTGTGTTGATTTTGTGTGATTAAATATTTCCTATCAGCTGAGATCTTATTCTTAATTTCAAGCTGTCTGTTTTCAAAATTCAAAATCCTTCCTTCTCAGTTTGAAATTAATTTTCATTGGGATTGCTAATTTTTAACAATCAGTTTTCCTTTCCAACATATTTTTCTTTGTGCCGTTAGACTTTCTCTATATATATTCCTCACGACTAAAGCTTTAGAAGGGGGAATGAATTAAGAAAAACCATAGTGCTTTCGTAAAAAAGTTTTTAATAAATTGTTCTTGCCTTGTTATTAAATTCTTATTGCTGAAAATTCATAGTTATATCTTGTAATCATATTCGTTCTTGTTAAAACTTGTATACAAGCCTAGATTGTGTTGTGTTTTGATCCAGTGGTGGATAGGTCTATACAAAAGAAGCTCTAAGAGTTGTAGTAGTGCAAATAATTGTAGTGATGCAAGCAGTTGCAGTTGTACAAAGGGGACAGTGGTGTTCAATAGTGTTCAGAGTTATTTTGTACAAGGAGTTTTATAATTAATTGAATAGTTTATAAATAAAAGAGTCTCCAATACCAATTAATATTGGACGTGGATTAGGCCACTAGAATAGAGGCTAGGGGTCGAACCACGTAAAAATATTGGTGTCTTTATGGTTTGCTGATTATCTTGTTTTGCTTAATTTTGCATTAGAACACTATACATACATCTGCATAATCTGTACTGTTAAAACTAAAGTAATATAAAGAAGATTCTTAGTATTAGTTTATTACAGACACCAAAGCAGACATGTTCTACCTGTTTAAATTACTTCTGTAGTTAGCAACTATTTAATATAGACACCAAAGTAGACATGTTCTACCTATCTGGATTAATTCTGTAGCAAAAAATTTAAAAGTTCTCATTGTTAATGAATTCAATCATATACACCTATTCAACCCCTCTTCTAAGTATGCATACACAGAATTTCATATTTTATTCTTGAACTCGAATCGATATTATGGATATCGTGTAACAATTTGGACATTATTAGACTCTAGACAAATTAAATTATAATTCTTTAATGTTTATTCTTTATCTTATTATTCTTATTATTTTTTTCATCCTTTATATCATTTTAAAATCATCAGGACTTAAGTTGTAGTGAAAGTTCTCTATGGCCTTGGTGCAAAGAGGAACTATTGATTGACATGATCATGACCATTAGTGTTACAGTTGAATATCTTTAGTTTGGGTGCAAAGACAATATGATTGTTGAATGTCTTTAGCCTGTGTGGCAAGAACACGTGGTGAAAATTTTCTTTGGCCTGGAAGCAAAGAGGAATTGTTGATTGGCTTGATCATGACCATTGGTGTTACAGTTGATGAAATCTTGATGGTGAATTTTTTTTATTAGAGAAGATATTAGACATTAAAATCTATTTGACTCTTATAATGGATTGCTCATTCTGCTATAGTTGTTTGCTGAAACTTATGTTGTCTATCATTTTCTAAATCTCTGATTTTGAAGGCTAAGGACAACTTATTCTTCGTTATCTTAGTTATAATATTCTTTACTAGGCTATTTGAGCTCACATTTTTGTTTCATAATTCATTTCAAGAAATGAGAGTATAGCTGGGGATAGCGGGGAGAAAAGGAGAATGAAATGATAGTCTCAGTTAGTAGTTGTAGTAGTCTTCATCAAGTTATAAAATAGTATGACAATAATTGTACTGAGGACTTAGTGTGTGTTATCGTACTATACACGGCATTGTAATAATTATAAATAGGAGAATTTATGTATGTTGTTTGTATTTTCACGACTCATATTGGGTGGTGTAGGCCCGAATTTGGGGGCATCACAGTTGGTATCATAGCTCAGGGATATGATCTCCAGTAGAGATCTGAGGTTATAACTAGGAGGTGAGAGACGAATAGAATACTTCACTAGTGTGTCCCACCTAAGTTAAATTTATTTTCTAATTAGTTGGATTGGATGTGGGGACAAGAAGTGACATGTCAGTTTCTTTAACTAACCTTTGTTTTGTGGCCGCATTTTAGCATGACATATGAAAGTCAGGAGATGAACAACGGAATGCAGGAGGCAATTGAGACTTTGTCAACCATTAACCAAGAAGCTGTGAATCAGGAGGGCAATAATACTCTTGTGACTCTAAAAAATAACGCTATTGACTATATGATGTATGATGGCATTTTAAGGGACTTTCTACAATTCATGCAGAACTAGACAAGAGAAACTCTTATTTATAATACAGGAGGAAATGTTGGTAAATCGCAGCTGGTCACTGTTAAACAATTCAAGGGGCTAAGACTGTCTGAGTTTTTCAAAAAGCTAGACCCACTCAAGGCAGAGGCGTGGATCAAGCAAATGACAAAAATATTTGATGTACTACGATGCACTGATGAATAAAAGGTTCCCTTTGCCACCTTTATGCTGCTAGGAGAGGCGGATTATTGGTGGAATCAGTGAAACGTACTCATCACTCAGTATTCGAGATGTCTTAGGCGGAGTTTTAAGAACTATTCAATGAAAATTATTTTTCAAAGCGTATTCGCCACATGAAAGAGATGAAATTCATTAAATTAGAGCAGAACAACATGATTGTCTCGCAATACGAGGCCAAATTTGCTGAACTATCCCGGTTTACACCCCACTTAGTGGACAATGAAGAGCGCATGACTCGAATGTTTTTACGAGGTTTATAAAATTCGTCAACACCTTATTTCTCTTAAACTTCATCTGTATTCGGATATCGTGGATAGGGCTTAGTTACTAGAGTGAGAAAAAGAGACGTTTCAACTAGGAGGCAATTACCGTCAACAGGAGAGAAATCACAATAATAATCGTAACAATGGCAGAATCATCGGAACAACGAGAACCATCGAGGAGGCAATCGCCAAGCCAAAAATAGAAACCACTCCGGTAATAATCTTGCCCCAGAAAATAGAAAGAGCTAGCCTAATGGAAATAATTTTAAGAAAAGAAGATTCCATAACGATCATGCAAAGGCATCGGCATCGGCACCAGAATCGGTTTCAAATGGAAGGGAATGAGTACCAGTTAAATGTTATAAGTGTGGATAAGAAGGTCATATCAGCCCAAACTATATTTGAAAGTCCAATAATAATCTAGAAGGGGGGTTGAATAGATTATTACAGTTTAAAAAAATTATCTAAGGCCTTTTTGAATTTTTAGCAAGTTAATTAGTAGTGTTGAAAATTAATATGCAATACAGTTAAAAATTCAATCACACAATGCAAAGAGATTTATTTGGTTCACAACATACATCACGGGTATGTTGCTACGTCCAGTCTCAAGCTCCTCTCCAGGACTTGAGATCCTATTACTATCAGTAATAAATACTCATTCAACAGGCGGAGAAGCCTTTACAAAGTTTTATAGAAAAACTTACAACTATTCTCAACTAACTATCTTGGACAGCAAGCTCCCAGCTCCTTCCTCAAGCTTAGTTGTACCTTCCTTTTGAGTTCAGTTCTATTCTATGATCTGGTCTTGAAACAACAGCCTCTTCTTTACCTCACACGTTCACTAGAGACCCAACTCCCAGCTGACCTCTCTAAGACTCTGGTCTTGGTCAAAGAATTACACGTCTTTCTCACAGGTACATAAAATAAACTAACTCTACCCTTTTCCCTTTTACAAAAGTTTTGATAAAGAAATGCTTCTAGAACAAGCAGATATAATTCAGTACATGTGTATATAAAAGTTTAAATAACTTTTATATTTTATGCTTCTTAAAATAAGCAGATAATATTTTATACTCAGATTTATAAAGATTTAACTTCACTTTTATAAATAAAAAATGTGTTTCTACAAAAAGATGAAGTTTGATTTCAGGTATAAAAGTTTAAATAACTTTTATAATATGCAACAAGTATTTTTTTGAATAAATAAATTTATGATCAAATACTAGTTTAGCAATTGTCAAGTGTAATAAATGAATCAGTTAGATAATATTTGATATAACAAATAAATTTGTTTAACTCAGAAAATATATACTAATATATTTAATCTATTATGTGAATATTTATAAATATGGCAACTTAGAATTTTTTAAAGACCGTTTGGATAATTCACTCAAGATGAATAAATCTAAATAAAATCGTTATCTAAGTGTTTACCAAATTTATAATTTCGCAATTGATATTTATATAAATACTTTCAATAGATCACTCAAAAATCAATTACAGTTCAGATAACCCACTTTGTTACAAAAGGAGTATCACAGCGTCGTTATGACAATTGAGTGTTAATCTACTAATATTTATATAAATAATATTAATAAAAGGCCACTTAGGACTTTGAGTACTCGTTCGGCTAATTCCCTCACTTAAGAGGAATATCTCCGCTATAGTCTCGGTGTCTAAGTACTGACTTTTTATTAATAAATAGATGAAATATAGATATATATAATTGTGTATAACAATTTATATTTGTATATCTATAATAACAAACAAGTAAGAGATTATCCAAGTAAATAAATTAAACAACTTATCTCTAATACTTGTGACCAATTTTCTCTTCTTCACACAAATTAGAACTTTAGAGTAGAAGAGATATAAAGCTTTGTAGAGAGAGAATATGTGGGCAAGGAGTAAGCTTTTTCTTTGATAGTAAATTGGTGAGTTGAAATGAAAGAAAAAGGTTCCTATTTATAGGAGTTTTGAGACTAAGGGCATAAAGGTAATTTTTAAAAGTTTATTTAAAATAAATGGATCAGATCAATTTGTTCAAAATAAAGGGTTCGAATCAATTTTCAATTCACGCGGATTGCCAAAACAAAATCTTCCGAATTAGATTCAGTCAACAGGAGTAATAAATGAGGATGTTGATAATCTTTGCAAAATCTTTCATGCACGGAATAGTTGTCCCAATTTGACTGTCATTTTGCAAAGTAATCTCCCAGCACATGTATATAATATAGATATCACATATATAAATGCCCCACATGTATGGATTACATAATAAATGTATATATATATATATATATATATATATATATATATATATAACCGGTATATATAGTATATAGTATATATATATATATGTACACTTTATATTTTCCTTTAGCCCAAAAAAAACTTTGAGTTTAAAAACATTTTGAGAATAAATAGGAGTTTTCCTTGCCCTCGGAAATGTTATTTTATGAATCAATTTCTTTAATACTTGATATTAATTTATCAAGGTTAAGAAAATTAATTCAATGAGATTTGAAAAATATTTTTAATCAAAAGTAAATAAAATAATAGAAAATAATTAAAAGTAAATCTTAAGGAGAGGGTTCTACCCTCTAATAAATCTTTTACCTAATTATTGTTATCATCAAAATATTTCCTGAAAGTTGGAGACCTATCAATCTCCCCCTTTATGATGATGACAATAACCAAAAATATTTCCCATTGCTCCCCCTTAATATATGCATATTTAAAAAATGAAAGATATTCAGCACCCCATATGCATACAAAAAGGAAACATCCACAGTATCCATGCTCAAAAACATCACATGACTTTATAGGTCACTGCTATATCCCTGTGTATATATATTGCACATATACTTCTTTAATATTTTTCTTCTCCCCCTTTGTCATTACAAAAAGAGGGGAAAGAATACTTATCAGAATTCTTCCTTTTCCAGCAAAAAGAGTCGTTAGTAGCAGTGTCTTTCAGAAACATAATTTTCAAAAATAGTAGTTTCTGAATATATGTCCTGCATACATAATAAAAGAAACCTGCATACGTCAGTACTTTAAGTTAGTTACAGTATTCCCAAATAGTTAGTATATAAGATTACATTGTTCCCAAATAGTTAGTAATAGTTAGTAATCTGCTTCATTTAGAGGGGAAAAGTGGAGACCGAGATTGGGAAGAACATCATCAAGAGGAAATAAATTTGAAGGTTCAACCTTAGCAGTGCTGGTGCTGGCAGTAAAGTGGTAAGGTGGCATGGAAAGCTTCATATTCTCCATTAAAAAATGCAACATGTCTTGAATGTGATGCACAGATTGTTGCATTCCTTCCGTTTGAACCATTATGTTATTTTGATTAAATAACATTAGTTGGTTCATGCTATTGATAGCATCGAATTGTGAAGACATGTTCAGATTTGACCCAATGATTTCAGGATTAGAAACTTTAAAGAGTATAAGTGGACGAGGAGGAAGATTCAATCTAGACACAATGTTGGTATTCGGAATGAGTTGAAATTGCTGTTATGAAAAATCAATCTCCGTATATTGAAAGATTTTAGTAAGAAGAAGGCCATAGCCAAGACAGTTGTTGTTGAAGCAATGTTCAAAAGATGATAAGAGAAAATATGCCAGATTGTATGGCATGAACTCATTTAGAACACACTTGATGATTTCCAAATCGAATGGGTGTATGGTTCTATTTTCTCTTACCGGCATGAAATTTTGTCTAAGTATGTTACCTAGAAACTGACTATCAGCAGTCAGAAATTTCAAACCAACATTAATAGGGAAATCAAACAAAACAGCAGGTATGAGCTGATCAGTTGTTATGGATAGATTTTGTTTGAATCGTAAACAATCACTGACAGTTGTGCCTAAGGGATGCAAGTATTCATTTATCCTAGGTAGACCCAACATTGATGGATGAAGATGTAATGCATGAACAAGCAGATTTCCATCAATGTTAAAGTTTTTACCTTGAACATAAGTGCTGATGCTTATTAAGAGACCAGTGGGGTCTCTATTGAATACCATGTGAGTATAAAATTCAGCAATCAGTTCTGGATAAATGTGCCTATCAGTGAATTCAACAAGACATTCCCAACCTATGGCTTTAAGATGTTCAAGTAAATCAGGAAAGCTGCAAAATGCAATCCCTAAGCCTGGTGTGAGATTATGTTTAATCAATTTATACTTATCTTGAGCAGAAGGTGTGACTAGTTGAGGTGTATATCCTGAGGAATGTATCTTAGAATGTGAGGGAGGAGTTTTCTTTCTTTTTGAAAAAGTAGAGTCCATGCTTTGAAAGACAAACAGTTTGAAAAAAATAAGACTCGGATAGATGCAAAAGATGTATGCTGGTGGAACTAAGAGATGAATGTATCATGTTCACTTAAAGCTAATTTATATAAGTAGTATATACCCAGAGATATCACTTCAGAAATTAATACAAAGATATGGAGAGTGACTGACTCAGTGAGATACATATGAAGAATGCAGATTACATCAGTAAATGCATGGAAAGTTTTGCAAGAAAACGATCCATACTTTTCACTGTGATTTGCTTTTCCAAGAAGTATTTAAGCAAAACAGTAACATGGCAGCAAAACAGTAGTCTGTACTTTTAAAACCAGATGTATTTAAAAAAAATTCACCAACTCTGTTTAGTTGAAAAGATAAATGTTTTAGTTCAATCAACGGAGAAAGAGAATTACAACAATCCCAATTTAGATGGCTTAAAGGTAGCAAAGAAATTCAGTGTTAAGCACACAAATAAGATATATCAAGGATAAGCAACAATTGACAATCAGTGTTCAGCACAGAAATAAGATAGGTCAAGTAAAAAAAATCAACAACTGACCCTCAATGTTCAGCACACAAGATAAATATATGAAATGTATCAGTTATAGCTATACAGAATGCATTTTGTCCCAATAATTCAGACAGATTTCTAAATTAAACATGCATGTAGACAAGGAATTAGTCCTCATAATAACCTTATATCAGTAAGATAATTTTACCTGAGCAGACTGCAAAACATTATATCGTAGAGGGATGCAGGATAATACCTGAGTTGCAACTTAGTGTTCTTCATGCCATCTTTGTATCAAAGGTTCATTCAACAATCTCAGCAAGCAGACTGATGTAAGAACATATAATATGTGTATATATATATATATTTATTATTATTTTTTTATTATAAATTTTTAGAAAAATAGAACTCTGGTTCTGTGAAGGAATCACATACATAGAATCAAAAGAGAACTTCAGATCTATCATATATGTTGAAGAACACAAATTAATGTTTTTGATAGGGTGAAGAACACAAATCGACTGACAGAGTGAAGAACACAAACTCGGTGTAATAAAAATCAAAAAATAATCGGTCAAAGTAGGATTGAGATGATGAGGATTCATTTGATCGAACTAATTTTCGCAAAATCAGATAGGAAGTCATGGATTTGTGGTTAATTTGTGAGCTAGGTTTAAGAGAGATAGAAGGTTGGAGCGGCGGAGGAGAGAAGGAGAAAAAAAAATGAGAGAAAATGAAAATTTAGGATTTTATAGTTAGGGTTATCAGATAGATCCGACGTATGAGGATTAATCCAAAAATAAATCAATGGTGGAGATGGAACATGGAAATTAAACTTTGTTTTGACCGAGTAAGCAGCGATCCAACGGATGAAATTGGTTTGTGCTTCTTTAGATGATCAAACGGTTGTGATGCTTAATCCGTTTGACCTAATCTGATTGGCTCATTTGAATGGACATGAATCAATGCTTTTAGCAATTGGATCATGAACCATTTGATCGAACGGTGCACAGTAAACCCGAATATATATATATATTAGAAAACTTATAAATATATTTATAAAAACAGAAAAATATGAATAATGATTATTAAATAAAATAATAAATAAAGAGAACTTAAAAATGAAACAATATCTTTTAAGGACAATTATATATATATATATATAAATGATTTTTTTTAAAAGAATATTAATGACATTAATAAGTATGCAAAAAAAAATAAGTATGCAAAAAATGAATATTATATTTAAGAAGAGATATCTAGCACGCCTAACTCAATTCGTAATTTGCAAAATCTATCAGAACTTAATGGTTTGGTGAATATATCAGCAATATTTAATTCTGTATCAATGTGATCTAATTTGATATTATCACTGTTTACATGATCACGTAAAAAATGGTGTCTAACATCTATATGTTTTGATCTAGCATGCAATACCGTATTTTTGCTTAAATTGATAGCACTAGTATTATCACATAATATTGATGCGCAATTAAATTTTATATTATAATCTGCAAGGGTCTGTTTCATCCACAATATTTGTGCACAGCAACGTGTAGCAGCGATATATTCAGCTTCAGTGGTAGAAACAGATACGGAATTTTGTTTCTTAGAAAACCAAGAAACTATACATCCTCTGAGAAACTGACAAGTCCCACTAGTACTTTTTCGATCAACATGATGACCTGCATAGTCAGAATCTGAAAAGTACACAAGATTAAATGGTTGACCTTTAAGATACCATAGGCCTAAGTCTGTGGCTCCTTTAAGATATCAAAAAATTCTTTTGACAGCAATCAAATGTGATTCTTTAGGATTTAACTGAAATCTGGCACATTTACAGACACTGAACATAATGTCAGGTCTACTTGCGGTAATATATAGCAGACTTCCAATCATTCCTCGATACTTCTTTGCATCAACACTTTTTCCATTTTCGTCAGCAGTTAATTTATCAGAAGTTGACATAGGAGTATTAAGAGGTTTCACAGATTCTAAATCAAATTTCTTAATCATTTCTTTGCAGTATTTGGATTGAGAGACATGAATACCTTTTTCTCCTTGTTTGATTTGCAATCCTAGGAAGAAATTTAATTCTCCCATCATGCTCATTTCAAATTCCTTGCTCATACTTTCAGAAAACTCATTGCACATTGTTATATCAGTAGAACCAAAGATGATGTCATCAACATAAATTTGTATAATAAGAATATCATCATTTTTATATTTTGTAAACAATGTAGTATCGACTGTACTCCTTTTAAAACCATTTTCTAGCAGAAATTTACTCAAACGCTCATACCAAGCTCTGGGGGCCTGTTTTAAACCATATAAAGCTTTATGCAATCTATAGACATACTCAGGATGATTAAAATCTTCAAAACCAGGAGGTTGTTTAACATAAACTTTCTCTTCAATAACGCCATTTAAAAATGCAGATTTGACGTCCATTTGAAATAGTTTAAAATTTTTATGGCATGCAAAAGCTAATAACATACGTATAGATTCAATTCTAGCAACAAGAGCATAAGTTTCATCATAATCAATACCTTCAAGTTGATTGTATCCTTGTGCAACTAGTCTTGCCTTATTGCGTACTACAGTTCCACTTTCATCTAATTTGTTACGAAAAACCCATCGAGTTCCAATAATGGAAGTATCTTCGGGTTTTGGAACTAACTCCCAAACATTATTTCTGGTGAACTGTTCAAGTTCATCTTGCATAGCTATTATCCAATCTTCGTCAGACAAAGCATCTTTTATATTTTTAGGCTCAATTTGAGATAAGAAAGATAAATGACCAGCCAAGTTATGTGCTTGTGATCTAGTAAGTATTCCTCTATCAATATCACCAATTATATTTTCTAAAGGATGATTTTTAATAACATGTGATTCTTTGGGCAAGTCGTTTAACTGAGGATTAGGATTTTCAAGAGGATTAACATTGACAGAGGGAGATGCATTATCTAGTTTTGGTTCCTCTATATTCCTGAGAATATCTTCAATGACAACATCACTGTCAACTAATTCTTTATATTTGGGAGGAGGCTTAGATTCGTCAAAAGTTATATTCATTGAATCCTCAACAACTAGTGTTCTTTTGTTAAAAACTCTGTATGCTTTACTATTAAGCGAATATCCCAGAAAGATTCCCTCATCAGATTTGGGACCAAACTTTGACACGTGTCCTTTAGTATTTAGAATAAAGCATTTACTCCCAAAAACACGAAAATAATTTATTTTTGGAGTTCTTTTATAATAAAGCTCATAGGGAGTTTTAAGTAAAATTGGTCTTAATAAAACTCGGTTTAAAATGTAACAGGATGTTGCCACTGCTTCAGCCCAAAAATATTTAGGAAGACGATATTTATTTAACATGGTATTTTCCATTTCTTGTAAAGTTCAATTTTTTCTTTCAACCACACCATTTGATTGAGGTGTATAAGGAGCAGAGAAGTTATGACTTATACCGTGCTCATCACAGAACATAATAAAATCAGAATTGTCAAATTCTCTTCCATGATCAGACCGAATATAAACAATAGAGCTTCCCTGTTAATTCTGAATTTTCTTACATAAAGCAGAAAAAGAATTGGTAGCTTCATTTTTAAATTTCAGAAAATCAACCCATGTAAATCGAGAATAGTCATCGACCAAAACTAGAATATAAATAGCACCACCCATGCTATGTTTAGGAATAGGTCCTACTAGGTCCATATGCAAAAGTTCTAAAGGTCGAGAGGTTGACACTGTGAGTTTGGGTTTATGAGATGCATGTATTTGTTTTCCTAATTCACAAGCTTCACAAACATGGTCCTTTAAAAACTTTAGTTTTGGAAGACCACGAACATGTTCTTTAGAAGAAATGTTATTAATTAGTTTCATATTAATGTGTCCTAATCTGCGATGCCAAAGCCATGGATCATCATTCGCAGACATAAGACAAATATTGTCTAGGTGAGAATATGCATCTAGGTCACATGTGTATACATTCTGATTTCTAGGGCATAATAATACAAGTTTACCAGATTGATCAAATATTGAACAGTTATGAGGACTGAAAGATATTTTAAAACCACTATCACATAGTTGACTAATAGATAAAAGATTGTACCTGAGTCCTGTGACTAGTTGTACATTGGAAATTGTTATGTGTTTATTACTAACACTTCCAATTCCAATTACTTTACCTTTGTTGCTATCTCCAAAGGTTACCTCACCACAGTCTGTAGCTTGTATATTGTTCAATTTTGATTTGTCTCCCGTCATATGTCTTGAACAACCGCTATCAAGATACCACTTATTTTTACTAGTATTAGCTGCAAGACATACCTGCAACATACACTAATTTCACAAACTGGTACCCTTTAATAAGAAGGGTCCTTTGGGTAAGTTTTCCATTTTGTATAAGGAACATTTGTGTTTTCCTTTACAAAATTGGGTACAAGACAATCAATTTTAGAAGATACAGGCATTCTATGAGTACTAGGTCCATAAAAACCATAATTTACTCTATTTTTATATTCTGAATAACTTTGATGATTATTTCCAAAAGATCTTTCATTTCTCCGATAATTATAGAATTCTTTTCTTCTATTAACAATAATAGGTGCAGTGTAAGTTCCTTTTGGAACCCAAATCATTTTTCCTTTATAGTTTCCACTTCTAGCATTGCATATGTGAATAGAATGACCATTTCGGTTACAATAAGTGCATTTAGTAAAGGGAGATGTATGACCTTCTTTTTTTTTTACTTTTAACATGATAGAGCCCCTTATCTTTTGTTTTGCTGGATTCTCCAATATATCCTAATCCTTCTTTATTAAAGCCACATCTTTGTTGATTAAGCATGACATCAATGTTTTCTTTTCCTTTTGTGAATTTAATAACTGTAGTGCTCAAATCATCACGTTCTTTGGTTAATGCTTCAATTTGTTCTATCAAAGAAGAACCTATCTTTAGAGATGAATTCTCAAGCTTGAGATTCTTAATAGCTTCATTTAACACTTGATTTTGTATTTGAGTATTCTCATTAATAACGGCGAGCGTTGAATTTTCGACTTCAAGATTTTCAACAGAAATAATGAGTGTTGAATTTTCTATCTCAAGATCCTTATTTATTCTTCTTAATTTTTCTAATTCTTCCTTTAGTAATAAAATTTCTGAAGAATCATTTTCTAGTTTCTCTTTTTCTTCTTTTAAACTTTCATTAATAATAATCAAATTTGAGTTTTCAATTTCAAGATTCCTATTAGCCTTAATTAATTTTTCTAATGAAATTTTTATTTTAATAAAATCTTCTTTAATGATTTCATTATCTTCATATAAACAATTATATGCTTCTTGCAGTTCATGATGTTCTTCATTTATATTATCTAAAGTGTGTACGATAAATAAAATGCGGGGTAATTAATGTTCAGAGTTTACCTCAGATCTTGGTGATGAATCATTGTCTGCCATTAGACATAGATTTGTAATTTCCTCGGTTTGTTCAACAATTCCTTCTTCGTCGCTTAGATCCCAGCTTTCCTCAGCTACTAGTACTTTGTTGTTGATTAGTTTTGGACAGTCCTTTTTGAAATGTCCAGGCTGGTTACATTCAAAACATGTATTTGAATTGTCATTTGAGCTGGCATTTCTAAAATTGCTGTTGTTATTTGCTTTGAAGTTTCCTCCTTGTGCTTTTGGCTTGAAGACTTGTTTGCCCTTGAAGTTGTTGAAATTGTTGTTTGTCTTTAGAAAATCTTTGCCATATTTTCTAGCTTTGCTTTGGATTACTCTCCTGAGTTATCTTGATAACAAGGCAACTTCATTATTATCCAGACTCAGGAGTTCTTTATTTAACTCCTCATCATCACTTTCTTGATCTATAAGTAGAGCTTTGAAGGCGATTCCTTTCTTCTTGAGATCTGTATCTGATCCTGCTTTTTCGACTAGCATGTCGACTTCGTGAGCACGAAGATTTCCAATGAGGCTATCAAGAGGATAGGTAGTTAGATCTTGCATTTCTTTGATGGCTGTCACTTTCATTTTCCATACGGATGGAAGGGCTTTGAGAATTCTTTTGTTTTTCTCATTAGTTGTGTATGCCTTCCCTAGTTGTTCCAGTTCATCAATGATTCTGGAAAATCGTGTTTCCATATCAATGATCTTTTCACCTTCTTCTAGCTTGAAGCTTTCATATTCTTGAATTAGAGCATCTTTTCTGGTTTCTTTGATATGATTGGTTCCTTCATAGGTTATAATCAATTTTTCCCAGATTTCTTTTGCATTTTTGCAATTACTAACTCTTTTGTACTCATTTTCAATGAGAGCACTAGTCAGCACTTGTTCGGCTCTGGAAGCTATATTCATAGCCTCTTCATCTTCAGTGGTGAATTCATCAGCATCTTTCTCAACAATCTTTTCACCTTCAATTTTTGTGGGCACTTTTACACCTCGTTCTATTGCCAACCAAACTTTGATTCCTTGTGATTTGGCATAGATTTTGAATCTATTCTTCCAGGTGGCAAAATTTGTGCCATCGAATAGTGGAGGTCTAGACATCGATAGTCCTTCTCCGCAACCAGTAGCATTGTAGGCTATAGATGGATCTACTCTTAAATATGCCTATATTCACTCAATTGAAAGTCCAATAATAATCTAGAAGGGGGGTTGAATAGATTATTATAGTTTAAAAAAAATTATCTAAGGCCTTTTTGAATTTTTAGCAAGTTAATTAGTAGTGCTGAAAATTAATATGCAATACAATTAAAAATTCAATCACACAATGTAAAGAGATTTATCTGGTTCACAACATACATCACGGGTATGTTGCTACGTCCAGTCTCAAGTTCCTCTCCAGGACTTGAGATCCTATTACTATCAGTAATAAATACTCCTTCAACAGGCGGAGAAGCCTTTACAAAGTTTTATAGAAAAACTTACAATTATTCTTAACTAACTATCTTGGACAGCAAGCTCCCAGCTCTTTCCTCAAGCTTAGTTGTACCTTCCTTGTGAGTTCCGTTCTATTCTATGATCTGGTCTTGAAACAACAGCCTCTTCTGTAATACCCGAGAATTTTGTAAATAAATTTTGTAATAAAAAAAAGAATGTTTTAAAAATTGGTTGTGTGGACACATATATGCATATATATTATGGGTCTCATTAATTCAATGAAAATTGAATTAGGTATATGACAATTGAGAAGTCTAGTAACAAGGCAAAATCACTATTCACGTAGGTACTATTCACGTGATCACTATTCACGTAGGTACTATTCACGTGATCACTATTCACGTAAGTGCTATTCACGCGATCACTATTCATGTGGGTACTGTTCACGTGATCACTATTCACGTGGGTACTATTCACGTGCTCACTATTCACGTGGGGACTATTCACGATAAAAATGCTTTCTTCGATTTTCGAATTACGTCATAGCGTTTATATGAGGTTACGAGGTGTAATATCTAATAGAAATTCACAAAAGAAAAGAATTAGTTTTTTTTTTCCGGCTAATCGATCAAAATACGAAAGTTAATTGTGTATAATACGAAATATTATACGAGTAGAATGCGAGTATAATATGAAATATTATACGAGTAGAATGCAAGAATAATACGAGCTGGACACGAAAATTATACGGTATAAATACTAAATTACTATTCATACGAAAGTACTATTTATTTATACGAAAAGTCGAATTTGGAGAAAAAGTTAACAAAAGTTAACTAAGTTATTTAGCAAATAAGTAAAGAAAAACTAAATTAAACTAATTAAACTCTAATTAAGGGTTAAGTTAGATTAGTTTAAGGGGGCCAATCTTCGTGATATATAATCGACCAATCGTAGCAAAGAATGATGTAAGCATGATGTAGCATGACATAAGGCTCAAAGAAGCACAAAAGATGATGTAAACATGATGTGGCATGACATAAGGTCCAAAGAAACACAAAGGTGATGTCATCATAATGATGTCACAGGTACTAACGTGTAATTAATGAGGTACCAAAGTGTAATAAGCCAAGCCCTTAATGTGCAATTAATGAAACTTAGTTTTTCTATAAATAGAGAGCTCTCCATTCATTATTTTCATACATTTCAAGAGTTAGAGTTACTCTACACAAATAATTCGAGAGCTATAGCGAGAGAAAAATAATAATATATAGATATATATTACTTCGAAGCATAAAAGTGTTACGCGATTTGAAGTAAAGCTAGCAATTACAAAAGGTATTACTCTAGTGGTTATTATTTTCATTCTTCTATATATTTACAAGCAGTTATAATGCCCACATTATTTTAAGTAAATAGTACAAAAATCCTATTTACAAGCAGTTATAATGCCCAAAATATTTTAATTAAATAGTATAAAAGTCCTATTTACAAGCAGTGATAATGTCCGATTTTCTTAAATATAGTTTATGAATATTCATTTTATAAACAGTTATTATGTTCGATTTTCTTCAAGTATTTATCTGATGAATATTCATTGTATAAGCAGTTATACTGCTGAAATTATTTCATGTATAGTAGAATGAGTCTTATTTGTAAGCGGTTATAATGGCCGAAATAATATTTAAAAAAAACAATGTGGGTGAAAGGTTATATTTCAAATAAAAAGAAATATATTAAAGTGTTTAGTAAAGGAAGTGATTTATTAAAGCCGGATTATGATTAATTGGTTATTCAACGTGACTTAAATGTGTAGGTCACTTGAATGATAAGTTAATAACGTTATATTTAAACGACATAACAGGCAAGTATCCTAACTTCATTCGATTTCTATATTGAATGTAAGTTTCCTAACTTGTGCAATTATTATTCCGTACAAGTTCTTATGATGATGATGTTATAACTTACACAAGTTTACATTTTGTGCAAGCCTTCTTTATTGTTGAATTATAAATTATTTAATT
Organism: Aralia elata; assembly: GCA_034770075.1. Classification (NCBI taxonomy): domain Eukaryota; kingdom Viridiplantae; phylum Streptophyta; class Magnoliopsida; order Apiales; family Araliaceae; genus Aralia; species Aralia elata. The sequence goes on along the minus strand of JAVJAP010000337.1, from coordinate 146,146 downwards.
GATGATAGATGCTAGTATTCGTACTTATGTACATTAAAAGCATTGTTTCATTATCGAATTTCTTATGTTATTAAAGTTCTTAATATTCATGAACTGTTGAATATATGTGTCAAAGCCAATTGTTCCGGCTAGACAATATTGATGTGCGATGATATTTTGTTGAATTCATTCAAATCATAAATGTTATTTAAAGTCAAACCAATCCAAATTGCTTTGGTGCGGACTCGTGGTATAAAACTGAGATGAACAACCCTGAAAAAAGGATAACAGATGTTGGGCATATAGTCCCATTTACGCTTAGGCGTTAAAAATTTATATATGTGCACAATATATGGTACGATAGGTTGATCCCCTAAAGTACCTGCGGAGGATGTTTGTCGGTCTTTGTGGTTGATATTCGTCCTGATGGTTTTATTTTTTCAAGGTATTTATTACCGATCAGTACGATGGTAACAACTTGAAATCTCATTATTTCTTGTTATCAAATACTTCTCAAGTTTATTCTATATGGTACGATAGGTTGATCCCTTTTCTTGATGTTCGATGTTAAACTCTCATATTACTTGTTGGGCAATTTGTGTTCATTCTTGCTTAAACCTAATATTTGCAGCTAAACATGAAAAAGCCGAAGGATCGGGCAAGGATAAAGGGAAAGGAAAGATGGATGAATAGGAAGCATGTTATACAATAATTAAATATTTATAATATTTGTAATGAATTTGAAGGATTTTATATATGTGTGTATTTGTAAAGGTTATAAGAACCTTGGGACTAGACGGAGATGTTTGAAATAAACTATCTAAGTTATGTTTAGTTAAATGTGTGAATTCTTAATTTACATTTAACATTATTGACAATGTCTAGAATATTCTGTCAATGAAAGAGGTTATTTGATTGCGCGCCGTTTATGCGGAAAACCCCTTCTTTTCTGGGAACTGCCTAGTTGTCAATAGTGTGAGTCTAAACTTTATATACTCAGAAGAAGTTTAGGTTGAATAGTGAGCACCAGTCCATTATAGCTAGTACATGGATTTGGGGGCGTCACAGGTTGGTATCAGAGTTATAGGTTATAAACCTTAGGTAGGAGTATCTTAGGATATAACCGTAGAGAAAATTAGTGGAGATAGTGAGGAGATAAACTCATGTAGAGTTTTAAGTGATGAGTAAAATATTTTTGCTAAAACAAAGTTGATTATTGAGAGATACTAATTAAGTTATTAAACTTGATTGTAGGATGTCAGGCGAAGAAGAAATTAGAGATATTCATGTGGTAAGTGAAGAATTAATAGTTGCACCCGAGCCAGTCACAGAGGTAGCAGCTGAGAGTGAACTAGAAGAGGACCCTGAGGAAGAAGAGCCCGTGGAGGACTCAAATGGAATACCCCAGGATGATACCTCAATTGAGGATAACATGTTAGCTGAGCTGATGGATAAGAATATTAGACTAGAGGATAAAATCCGAGAGTTAGAGGAGCAGGATGAAGAGTGGCAGACTATTGTTGAACAAAGAGACATAGTAGTTTAAGATTTTGCTACCCGATATGCAGAGCTTGAACAAAAACTGGCTCAGGCGGAACATAGAATAGTAGAGTTAGAATTGGAGAAAGAAAATATCAAAGGCCAGTTGAAAGAGGAATCGGCTGAACGAGTAAGGATGGAAGATGCATGGGTTAGAGCTGCACGACGTGTTGATATTGTAGAGAGAGAAGTCCGATCTAAAAAGGCCAATATAGATGATATGGGATATGCTTTTTGGACAGCATTTGAGAGAACCCAAGACCGAGTTTATAATTACCCAAAGCAGTTTGGTCTGCCTCGATTCACCATGGATAGAGAGATAATGATTCGTATAATGGATCAAGAATACGATGAAGCAGTTGAGCGTGGAATGCTTCCATAAATAATGAGTGGATATATATATATATATATATATGATTGTGTATGTAAATATTATATAAATCCCAACTCTTGTGTAAAATAGAGGATATGTATGTAAATAGCAAAATGCTAGCAGATGTAAAGTACTATGTACTACGATATGCATATTAATATAAATATGTTTATTAAGATATGCGATGTGATGGTTTATTTATTTATTTATTTATTTTCAACTTATAATGATGTAAGAATAAATGATGGGGTGATAATATATAGTAATATATATGTTACAGAAATATGCCAAGAGGAAGACCTCGAAGACAAGGAGAACAACAAGAGCCTGTTAACGGCGTTGGGAATCCACCAAATCCCATGCAACAATTTATAGATTTGTTATCCGGGGCACTCCAGGGTAGAGCTACGAATAACACAAATGAAAACCCTATGATGGCTCAAGTGACTAGTTTTAAGGATTTCAAGAGTGTGGGACCTCCAGAATTCAAAGGAACCACAGAGCCGATTGAGGCTCAGGCATGGATCAAAGAGATCGAGAAAGCATTTACAATCGCCCGAGTAGCGGAAGAGCAGAAGACGACTTTTACTACATACATGATGAAAGGCGAAGCTAACTTTTGGTGGGAGGCGAACCTAAATAGGGTTGGAGCAGGAATAATACCATGGGAGAGATTCAAGGAAGTATTCTTTGAGAATTACTTTCCTACAAGCATGCAGAGTCGCATGGAAATACGATTTCTGGAACTAAAGCAAGGGGATATGACTGTACCTCAATACGCTGCAAAATTTAACGAACTGGCAAGGTTTGCACCTCACCAGGTTGATACAGAAGAAAGGAAAACTAGGAGGTTTGAGCAAGGTCTTAAACCGTGGTTGTATAATAGGCTATCAGTGCTGCAGACAAACAGTTTCGCTACCCTTTTGGAAAAAGCTATAATTGCTGAGGGAGGAAGCGAGGCTCTGATGAAGTTCAACAAAGAACAGAAGAAGCACAAGAATGAAGGAGTGTACAGAGGTGAAGGAAGTAGTGGAGGTACTAACAAAAGGAAATGGAATAACAATAAGCCAGGAAATTCTAAAAATAAACCGGGAGATTCAAAGAAGAAGATAGACACTTGTAAGGAGTGCGGGAAGAACCATTCGGGCGTATGTCTGAAGGGTAAGAATGTGTGTTTCAATTGTGGGCAAGAGGGACACATTTCTCCTAATTGTCCCGTCCCGAAAAAGAACGGGTGTTTTACTTGTGGAGCATTAGACCATCAGGCGAGGAACTGTCCGAGAAAGGGGACGAGTGGAGGAAATGGGAACAAAGGGAGCAACAATGGCAAACAGACAATGACTGGTCCATCCCCACTTAATCGACCAACCGCAAGGACTTTCAATATGACCGTGCAAGATGCAGCGGCATCCAGGGATGTGGTGTCAGGTATCATTCCAATCAATGATATAAATGCATATGTATTATTTGATTTGGGTGCTACCTGTTCATTTGTATCATGTGATTTTGTGCAACGATTAAAATTACCCCAAGAAGAATTAGAGTATCCTCTGAACATAGAAGTTGTAAATAAGGAAGTAATTTCCGTTAGGCATATTCACAAGAATTGTTGCATAACTATAGGAGGGCATGAGTTGTATGTGGATTTAATTCCAATTCAACTTGGCGAGTTTGATGTAATCTTAGGAATGGATTGGTTGTATAACCATGGGGCAATGATAGATTTCTATAAGAAGATAGTGAACTTTCAGACTCCAGGTCAAACTAAAGTAGTGTTCTATGGTAATAAATCGCCTAGACACTCTTGTTGTTTGACGATGATGCAAGCTAGGAAGTTGTTAAGAAAAGGATGTGCAGGTTATCTGGCTCATGTTGTTGATACCTAGAGGGTGGGAGCAGAGATAGGACAGATACCTGTGGTGAGAGAGTTTATAGATGTATTTCCGGCGGATCTGCCAGGTCTTCCGCCTGATAGAGAAATTGAGTTTGTTATCGATGTATTACCAGAAACAATGCCTGTTTCTAAAGCTCCATATAGAATGGCACCGGTAGAGATGAAAGAATTGATGGTTCAATTACAAGAGTTATTGGATAAGAAATATATTCAACCGAGTGTGTCTCCCTGGGGAGCACCAGTTTTATTTGTCAAGAAAAAAGACGGATCGTTAAGACTTTGTATCGACTACCGGGAGCTGAACAAGGTGACGATCAAGAACAAGTACCCATTGCCTAGAATCGATGATCTGTTCGATCAGTTGAAGGGAGCGAAATATTTCTCTAAAATAGATTTGAGATCTGGATATCACCAGTTGAAAGTGAAGAAGGAGGATGTACCAAAGACAACATTCAGGACTCGTTATGGCCACTATGAGTTCTTGGTGATGTCTTTTGGGTTGACGAATGCTCCAGCAGCATTTATGGATTTGATGAACCGTGTATTCAAGAAGTACTTGGATAAATTCGTAGTTGTGTTCATAGATGACATCCTAGTCTACTCTAAGACGCAGGAAGATCATGCTGAACATTTGAGATTGGTGTTAGAAACACTAAGAAGGGAAAAATTGTATGCAAACTTTTCTAAGTGTGAGTTTTGGTTGGAAAAAGTTTAATTTTTGGGACACGTGATTGATAAAAACAGAATCTCAGTAGACTAATCATATATGGCTACTAAATGAGTCTGGATTTCAAGATACCCGTCGTAGAGAAAGAGTTCATAGAGACATTACTGGATTAGGTCTCTAAAAAATCACTTAGAAAATCCTGTAGGAATTTCTAGCCAAAGCTTTTAACTGCAAGACAATTTTTATTTTGCTGGAGAAGTCTTTTAAAAAGGTTCATGAACTTAAAATTCTAATCCGTTAGAAATTTATATCAAATCGGAATCTAAATCAGTTGAGAATATTTTCAGCTATGATTTCTAAAGATTTAACAAAATCAATATATTTCCTAAAAAGTTGGTTGTGTTGATTTTGTGTGATTAAATATTTCCTATCAGCTGAGATTTTATTCTTAATTTCAAGCTGTACAATCTGTTTTCAAAATTCAAAATCCTTCCTTATCAGTTTGAAATTAATTTTCATTGGGATTGCTAATTTTTAACAATTAGTTTTCCTTTCCAACATATTTTTCTTTGTGCCGTTAGACTTTATCTATATATATTCCTCACGACTAAAGCTTTAGAAGGGGGAATGAATTAAGAAAAACCATAGTGCTTTCGTAAAAAAGTTTTTAATAAATTGTTCTTGCCTTGTTATTAAATTCTTATTGCTGAAAATTCATAGTTATATCTTGTAATCATATTCGTTCTTGTTAAAACTTGTATACAAGCCTAGATTGTGTTGTGTTTTGATTCAGTGGTGGATAGGTCTGTACAAAAGAAGCTCTAAGAGTTGCAGTAGTGCAAACAATTGTAGTGATGCAAGCAGTTGCAGTTGTACAAAGGGGACAGTGGTGTTCAATAGTGTTCAGAGTTATTTTGTACAAGGAGTTTTATAATTAATTGAATAGTTTATAAATAAAAGAGTCTCCAATACCAATTAATATTGGACGTGGATTAGGCCACTAGAATAGAGGCTAGGAGTCGAACCACGTAAAAATCTTGGTGTCTTTATGGTTTGCTGATTATCTTGTTTTGCTTAATTTTGCATTAGAACACTATACATACATCTGCATAATCTGTACTGTTAAAACTAAAGTAATATAAAGAAGATTCTTAGTATTAGTTTATTATAGACACCAAAGCAGACATGTTCTACCTGTCTAGATTACTTCTGTAGTTAGCAACTATTTAATATAGACACCAAAGTAAACATGTTCTACCTATCTGGATTAATTTTGTAGTAGAAAATTTAAAAGTTGTCATTGTTAATCAATTCAATCATATACACCTATTCAACCCATCTTCTAAGTATGCATACACAGAATTTCATATTTTATTCTTGAACTCGAATCGATATTCTGGATATCGTGTGACAATTTGGACATTATTAGACTCTAGACAAATTAAATTATAATTCTTTAATATTTATTCTTTATCTTATTATTCTTATTATTTTTTTCATCCTTTATATCATTTTAAAATTATCAGGACTTAAGTTGTGGTGAAAGTTCTCTATGGCTTTGGTGCAAAGAGGGACTATTGATTGGCATGATCATGACCATTAGTGTTACAGTTGAATATCTTTAGTTTGGGTGCAAAGACAATATGATTGTTGAATGTCTTTAGCCTGTGTGGCAAGAACACGTGGTGAAAATTTTCTTTGGCCTGGAAGCAAAGAGGAATTGTTGATTGACTTGATCATGACCATTGGTGTTACAGTTGATGAAATCTTGATGGTGAATTTTTTTTATTAGAGAAGATATTAGACATTAAAATCTATTTGACTCTTCTAATGGATTGCTCATTCTGCTATAGTTGTTTGCTGAAACTTATGTTGTCTATCATTTTCTAAATCTCTGATTTTGAAGGCTAAGGATAACTTATTCTTCGTTATCTTAGTTATAATATTCTTTACTAGGCTATTTGAGCTCACATTTTTGTTTCATAATTCATTTCAAGAAATAAGAGTATAGCTGGGGATAGCGGGGAGAAAAGGAGAATGAAATGATAGTCTCAGTTAGTAGCTGTAGTAGTCTTCATCAAGTTATAAAATAGTATGACAATAATTGTACTGAGGACTTAGTGTGTGTTATCGTACTATACACGACATTGTAATAATTATAAATAGGAGAATTTATGTATGTTGTTTGTATTTTCACGACTCATATTGGGTGGTGTAGGCCCGAATTTGGGGGCATCACAGTTGGTATCATAACTTAGGGATATGATCTCTAGTAGAGATCTGGGGTTATAACTAGGAGGGGATAGACGAATAAAATACTTCACTAGTGTGTCCCACCTAAGTTAAATTTATTTTCTAATTAGTTGGATTGGATGTAGGGACAAGAAGTGACATGTCAGTTTCTTTAACTAACCTTTGTTTTGTGGCCGCATTTTAGCATGACATATGAAAGTCAGGAGATGAACAACGGAATGCAGGAGGCAATTGAGACTTTGTCAACCATTAACCAAGAAGCTGTGAATCAGGAGGGCAATAATACTTTTGTGACTCTAAAAAATAACGCTATTGACTATATGATGTATGATGGCATTTTAAGGGACTTTCTACAATTCATGCAGAACTAGACAAGAGAAACTCTTATTTATAATACAAGTGGAAATGTTGGTAAATCGCAGCTGGTCACTGTTAAACAATTCAAGGAGCTAGGATCGTCTGAGTTTTTCAAAAAGCTAGACCCACTCAAGGCAGAGGCGTGGATCAAGCAAATGACAAAAATATTTGATGTACTACGATGCACTGATGAATAAAAGGTTCTCTTTATCACCTTTATGCTGCTAGGAGAGGCGGATTATTGGTGGAATTAGTGAAACGTACTCATCACTCAGCATTCGAGATGTCTTAGGCGGAGTTTTAAGAACTATTCAATGAAAATTATTTTTCAAAGAGTATTCGCCACATGAAAGAGATGAAATTCATTAAATTAGAGCAGAACAACATGACTATCTCGCAATACGAGGCCAAATTTGTTGAACTATCCCGGTTTACACCCCACTTAGTGGACAATGAAGAGCACATGACTCAAATGTTTTTACGAGGTTTATAAAATTCATCAACACTTTATTTCTCTTAAACTTCGTCTGTATTCGGATATCGTGGATATGGCTTAGTTACTAGAGTGAGAAAAAGAGACGTTTCAACCAGGAGGCAATTACCGTCAAAAGGAGAGAAATCATGATAATAATCGTAATAATGGCAGAATCATCGGAACAACGAGAACCATCGAGGAGGCAATCGCCAAGCCAAAAATAGAAACCACTCCGGTAATAATCTTGCCCTAGAAAATAGAAGGAGCTAGCCTAATGGAAATAATTTCAAGAAAAGAAGATTCCATAACGATCATGCAAAGGCATCGACATCGGCACCAGAATCGGTTTCAAATGGAGGGGAACGAGTACCAGTTAAATGTTATAAGTGTGGATAAGAAGGTCATATCAGCCCAAACTATATTTGAAAGTCCAATAATAATCTAGAAGGGGGGTTGAATAGATTATTACAGTTTAAAAAAATTATCTAAGGCCTTTTTGAATTTTTAGCAAGTTAATTAGTAGTGCTGAAAATTAATATGCAATACAATTAAAAATTCAATCACACAATGCAAAGAGATTTATTTGGACAACATACATCACGGGTATGTTGCTACGTCCAGTCTCAAGCTCCTCTCCAGGACTTGAGATCCTATTACTATCAGTAATAAATACTCCTTCAACAGGCGGAGAAGCCTTTACAAAGTTTTATAGAAAAACTTACAACTATTCTCAACTAACTATCTTGGACAGCAAGCTCCCAGCTCCTTCCTCAAGCTTAGTTGTACCTTCCTTTTGAGTTCAGTTCTATTCTATGATCTGGTCTTGAAACAACAGCCTCTTCTTTACCTCACAAGTTCACTAAAGACCCAACTCCCAGCTGACCTCTCTAAGACTCTGGTCTTGGTCAAAGAATTACACGTCTTTCTCACAAGTACATAAAATAAACTAACTCTACCCTTTTTCCTTTTACAAAAGTTTTGATAAAGAAATGCTTCTAGAACAAGCAGATATAATTCAGTACATGTGTATATAAAAGTTTAAATAACTTTTATATTTTATGCTTCTTAAAATAAGCAGATAATATTTTATACTCAGATTTATAAAGATTTAACTTCACTTTTATAAATAAAGAATGTGTTTCTATAAAAAGATGAAGTTTGATTTCAGGTATAAAAGTTTAAATAACTTTTATAATATGCAACAAGTATGTTTGTGAATAAACAAATTTATGATCAAATACTAGTTTAGCAAATGTCAAGTGTAATAAATGAATCAGTTAGACAATATTTGATATAACAAATAAATTTGTTTAACTCAGAAAATATATACTAATATATTTAATCTATTATGTGAATATTTATAAATATGGCAACTTAGAATTTTTTAAAGACCGTTTGGATAATTCACTCAAGATGAATAAATCCAAATAAAATCGGTATCTAAGTATTTACCAAATTTATAATTTCGCAATTGATATTTATATAAATACTTTCAATAGATCACTCAAAAATCAATTACAGTTCGGATAGCCCACTTTGTTACAAAAGGAGTATCACAGCGTCGTTATGACAATTGAGTGTTAATCTACTAATATTTATATAAATAATATTAATAAAAGGCCACTTAGGACTTTGAGTACTCGTTCGGTTAATTCCCTCACTTAAGAGGAATATCTCCGCTATAGTCTCGGTGTCTAAGTACTGACTTTTTATTAATAAATAGATGAAATATAGATATATATAATTGTGTATAACAATTTATATTTGTATATCTATAATAACAAACAAGTAAGAGATTATCCAAGTAAATAAATTAAACAACTTATCTCTAATACTTGTGACCAATTTTCTCTTCTTCACACAAATTAGAACTTTAGAGTAGAAGAGATATAAAGCTTTGTAGAGAGAGAATATGTGGGCAAGGAGTAAGCTTTTTCTTTGATAGTAAATTGGTGAGTTGAAATGAAAGAAAAAGGTTCCTATTTATAGGAGTTTTGAGACTAAGGGCATAAAGGTAATTTTTAAAAGTTTATTTAAAATAAATGGATCAGATCAATTTGTTCAAAATAAAGGGTTTGGATCAATTTTCAATTCACGCGGATTGCCAAAACAAAATCTTCCGAATTAGATTCAGTCAACAGGAGTAATAAATGAGGATGTTGATAATCTTTGCAAAATCTTTCATGCACGGAATAGTTGTCCCAATTTGACTGTCATTTTGCAAAGTAATCTCCCAGCACATGTATATAATATAGATATCACATATATAAATGCCCCACATGTATGGATTACATAATAAATGTATATATATATATATATAACCGGTATATATAGTATATATATATATGTACACTTTATATTTTCCTTTAGCCCAAAAAAACTTTGAGTTTAAAAACATTTTGAGAATAAATAGGAGTTTTCCTTGCCCTCGGAAATGTTATTTTATGAATCAATTTCTTTAATACTTGATATTAATTTATCAAGGTTAAGAAAATTAATTCTTGAAAAATATTTTTAATCAAAAGTAAATAAAATAATAGAAAATAATTAAAAGTAAATCTTAATGAGAGGGTTCTACCCTCTAATAAATCTTTTACCTAATTATTGTTATCATCAAAATATTTCCTGAAAGTTGGAGACCTATCAGTATTCAGTCATCCAAGGTTTGTTACAATTATGGGAATGAATGCCACATAGCTCTATTTTGTCCGTCAGTAAAATCGAATTCATCTGTACTGGTGACACCCAAGGCTAACGCGGACAAGGCGAAACCTATAGTTCAGGGGAGAGCTTTTGTCGTGACATCCCAAAAAGCGTAGAACCCAAACGAGATTATAACCGATAAGCTTTATGTAATATCTTTTGACCTAAACCTTCCTATTAAATTTTAACCGCTATATTTGAACTGTGAACCTTATATTTTATTCTTGAACTCGAATCAATATTCTGGATATCATGTTGATAATTTAGATATTATTTTTGTTTATAATTTATATCATTGTTATAATCATCAGGACATAAGTTGTGGTGAAAGTTCTCTTTAGCCTGGTGCAAAGAGGAACTGTTGATTGACATGATCATGACCATTGGTGTTATAGTTGAATGTTTTTGGCCTAGGTGCAAAGAGAATATGATTGTTGAGTGTCTTTAGCCTGCGTGGTAAGAAAATAGTAGACATTATGATCTATTTGACTCTTCTAATGGATTGCTCATTCTACTGCAGTCGTTTACTGAAAACTTATGTTGTCTATCATTTTTTAAATCTTTGATTGTAAAGGTTAAGGATATATAACTTATTCTTCGTTCATGATACTCTCTATTGGGCTATTTGAGCTCACTCTTTTTTTCATAAGTTCTTTCAAGAAATGAGAATGTAGTTGGGACTAGCGGGAGAATAGAGCAATGAAAATGATGGTCCGGGTTAGTAGATGTAGTAGTCCTCATTAAGTTATAAAATAGTGTGGCAATAATTGTACTGAAAACTTAGTGTGTGTGTTGCCGTATATACACGACATTGTAATAATTATAAATAGGAGAATTTATGTATGTTGTTTGTAATTTGGCGGCTCAAATTGGGTCGTGTAGACCCGAATTTGGGGTGTCACATTTTATATGTAATGATTATGAAATGGTTTTTAAAATTTCACAAATTAACTTATTATTGCTATGACAATGTTTACAAACTTTTCTCGAAAAAGTGTGATTAATGAGTTAAAGGAATTTTATAAAGAATAAAATTGTTCATAAAATAATATAATATTAATTATAGTAGAAACTGTATGTGGTTTGTATTTTTTTTTTATTTTTTAGGAAAATGTTGTTATCATTCTAATATCAATACTAAGTTAATTTATTAAATTTAATTATTTTTTATAAACATCATATAAAACAAATAAAATATTATAAATAATGTTATTTATAAAATAAACTTGTGTTTTGCCTTCTTTAAAAAAAACTAAAATACTAAGCACTTGTATAATACTATCATGATGTCTCTTTATAAGTTAATCCAAGTTAATTATTGTGACACCCCTAAATTTGAGTACTCTTTACTCCAGACTTGGTGCATCACTATTCATCCCATGATACATAACTAACTACATAATACAAACTATTATACATCATCAATATCTCATTTACATAACTCAATAATACATTTACCCAGTATTTACTTACATCACGTTCAAATACAAACATCTCAAAATATTACATCATTACGCAACATAATATTATTTGTTGATTTATTCTTTAGTTCTCTTCTTCCGCTTTACCCGTTCCTTTATCCTTAGTGTCCGACCCTTCTGGACCCCCTACTTTAATTGCAAATATAATTTTGCAAGGGGTGATCAACTAATTTGCTCAACAAGTACAAGACAATTCAAGAAATGATATATCATAAACAAAATGGATGATTATCAAAGAGTTTTAACAATTTTATTATTAGAAATTTATGAAACAACATAAATAAATAGGAAATAAAAGAATTCCTTTAATCTCAATCATTTTCAATATTATACTGAGCGGTCGTAGGGACCATGAACTTACACCAAGCTCAACAATAAAAAAAAACTGTGAACTATCCATAATATTTAGTAGTCACACAGACTGAAAAACTCTCACTAGGACTCTAGGTGATCAGCCTATTGTACCCCATGTTATGCATAACAATCCTTTTACGCTTAATGCGTCAATTCGGTTACCCGACATAAGTATTAATCCACACCAAAACAATTTAGATTGGATTTAATCATTTCCAAATATAATGTCAACAACTTAATTTATCACATCAATTATGTCTAGCCGAAACAAGTAGCATAGACTTGTAATCATAAAATAATTCATGAATCACATGATAATTAGGAAAACAATTACAGTTTATCAAAGAATGGATTACAATTGCACATAAGTGCGAAAACGAATAATTCAGGAAATCTCATATATTAAGTAATGTGCACAATTTAGAAAATTTGCAATAACTAGAAAATTTGCACGCAAGCTTAAAAACGTGAACATCTAAAATGACTAGCATAGCTACGGAACTTGCTATTTAGGAAATTCTTATAAATTAAAGGGCTTGTACAGAATAATAAACTTGTACAAGTTAGAGAACTTGTCTGTTTTACGTAGACTATTTTCTAGCTTAATAAATCATTCCCGCAATTGACCTACATCATTATTTATGAAGGTCAAAATATTAATTTATCATTTTTTCATTTTAATAACTTTATTCTTAGTCAATAATCACCCGAATTCTTAATTTAAATTTATCGGGTATCACAATTATAGTTTAATTATTACTTTATACTATTTCTGTGATTTAATTTGTCAAATTATATGTTTACCCTTAACTGAGTTTTGTAAATTTTATTTAATTTATTTACTTAGAAAAATGTATTTTATATTTTTCTCAGCTCTTCTAATTTGGATATTTTCTTATATTCTTAAATATTCATTTTCACATTTATTTTTTTTTCCTTCCTTATTTTGTAATTTCAAACGCTCAAAGTTTCTAGTTTTTATTTTTTAAGGCTTTCTTTCTAGTAATTGCTAAAATTTTATATTTTTATGCATGATTCTTGCTACATTAACACAACATATATTACTTTTACTATGTTGTGAGGGATATATAAACTTCATATATATAAATTACATAACTATACAACATGTACAAAAATTAAAAAAAAACAATTAGAAATATAGCTTTTGGTTCTTCTTTTCTTGATTCCTTCTAAATTTTTCCTATTTTTCCAAGCCTTCTCTATCTTATTTCTTTCTCTCACGTTTTTTGCTTCTCTCTATTTTTTCTTGTAGTATACACGGCAAGTACCTCTATATATATATATATATATATATATATATATATATATAAAATAGAGTGGCTCGCAAATCAATGAAGGCTTTAACATCCGACGATCTCAAATCAATTAAGGCTTTAACATCCAATTGTCTCATTTTGAATTTTATTTTCTCTCTTTCTCTCTCCTCCTATTCCTCTCCTCCTTTTCTTTCTCTCTCTCTTCCTTGGTCTCTCTATTCCCCTCTTCCTCCATTTACTTAATTAATTTATATTTTAATATTTTATTTTAAATTGTAATAATTTTTTGTAGTATGCATATTTTAAAATGTATAATACATAAAAAAAAACATTAATGGTAAGAAATCAAAAAATTAAATATATTCTTTTTTTCTTTATCAAATAGAACAAATGTTAACAAATTAAAAAATTGGTTAATTGTTGGCATGATGTGATATCTAAAGTTAAAATACTAGATGTGATAATTTACATAATTTTTAATATTTTTTTATATGATATATAAGATTCGTTTCGTAATAAAAAAAATTTAAGTTTATTTTACGTAAATTTTAATATTTAGAAAAAAATATAATTTTTTTTGTGTTACTTTGCACTTTTTATGGGTATTAAAATTTTATTTTTACATTAGAAAAAATTATGTTTTAATGTATATTACGAAATTTTTAATATTTGTTATTTTTTAACATTTATGTTATTTATCGCACAAGTTCATAATTTAATTAATTAGATCAAGTTAAATGAAAATGATAGTATACATATTTATATTTAGTGGATATATAAATGAAAATGATAAAAGTTTGGAAAAACATTTGACTAACGGTTTGACTAACGAAAATTGACCAAAAATAGAGAAGGAACACTTTTGCACAACTAATGCATATTTGAGGAACAGATGTGCAAAAAAAAAAAATATAAGGAACACTTTAGCAAAAACATGAGAAATAAGAGGGTCAGATTTGCTAATTAGTCTAAAGTAAGGGGTCTTACGTTTCGGATTTACAATTGTTTTATTTTGACACACATATTTCGATAATTTTTATATTTCAAATATTTTCAGGTATACATTAAAGGATACTTGGTGTAATCTGTAAAGAATACAAAGTCGTTTCTCTATAGGCTGCATGTGTATATTTTTTTGGTATGAAATGATGGTTGTTTTGGTGGTTTGGATATGTATTGATGATTGTAAGCTTTGTATACAGGTTTAGATTTTTCTGGATATCTATTTTTAAAGGAAACTCTGCCGAATTTTTTTGAAATTAGTAACGACTAGCTTGATGTTTTGGTGGTTGGATATGTGTTGATGATTGAGTATGTATTAATTATTGTGGTTGAATAGTTAATTATGATAATTGTTATGTCTGATTGTAAGTTATTTTATGTTATAAAGAGTCTTTAGGTAATGTAGTATTTTTTAAATTTTAATCTAATTTTTTGTTACTATGTGCTTTCAGGCACAGACAATTACTAGTATATATATATATATATATATATATATGACTTAGCTAGCCTCAAGGCTTTCTTGAATCTCTTGATGGAAAAAATATCCTGATCCTTATCATATGATCCAGACACGCCCTTTGTCCAACTTATTGTCACCTTTAGTCATAAGTATGCTGAGTCATGCTTAGCTTTTTTCTTTCTTTTTTTTAATAAATTTTTATACCATATTTGTTTAAAAATTTGACCAAATTTATTTGTTAATATTTGTCCTAGTTCCGTAGCATTCTTAATTGTATAAAACACTCGTACACACATTTTCATTCGTACGCGTTATCGTTTGTTAATCATCGTACATCAGTTTTTCAATATAATTTTTCCTAATTCGCAATAAAATTCAAGTTCATTTCATGGACTTTACATTTTTACATTTAAAAATTTTATTTACATTGATTGAACGTCCCAAATGTTACAATTATTACGATTGTATATTTCAGTATAGCTATATTATAGCAATTTTGCCGTTTATGTTGTAAATACTAATTCAAATTGCTCCAGTTTAATATAGCTTACTTATGCTTCAATATTTTAATTTGTGGATAAATAATGTTTTGATTCTAGTTAAATTCTAAGTTTAAAAAGTATTTTAATTATAGCTAATAGTTAATAAAATAAAATCAGAAGGATTTAAAAAGTGTTTTAGCAAAGTTAAATTCTAGTCTATGTCAAATACCAAAGACCGAAAAATTTAGTTTTTCCTTATAAATATCCCCTAAATGTTATTTTCGTAATACTTTTTAATATTTTTATAAATATCAAAAAATGCTTAAATCTTTCTTTTAACTAATTTAGTTTCTTTGCTAAGAAGCTTGAAGTAACTATTTCAATTCAATATTTCATTAAGTTTTATTTGAGCTTTAATTCAAAAAATAAACAAAATTAAATGAGAACAACAATGAATGATAGAACCGCAACCCAAGAAGCTGCCACGCCGATAAATGAAGGCACTGCCATTCTGGAATGAGCGACAAAAATTTCCTTCTCCATTGGAACCATAATCAAAGAGCAATTCAAATTCCTGCATTCTAACAAAAACCCAGATTGCTAAAGCCCAATTTCTCATCATTTTGTTTTCGGTGGAAAGCATATCTGCTTCTATTTTGGATTGATTCTGGCTCGCGCAAACAGTAGAAAAAAGACCCAAATCTTTGATTTCACCGCCTCATCAGTAACCGACATATATAATACAGGTGTATCGATTTCCCTTTATTTTGTTTACCTTTTTGTTGGCTCAGCCATTTCATGCTGTCTTGTTTGGTGGGGTAGTTTACCAAAAATGCTTTGTCTGAATTTTCAATGTTGGCACTTCTAAATGTTCAATGAATTTTTCACCTGTTTTGTATTGATTGAGTTGGATTGAATACTTTTTGTAGTAAAAGCTTCTTTTTTTTTATTGATTATTACATTGAAGGGTTGCTTGAAGAGGATTAGAAGCTAAAAGTTGGGGATTGTAATCTGGTTGAAAGAAGTTAGTTTAGATTTTTGTAAAATTCCCACCTTTAGTATTTAAAGAATATTGATACTTTGGAATTGGATTTGCCAAATTGAATTGGGTTGTTCCAAATGAAGTTGATTGAGAATTGAAGGTTTAAAGTCCAGATATTTGATTTTTCAGATTAAGAAGAAACAGCCAAGCGATTTCTGCCAAAATTAGTTGTTATTTTAATTGTTTGGTGTTAATCTGCGCAAATTGTAGTTAATTGGAAAGGATGGTTGGGACTAATGCGGCAGCTGTTGATAGTGTGTACACAAATGGGTCAGATCAGAATTCTAATGGGTCTCTGGAGCAGAAGGTTGATGATCTTCGCCGACTTTTGGGAAAAGCAGAAGGCGATCCTTTGAGAATTGTAGGTGTTGGGGCTGGTGCATGGGGTAGTGTTTTCACGGCAATGTTACAAGATGGCTATGGTCAGTTTCGTGAGAAGGTTCAAATTAGGATATGGCGAAGACCTGGAAAAGCTGTTGATAGAGCTACAGCTGAACACCTTTTTGAGGTGATCAATTCGAGGGAAGATGTGCTGAGGAGACTGATTAGGCGATGCGCATACTTGAAATATGTGGAGGCAAGATTGGGTGATAGGGTATTATATGCAGATGAGATTTTGAAAGATGGGTTTTGCTTGAATATGATTGACACCCCACTTTGCCCTTTAAAGGTTGTCACCAACTTGCAGGAAGCTGTGTGGGATGCTGATATTGTCATCAATGGTCTGCCATCAACTGATACCCGAGAGGTGTTTGAAGAAATTAGTAGGTATTGGAAGGAAAGAATTACAGCGCCGGTCATCATTTCTTTGGCAAAGGGCCATAGAGGCTGAATTGAACCCTGAACCCCGCATAATAACTCCTACTCAGATGATCAACCGAGCAAGTGAGATCTCTTTTTTTCATTTTTCTTTTCCCCTTAATTGTTGTAAAAACTTCTTGTTTATGAATGCAACACTTGGTTAAATTAGGTTATGTTAAACTATTTTTTATTGACAATATATTTATCGCAATGAAGTACCTTGTAGAAACAATTGAGTTTATTGTTCATGCTACTACTAAGTTGTTGACTTGAAACAAGTTTCTTAATTGTTTGTGGACTCTGTATTTATTTCCTTGCACCATTTTCCTATCCTTAGAGAAAAGTTTATTTGTGTGAATTGGAAACATTTGAATCTGCGCAAGAGTTGGAAACATTTGAATCTGCATCATATGTTTTAGATAAACTTAAGGGACTTAATTTCTTCTCATAAGATTGCTGGTAATTGTTGGATGGTAAATATTAACTTTTCTCAACACACATTATTTAATGAAAATGTTGTGAGCATTGAATTTTGATTTGTAAAGTGATAATCTAACAGCTGGTGCTAAGTTGTCGGGCTTTATCCTATCCTGTTCCTGTTCCTGTTCCTTTGCCTTTGCCTTCATCTTCTCCTTTATCTTTTGCATCTTTTAAACATTTCAGTTGGGAAGTCATGAATAGGGTTGATTGATGAGGTTGTTAATTCTATTCCAAATAAAAAACAAATCCTTGGATATGGTAATACTTCACAATCTGTTAGCCATAGTGAACAAAAATAGCAGAGTTTTACTGGCATGATAACAAGGATTAGTATTTTACTTCCTCTCAGTTTACCATGTTGGTGTGTGACATTTACTTGTTTAAAGCTTAGTAATCTTTATAGTGTTAAGAGTTATTTATTAGCGACCATCCTGCATATAATGAATTTTTATGTGTGGTTGTTTCTGCTATTTGTATTTCCTGTATGAGATTATTACTGCTGTTTGTTCATCTGGCAATAAATTATGCCTCAACCTTCTTATAGATGGAACTTCATTAATACCTTTATCATATAGTAACTGGTAAGGTTTTCCCTTGTGTTTAGGTCATAAAGAAATATTAGCCTTCTAACCTTAGCTTGTTATTTTCAGCTGGAGTACCTATGGAGAACATTTTATACCTTGGAGGCCCTAATATTGCATCGGAGATTTACAATAAGGAGTATGCTAATGCTCGGATTTGTGGAGCTGAGAAGTGGAGGAAACCACTGGGGAAGTTTCTGAGGCAATCACATTTCATTGTGTGGGATAATGGTGACCTTATTACTCATGAAGTTATGGGTGGCTTAAAGAATGTCTATGCCATTGGAGCTGGTAAGATGCTATTTTGTTTCTGCAAACTTAGCTTTTGCTTGATGAAATGTCGTACGAGTATTTTCCTAGTGTATTTCTTAACAATTTGTATGATTCAGGCCATAGAATTTGTCGTAGAGGAACCCATAATGGTCAAGGCAAAGGCTTGCCTAGGTTTTATACTCTGAGTCACACCTTAGATGTATGTTCTTGTTTAAATGATGGTGTGCAAGAACTGATTAGGCCATTTTTATAACGTTTCAAATCAGTGTACAATTAGTACACGGCTTACTGTCACGAATCATTCTATCACAAATCATTTTTCTTATAGATAAAACGTGGACTAAATCACAAATTGCACCCTATAGTTTCAGCTTTAAATGGATTTCTACCCCGAACTTTATTTTCGATTTGATTAAAAGCATCTAAACTTTGAGGGCCAAAACATTGCTCCCTCTGCACTAAATTTTAGGTTGCAAATTGTTTAAACACTCTTTAGGGTGCTTTTAATTAGTTTGGAGTGGAAATCAAGTATGGGCATAAACTATAGGCTACAATTTGTGATTTAATCTAAAATGCATATCACAAATTTTCTTTCAAGGTGTGTATAATATGTGTCCAAACTCCAATGTCCTCCTTACCTATCTTGTTTTGATTGAATAAGAACATCTCCCGACTATATTCATCCTCATGTAGAGTTTTCTCAATATTTTTATCCATATCAGTTGCTTCAATGGGATTTTGGCCTACGTTTTGTATATGAGAAACCATCTGAAACAACTTTTTGTCAATTTAGTTCTTGTTCAAGTCACTTATACTGTCTCACTAATCTCACTACAGTAGATTGGAATAGAACAGGTAGAAGGAAAAGAAATTGGGGAAAAAAGGCATTGGTTTTGTTCATTAATCAAATCTCAAACAATATATTGTTTTAAGTTTGGAATTAGTATTCACCTTCTGAATTTGGATTCCACAGGTATGGTAGCATCTCTAACCAATGAGAGTGCCACAAGCAAAGCAGTATACTTCGCACACTGTACATCAGAGATGATATTTATTACACATCTTTTGGCAGAAGAACCAGAGAAGCTAGCAGGTCCTCTGTTGGCTGACACATATGTGACGTTGTTGAAAGGTCGTAATGCATGGTATGGCCAAAAGTTGGCGAAAGGTGAATTGAGTCTTGATATGGGTGATAGCATCAAGGGAAAGGGAACAATTCAGGTGGGTTTTTACTTTCTTGGTTACTTTATGGTGGTAAGGTGCTACCTAGTTCATCTGTCAAAATGAATTGAAGTTGAATTAACTTCAAATAGACTGGCCAATAGATAGAATTTGATTTTCTTTTGTTTATTTTTTCAAATAATGTACTTCTTACATATTGGCGAGGTCTATTGGGGTTGTCTCT
Source organism: Aralia elata (assembly GCA_034770075.1). Classification (NCBI taxonomy): domain Eukaryota; kingdom Viridiplantae; phylum Streptophyta; class Magnoliopsida; order Apiales; family Araliaceae; genus Aralia; species Aralia elata. The sequence continues at coordinate 126,268 of JAVJAP010000337.1, read as the reverse complement.
TCAGCTAACTATGAAGGACTTCATCACAACAATAAAGAAGTTTCTGAGAATTTAATTAATGATAACCATACGCTAAATGTGGCTTTTCTTCAGTTGCTTGACAAAATGACTTTTTGGCTTCTTAAAGAAACAAACCAAAAAAAAGATTCTTTATATGAAAATTCTATTGTCTATGGAAGTATAGTTAAAACTAAAGTAACTTTAAATTCTTGAGTTTCTTCAAAATTGTAGATTTTTTTTAACATCAGGGGTCCTTGATTGGGTTGGTAAAACTTTTGGCTGCTTTGGAATGTTGGTTTCTGGCGAGGCAGCTGCTATTTGATACTAATGTAATGCTCCATGTTAGGCCTGTTTGTAGTCTTGTTTGTAATTCACTAAGTTGTTGCATTAATTGGCTTTTTGAGTTATCAAGTGTTTATCAATCTAGGTGAGTGGGGGTGGGGGTACTGGCTGTGGCCGAGGTCCCTGTGTCATTTAGGAGTCTAGGACCTGAGTGTTAGTGACAATTGAATATCAGTTAAGTATTGTACTTGCTTGTTCAATCTGCACGTGAATCTTCTGCAAGGTTTTTATTCCCATGAACCATTATTTACTTGAGCAGTAAAAAAAAAAAAACATTTATGCATAGCCCTTGTTTGGACACCTTCACAGCTCGCAGAATTCAGTTGTCTTTACTCAATAAAGACATGTAAATATGTTTATCTTGTAGTTTATTGTTTAATCTGCTATAAACTTGTTACTTTTATCTACTCTTGATGGTTTCCTGATATGCATATACTAAACCCTGATAAAACAATCAACTGAAACATATATGTGGCTGTGCCTTCAGATTCTGTGAGCAGCATTAAGTGCAGTTTCCAACATTTCAGGAATGACACGTCCAAAATTACTTTATTAACTAGCATTTGTGGTATATAAATTTTCGATTAATTACCTACTAAATTTACGAAATCTCTATAGTGAATGTATGGTAGATGTTTGTATTTGTGGTCTTCTTTTTTCTCCCGGGGTTTTTAGAGTGGTTTCCTTTGTTTTTGTTTTATGCTTCCCAATATGTTATGATTAACAATAACAAAAGGTAACATTCCCATTCTTTATTGCAGGGAGTCTCTGCAGTGAAGGCCTTTTATGAGCTGCTTAGTCATTCTCGTCTCTGTGTCTTACATTTTGAAGAGAATAAGCCTGTTGCTCCAGTTGAATTATGCCCCATTTTGAAAACATTGTATAAAATGTTAATCGTGAGGTACTCTATAGCTCACTCATAATGACAAACTGATGTCCATCTCTCTCCCCCTCCCTCCCTCTCTCATATCTTTCTCTCACTCTTATTCTCTCTTTGACATACACAAATACACAAATTGTCTATTGGAAGTCATTCTATATAATTTTCCTAAGGAAGTTATTTTGCTCTTTCAATATATTTGCAGGGAGCTCCCATCTCATGCCATTCTTCAAGCGTTGAGGGATGAAACCATGAATGATCCGCGAGAACGCATTGAGATTGCTCAGACACATGCTTTCTACATACCTTCACTTCTGGGGCAGTAGTCTTTGGTAACGATTCTCTCTCATCTCCTTTATATCCTTATGCATAAAACCTTCTTTATTCACCTCATGTAGGGGAGTGCAGTTCGATGATGCACATTGATTTTGTACTAGTAAACAATTAGTTGAAAACTAACGATGGATGGTATGCTAGGTGATGTTAGATTTTTATTTAATTCAAATATGGTTGTTGAAGTTAGTTCAGGAGATTTCAAACTTGCATCAAGCTTGTTGTTGTTTTTATTATTAGAGGGTGCAAAATTTGTAATATGTTTAATAACATTTTTTTGTAGTAGTTTAAAATTTGTAATTTGTAATATGTTTAATAACAATTCAGACTTTTATTTACCGCGTTTTATCAGATATAAGGTTTTCGGTATGTTGGTATTCAGTGTAAAAATTGTAGTATTTTCTTTTAATATTTTGCAGCCTATAGTTTATTTAGTTAGTTTGCACAGAAGGGTGTTGTTAGTGTTTTCTTTTTACTTTTTTTTCTTGTTAATTTGGAAAAGCAGAAACTGATTCATAAAAGAGACAACAAGGACTAAGATAGCAAAGATAAAAGTAAATTAATTATATCTTTTGCTCAAGTGTTCCATTTTAGTTGTTACACTTCTTTTTGCATGCATATTAAGAAAGGAATTGTATTGTTTTCTCAATAACCTTTCTTTTGTGAATCCTATCTCATTAATTTCTTTGTATTATTGTTGTCAAGACCAAGGTTTATATGAAAGTTTATATAATCAAAAAACTACAATAACTTGGTTGTGGGATATTTTTAAGGAAAACAAGTTTGTTAAGCAACTAAAGTGGGACGCAATATGTAGATAACTTGATAAAAGTGAAGAATTTTTAGTGAAAAAATAACTTCATCGACGAAGTCACTTATAATTAGTGTATAATTTTTTAGGCAAGTCAAATATACGTTTATATATTGAAATTTTATATATGTGCATGCACTTCTTCTGGAGCATTTAAAATTGTGTTATTGCAATAGTAAAATGTTTCTTTGTATTAATTCTGATAAATTTTTTCTTTGAAACTTCTTCCAGTTTTGGTTTATTAGGAAGAGAGTTCCGTTTAGTTGTTGCCTACACCTTTACATGACCATTCAATAAATGACAATATAATTAGTAGTGAAACAAATTACACAATACACAGATAATAGCTTGACCATTACTACATAAGTAACAGATTGTGGCTAAAGATAATTTAGTAGTCAAACAACATTTTACTACGGAATCTGGGATTAAAAACTAAACTGAAGATGAGAGATCAAACCGTAAATAATTGAACATTATACAACTTACTGACAAAATTTTGTAAAATTTACTATAAAACTTGGGCACACTGGATTACCTCGGAGCCTGAAATACACAAAAAAATAAAATAAAAAATAAATAAAATTAAATAATCAAACATTATGGTCAGAGGAAAGAATATCTAGTTGTAGTCGTTATCAATAACTAAAGAGATTATTATGAGGAGTCATAAGACTCAATCAATCTTTGACCTTAATGTACTTAGGTTATAATAATTACTCCGTGGTACAGAGTTTATCTGGTTGTTCTGAAAATCAACAATCTGCAATTGCTGGCTGATGCTTCTGCTATTCAACACTAATGTGCCGTTTATTGTGTTGTTCCTTAGTTTCCTGTCAAAATATAGAACGGCCTATTTGCTTCATTCAATAGTTTATATAAATAATGTGAACTGAACTGATAGCTGCACTGCATATTTCAACAGTTTGTATTATACGTATTTTTTTATACGATTACTTACACTTGTTGTATCTGCGGGAAGTTGAAAATTTCATGTGGCATTGGCCCTTGAAGTGGGCCATATTTAATAGCCCTGAACGTTGTGCAACATAAGATGGATTGATCAACAAGTTTTGTGGGAATTTTTGGAGATCCCTCCATTACTCTTTTCATCTAATTTCTCCCAATGCATATCTAGCGACACAAATATTGCTTTTAGCGATGATATCAGCGACATAATTATATGCATCAAATTTTATTGTGTTATTAAATGTAATATTTGTGACGCTAAATTTGTATTGGGAGAAACTGAGTGAAAGTTATAATCGAGAGGATTAAGGGGATCATAATCCGAAATTTTCATATTTTCAATTTTTTTTTTGTTTTATATTAAAAACTTAGTGCTGAGGGAGTGTAAGGTTGAGACCAAGCAGGAGCTTCAGATTATCAAAGGAGTTGTTGCTTAGGTCCCTGCATTTAGGAACCAACATCACAAAATTTTCCACAGCTTTTTTTCTAGTAAATTCGGAAATTGTGAGTGCAGATATTAATAGATGTAATGCTGCCTTGCACATAGGAGGGAATTCATTCCAGTTAAGTCCGGTAAAGGGCCAGTCAACTTATTGTGAGCTAAATTTCTGCAAGAAAACGTAATGACATGAGAACTTTATGTACATTATAGCATTGTTACTAGGAATGCATATCGATTGCGTATGTAGAACGGGAGCGGGAGAGATAAAAGGAATGCTACCATGATCCGGTCTTGATTCACTTTAGAGTTCCTGTGCTCTGATTTGGAACAGCAGTACCCAATTTGTAGAGAACTTCCATTTTAAGTTGTAACATAGCATTATAGTTGATCTCTATTATATTACTAGGGTTGCATTTGATCAGAAAGAAAAGAAAATATCCACAATTGAGTGAGATTGCTGAGGTTATATAGGTTTGATGGGACATTGCTTGTCAGGAAATTCTTATTGAGTCGAAATATTTGTCAACCAACATTATTTAAAGAAAATTTGGAAGATTTGTTTAATTTTAAGGCTGAGATAGCCACTCACCGAATCTGCAGCGTCTGAATCAGTCCGATGCTCACCGGAATCTTTCCACTTATTTGATTATTGTCTAACGACAGATGCAGAAATGTTTATTACATACCAAGTCTACAATTTCAATTACTAAGCTTAGAGACAAAATGACTCACAACTCACAAGGATATCAATTGATTAAGGTCTTCAATTGTAGAACTTAAGAGTTCCTGCGAGTACCATAGACGATAAGCGCCTGTAAATTTTACAGATTTCTTTGATGAGATAAATTAGAACTTGCCCACTTTAGATCAAGGTGGTCCATATATATATATATATATATATATATATATATATATATATATATATATATATATATATATACACACACACATGTATAGGAAAAAGTAATCTATGACATTCCTTAGCCAAACACGATGTAATTTTACTTTGTTTGCAATGATTATAATCTCAAGACTATTAATTCTAAGAATATCCTAGTCACGTGTTTGTTTTTCATGGGATTATTCATGGATAATTTAAAATAATCCCATGTTGTTTGTTTTTTTGAGAATTAATTAAAAGACCGGGAAAAAAATATCGTTTTGACTATTATACCTAGTTAGACGTGATTATAATAGGGTTAAATGCTTTTTTGGTCACTGAACTTTAGGTCAACTTACAAATGGATAACTGAACTATTTTTTCTTACAGTCAACTCACTGAACTGTTATTTACTTACAAAAGTTTGAATTTTCTAACAGGCGTTAATTATTTTAACGGGAGAGTGACGTGTATAGCGGCATGTCCCACTTAATCCAAGCTGGAGCCAAGCTGTAAATGATTTTAACACCTAAGATATAATCCACCCATGAAAAACAAACCTACCCAACAAAGATCCGATCCACCCAATAAATTATTGCTGATAAATAACGTACAGAACTCAGAAGGGGAAGAAATTAAGGGTTCATGGTGGTCGTTACATTCAGTCGACTACTTCTTCAATTGCTACTAACAATCCGTTGCTGTGTTTCTTGAGATGAGTACCTCAAGTGGAGTAGACATTTCTTATAAAAGGAAAGCGTTGAGTAAATCTTCAGATTCTGAGCGCGAGTCCTCGTTTTCTTCTCCAATCCTTTGCCGCTGTGGAATCGTTGCACCCATGTGGGAAGCTTGGAAAGAAGGAACCCTAGATCCAGGTAGAAGATTCGTTGGTTGTAGCAGATACAAGGTCTTTTAATTTGCAATATATTTTCCCTCACAAGATTCGTTGGTTTAAGCTAATTTTCCCTAACAAGATTCGTTAGTTGTAGCTAATTTTCCCTCACAAATCTTGTTTAATTGTTCTGTTGACAAGGATAAAAATAAGTATTGTGGATTTTTCAAGTGGTGTGATCCTCCATTCACTGAAAGATCAAGGGAAGTGATTAAAAAATTGAGGGATGAACATTGCTCTGCGAACGACGAAATACAAAGGCTGAATTTCTTCGAGAATGGAAATGAATCAAGTGTGATCAAAGAATTGAAGAGGAAAAATGCCCAAAAAATAAAAAATCTCAGAAGGATGTGGATTGTTCTAATTTGTTCATGGTTGATGTTTTTAATTTTTTTAGTAATAGTGGTGTAAAACACCATTCGGCAACATGAATATAATTTTTTGGGATGGATGGTTGATTTTTTTTTATTGTAACTATGGAAGTTTGGTGTTTGAAGGTTATGATTGTTTTTTTATTGTAATTATGGAAGTTTGGTTATGATTTTAATGAATGAAATGGAAAAACAGAGCATTTTGCTCTTTTGTTGTATTTGGATGGTTGATGTTCTTTTATTGCAACGATGGAAGTTTGGTATTTGTGAGCTAAGAATGGTGTAAGACAATGCATATTACCATTTATCATTCACAAACACAAAACTATGCATTCACTAGTTATTGTTGGACTTTGTGAGTTGTGTATTTCAAATGAAAATAGAATGTCAAAAAACAGAGACAAGTTCCATTTATCATGCACAAACCCAAAACCTGCATTTGCATCCTTGTTATAACATAAATGACCTCCTGTATTAATGTAACCAGTTATGATTCCTAAACCCAAAAATATCAACTAACAATAAATATCAATAAATAAATGTATGAAACTGAAATCAGTAGCCCCAAAAAGCAAATCATCCTTGTTATAACATAACTTCCATAGTACCAATACAATTCACATAATCCTTGTATTGCTTGCCACAGTAATCCAAAAATTGTACCAAGATATACTATATTTATCCTGCCCAAAAGTATTCAAGTTATACCAGTGCTCAAGCTACACCAAATCACAAGCTATACCAAAAGGTTACAAATATTCATCTGCCTATACCAGAATAAGCTATACCAAAACATAGTTATACCAAATGCCACATAAACTACCCTCCCATGAACTACTAGTTAAATAAAACAACCTAAATTCTACTATGTGGTAGTTCTTCCACCCTTCTTCCTTGGTGCTTTAAATGGCCTGCATGTTGAATTCTGTGACGTTTCACTTCTTGTTTGCCTTTTCCTTGTATTCATCTGGGTTGGTGGTGTAGAAGCAGGTGGAGTACATCCTTGGACAGTTGATTGTGAAGACTGCTTCTTCCTTACAAGTTTTGGAGTTGGCATCTAATGTTCAGAACAACAAATATACATACTTACAAAAACCTCCAAAACAAATATATGTAGTTACCATTAATGAAATTAATAAAGTTTTTGAATGAGTGAAATGATACTTACAAATATACATTTTTCCTTTTCTTGAACACAGTCAACCACTATCTCTTTGCCTTTGGCAGTGTCAATGAACTTATATTTTCCCTTTCCAATGCCATGTGCCTATAAAATAACAGTTGAGAAACAGAGTTAATATGTCATAAAATTATATGTATCAAGCATATATTTAGAAAAACTTACATTGCCCCTAACATCTTTCTCAATTCCCTTAGCAGTGTCAACCTCTTTCTCCTTGCCCTTGGCAGTGCCAATTACCTTGTCTTTTCCCCTTCCAATGGCATTAGCCTATAAAAAAACAGTTCAGACACATAGTTAATATGTCATACAATTAACATACTAAACACTTTAGAGATAGAGTTAATAGTCTCAATGACCTTGTGTTTGTCCTTTTTGTGTCCAGGTAGAGTCGGGTGCTTTGGACATTTGCTTCGGTTGTGACCCTCTTCCTTGCATATGCTGCAATGCATCTTGCTCCCTTTCCTTGACACCCTAGCCACCTTGTTGCTAGTTGTCTCATCTTCCCACTGCTCCTTCCTTCTTAATCTTTGTGGCCTTCCCTTCAACTTTTTTTTCATTGGTGGTGGCAGCATGATATCACACTCAGTAAAATCCCAAAAGTCTTCCCCATTTAGTACTTCTAGTGTGTAGGAATAAGTCTTAATATATGTATCCCTAGTGTACCACTGAGCTACATATTCTATAGGGTTTCCATAGATGGAATGAATGGCTCTAACTGCATGAGAACAAGGGATTCCTGTTAAATCCCAAACCCTACATGCACAACTTATCTGCTCTAGGTTTACAGTGTACCCTCCTTTCCCTCTCTCCTTCACTTGGAACTTTGATTGTCCATCCCATAGAGCTTCACAGTGTGCAGAGTCTAAAACTGTTGCATCTAGTTTCTTTTTAATCCTTAGGCATATTAACTCCTCAGTCTTTAACATTGCATCTCTCTTCTGGTGCAACCTCACCATTATTTGATCATGAATTTCAGATAACATTTGAAGAACTGGCATATATCTTGCCTTAATTATCCATGCATTAAAGCACTCTGACATGTTGTTCTCTACACTGTCAGTTTTAGAATGAGTCTCAAAGAATGCTTTGGACCATACCTTTGGATCTTGCTCTGCCAACTTGTCATGTGCAGGAGTGGACAACCTTTTTAGCTCCCTCATTGCCCTTTTATAAGCCACAGGGTGTGTAGCCATGGATGCCTCCCAAAATGCTCCTTTTAGTGCTTGTGAGGGATATTTCTTTCTCCAATTTGCATAGATGTGCCTTGCACAGTTTCTATGCTCTGCATGAGGAAGTAGGTCCTGAATAGTTGCTTTCAGTCCCTGCAACACACATAAGTTAGTTAAAAAATGCCAACAACAAAACAAAAAGGAAGAAACATATATTAAACATTAACAGTCCTGACCTTTTGTTGATCAGATATTAGAGTGATCCCATACCCATCCCCCAAAGCCAAGTCAGTCACCACCAACAATTGGAGGAACCAATTCCAGATATCCAAATTTTCTCTTTCCACCACCCCCATAGCTATTGGAAACATCTGATTGTTTCCATCTCTACCAACTGCAGATAAAAGGTGACCACCACACACTGTTTTCAGAAAGCAACCATCCAACCCAAGAATAGGTCTACATCCTTCTTTCCACCCCTTTTTCAATGCATCATAACACACATAAAACCTTTTAAATCTAGGCACATCTTCTGGATTCAATCGAGTTGTCTTAATATCAACTGTATTATTTTTGTTACTCTTTACTATCTCACCACCAAAGTCCCACACCCTTGCATAATGGTCCTTCATCACTTGTTGAATCCCTTGCAATGCTAACTGTCTAACCCTCATACACTTAACCTCTGTAACATCCAACTTTAGTTTCACTTTTATGTCTTCTTGCATTTCTCTTAGTTTCCAGCTAGGATTCCTCCTAATCCTATTGCCATAGTACTCAGCCAAGTACTTAACTGTAGCCAGCTTGGTTTTGAAGTTCCTGCAGCAATTGTGACTGTCCAAAATGGATTTCACTTGCCATGTATCACACCCTTGCATGTAACTAGCCCACAGTTTCCAAGGACATCCTTTCTCACACCTCACTTGACATCTTTGCGAGTCATTAACTGAATACCACAACTTCCTCCCACTAGCAATGGAGTAGTCTCTTATGGCATCTTTAAACTCTCTAATGCTGCAAAATGTCATGTACTGCTCGAACTTAATCAACTTCTTTTTTATCTTAGGGTTGTAAGCCTCAATTGTTTTCTCTTTTTTCGTACTAGGGAGAGGCCCTACATAGCACACATCCTCTTCTTCTTCACTGCTCTGAGATAGTGACCTTAGAACATCACTATTTTCATACTCACTATGCCATTCTGCATCATCTGAATCACTGTCTGCACTTGTTCGTTCACTATCTTCTTTGTCATTGCCACTACCAATTTCTTTTCCCACAGTTTCAGGTTCCTTTCCCTCATTTTCAGTTTCCTTTCTCACATCCTCTGCATCTGTCTCATTTCCTCCTATCTCTACTTGATTTCCTCCTTCCTCTGTCTCACTACCTCTTTCCTCTCCCTCAGTTCCATTTTCCTCATCTCCATCTACATTCTTTGTCATATCCTTCTTAAATTTAATACATTTCCTCCTAGCCTCTACCAATTCATCATCACTGCACTCTTCATCATTGATGTCTTCATCAGTACTATTCTCTTGGTCAGAACTATCATCCTCAACTACCCTCTTGGACCTCCTTTTACCCCTCCTTGTCACACTCTCATTTTTTTTAGTTTGTTTTCGATCTGTAATATTTTCAACTGGCACATTGTCCTCATTATCACCATCATTATCCAACAAAGCATCCCCCTCCCCCTCACCCTGACCCTGACCCACACCCACACCCCCACCCTCACCCTCACCCACATTTTCAACCACATTATCAGCCACAGTTTCAACCACATTATCAGCTACATTTTCAACTACATTATCAGCCACAGTTTCATCCACAATGGAAGCCACATTATCACATATGGAGGTTTAATCAGTGTTATATGGTAATATATGGTCTACATAGACATCAATTACACCATATGGCAAGTAGATATTAACCATATCTCTTATACTAGCATCATCATAAACAAGTCTAACCCCATTTTTAATATCTACTTCATCATTTTTAAAATAAACACTTGATTTGGGATGATACCTAAGTTCAGTAGCTAACTCATTAATAGCACCCATACAAATAAAATCAGTATCCAAGCGTGGCATATGATAAACATTACCTCCCACATACTCACATAAAGGAGCATATATGAACTTCTCACCATAGTGTACATTAAATTGAACAACAGTATCCATCTGTAAACAATTAATAAATAAATCACATGCAAAACAGAGCATAAGTAATAAACTTTTGAAAGAATTAAAATAAATACATAGCATACATGTGGGGACAAAAGGGGAGCAAAATTTAGTAAAGAAGGATTTTATAAATCTTAAAACAAGAATCAGTCAAGAAAAAGACAAAGAAGAACAATGAATAATACATGCACAATCTAGGGTTTATAAACAAAAGGACAACACGACAACAAGCCCCAAAAAACAAATTCCCTGTCGATCAGATAAGGGGACAAAAGGGGACCATCAGAAAGTGACATACCTGTCGACCGTTACTTGATATCGAGCATCAAACGAGTTTTAACCAACGTGAATCACACCAAGATTCACCAAATAATCGATTTTGTTTAGAAACAGACTTCAATCGAACAACTTTTCGTTCTTTGCTTAGCTTTTCAATTGATCAACAACTTTGGAAGGGTTGGCTTAGGGCTCACTTGGTTTAAACGATCAGATTTGGAACAAATGACGATTCACTTGGCTTCTAATAGACATGTGGGTCCATCAACTAGTATTTGGGTGGGAGATTTTCCCTCCATATCCACATAATGTTGGCCACATGGATTGATCCGTGCCACATCAGAAAATATTTACACGTCTGCAGCTTATTTGTTCTTTTCCGTATATAGTCATCCCATTTAACGGAAAATTCAAACTTTTGTAAGTAAATAACAGTTCAGTGAGTTGAATGTAAGAAAAAATAGTTCAGTTATCCATTTGTAAGTTGACCTAAAGTTCAGTGACCAAAAAAGCATTTAACCCGATTATAATACCTAGTTAGACATGGTATTAAATAATCCCCCATTCTAAGTCATTTTATTGTTCTGGGACTAATAATCCCAAGTCTATTTTAAAAAAATAAACAAGAGACTTGGGATTAATAGTCCAATCCCAAGTGTTATCCTTACAAACAAACATGGGGTTAAGTTTTCATTTTTGGGTTCTATATAAAAAAATCTTTAATTATAACTTTTATGCAAAACTACGTCGTTTTGTTAGTCTTAGCCAAGTTTGGCTAAGGCATGTCTTAGATTACCTTATATATATATATATATATATATATATATATATATATATATATATATATAGCGAGAGAGAGATAGAGGTAATGATCCATAGCATGTATTTGACATACACCATTTATATCGTTTAATATAGGAATTAACGGCCGAGATTAGAACTGAAAAAATCACGTCCACTACTATTAGTAGCGGACGACGCTACTATTAGTAGTGGACGACGGGTTACGCTGGATGACGGTACTATTTTCAACGTCATCCGCTACTATTAGTAGCGGACGTAACCCGTCGTCCATTACTAATAGTAACGGACGTAAATTTTTCAGTTCTAATCTCGGTCTTTGGTTCCTATATTGAACGATAGAGATGTTGTATGACTATTTTTGATCCATAACAAATGTTTGTTACGATACTATTTGAACAAATTTATTTGTGGCCATCCATAAGAGAAGTGGACGTTTCAGATTTAAAATTTATACCATTTTCATCACTATTAGTAGCATACAGATATCATATTTTTTTTAAAAAAAAAATCTAGATAGTCTATTTCTCCCATGAACGGCAAAGATGAGTTGCCTAAATATCATAACAAAAATAGATGGTAGAGATGATATATGTCATATAAGGATCCGTAGCAAGTACGTATTATGGATCATTTTCCATATATATATATATATATACATATATATATATATTTAGAGAAAGAGAGAGGAGAGGTTGGACTGTTACACTTGCTCAAGTGGTTACCCTTGTCTTGAAATGAAGTCAATCCAACAGTATATGGCCAAACCATAACTCAAAATCATCGTGATCATTGTCATTTAGCTTCTGTCTTAAATATCTCTCCTTTACTTGCATAAGTCCATGCCAAAACAAAGTAGAGGTATTCTATCTATGTTAGACTGCTTGGAGAACTAGTAATTCATTCCTTAGCCGACCGAGCTTGGTTACCATAAAGAAAGTCAACTACTCTATTTATTTCAAAATTAGAGTTACATTTTTCTTTTGAGTCTTATTACAAATGACAATAAATTTATGTTGATTGTAAATGCCAACGCATGTGAATAAATGGGATAGAAGAAAATTAAGAATGGGGCTAAATGCACTTATGTTACATCAAGTATCGCCAAATTTATAATTCGGCCTCCAAAGTAATTGGGCTTACAAATTCCTACATAAACTACCTAATTGCATACAATGTCGACCTTAAAATCATTTTTCGGCGGAAATTGGCCAGAATACCTAAATTGCCGGCAAAATAAATAGTTTTATACGGTTCGACCATATAAAAATACAGTTTGACTTCATTAAACATTAAAATATTAATTTAAGGAATTATTTCTATAAAAACTAATTAAAGACTTAATAATGTTTAAAAAAATAAATTAAACTTCATTTTATTTAACACTATAAACTTAAGATATCTAGGAGAAAAATATATCTCCAACATTAGTTAGACTTTCATATATCAATCTCCATAATCAAAGAAGAGCTACTACAATCTCCACGCACCAAAAAAAATTACCAAATAAGAATAAAAATCAGATTGCAGATCCATCACCATGGCCCCCCCTTCAAACCTCATCGATCTCCAGTGAAAACCCATAGAAAATACCAATCGCCGATTGAAGATGTTATAGTCCATTGATCATTACATCTGAAGTTTGTCGCCTCTTCTTTGTCCTTTTCTTTTCGTATTTCTTCTAGTCGTATAATGGCTTGTTGGTGATTGGGGGTTGTAGTGATACCGATGATGTTGGACTGTAGTGAACGATGGTTGTGAGGCGGTGACTGTTGGGATGATGGTGAGACGACTTTAAGTCAGATATGGATTTTTTTCGTTTTTTAAATCTATCTTCTTGTTTTTCGAATTTTTGGACTGGCGGAACGGAGGTGGCTCTTTAACAGATATAGGGGTGAAGTTTAAGGTTTGGGTTGAAGTTGGGGGTTTGGGTCTAAGTTGATGAATACGGATTTGTTATTCACAACTAGTAAGAAATTTGTTTCATTGATGCAAATATATTTTCAAATCGTTAGAAGTACGAAGGAGAGCAACTATTTTGATTTCATTTAAGAAAATTGATGATGAATGAAAGAAAACGATGAGTGAGAGAGAAAATCTTTGGGTTCTAATTGAAGAAGAAGATGTGCGGTGCACAAGTTTAATTTTACTTGTTAATAAGTTTATTTAGGTTAATTTATTTAATTGTTACTCCTTCCGCAAAAGAATCATACTTAATTAGTTTAATTGATTTTTTAAGCATATTTTACTTGTTTAATTTGCTTAATTTGTTTTAATTTTGTTTAACAGTTAATTTGTTTTAACTTTGTATTTAAAAGTATTTTAATTTGGGGTTAATTGTATTTAGAAGTATTTTAATTTGGGATTAATTGTGTTTAGAAGTATTTTAATTTTTTGATTAAGTTAAACCATATCTGAATACGGTCAAACCGTATAAAACCAATCAGGTTGCCAGTCGGGTATTTCGATCAATTTCAACCAGAAAATAAATTTGGGAGGGGGGACATTGTATGCAATCATGTAGTTTATGTAGCGATTTGTAAGTCCAATTATTTTGGGGGCCGAATTATAAATTTGGTGATACTTGGTGTAACAGATATGCATTTAGCCCTTAAGAATGTCACCACTCTAATTTATTTTATTTTATCGCTGAGAGTTCCATATAAGTCGCAATTCAACTTCATCATAGATTTGTCTGACATATAAATCATTTCTCTTTCCTTCTTAATCTGTTCTAAAATAAGAAAAATATTTATTTTTAGAGTATAAAGTGACATGTAGTAACATGGCATTACTTTTTGGGTCCTTTACAGAAATATATAACAATTAGTAAAATATTACAAAAATAGTGCACTAAGAAAATAATTACAAAAAGAATAGTGCACTAACAAAATAATTACAAAAAGAGTGCAACAAGATAAAGTCATTAAATCATTCAGTTTCCTAAAAATAAAGAATTCCTTAAATCAAGTAGAAGTAACTGTCATAATTAATAATTCAAATTCAAATATTTTTCAAAATTCAAATTTCAAAAGGCTAACCATCACCGACCGTGATTCCATATTTTCCGACGTGACTCCATATTTTCTGGCCAACCATCACCGACCGTCACCAACCATCACCATATTTTCCGGTCAAGCATCACCGACCGAAAACTTCATATTTTCCAACCAAAATCAACAACACAAGGAAGTTATGTTTCACAATAGATCCAACAAACAACAATAACAAACATAACATGTCTGGAAAACAAACATTACAGGTTAGATTCTGCTGTCCGACGAGATTTGGTTACCCACAAAAACTAAAATGGTTACCTCTATATGAAGGTTTGGCTATCAACTGCACTGAAATTTTTTTCCTTCTCTTTTTGATTTATGGACTAAATCAAGCTTCGCCACCCTTGTCTGGGCTTCACCTACTACCTCCAAGGTGTCACAAGCAACAATGGTCGCATCTACAAACTCGCTCTCTCTCTCTAATGTCGCTCTAAGAGGATGCAGGTTTGGTTACCTTGGTACGAAAGTTTGGTTACCTTGGTATGAAGGTTTGGTTACCAACTACAATATAAAAAAACTACAGGTGTTGAGGTGGATTGGTTACCTTAGTATAATGGTTTGGTTACCTTGGTATGAAGGTTTGGTTACCTTGATATGAAAGTTTGGTTACCAACTGCACTATGAAGGTAACCTAATAAAACTGAATTGGTTACTTTGGTATGAAAGTTTGACTACCAACTGCATGAAGGGTTGGCTACCAATTGCATCACATTCAAAATAAATGGGTAACCTAATAAAACTAAATTGGTTACCTTGGTATGAAGGTTTGACTATCAACTGCACTATGAAAAAACTGCAAGTGTGGATGTGGATTGGTTACCTTGGTATGAAGGTTTGGTTACCAACTGCACTATGAAAAAACTGCAGGTGTGGAGGTGGATTGGTTACCTTGGTATGAAGTTTGGTTACCTTGGTATAAATGTTTGGTTACCAACTGCACTATGAAAAAACTGCATGTGTGATAAGAAACGCTCAATTAGCTAAACCAAAGTGCAGAAACTGCTATTTAGATCGGATATGCAGTTAGACTGGATTAAAGTGTATAAGCCGGACGATTTTTTCTAAACCCCCAAAACCAGTGGTATTTTGTAAACCGAACCGACTTGCTCTCTTACTTTTGCTAAGCCCAGATTTTAATGAAAGCAACAGATCTCTCTCTTTTTCTTCTAAGCAAAGAAGTTAGCTGAGAGAAAAGGATCTTTGTCCGGTGGGAAAGAAAGAGACAAAACAATATTATTAAAACCCCTTCACATGCATGTATCATCTTACCATGAGTTTCCTAATTTTAACCTCAAAATATTATTCTGAAGCTTTTAAAATTATAAAAGAACCAACTCTCCTCATTAATCAATTTGAACCAGAGGGGAAACAGAAATTTGAATTTTGAAATGTAGTTTATTATATGGGATAAAGTGGGTAATGCACAAAACTAAATTAAAGGAAAAATAAATTCACTAATTGCATAACAATGCACTAATTTGTAAATTAAAAATTGAAGATGCACTAATTTTGTAAATATTTTATGTATGCACTTTTGTTGTAATATTTTTAAAATTTTTAAAAATGTACTAGTAAATGTAATTTTCCCTTACTTTTATTTTTAGTTAACTGCATACTTTCATACCACTATTATTACATTTATAGAACCAATAATACTATTCGTGACGAGATTGACAACTTGTTAAAAGAAGAAGAGGGGCTTTCGGCCCAAAAATATAGGACAAAAAAATCATGTTGTTACTAAAGAAAAAAGTAGTTTCAATAGGATTATTTCCTTAAAAGATGGGGATGAATGGTTTTATGGTTAGTAAAAGTA
This sequence comes from Aralia elata, assembly GCA_034770075.1. Classification (NCBI taxonomy): domain Eukaryota; kingdom Viridiplantae; phylum Streptophyta; class Magnoliopsida; order Apiales; family Araliaceae; genus Aralia; species Aralia elata. The sequence goes on along the minus strand of JAVJAP010000337.1, from coordinate 109,861 downwards.
TTTCTAGTCATGTTGTTTCATTCTTCTTTCCTATGCCGCAATGGATTTGTGCACATATCATCATTAAGAATGACAATTTAAATCGAAATCGATTCAAAATTGGTCAAATTGTATCGAATCGGTCGATTTTTATCTGAACTGTTGGCCTCGCCGGTGCGATTTTAGTGCAAAAAATTTAAAACTGGGACTGATGTGGTGCGGTTTTGGTATTTAGCTCTGAACCGTCGATCCACCACACCGCTTCTTGAACCGGCGGTGCACTGGTCCTTAAATCGCTTTATATATACGTGTGTATTTGAGTTATATATTTATATTTCATAGTATTATTTTTTATATATATTGTTATATATAATCATAGAGTTGCTCAAATATATTTTTATTATTTTTTACTTTTGCATGAATATTTTTATATAAAGTTGACATATATTAAAATTATAATAATGTTAAAATTATAACAATGTTATCTTAATTTTGATTGAACATATATTCTTATATTGCTTGTTAATATTTCTTGAGCTATTATAATGAATATTATTATAATGTGTATTGTAAAAATATTAAATTAATTTAATAAAAATTAAGTAAAAATTATTATTACTTTTTTATCGGTGCAAGTTGGTGCGACGTGGTTCAAAATATAAATCGATCGATGCGATTTTGGTATAGAAAAATCTTGAACCGCTACCGGTGCGGTACCGGTTCAAGATTTTTTAAGATTGATATGATTCCAAATTACTGAAAATTTGAAACCGCACTGCACTGCACCATTGTCATCCCTAATCATCATTGCATTATACATATATTATACATATAGTTATGTTTATATTTTGTATAAGTATACATTTAGGAAAACAAGACCGATGATTTTGTTTTTAAAATATTGTAATCCATTTTTCCATATTGTTTGTAAGAAATAAATTGACTACCACTTTTATGTGACACATGATATTTTACATTATTCTTCTCACATAAATATTACTTCCCCCGTCTCATAAAATTCTCTTGAATACAGTTTTCATATAATTTAAGAAAAAATAAACTAGAGAATAGAACATACATAATATATCATCTTACTCATAATGGATAAGTACAATAAAAATTATCTCTTTCTACTAAAAGTAGTGGATAAGCACTTTAGAGGGTCATATAGGCATTATATAATATTTTATATTTGAATTGTATGCTTTAAATATTTTTTACGGGGCAATTTTTTTATCTTTTATGGGGTAATGGGACTGAGAAAGTAAAATAGTAAGTTAAATCTGCATTCATGCGAAAGACGCCTTTAAAATAGGATTGTAATTCAAACTGAGTCGGCTAAAATAATTTAAATGACATGAGTTAAAAGAAACTAGCTAAGTGCCTCGTGCGAAGCACGAGTTAATTTTTTAAATAACATAATTTTTATTTATTTATATATGATAATTACAAATACTTTTTCAAATGTCACAAATAAACTTACTATTATATTAGAATCTGTACAAACTTTATCCAAAAAGACAAAATTGTACAACTAATCAACTAAAGGAATCTGTTGTTTCCCAAAGGCACTTAAAGATCTAGAAGGGGAGGGGGTTGAATAGATCCTTTTTTTTAAATTATTGGATTAATGTATTACCCAATAGTTGTTAATAAGATTTATTTAGCACAACAAAAAATATGATCTTTAAAAGATTTCCCCTTAAAGATAACTTGAAAATTTCAGTTCTTAGTTTAGTTTAGAATATCAATCACAAATAGTAATGCAGATAAAATATAAAACAGAAAGGTAAATGACACAAGGAGATTTTTAAGTGGTTCGGGGACTGAACAACTCCTACTCCACTCTTCTACTTCAACAAGTAGGAATTTCACTATAAATTCGATCACTCTGATCAGGACACTCTTGCCCTCTTCAAGCCCAGCAGACTTGGAGATTTTAGTCACTACGACAAGGACACAAAGACCTCTTCAAGTCCCGCTGACTTGAAAATTTAATCACAAAGACAAGGACACTCTTGCCCTCTTTAAGCCCCGCACACTTGGAACCTTCATGGTCACTTAGACCAGAACGAACAGTTGTTTGAATGTTGTTGAGAGGTGCTGCTAAGTTGACGTTAAGCTTCTCTTCTCAGAAACTTAGCAACTTGAACTAGAAGTTCAAATCGTAAAGTATGTTCTTCTCTTTGGCATACTGTTTTAACTTTTCTGTAATTGTTGTTCGTTGATTCTGTTTTGAATCTCTTTTCCATCTTATAGTTTGCTTGAGTTTCTTCCCGTTGTTAAGTTTTCGTTGCTGCATTTAATGCTCTAGATATTCTGAGATACTTGATGTTGACATTTTGAGTTTAGGTGTCAGCTTTCTGTTGTCTCGTCTGTCACATCAATCTGCAACTTCACCTACCACTTTGACCCGTCACTTTTAGTAAACTAGTTGTTAGACATATATTCTGATCTTCGATTTCTCGTAAGGATGTTCAGTGTGTGCCTCGAGACTTTCACCGAGTAGTACTTCTATGTCAGTTTGTCAGAATTGATTGCTCTATGATCATGAGAGGTCATAGTGCGGGATCTGTGGACTGATGATAGCTTTACAATATATCTGGAACTCTATGAATCTTTCTTTAGCTGAACGATTTAGAAGGTGCTTTACTATTTGACTTTAGCCTTGCGATTTTTTGAAGCACTCTACGTTCAATCCTTGTCGAGAGATCTTTGTTTGGCTTTACGATTTAGTTCACTTTACGATAGAAGCCACAGCTCTGCAATGAGTCCAAAGCTTTACGATAGACAAATCAGCTCTACGATTTGTCTGAAGCTTTATTTAGTCTGCGATCTAACATATCTTCTTTACAGCTCATGAGACTAACTTTACATACATATCAAGCTTATTGATTATGCCTCATATCAACTCAAGTAGATCAACCTAACAAGTTCGATCTTATTCTAAGTACTTGTACATTGAATCATTAAGAAGGACTTTACAAAACTTGCTGATACAAATATACATTAAGATCTTTCATCATCAAATCAAATAAACGAATCATGCATACTCCAACAAAATCTTATAAAGAATAAAATTGTTATAGAATACTAATTAAGTTACTATTATGATAAATTTAGAAACTAAAGTTTATATATATATATATATATATATATATATATATATATATAGTATTAGGTGTGTCTTGCACCTAATACGACGTAATTTTGATTGACAAATTGGTGAAATGTCAAAACAACCATTAATGAAAATAGTGAAATTCCAAAAACACTATTAATGAAATCTCTTAAAATAATAGGACATATATTGTGACGCCCCCAAATTCGGGTCTACACAACCCAATTTGAGTCACTAAAAATACAAACAATATCCATAACTTTTTTTATTTACAACTATTATAATGTCGTGCAAAATACGACAACACATACACTTTTAAGTTCCCAGTAAAATTTTTGTCACACTATTTTATAATATACTGAGAACTAATACAGCTTCTAACGCGGAACATCACTCTATTCCCCTGCTTTTCTCGCTAGACCCAACTACACTCTTATATCCTGAAAGGAATTATGAAACAAAAGTGTAAGCACAAATAGTCCAGTAAAGAATATCATGACTAAGATAAATAAGTTATCATTAGCCTTCAACAGTGATAAATCAGATATTTAGAACATATGGTAGATGATATAAGTTTTCAACAATTAACTGCAGCGAAATGAGCAATCCATTAAAAGAGTAAAATAGATCATAATGTCTACTATTTTCTCCAATTGGAAAACTCACCATCAATATTTTATCACTGTGACACCAATCAAGAGTTCCTGATTATAATTATGCCAAGTAACAGTTTCTCTTTGCACCCAGACCAAAGAGAACTTTCACCACATGTCTTTGCCTGTAACACCAAAGGTCATGATTATACCAATTTACAGTTCCTGGTCATAATCATGTCAATCAATTGTTCCTCTTTTCTCCCAGGCCAAAGAGAACTTTCATCATGTGTCTTTGCCACAAAGGCTAAAGGCACCCAACAGTCATTTTGTCTTTGCACCCAGGGCAAAGATATTCTCAACAACTTAGTCTTGATCATTAGTACAAATAACAATGATATGATGAATGGACATAAATAATCAGAATAATAAGATAAAGAATTAACATTAGTGATTTTCAATTTAATTTATCCATCGTCCAAATTGTTAACACGATATCCAAAAAATCAATTAGAGTTCTTGATAAAATATAAAGTTCAAGAAACTATAAAGCTGATTTTAGTTAAAATTTAATAAGAAAATTTAGGTGAATATATTAGATGAAGCACAAACTATTAAGGATATTTTAATCATTTCAAGAATTTTCACCAATTAATGAGAAGGCTGTAGAAACGAATAATAATTTCTTACCATCATATAGGAGTATGAAAGGAAATGATATTCATTTACCTTAGTAGGAGACTAGATACTATCTGTAATGTAGGAGATTAACTTGAGAAATTCTTGCACTATTAGCAACACTCAGAGTATCATTATATACAAAAGAAATACTCACAATATTATAGTAGAAGAATTTTGTGTTTCTAATATTGTGATCGTGTATCTCATCTTCTGAAGGTGCCTTCCTTTTACAGGCAAGGTTGGGAGGCATGCTTCCATTAATTAAGGAATTTAGTCACGAGTTTCAAACCCATCAGTGCACCAAGGTTAAAAAAGAAAGAAAAGTTTGTAAAAGAATTGATTGAGGGTCCCAGCCATTATGAAAGTTTGTAGGATTTTCGAATTATTGTGGGTCCCAGCCATTTTGAAATAAAAGTTTGCAAAAGTTTTGAATTATTGTGGGTCCTATCCATTTTGAAAGTTTGCAGAAGTTTTGAATTATTGTGGGTCCCCTGAAAAATAAGCCAAACTTACAACAAATGTCTCATGCTAAACCTCTCTATTTATATCAAAAATTTGAATAATAACCACCGCATATCACTTATTAATACCTTTAATCAATACCTTTTATATACATTTTCAATCTTTCAACATTTATTCACAATTTATATTATAGACTCACAATACTGACAACTAGATCGTTCCCAAGAAAGAGGGGGTCTTCTGTAAAAACGACGTGCAATTAAATAACCTATTTTCTTGATAGAACTTCTAGAATTTGCCAATAATGTTAATTGGTCTAATAATATCATGTCAAATAATATGAGTTATTGTGTCGTGATAATTATTGATTTAATAATATAAAATATTGTGTAGATGTAACAATTATTGAGCAATAATATAAAATATTATGCAGTTGCTACTGTGACAATTATTTAACAATAATATGAAATACTGTGTAATACCGTGTGAAACTGTAGGGTACTGTATGCTACTATAGAGTATTGTGTGCTACTGTACTTTTATCACTCGATATTTTAACAGTTGCAAGTGATAGTACCGTTGACAATTTTTATAAAAAAGTTATTTCTGTCGTTTTCGGTATCCAACAGTTATGTCATTGTGGAACCCACCAATGACTGGTTGTTTTGGCGCCGTTGTACTTTACCTAATATTCTCAGACAAAACGAATATTCCCTGACAGAACGAATATCACCCTTAACTTATAATTTAGCAATTTAACAACTTACTATTTAGAATAAGAATTATAAAAAAATTAAATTCTATTTATTAAAAGTCGGGGTCTTACATATATAAGCTTGTATGTGTCTAAGACACACATATAAAAGCTGTTTATATATATAGGGAAAAGATATATATGTGTCTTAGACACATACAAGCTTATATATGTAAGACCCCGATTTTTAATAAATAGAATTTAATTTTTTTTATAATTCTTATTCTAAACAGTAAGTTGTTAAATTGATAAAATGATAAGTTAAGAGTGATATTTGTTATGACGGGGAATATTCGTTCAATATAATAAATTTTAAATTACAACCCATGTCCCTAATTTGTTTTTATCTACTAAACCTAACATTCGTCTTTCTTTCTCTCTCTCTCTCCTGTAGAAGCAAATCAGATTCATTAGTGGATCAATTACCTTTATCTTTTCTAGTAAAGAACTAAGTACTTTATATGCAACTATGTAAGGGTTCTTCACAGCAGTGGAATATAGATTTTAATTTTCTTCATTAGTGAATCTTTGTTAAAAAAAATTTGGCAGACTACTACTGTGAAAAGAAATGAGATTTTATTAGAATTTTTTTTCCTAGTAAATGAGATTCTTTAGAGAATATTATTTTATGCCCTGTTACATACTAATTCTAAAATAGTAAACTCTTTTTATTTTATTTTATTTGTTAATTGTCAAATAAAATACTAAAGAATCATTTCTTCCAGATTTTTCCAATAAAATAGCTGCAATTTATTCCTTGCTAGCATGAAGACTTTAAAGTCTTGTTCAATCAACTCAGATATTTTCTTCGATCTCTAGACTCTAAAATTTATTAGTCAAATTTCAAATTGTAAATTGTTATTGATCGATGTTTAAGTAAGTAAAGCACATGTTTTCTCTTTTAGCTTTAGTTAATAGTATCTCTTCCATTTTTTATATAAAAAAGTCTTATTTTCATAATATATATTTTTTAATTTTATGTTCGTTGATAAACGTAAATGAACTGTTATTTTATATTTCTATAAAAATAAATAAAACTCTTTTTCTCTCGAAACAAACAAAAAGAAATTAAATAAATTCTCTTTATGGAACAAAGGTGGTATCTTCTTTTCCCATTTAATACAGATTATGTTTGATGGCTTTTGGATATGGTATGACAATGACTTTGTAGAAGTAGTTTCTGTTTAACATTTATTTGGATATTTGTGTTTGATTATGGAATTTTTTCTTTGGTTAAATTTATCTTGCATATTTTAATTCATGGTTCAATGGTTATAATTAATAGAAGGGTAAATTTATAAAAGTGATATTTTTTTTTCTTTTCATTGGAACTCAAAAACGCAAGAAAAGAAAATTTTTAAATTTTCTATTATTTTCTATTAAAAACTCAGAAACAACACAAAGGAAAACTTCAAGTTTTCTATTCTTTTTTTTTCTGTTCTAATTTAAGTTTTCTATTCTTTTCTTTTCCGTCCAAAACTCAGAAACAGAGTGAAAGAGAATCATTCAAATTACTTAAACATTCAGAACTGTTTCATTTAATTTTATCAAACAGTCTTTTACTCAAAGAGAAAAGCAAGCGACATAAAGAGAATTATAGAAAGAGAAATAGAATTTGATTGAAATTGTTGAATGCCCTGCCTCTTATTTAATAATCCTCTAACAACTTACCTGCTAAAAGACTATAATATCCTTCTATTCATAAGGACACTTAGGTGGTGTTTGATTGCATCTTAATGCATCTTAACAGTCTACCTCTTAATGCATCTTAAAAGTTCATATTTTTGTATTAAGAGGTCCTCTAAATAGTTTAGACTCATATTTATATCTTAACTATTCAGAGTACTTTTTAATACAAAGATGTGGGCAGTTAAAATGCATTAAGAGGTGGAGTGTTAAGATATATTAAGATGCAATCAAACACCACCTTACTAAACTACCCTTGAAGCTAACTACATAATACAAATAAAACTCTTTTACACTTATTTTAATAATTTTGTAACTTATTTAACTTACAAGTCATTTTAACTAAACATATTCATAACTTGTTTTTAACTAATTCTTAACTTTTATTCTAAATATTGACTTATAAATCATTTAAAATATAAGTGAATATCGAACCGGCTCAAAAGTAGGTTTTTCCAAGTTTCTTTTCCTGCCTAGGGCCTGTTCGGCTGTAATATATAAGTTGGTTTGACCCCAACTCATATGTTAGTTTTCACTGTTCCACTATGACTTATATTTTACTCATTTCGTCTTAAATTAATTGCTCAGTTTTGACTTTTTTTAAGTCAAATTGACTATTTTTAGAATTAATAATTAAGCATATAGAAATATATTTCTAAAATTATAAAAATTGGGGTTAGTAATAAATTGTATGTACTTTCTTTTGGTTATAATCTCTTCACCTATATTTTAGCAGAATTAATAAAAAGATTAGTTTTAAAAATGGTCAATTTGATTTTAAAAAGTCAAAGCTGAGCAATTAATTTAGGACGGAGGGAGTAACTTATAATTTGACTTATAAATTATTTTTAAGACGAAAGTATTTTTACTTTTTTTAAAAAATGACTTGATTTTAAAATAAGTCATCCCCGAAGAGAAAACCCAAACTTTCCTTTCAAAAACTGCTACTCTGTGTAGTATAAGAATTATTTTCAAATTTTCCTTACAATCATCAATTGGGAGAGAGATGTCGCTGGTGGACTACGCTTCTTCTGATGAAGAGAAAGAAGAGGTTATAGAAGAACAAAGAGAAATTACGGTCATTCCGAACGACGCACCTTCAAATTTGCCAAATCATCAAGAAAATCGACCTCGAAATCGGTAACATCCTCTTTTCCCTCCAATTTTCCATATCTAATTTAATTTTTCATTCACATAATTGTAATTGGGGTTTCCTATTTCATGACAGGAAATCCCCTTTCCTTTTTGGTCTAAGTTTGATTAAAAAAATGCCATTTTTTTTCTCCTTATGTTAAATAGAGATTTTTTGTGGCATTATGTTATTACATATGAGAAACTATGAAGCAGGAAGTGTTTTCAGAGCTGATATTGTTGTTAGACTAAGTGATATGTTATGTTGTACTATGCGCTGGAAGAGCTGTACTTCTCTGCTGGAAGTTTCCCTAGTTTTCTTCTTATAACAATAGTCAACTTCCAGTTTTACTTTCTTTTTTAATTAGTGAGGGTTGATTTCGAAATGCAATTTTTGTTTTGCACAATTCCTTGACGTTAGTAAAATATTTGAATAACTAAAGAAACAAGTGGGACGGAGGGAATCCGTAGTGAACCATTTTCACAAAGTAATGCAATTTTGTTTCTTCTCGACTATTTGACCCTTTTTTCTGTTGAGAAATTTACAAATGAGAGCCCCATTTCATATATCAATGCATTATATCAGGTGTCTTTAAGAAACAAATTTAAGCTCTTTGTCATGTCTCTTTTTCTTACCTGTGTCAAGTCTATTTTTATTAAACTATTTGCCAAGTGAAGACGAACAACTGGAATAGAGCGGAGAAATACTTGACAAGACTTAACATTTGCCCATCATACCATGAAATAATGCATTGGTATATGGAATGAGGGTCAGACTTTCAGATTCTCTACTTTTCACTTTTAAAACATAAGGATTATGTAATCAGTTTGGTAGTTTATTCAAGTTTTAGAAATACACATAAATAAGTGAAGGGCAGATCATTCCTGATTCCACCATATTTAGGAGGCTTGTTTTCCTTTTTTAAGAATCTCAAATATAAGTTTTGTGAGAATTTAACTATTAGTTTTACAGACCAAAAAAGGAAAGCAGCTATCAAACATTATAAATCCAAATTTACCATCTTTTTTTAAAATTGAAAAAGAGGATTTTGTTTAGAGAGAAGAGATACAATGGAGAAACAAGTGAGAACTAGTCTCACTATCCTGCATACACACCATACATATTTCTGTGCAATTGAAGCAAGTTGTTACTATTGAGCCTATCAAGATAGAAATGCATGATTTAGCATTTAGGGGGTTCTTCAAGTTTGGGACTTGGCGCGTCTGTGGTACAGGTTTATTGTAAATCTAAATTCTCTTATGTCATGGCTCTATGAAACTCTTATAAGAACCAATGTTCTATATGGAACGGTAACCAAGACAATGAATGATAAATATGCTACTTTAATCAGCAGCATTTTTTTTTCTTGATAACATGCCAAGTGTACCAAGAAGCCCTCTATTCTGTTAATTAGAACTGAATATTTGATGCAAAGTTGATTCCTTAGAACTACTCCCAGGATTTTGATTTCTGTGCAATTGACATATAAATTAAACTAGAGAACAATGTTTGGTGCCATGTTCTGTGCTTACCTAACTCATACAAATATTTCTTCAAAGAAATATGCCCAAAGATAAAGCAGCTTCTCATATTTGATATGTGAATAAAGGAAACTATAAGAAGAAAAGATACCCGTCACCTGCTGCAGAAGCAAGACTTAGTTGGCCCTCCAAAGTTCATACCAGCTCTAATACCATGTGAAATAAAGAAACGAGACAAAGATATTTATTCCTTACTAGTATAATGTACATAAGTGTCTTTCTATAGGCTAGGACTTAAAAGTTAAACATGGAAATGAAAACAATCAGTGATCAATGAATATGCATCTAGAATAATCCGAAAACCACTTATTATGTCAATCAAATAAATCATAGAATCCTCTAACAATTATTGATTTTTTTCTCAAATTCAGAAATCCATCGAGCTAATTGTTATGTGTAGTTAACACTATTTTAGTACTCCCTCCCCCTCCCCCTCCCCCCTCCCCTCCCCCTCCCCCTCCCCACTCTTGACATTATTCGCGTTAAATGTATTTTTACCTACTGAACTGAATGCCAATTTACATTTACATAACTAAACTACTTTTTTTTCCTCATTCGACTCATTGAATTACTCTTTTTAAACAAAACGTTAGAAATTCCATCCAAAGCAGTTGACTTTTAACGGTAAAAATAAATAAAAAAACTTAATTTTATTCCATTATCCACGTGGGATTCATCCATGTAGGTGTCAAGGTGGAAATATTATCTATAAGATAATTAAAAATATATTACAAATAAAAATATGCTAAAAAGGTAAAAAAAAATTAATTTTTTTTAGTATATTACAAACTACAAAGCTAATTTATGTATTTATTTATTTTTTTACAAAAGTTAAAAAATTAAAACATGTTAAACAAATTAAAAGATTAAAGAAAATCAAGTCATTAAAACAAAATCCCATCTCCATCTCACGCTCATCTCCATTCTCTGCAATAACTCGGGTTTGCAAATTACCATCTAGATCTATTCATCGATAACCCACATTCTCACCACCATCCCATCTCTATTACATCATCAAATATGCCATCCAATTTTTTAAATTTCAAAAGCACCAAATTACGATCGGGAAGACGAAAAATCCAATAGGAGGCAAGGTTTTCGACAACAATGATTGGCCTGGAATATGGCTACTTTTTCTCTTCTTCTACCCCTTGTTGGAAGATTTGGCAAACGGGTCGGATGATAAATGTATATATTTATGTATAGATGGATGTAAGATTGGCGGTGGCGGGGTTAGATTTGCGGCGGAGGTTGAATTTTCAAGGACATACATTCTTCAATTCATTTTGGGTTTGGGTTGAAGAATTTCTGGGTTTGAAACATTGGTGTGTTAGAGTTATGTAGGTGTTGTTCTTCAAGTTGGTTGTAATTAATCATTGGTCTTGTTTTCCTTCTTTTTGCCTTGATGGCATTTTGGTTGGTTGTTTTATTTGATAATTGATATACATGTAGAGAGATAGTGATGGTAATGACAGCATTTATGGCCATGGTTGCAGCTTCCAGGAGGTAGACAGTGAAATTTGTGTCATTTTTCGTTGTTTTGTTTTTTTTTATAATTTAGTTTATTAATCTAGGTCTATAACTAGATTATTTAAGTTGTTTGTTATATTATTTTTTAAGCTTGTTAATTAATTTAGTTAAGTTTTTCTTTTTACGTTAAGTTAGTTTAATTTATATTTATTTAGTGATTTAATTTAATTTAATTCTCCAACTTAGATTCTCTCTCCTCCACGAAGGTGCCACGTAGATTTAACAGCATTTGACGGTTTTTGAATTTTTGTAAAAAAATTGCAGTTCAATGATTTGATTGGAAAAAAAGTTAGTTTAGTGATGCAAATGTAAATCGGGGTTGAGTTCAATGGGGAAAAAATGATTTAACCTGACATTATTCAGATCAGTAATTTATGATCAGTTTCATATCAGTGACCTGTCACATAATGTTGTATGTCCTTTCTTATGTCTTACTATTCTTTTTTATCCACTGTAGATCAAGTCTGTCATCAAATCAGCAAGCTGAAAGTTCTTTTGATCAACCGGAGCCTTCTATGTTGAAACTACCTGATGCCTCCCTCCTCTTAAACTCCCCTGCTATGTCATCTGGTCTAATGAATAGTGATCACTCTTCTAGAGTCGCAGCTGCTATGACTGAAAATGCATCACGCAAGCGAGAGTCAAATGGATTAACTTCCACAAATCCCCGGAGTAAAGTTCCAAAAGGGAGTTTACCCCATTCAAAGAATCTTCCAGATACTGCAGGTGGTCTTTTACGTCCACCTCAACTTGGCGGAAGGTAAGTTTTGAGTTTGTTATATTTTATGTGAAGTCTAGAATTGCTGATAGGCTCTTCTTCCAAATTTTCGGTTATATCACGCCTTAGTGGTAGCTATGGCACTGCAACTTTATTTGACAACTCATGACACTAAACGGCTCGTTGCGGAAGATGCATTTGATCAGTAATCATACTATCAAAGTCACTAGACTATTAAAATAAGCTTTTGCTTGTTAATAGTTTCTGTAGTGAACCAATTCGTTAACATAAGCTTTTGCTTGTTGATATTAGCATACAAATGTGAAAGACAACACTAGAATGTAGTTCAGATCAAAATTTTGAACTAGAAAGTACTTTAGTGTCATTGATCATATAAGCAAGTCTATTTCAATGATAAAGCCTTTTATTTATACTCAGTTAGGATCAATGTTACCTAGATTGATACGGCACGCGCCACGCAGAATGAAAACATGAACAGAAAATGTCACTTCTCGTGGTATGGAGTACGATATGGATAGATTTACTCGAATTGCTGAGTTGGTGCGAAATATGTTTATTTAGAATGTAAACGTGGTACGCTTGGAATAGCTTTTTAAGAAGATATTGTTAAAACTAGTTGAGATATAATTAAAACTGGTTGATATATAGTTAAAACTGGTTGAGTTGTTTCAAAGCATAGAGTCATAACAAGCGTTTTTTTAACGAGACTACGTCATGTCATTGCTTACTGGATGCCAACTAGGTGGTCATTAGGCTATGTTAGTTGGCATTCTCTAGAATATTCTTTTACATATTAAGGTTTCTAAAGAATGTTTTAGATTTACTCATATGAACATTATACTAGGTAAATATCCTAGATATTTTAGAGGATGATCTTAAATAGTCGATCCTACCATTCTATTAGATTTGATCCTAAACATTGGCTGTATGGCTTAAGGGTTATATATAAGGAGATGCTTCTCATCTGTGAACTAATACAAAGTTGTATCATTCTTGTCCAATAAAAATTTAGTAATTTTTTTTGGGGGTGGGGTGTAAGTTTTGGATCACCATATTTAGTGTGTCAAAAGTGTATTATATTTGGAAACGTCCGTACCAAAATGTAATTTTCTACCGCTGTTAGCATGTTCTAACAACCATGCTTAGGATGCCCATTAGAGTAATTTTTTATGAGTAAAAATTTCACTTGATGACAAAGGAATGAGTTAAAATTCCATTTAAACAAAAAGTATGCATATCATCTAGTCAATGACATCAAAAAGTAAAGTAAATTCTTAGAATAGAGTTACAACTTGGCAAAACCAAGAAAACTTTGTTAGTCAAAGTTACAAGATATTTAACTAAAATGTCTTTGAACTCGCTATAAACATTTCATTTCCCTTAAAATCTTCGTATTCCTCTCGCCCCACGTGCACCCAAAAAACATCATAGAACACAACCCAATTCTATATTATTAACCTTCTTGCTTATATGAGGGGGGTAAGGGGTAGAGGAGGATTTCTTCTAAAAAATTCAAATGAAGGTCTTAACTTGGAATGTTAAGGGTTTAGGGGACTGGCGTAAGAGAAAGACTGTTCGGGAAGTGATTTGTAAGGCAACCCCTGGTGTTGTCTTCATTCAAGAATCCAAGTTGGAGGTAGTTGATAGTTGTGTTGTTGGGAGGATTTGGGAGTCTAGACAAAAAGACTGGGCATTACTTCCTTCTGTGGGAGCTTCAGGTAGTGTTATTATTTTGTGGGATGTTAGGGTTGCTTTGAAGGTCCAAATTTTAGAAGGTTCTTACACTTTATCTGTCCAATTAGACATTCGTGGTCATGGTGTGTGATGGTTCACTTCAGTTTATGGTCCTAATAATCCTAGGGAGTGTTTAGCCTTTTGGGAGGAGTTGATAGATGTAGCAGGTCTTTGTAGTCCGCGATGGCGATTAGGTGGCGATTTTAATGTCATTCGTCTGGCAGAAGAGAAGTTGGGAGGTTCTAGGGTCACAAGTAGTATGAGGGGGTTTGATACTTTTATTAGGGATTGTGGTTTGAGGGATATCGTGCTCTCTAATGCTCAATTTACTTGGTCTAGATTTGAAGGGCAGCGGGTAGCTACACGCATTGACAGGTTTTTGTTTACCAATGATTGAGAAGATGAATTTATCAATCAGGTTCAGGAGGTGCTTCGTAGGATGGCTTCAGATCATTTTCTTGTGGTTCTTGAATCTAATCCAATCAGGTGGGGGCCTACTCCTTTTCGCTTTGAGAATGTGGCTTTCTTATAATAATTTTGAAGGGCTGATTAAGGGGTGGTGGTATTAGTGCCAATTTGAGGGTTGGTCGGTTTTGTATTTATGAAGAAGTTGAGAGCCATCAAAGTTAGGTTGAAGGAGTGGAATAAAGAGATTTTTGGTAACTTAGATTAAGGAAAGCTGCGTTAGTGGGGGAGGTGAGAGACATTGACAGGTTAGAAGAAGATGGTCCTTTATCCTTACATTTGGCTAGTAGGAGGGTAATGCTTAAGGAGTTTGAGGAATTAGTCATGAAAGAAGAAGTTTGTTGGGGACAGAAGATAAAAGCTAAGTGGCTTAAACAAGGGGATTGTAATTCTAAGCTTTTTTTTCATAAAGTTGCGAGTGGAAAGCGTAGGCGAATTTTTGTCAAAGAAATTGAATTGGAGTCTGGGGAGTTTCATAGGTCTAATGACTTGATAGCTGATGATATAACTAATTTTTTTAAAGATTTGTATATGGAGGATAGTTGTGCTAAGCCTATGATTGAGGGGTTGCAGTGGGATCCTATTGAAGGGGATAAGAGTTTGTGGTTGGAGAGGCCTTTTGAGGAGGAGGAAATTAGACGGGCCCGTTTTTGGGATGGAGGGGCTCCCGGTCCGGATGGATTTTCCTTGGCTTTTTTTTCAACAATGGAGTACTATCAAAGATGATCTTTTGAGTTTCTTCCAAGAGTTTTATGGTAATGGAATCTTGTGTAAGAGCATTAACTCTACCTTTATTACTTTAGTTCCTAAGAAGGATAGATCCATCCGGGTTAAAGATTATAGACCTATAAGTTTTTAGTGACCAGTGTGTATAAGATTCTCACTAAGGTCCTTTCTAAGTGCATTGGTGATGTCTTAGATGGTACTATTTCTTCTAATCAAAGTGCTTTTGTGGGTGGTAGACAAATTCTAGATGCGGCTTTAGTCGCTAATGAGGTGGTGGAAGATGCGAAACGAAGAGGTAGTAGGGCCTTCATTTTAAAGTTGGATTTTGAGAAAGTTGATAAGGTTAATTGGAGTTTTCTAGATAAGGTCTTAACCATAGTTGTTACGGCGCCGTGGCGGTAGTCGACTGCCAGGATGCCTAGGCAACAAGGCGACCGCCATGACATCCGTATGGCGGCAAGTCGTTTACAATGTGCAATTTATATATTATTTATTTTACTTAACAAGCATATTGGCAATAAAATTTCATATACATTAAAACTCAAAACATAACACTATGGAATAACATTAAAGGCATAATTATGTAAATACTTAGCAATAACAATCCAAAAACAAAACACATGATATTAAAAATTAGTAAAAGAAATGAAGAATTCAACAAACACCACATAGAAAATAAAATTGCAACCAACCATCACAAATATGTAGTCTAATAAAATAAAGTTGCAACTAACCATCAAGTAGATAAATTGTATGTTTGATGTATGTAACATCAATTGTGGTATCACTATCTAACATCAATGGATAAAATGTAAAGAGTACATATATAAAATATAAATAAAAACATATATAAATATATATAAATTTATATATATATATATAAATTTATATATAACCAGCAGACTCAGGATAAGTGCTAAATAGTAAACATAACTTGCACAAATATATAGCACTCGACACTACGCACTGAAAAAAAAAGATGCTGCAGCAGGGCAGAAAAGGGAAGGAAAAAAGAAGAAGATATACCTGCCGAAGTGCCGATCGGAGTCACGCAGTGTCGCCGGAAGGGACTTCGGAGTCGACAGTCGACGAGGTTCTCTCTCCCAGTCTCTCTCTCTCGGTCGCTCTCACTGTCGCTCGTCGACTCCTCTTCTACTGCAAAGTTCGATCTTCTTCTAAGTTCTTCTGCGAAGAAGCGAATCAGTTTGACTAGGGCTAGTTACCCAGTTCCAAGCGATATTTTACTTTTTTTTTTTAACCCAGTGGGTTGATCCATACCCGGAGTAGCCAAGTCGGTCGATCTGCCAGAAAGTCGTCGAAGTCGATGCCGAGTCGTCCAAGGCGCCGACTTCCTTTGCTAGGCGCTCGACTTTCAGTCCAAACCCAAGTCTCCCGGTCGCCTTGCCTGCCCCTTACTAACTGGACGCCTTGGCGTCGCCTTAACAACTATAGTCTTAACTAGGAAAGGTTTTGGGCCAAAATGGAGAATGTGGATTAAGGGTTGCTTTTCTTCTTCTCATCTTTATATGATTGTTAATGGTGAGACTAAATCTTGGTTCAAGGCATCTAGAGGTCTTAGACAAGGGGATCCGCTTTCTTCATTTCTCTTTACTCATGTGGTGGATGTTTTGAGTAAGATGATTCAGAAAAACAAGATGGAGGGTCTTGTTAATGGTTGCGTAGTTGGTAGAGATGAAGTTAGAGTTTCTCATCTTCAATTTGCGGATAATACCATTTTTTTTCTCGCTGAAGGTGTTGCAGGTTTTAAGAATGTCTTGTCGCTCCTTCAAATTGTTGAGTCTATATCAGATATGAAGATTAATCTTTCTAAATGTAGTCTCACTAGTATTAATATGGAGGATATTCTTGTTTCTTATGCTTCACTAGTTGGGTGTGAAGTCGAGTCCTTACCAATGACTTATTTAGGGGTCTCTTTAGGTGGTAACCCGTGATCTCAGTCTTTTTGGGATCCTGTAGTAGAGCGAGTGGGTAAGAGGCTTGATTGTTGGAAAGGTGTTTACTTCTTTTTGAGTGGGAGGATTACTCTTATTCAGGCTTGTTTAGTTAGTATTCCTCTTTATTATCTCTCGTTATTTAAGGTCCCGGTAGGGGTAGCCAAATCTCTTGAATGTATTATGTGCAAGTTTTTATGGGCTGGGGATAGCGAGGATAGGAATGACCATTGGGTTGATTGGGATTCTGTGTACCGTCCTAGAGAGGAAGGCGGTTTAGGTCTTGGGAACTTGATGTCTAAGAACTGATCTCTAGTGGGTAAATGGCTATGGCGCTTTCCTTTGGAATCCGACTCTCTTTGGCATTAGGTGATTAGAAGCAAGTATGAAATTCAGCAGAATGGGTGGGATGCACATCCTTGTCTTTCTTGCGTTACTTATTCTAGTCCTTGGAAATTTCTCTCTCAAGGTTACACTTCTTTTCATTTTCTTGTTTATTTCCAAGTTGGTAATGACATGAAAATTCGATTTTTGGAGGATATTTGGATATGAGATGTTCTTCTTTTAATAGCTTTTCCTCGTCTTTTTTACCTTTCGTCGGAGCATAACTCTCCTATTTCTAACTTCTATACTTGGGAGGGAGATTCAATTTATTCGGATTTTTATTTTTTCTGTAATTTAAATGACAGGGAGACGGAGGAATTCTCTTTATTTATTGAACTTCTTAATTCAGCTTCCTTTTCTCAGTCCTTGGATAGACGTGTTTGGTGTTTTGATTATTTGGAAATCTTCTCGTGTCGTTCTTTCTTCACTTACTTATTGGGTTATCGTCCAGTTCATCGTTTTCATCTAGTCTCTTACATTTGGAAAGCAAAGGCTCCCTCAAAAATTAAGGCTTTTATTTGATCCTTAACTCTTGGTCGGCTTAATACTAATGATATGCGTCAAAGGCGTAGGCCTTACAAATTTTTATCCCCAAATGTGTGTAATGTGTTTGAAGGATAGTGAGTCTCATTCTCAATTGTTTCTTCTTTGTTCGATGGCTTGGCGGTTGTGGTGCTGTTTATTTAGTGTGATGGGGGAAAGTTGGATATGTCCCTCTTCGGTGGAAGATCTTTTACTATGCAAATTCAAGGGTTTTGGTCATACAAGCGATAGGAGGATCCTTTGGAGATGTACTTGTTTTGCTATTTTGTGGGGGATTTGGATTGAGAGAAATGCTAGAATTTTTTGCGGTCGGAGTACAAATATCGAGTTACGTTGGGATAAAATATCTTTCTTTGCTTCTCTTTGGGCTGATGCAATGTGAGCTTTAGAGGAATTTCTTTATTCGTTCTTCAAAGAGATTGGCGGGCGGTGTTCATAGTTATCAAGGCGTCGCCTAGGCGACGACTTGTCGTCCAGGCGCTGGACAGGTCGCAAGGCGAGGTCACGCCTTGGTGACAGTTAGCTCAACACATGAGAACTGTCCAAAAATATCACCAAACAAAGTTAACAATAGTCACGGAACCCATAAATGGATAGATCCAAGAAATCCGAGTGCAGTAGAAGAAGTTCTGTGACGATCGGAGATCTCACGCGCCGGCGTGAGGAGGCGCGTGACATCGTCGACAACCTTTATGTTGTTTCACGTCCTCGCGTAGGTGGTTCTTCCATGTCTGCAAACCAACCACCAACCTCGCCTGGTGAAGACGATCCTTGTAGCATATTCGTTTAGCAGCTAGCTGGGTTTTTGTTTAGCAGTTAGTTGGCTTCTGTGTTAACGTGAGAGAGAGAGTTGTGTATTGTTTTGTTTTACTTTGTATTTGGGTGTCTGGTTTAGTGGGGAGTAACACTAATACTACATGTGGGTGATAAAGTTTGTGTATTGTGGTGCCTTGTATGTTAATATGGCTTGGTTACTTTAGCAAATGACTTCTGATGGAAGACAGCTGGCTGCCACTTACTTATCTTAGGGCCTGTTTGGCTATTTGGCAAATGACCTTTAATAACTTACAAGAGTACTAATTCAACAATCTTTATTTTTTCTTTTAATCTTTTGTTTGTTTTTAATAATTAAATGTACTAATTCATACACATACTTTTGTATTAAATAATTAAAGTATATTTTGTTTTTAATAATATTTAATAGTCTTAATATATATATGAGAATAACTTCATAATTATAAATGTATAAATTATTTATTGTTAACGACTTATCGCCTTATGGACGCCTTATCGCCTAGGCGTCCTGGCGGTCAGCTACCGCCGTGACTCGTCGTGGCGCCGTGAGAACTATGGCGGTGTTTCATTAATATTAAGTTTTTCTCATTTTTGTTTTCTTTATTTTTTGTTGGGAGGATTTCTTGTTCTCGTCATGCGTTGTAATTTTCTCTTCTAATCAATAAAGTATTCTTCTTTTATCAAAAAAATAAAAAAATAAAATAAAAAATAACTGAGTTTGGCATAACCAAAGACATCTATTGGGAAATCAACATATACAACAACTCCTTAATAGGACCATCCGGCAATAAATGATCCAGATTTCCTCGTCCTTGTTGCAAATAAGCATGAATAGAAATATTCCTCCTCAAATGGTCCACTATCAAAATAGTAGACCAAGCGGTCTTCCAAGGAAAATGACAACTTTCTTGGTATTGATAAATAGATTTATAGGAAAATAATATCTTTTGACCAGCAAAGAATGATGTGACATTGCGTGAATTCCTTCAACACTTCCTTTCTAGTGCTCTTTACCCCTCAATCAAAGCATACAATGGGTGTGTAAGAGAACATCCTTTAATACATTGCCATCCTAAATACTTGGCATGTCACAGCTGTACTACCTTGAAATGAGACCACAAAAACGACGAAGGCTGCTTTATTAAGCTTAACCTTTCCCCCCAAAAAAAAAAACATGACAAAGAAAAAACAAAACAAAGGTTGCGTTATCAGTGGTGGTTTTTAAAAAAAAAGAAAATCATGCCAAAGTTTCTCCTCCCCACAGTCCATAACAAACATCAGTCTAAATCAAAATCTCCACATCATCATAGACTATGAAAGAAATAAATTGAGAAGCAATCGATTGATCTGCGCAGAAGCTGTTTCTCTAATGTCTCATTACATATACACACATTTCGACCTTAAAACTCTTCTGAAAGCTGCAGCCATAAGATATCCACATTACTTTTATCATCACTCCCCTTCCTTCAGCCCATACTTTCTTACAAACCACAACTACCCTCCTCCAGAAAGGGTACCTCTAGACATGAGCCTCTACAACCATTGTCAAGGCAGTGTTATGAAAAGCGCGCGTCTAGGCGCAAGCTGCAGCCAAGCGGAGAGAAAGAGCCTTGCCTTACATGAGGCGCACGCCTTAATTGCTTAGGTGCGAGGGCGAGAGGCGCACGAGGCCCCAGCCTCTTCGAAGTTAGGGGATTAAATCATAGCACTTGATTTTATTATCTACAGTCCATCTCGGCCATTCAATTAAATTAGAAGGACACATATCGACTTACAAAGAAGGAAAGAAATTGACCAAACTGGCAACACCTTCAAGCCCTCTCTCAAATCGGTGACACCTTCCACCTCTTTCTGAAATTGATGATGGCCATGACCATGGTAACTCTTTATCTTTCTCTCATATTTAATCTCAATTCTTATCTCCATCTCTCTTGTTTCCAATTTTTCGACCCAATTTCATGCAATGGCCGACGGGTGTGTCTCTCGCTCCGACCCTTTTTTTTTAAAAAAATAAAATAAAATTTCCATTTCATATCATCTCTGTCTCCATCTCATCTCCTATTTCTTTCTCCTCATCTTCATATCACAAGATAGTGCTGCGTGTGTGGCTGTGCTCTTTTATTTCATGCTGCTGCGTGTGTGCTTTCATTTCATGTGCTGTATAATTGATAGCATGTGTACTGATGCTTTATAATTGATGGTTGTAGTGTGTAATGTGTATTGTTAAGTCTGTAACTATTGTATATATGTACATATACGGTGATTTTTAATTTTTTTTTTGTGTGCAAATGATGGGCTGATTAATAAATTATTTTTTACCTACTATTTTGTTTTGTATCATTATTTACCAACAATTTTTTTATTTGGTGCAAATGATTGCCTGATGGTGCAAATGATGGACTGATTAATTAAACTTGATTAAGAGTTTTAATAATTAGTTGATATATACTTATATATATATATATATATATATATAATATTGTCATATCTTTCGGCATGTGCGCTTCACTTCGATAAGGCATGTGCCTCGTGCCTAGGCCTCGGGGAGAGCTTTGCGCCTCGGTGCGCTTCACACCTTAAATAACAATGTGTTAAGGAGAGCTGTGTTGAATTCTGCTAATCTTGATTCCCACAGGCAAACAACTTCTTCCTAGTTTACAAGATGGAACACTCTTCTTCACTAGATTAAGTTCATAGGATGTCCCATCAAATCCTCTCAAGTTTGAATTGACGGACTTGGAGATATGAAAAAGCAAAATGTAACAAGTCGGGCTTTCTTTAAACAAGTCAATTTGCCACTTTTCAATAAATGTAATTGAAATGAAGTTACATGACTACATGAGTGACCATCATAAAAAAGCTTTTTCACAATTCAATTAAAATTATCACCAATCATGTAATGTCCCTTAGGGTTTTTCTTTGTTTCCCAATGCAAAATCATGGAAATGTTGTACTCCCTCCGTTCTATATTATATGATCATTGTGTTGACTTTTTAAAGTCAATTTGAGATATTTTCAAGCGCAAAATTGAGATGACTCGTTAAAAATTCTGAAACAATAAAACTTGCAATGAGTAATACTTTTTAGATAGTTTACAATATTTATCATTGAAAATGTCTCAAATTGACTTTAAAAAGTCAACAATGATCAAATAAAATAGAATGGAGGGAGTATAATAGTACTAGAATGGTTTTAACCTTTTTTGTGGCTTAGTGGCTAGAGCTTTTTGAAACTTTTCCTGTCTTGATTAAATTCTGGAATGAGCTTTTCCAAGTTTCTAGACCATAAAACTTAGCAAGATTTCTGCATGTATTTCTTATGATGGATCTCTATTATATCTCGTAATTATTGATTCGAGATCTTTTAGTATTGGCTATCACCAGGGCTGTTCCTGCGATTTTGGTGGCCCAGGGCGAAAAATGAAAACGAGACTCTTTTCAAAACATTGTCTTCACAAAATAAATAAATAAATAAAAAGTACAAGCTATATCCAAAAAAGTACATTTTCGGTGCTTAAAATAGTTCGACTACAATAAAATATATGAGAATAAATTCATTCATTGAAAGATTTTTCTTCTAATATTCCTAGAGGCAAAATCTTCAATCATATGTAAAAAATCAAGCTTGTCCAACATATTTTTCTCGATGCACATGATTGCCAACCCATTTAACCTTTCTTGTGTCATAGTCGACCGCAAGTAATTTTTCAACAATTTCAACTTCGAAAAACTTCTTTCAGCAGATGCCACTGTCACAAGAATAGTTAGTAATACCCTGTAAGCAATTGAAACATTAGGAAAACAATCCAAAACTTTTACAAACTCCAGAATTTCAATGGCTGACTCTATTTCTCTTGGCAAAGTCACTTGTAAAACTTGCAATTCTGAAAACAAATCATTTGAATCAACATCAGAAAATTTGTCATGTTTCAGAGCCTTTTCAAGATTAACACAACGTTCTTTCAAATTGATATCATCCAGTATTCTTAATGTTTTTGGATCATATAAGAATCCAAAAACATTTTCAAATGTTTGCAATTGTAAAAATCTATTCTTCAGTTGAGTAATAGCCATATCAACTAGAACAAGAAAATAATTAATTTTGAAACATTCTTCAACAGATTGTGTTCTCATCACTGGAATTCTCATCAAATTGCTTCTTTCTACGAATTTGACTTTTCTTAGGAAATACAGGATCAATTCCCATACTATGTGCAATAGCTTTGGTAGAAAGCATGGCAGATGTAAACCCCCTTTTCTCTGTATATTTCAAAGAAAGAAACCAGCGCCTTCAATTTTAATATGGCAACATCAATACGCATGGTTTTAGACTGCAAATCTTTGCTGACTGAGTTAATCTTGTCCAAGATGTCATGCCAAATCGTCATACCTAACAAGAACTTGAAGTTTGAAAGTTCATGTGTTGCTAAACTTTCAGCTTCACTCCTTATCTTGGCATCGTCACCAACCTCTGCCAATTCCAGTAAAGCTTCTCTAATATCAGCAGCTTGGACTTTTATGGCCTGATAACTCTCCCAACGTGTTGTGGACAATGTCTTCAGAGTCAACTCATGTACATTATCTTGAAAATTTTTCCATCTCTTTGTAGAGCTAGAAAACAATGTATACAAGCGTTGAATTACTCCAAAAAAGACATAGCTTTGACACAAGAATTTGCCATATCACAAATGATCAAATTAAGATTATGGCAAGCACAAGGCATGTAAAAGGCTCTAGGATTTACTTCAAGTAATCTCTTTTGTACACCACTATGTTTTCCTTTCATATTTGATCCATTGTCATAACCTTGTCCCCTCACATCATTAATATCAAGGTCAAGAGATTGAGATTTCAATACATCTTGTAACACCATGAAAAGTCCCAATCCAGATGTCCCATCCACTTTCAAAAACTCTAAAAAATGCTCTTGTACTTTTATTGGACTTGTTGACACATCCACACATCGTATTACTAAAGTCATTTGTTCCTGGTGACTCACATCTGGGGTACAATCAAGTATTACAGAAAAATATTTTGCCTCGATCTTTTTAATGATTGCACTTTTGACCTTTGAGCCTAACATGAAAATCAACTCATTCTGAATTTTGGGACTAAGATAGTGATAATGAATCTCATGATTTTGTATCCGCCGAAAATGTTCCTGCATCACTAAATCAAACTCTGCTACCAATTCTAGTAGACCCAAAAAATTACCATTATTATCTTGGTAAAGTCTTTCATCCTCTCCACGAAAAGCCAAATTACGTTTAGCAAGACATCTCACAATAGAAATGATTCTTACTAAAACTAGTTTCCAGTATTCTCTCTTTTTTGATCTGCTCTTGTACATCTTTGTCAATTGTTTGATTACTTTTCAATCTGATTTGAAGATCAACCCAAGTGGTCATGTTAGTGATATGCTCAATACTGTTCTCATGTTGTTTGAGCCTCTCACCAACATGTTTCCAATCTCCAAATCCTTCATTTGCTATAAATGACTTCTATTGTTCGGAGACTTATACAACTTGCAGCAAAAACAGTATATCTTATCCACATGCTTTGAGTACACAAGCCATTTCCTATCTTGAGTCTCTCCATTCGGTAACTTTCGTGTATAATGTTCATATGAAAAATGTCTGGATATTTTATCCACAGGAAATTTGAGATCATTTTCTCTTACTGGACCTTTTCCCACAAACAGATCCCTTCTTTGGTTATCAATGCTATCCCAAGTGCTTGGATCATACATATCCAAAGTCTGACTTACTTGTTCTTGTTCATTAGCCACATTATCACCACCTATATCCTCATTTATCTCATTCTCATTTTGTTCTAGATCAGCAACCTCTTCATTGGGATCAGTTTCATCGTTTTCTTTCTGTTCTTCAAGCACTTCATTATCAACCTCTACATTATCAACCGAGTTTTCAAGTGAACAATCAATTTTGCTAACAATGAACTTATCAAGAGCTCCCTTTTGAGATTGAGTGAGTTCTATTCTTTTTCTCTTATTTCTTTTTTGACTCCCAGATTGGTGTTTCCTGAACATCTTTACACCAAAAATACAAAACCAAATTGAAGCAAAAATCAAACAACAGACAAGGAGAGTAGAACCTATCTTCAAGTTTCAACTTCAAATCCAAACTTTAACCAAACTCTTCCATGGCTTCAATGTAAATATGCAATTATAAATTAAAAAAATATATTATAACTAGGGTTAGGAACTCATAAAATTGCAAATCGCCAAATCAGCACATATAATTTTTGATATAATATAAACTGAAAGGTAAAAAAAACTTATCAGTCATCAATTAAATTACTTCTTTCTTAGTGTTTTTATCTTTTGCAAGAACCAAGGAATTTAAGAGATACTTGAAGGCAGATTGAGAAGGAGAGAATAAAAGAGAAGGAAAATAGATGTCTGCAAGGGTTTGGGAAAGCCGAAAAGAAGGAAAGTAATAGGCGTAGCCGCGTAGGTTAACATATTTTTTTTAATTGGTTTAGTTTGGGCTTCAACACTATATTAGAGTTGGCCCAGTTGAGTCCTTAAAAATTTATTGGGTTTTGAAAATTACTTTTGTATACCTATATCATTATATATTTATATTTTTAATTTCACATATATATATATATATATACTATATATATATATACTATATATATATACTATATATATATATACTATATATATATACTATATATATATATATATATATAATAATTTGGGGCCCTCCTGATCGGGGGCCCAGGACGGTCGACCCTTCCGCCCATGCTCAGGAACGGCCCTGGCTATCACTTTCTGCCTGCCTAAATTGGTTTTAGTATACATATTTTTGGTGGATAGTATTGATAGATAAGAATTATCTTCCCACCTTCAGGATTTTAGTAACTAGATTCATGTGGAGTATGGCATACATTATCTATTATTTATTTTGAAGATTGCACGGTAACTATCCATCATTTGTATAGTATGTACTGCCTCTCCATTAACAGTAATGAAAGGTGGCAACATTGAAAGTTTTGTAGTTGAGACAAAAAACATAGGGAAGTCTAATAGCATGTTTAAATGAAGTCTTTTGCCATTGATCATTGTCACTTTCATATGAATATTTATAATTTTAAGGTGTCCTTAGGATGATGGTAGCAATTATTATTTCATATTGTCGACTGGGTGCGCAGGCTATCCTCAAAATACTAAAACAAACCTTTTAGTTTATTGGAGGGTATGTGTTTGATTGCTGCAGTATTTATTTATTTATTTATTTTTTTGTGTGCGCGCGCCCCTGCGCACGCACGCGTGTTTGTTTTTGGGCTATCAATATGCTAATAGACAAAAATGGCAATAGCAACTAAGAGATGATCTAGAACATGCACTGGTTTGCACCATTGGCTAACAATAACTTCTATCATTCATCGGTTTTGTTGAACAAATGATGGTGCTAGCTCTGATAAATGGTTTTTGGCTTTTTGGCAGGAGCAACGTCGTTACCGAAGATATAAACAAGCTATTCGTTAGAAGACCTGCTGACCCTTCCTCTAACTAGATCTCCAAACGGTAGTTTCTTATGTGTGGTTCTAGTTTAGCACTTCGAAGAATGGTAGTTGACCAGATAGTTAAAGTTTCACGGTGTACCATTTATAAGAATTTATAGAATGTTCTAATTATAACAAGAGTATCCTATTCTGAGTAGTTTGTTTGTATAGAATGCCCAACAATGTACTATAACTAAATCTTCATCTTCTACATTTCACTGTTTTTTGTCATAAGGCTGGCAATTTGGGAGAAGAATCTGTCGTTTCGTCACCTTAAATAATTGGTTGTGCTTGAAATTAACCTAACATTGTGAATTTGAGACGAACAAAACTGATAATTTTTGCAGGACATAGTGATTACTAATTACTAGTTTTGCTGTTAAAGATGTAAGGCTTCACGCTATCCTGTACGCCCTTCTTTCTGCAGTGTCTCGAGCATTCTGTGTATTGGTTTTGCAGTCCTCTGGTTTAAAATATCCCCATGTATGGTAGGGCGAGGAAACATTATTTCCTAGCAACCCTATTAAATATTCCACGGCCATAAAAAGTAGTACTATTTTCTTGGACTATGTTTGTTTGTAAGAATTATACTTGGGATAAGACTATTAATATCAAGTGTCTTGTTTGTTTTTAAATTTGGACTTGAGACTATTAGTTCAGGAATTATAAAATGACTTGATATAGGGGATTATTTAATATCATGTTCAGCTATGTATTATAATATCGGGATTATAATCTTAGGATTATAATTCTTGCAAACAAACATTATTTTGCTAATTTAAATTTATTTCTTAGCAAGGAGGTAGTATTGTTTATTAGCCAATTTGGACTTTTTATGGGCTAACATTGGGTTAGGGTATAGATTACAATACCTAAATGTTTTGGATGAGTGTGTTATGGGCTACAGATTCAGATACTTATTCATATCATGCAAGAATTATGGATATTTCGTATTCGAGTTCAATGTGGATACAAATAGCTAATTTTTAAATATCCATTGATAAAAATATTATATAAAATTTTAAGATATGCATATACCTATATCATTTTGGATTAATAGTACATGGAATGAGGACAAAGTAGTTTGTCGGATAAGAGATCACTGATTTCTTTCTCAGTTGATGGTTTGGAAGAGGGAGAAGGGTGGTGGGTACTACTGCCTGAGTGCAATGAATGAGATAGTCGGTCAATACGAGAAGCAAATTATTGTGTGGGAATCAATATCTCGACATAAAAGAAAAAAGAAAACTATTTCAAGTTTAGAAATAACATATTCTATATATAATGTCCAAATTAAATTTTGAAAAGTAATTCATTTTCTTTCTTTTTCCTTGCGCATTCAAAATTTAAACAAAACCTCAATATTATATTTTATTTATCTAACAGTACTAAGCACTAGCAAAAGGCAATAAAACGTTTGCTGGTTCAACTACAATGAGAAACCTGGACTATATTTGGAGAACTTTAACTTAACTATTCTAAAGTAAGGATCTCATTTTACTCAATATCAAGAAAGATTTCCAAAAACTACACTCAAAACTTA
The DNA here is from genome assembly GCA_034770075.1 of Aralia elata. Classification (NCBI taxonomy): domain Eukaryota; kingdom Viridiplantae; phylum Streptophyta; class Magnoliopsida; order Apiales; family Araliaceae; genus Aralia; species Aralia elata. The sequence goes on along the minus strand of JAVJAP010000337.1, from coordinate 81,969 downwards.
ACCCAAGAGAGAGGAGCAAAACTGGCAAGAGCTTCCGTATTGATGTGGGTAAAAATACTCTACCAATGGCAAGTTGCCACGTATTATTTCTAGTACCCTATTAATAAATAAATGACAATATAATAATTTTACTCGCGGAATATTCTAGAAGTATATTAAATCCCATAAAGAATAGAATTCCCATAAACCTTGATCAACTAAGGATTGACAACCTGGAAGGTCTCTAAATCCATAAAGGATTCTAATTCTTAACTCTTGAAGGGGAGGACTCTCATGCTATAAATAAGGGATGCTCCATCACGTTAAAAGTACACAATATTGACTCACATAATAATTCTCTCTCCATATTAATGTTCTAACTTAAGCATCGGAGAGTCCTCCTAGAGCCCCCAACTCCGATGGACTTTTTGCAGGTTTTCTGGCAAGATCAAGGCGGTTACGTGGCTGTCAAAGTCAAAATTTGTGGGTTGACCGAAACTCTAATCTGAAGGTTGTTGATTGACGCATCAAATTGGTGCCGTCTGTGAGAACCTGAATGAAAAGCCATATGCTTTTCATAAATCCAAATAATCAACATGGTGAATACTCGCGCTAGCGCACGGGGGTCATAGCCCTCCATATCCACCACCTCCTAACAATCAAGAACAAGGAGCACAAGGGAAGTCTTTTATTCAAATACAAATAAGAACTCTGCTCATGTTCCACATCCCTCTTATCATCATCCTCCACCTCCTCATGTCTATAACGAACCAATTCGTACTCATAGTGGTTATATACTGAACGCTCCCAACGTCCAATTCAGATAGATATTCAATCACAAATCAATCAGAATCGTGGTGATCCAGATCTGCGTAGACGAATTCAAAATAGACATTAACATGACAGAAGAAATAGCCCCTATAGGCATGATCGCTCAAGGGCAAATGATACCGTAATTAACCAACTAAAGGAAAATATAAGTAGTCTCTCGGAGCAACTACAAGATCTGGAGAAGGGTCTTAGGCAACCTTAAAGGTTAGAGCATCATCAAACTAATAGGATTGCCAATTCGAGACCAGTTGATAGATCTAATGCCCACGAAGAGGCAAGGATCGAAAGGGAAGTACAAAGGCGATTCCAAGACCGACAAGGAATCCTACTATCCTAAGGAGTTCAACGAGTAGGGACTGGACGAATGATATACAAAGCAGGACCTCCGCTATTCACCCAAGATATTATGGATGAACCTCTCCCTAGAGGCTTCAAGATGCCCTAGATGGATATGTATGATGGAATAGGTGATCCCACAAATCATATACTCACTTTTGATGCACTTTTGTTACTACATAATGTCTCAGATGCAATAAAGTGTAAAGCTTTTCCACAAACCCTGAAGGGTCCGACCTATATTTGGTACAGACAACTTGCTCCAGCCTCAATTAGTTCCTTTGATCAATTAAGTGAATCGTTTGTAAATCAATTTATTGGAGAAAAGACTCATGCTAAGAGTTTGACATCGCTTATGTCTGTGGTTCAACGGAGTGGAGAATCCCTAAGAGACTACTTGAACTAGTTCACTAAGGAGACATTAAAAGTTCCCAATCTAGATCAATCCGTAGTAGTGGTGGCTCTTATTAATGGAACAGTCAACGAACATCTGAATGTGTCCTTGGCTAAGAATCCTCCATAAACCATGGCAGAACTCCAAAGAAAAACAAGAAAATATATGGTTGTTGAGGATATTATCCAGCCCAAGAGCACTCCTAGGAATTATGATAGGAAGAGAAGGAATGATGAATCTGGAAATAGGGACAACAACACTGAAAAAATATTGAGAGGGAACAACGGGTCTTCAAAGGTAACGTCTTCATCAAGGTACACTGAATATACATCCCTAACTTCTTAAAGAAGTCAACTTTTGATGGAAATAACCTCTTAACCTTATGTAAGATGGCCCAAACCTATGAGGGCATATGCAAAAAAGATAGTTCAAACTCAGTATTGCAGAAATTATAAGGATTATGGACATCACACTAATGACTACAGACACTTGAAGGATGAGATAGAATACCTCATAAAAAGAGGCCATCTAGAAAGGTATGTTAAACAAGGTGATGAAAGAAAGTTTAGAAATGATAGAGATAATAGGGGCGAAAGAAGAGAAATGAACGACTGTGTGAATAGGAATGAAGGTCGTGATAAGCTAAATCGGAGAAAAGAGCCTAGAAGGGATCGAGATTCAGTAAGAGGGGGAGTTATCCACGTAATCTCTGGAGGACCAACAGCTGGTGGCACTTCTAATTCATCAAGAAAAGCATATGTGAGAGAGGTTTTGACAGTGGAAGTACCACCAAAGAAAGCTCGATTGGAACAAGTAATATTCTCTATTATTGCTCATTAATAATAGTAGAATCAACGGTGCAGAGTCAAAAAGGGATTCTGACCGAACACTATTGATGAACCAATCCAATAAATCCACTTATACTAAATTCCTATACGACTTCTAATCGGGACAGACTAAACACAAGTCAAATATGCAATGACATCTCAAGGGAATGTTACTAATGAAACATGTAGGAATAATAAGGCCTATTCTTTTTGCCAATCACTGATGATGATTTAAATGATGTTAAATTTTCGCATGATGGTCATAGATATGGTAGTTGAAAATTTTAATATTCGAAGGGTGTTAGTGGATAATGATAGTTCAGTAAATGTATTGTACCACAATGTCTTTAAGGAGATGGGTTATAAGGATGACTAACTCACCCCTTCACCAACGCCACTTTATAGGTTTATTGGAGTAGAAACTAAAATCGAAGGTAGTATAGCTCTGTCGGTAACTTTGGGTGAACCACCAAATCAATCCACCATTATGATTATCTTTTTGGTTGTAAAAGCTCTGTCATCATACAACATAATCCTCGGTAGGATAGGGCTGAATAAATTTAAGCTATTCCCTTTACATATCATATGAAATTAAAGTTTTCAACAGCTAATGGAGTAGGAGAAGTCAAGAGTGATCCAAAAATGGCAATGAGTTGTTATTTGTTGGCCATGAAACACAATAGTGTTAGGGGTCAAGTTTTGCCTATTGATTCTTTAAATGTTAAGGATGAGAACAAAGAACAAAGAGGAGAACCAACTAATGAGCTAGTCCCAATCCTATTGGATGATACAAATCCGAAAAAGGTTACCTGTAAGGATTTCGGCACATAAACGCAGCGGAATTTAAAAATTTTAAAACGATATTCCGAAACCCTAAAACAGGATCCATGCGAAAACAAATTAATTCATAGGTTTAGATTTGTTTTACCGATTATCCGAGCTTGAATGGAACGATGGAATTCTCGAACGACTTCGAATCTCCAACGCAATCCAATGGAACTGCGTCTCTATGCTATCCACACGAACGCCCCGCGAACCGTCAAACGATCTGCAGCAAAGAGATTTCGGTACTAGCTGCCAAGATCTGGATTTTACTGAAGTTTTTCTCTCAACTCTCTTTTCTAAAACGGCTAGGGTTTTGTTTTCTTTTTGGTCTCACGTACCTCAGACTGCTGATATATCAGATATATATAACGTCCAAAAAGTAATAAAACAAAACCCTAATCCTATTAGAAAAGTAAAATCCAAATTTATATATATATATATATATATATATATTATATTTTAATTAAGTATTTACTTAATTAATATACATAGATATACAAATTATCCTGTTAATTTAAATTCGTAATTTAAATACTATCAATCATATTGACATATTTAAATCCTTACAATTTAAATTAATTCCCTTTTAATTACGTTCTAAGTGCGTGACCCTATAGGTTATTATTATATTCACAATAATTTTAAAATCACATTAGTAATGCATCACTGCTACCCAAGTAATAATAAGATCGGTGATTCGATGCAACCTTTTTCGTGACTAATGTTTCAATGTAATTTAATCCTTTTAACCTTGACATCCTAGATTAAACTCGAGCCATAGAATGTGTCATACTCTTCATAATTTAATCTGAGTTTTCTTGATCAATGAGTAGACTATATGAAACAAATCACTATTTGAGCATGGCCATGCATTTCATAGTCCTACTCAATCAAGAGGTCTATGGATATCACCCCTAATATATAGGAGGGTTAAATTCCATCTAGATCACTTATATTCCTCACACGATTCATGATGTACCCAATAATCACTTTTATTGTCCACCCTATTAAAGGTGACATTTGATGATATCAAAGTACATAAATTCTCGTATAGTAATATAGTGATTTCAGGTCGGAGGACCATTACATCATTGTCACTATGAGAATTGTTTATGACACTTTACATAATGCTCCACGTAGCATTCTCATAGTGGGTCTGTCCAGTACATTGTTCTCTAACATGTACCTATACATTGACTCTATATCTCATATATTAATGACCAATGAGATTTGGCCATCAGTCAATCCACATACTAGTCTCAATGTATCATTGTTGTCCCATTAACAATGATACTCTACTAGGGACATTTAAGATTAATGATACTAATTGTAATTATATAATCTCATGTTCAAGTCACATACTTGAAGCTATATAATTTATATCATTATTCGAAGGACTTTTATTATGCTAACATTTATATAACACAGTAAATGAAACCATAATAAAAACAATTCATTTATTCAATCAAATATCAAAAGAAATGTTAAGCAATTACATCAAATAATTGGCCTCTAGGGCATAAACTCTAACAATCTCCCACTTGCACTAGAGCCAATCACTCATGTATCTAATACCCATGGAACTAGTGTGACCTTTATGCTTCTGTTGTGACAAAGCCTTGGTCAGTGGATCTGCAACATTATCATCTGTTGGCACTCTGCATATATGTACATCTCCTCTACCAATGATTTCACGGATGAGATGGTACCACCTAAGTATATGCTTGGATCGTTGGTGAGATCTGAGTTCCTTAGCCTGTGCAATGGCTCCATCATTATCACAGTATAGCTCAATTGGATCAATAATGGTTGGAACAACACCAAGTTCAGTGACGAACTTTTTAATCCATACAGCCTCCTTGGCTGCACTAGAAGCAGCAATATACTCAGCCTCTATTGTAGAATCGGCTACTGTCTCTTGCTTCGAACTTTTCCAGCTAACAGCACCACCATTAAGGCAAAACACAAAACCTGACTGAGATTTATAGTCATCGTTGTCAGTCTGGAAACTAGCATCTGTGTAACCCTTTACTGCTAGTTCATCTTCACCTCCATATACCAAGAATGAATCCTTAGTCCTTTTCAGGTACTTGAGGATATTCTTGACTGCTGTCCAGTGACCTTCACCTAGATTCGACTGGTATATGCTCGTCATGCTCAAAGTATACGAAACATCCGGACGAGTACATATCATTGCATACATGATAGATCCAATTGCCGAAGCATAAGTGATCTTTCTCATACGCTCCTCGTCATCTTGTGATTTAGGATATTGGGCCTTAAAGATCTTTACACCATGAGACATGGGTAAGTGTCCTCTTTTTGCCTCTTGTATGCTGAACCGTTTCAGCACTTTATCAATATATGTACTTTGACTTATGCCGAGCATTTTTCTCGATTTATCACGATAGATCTTGATACCTAAAATGTAGGTTGCATCGCCCAAATCTTTCATGGAGAAACACTTTCCTAACCATGTTTTTACAGCCTGTAAGGAAGGAATTTCATTCCCAATAATTAATATGTCGTCAACATATAATACCAGGAATACAATGTGACTCCCACTAATCTTTTTATATACACAAGGTTCATCTTCATTTTTTATAAAGCCAAACTTTTTGACTGCTTCATCAAATCGAAGATTCCAACTCCGAGAGGCTTGCTTCAATCTATAAATGGATCGCTGCAGCTTACATACTTTTCCAGCATCCTTTGGAGTGACAAAACCCTCAAGTTGTGTCATATACACATCCTCAAGGAGATTTTCGTTAAGGAAAGCAGTTTTGACATCCATCTGCCAGATTTCGTAATCATAAAAGGCTGCAATAGCAAGTAAGATCCTGATGGATTTAACCATTGCCACTAGAGAGAAAGTTTCATCATAGTCAACACCTTGAACTTATTTGAAACCTTTTGCTACCAGTCGGCCTTTATAGGTTTGTACATTACCATCCATGTCGGTTTTCTTCTTGAAAACCCACTTGCACCCGATTGGTTTTACCCCTTCGGGTGGATCAACCAAAGTCCATACTTGGTTAATATACATGGAGTCCATCTCAGATTTCATGGTTTCAAGCCATCTCTCAGAGTCTGGTCCATTCATAGTTTCTTGGTAGGAAGCAGGCTCATCCTGATCTATGAGCATCACATCGCCGTTTTGAGTCACAAGAAATCCATAATATCTCTCGGGCTCTTGGCGTGTCCTACTAGATCTACGAATGCCTTGTGTAATTTGAGCAGGTTCACTTTCGACAATATCTTGTGTTTCCTGCTCATGTTCCAACTCAGGTTCAATGATGTTTTGTGGTTCTCGAATTTCTTCGAGTTCTACTTTCCTCCCACTGTTTCCTTTAGAGACAAATTCTCTTTCTAGAAAAATACCAGTTCGAGCAACAACCACTTTGTTCTCAGAAGGTTTGTAGAAATAATACCCTTTTGTTCCTTAGGGTATCCCACAAAATTACATTTCTCAAATTTGGGTCCGAGCTTATTAGAAGCCAGACGTTTCATAAACGCCGTACAACCCCAAATCTTCATGAATGACAAACTAGGACATTTTCCAGTCCACATCTTATATGGTGTCTTTTGAACCGTCTTTGTAGGAACACGGTTAAGTGTGAATGCAGCTGTCTCTAGGGCATGACCCCAAAAGCTTATTGGAAGATCTGCATGACTCATCATTGATCGTACCATGTCCAACAAGGTGCGATTCCTCCTCTCAAACACACCATTCCATTGTGGTGTTCCAGGTGGAGTGAGCTGTGATATAATACCACACTCCTTTAGAAGGTCATCAAAGTCTTGGTTTAATTATTCACCTCCTCGATCGAATCAAAGGGCTTTTATGCTTTTGCCAAATTGGTTTTGAACTTCATTCTTGAATTCCTTGAACTTTTCAAAGGATTCGGATTTGTGTCTCATAAGATACACATACCCATATCTACTAAAGTCGTTAGTAAATGTAATGAAGTAATAGAACCTACATCTTGCTAACGAACTCATGGGGCCACATACATCACTATGTATAAGTCCCAATACATCGCTAGCCCGTTCACTATGACTAATGAAAAGGGCTTTAGTCATCTTGCCTAATAAACAAGACTCGCATTTCTCATATGATTCAAATCAAATGAATCCAAAAACCCATCTTTATGGAGTTTGGATATGCGTTTTTCATTTATATGGCCTAAACAACAGTGTCAGAGATATGTCGGATTTGAATCATTTGATTTAAATCGTTTTGTATTTATGTTATAGATAGGCATTTCAAAATCAAGAATATAAAGACCATTAAATAATTGTGCAACACCATAACATATTTCATTTAAGTTAAACGAACAAATGTTGTTCTTTATTAAAAATGAAAAACCTTTCTTGTCCAAACAAGAAACAGAAATAATGTTTTTGCTCATAGCAGACACATAATAACAATCCTCTAATTCTAATACTAGCCTAGTGGGAAATGATAAATGATAAGTCCCTATGGCCAGTGCAGCAACTTTTGCTCCATTCCCAACTCGTAGGTCAACTTCTCTTTTCGCCAAAGTTCTACTCCTTCGGAGTTCCTGCACATCAACACAAATGTGAGAACCACATCCAGTATCCAATGCCCATGATGTAGAAGTGGACAAATTGACTTCTATAACATATATATGTTGCCCAATTTCACAATCGACAATTACGTGCAAGTGTACACGATCAACAAGTAATAAAGTGATAAGAGAGAGTGTCGAACCCATAGGAATTACTATGCTATTAATCTCCAATTGTCAATCTAAATTATGCCTATTCTATTAAACAATCACAATTTGGGTTTTTAATTGGTAATAATTGAAATTAAACTAACACTAACAAGTAATTCAAAGGTTAAAATTCAGATTTAAGATGATTAAGATTACAATATCCCCAGTTATTTATCACAAACTAATCTATCTATATCTTCCAATTATGCACTTCAATGGAGTTGTTAACAGAAATTCAAATGCATTTATAAGCCCTTTTCCAAGTGATCAAATAAATCTATCTAATCCAATTACTTTACGATATTCCTATGCAAAGTTAAAGGATTAAATTCATTAAGTTCCAATTTCCAATTATTACATGCAGCAAAGAGATATCCCTATTCACTTCACAAATCTAATTATTCAACACATGCAAATAATTAAGAATACACGCTATCTTATCCTGTTCTAACCCTAGATTTCATCTCCCGAATTCATCTAAGATAACCCGCTAATTGTCGGCCAAACAATTAATCAACAAGCATAAAATAAGATAGATAACTCCCATCAAATTGAACAATTGAAATCAATACATAATCAACTCATAATTATAACTGGTTCCATTGTAGCCTTAACTAAGAATTTAGTTCATACTAGCAATTAAAACTAGAATACCAAAATAAGTCATCATAATTAATTACAAATCAGAGGATAAAGATTAAAAGAAAACTCAGTATAATCTCTAGCTCTCCAATCTGAACTTCTCACAATGCTTGACTTGTCCTCCAATCTCCTTGCTTAGCTCTGAAAGTTCAATCTCTGAATAATTCTCTCCCAATCCAAGTCTGGATGTTCTATTTATATCCTCCTTCTGTCCCTCAATAGCAAGAGTCCTTGATCACTTTCATCTTTCCAAAATAACAGCATTCCAACAAAATCAGGATTCCCATCTGCCGCTTCCTCGCCCCGGCGAGAAGCTCAAGGTAAAAGTTCTCGCCCCGACCAGCTTCCGCCCCGGCGAGAAATATAACGCACGAATTCTCGCCCCGGCGAGAATGCCCTGCACCCAGCCAATTTTCTTCTTTTCAATCCACAGCCATCCATGACCTACAAAAGCAACATGAAAACAAATAAAAGATACCAAAAACACTTAAAAACAAGTAAAGAACTAAGCCATAGACATATCAAACTCGTAGGTTAAAAACCTACTCATCAAATACCCCCAAACTCAAAACTTTGCTTGTCCTCAAGCAAAACACAAAACAAACTAAAATCACATCTAAGCTAACTAACAACATGAATGCAAATGCATAACTAAACATATTCAAGCAATTACTTAACAGACATCATAAAAATCCGGCCTCAGAAATCAGTAATTACCAATTTAACAGAATTTTAACCTCACACTATCCAAGAGCCAACTATTAGCAATTATGAATCACTCTCAACCCTTCCATAAGTATGCAACATATATTAAACCAATAGGAGTATGCATCCAACTCTAAGTATCACAATGCTCAAATCACAGATTTTACTTTTAAGCTCAACTTGCTATTCACTTGTCTTCTCAGTTTTTCTCTTTTTCTTTAACGAGTGCGTTTTATGCTCCATCTCGTCATACATCCCGACTTGTGCAATGTTCATCTTTATTAGGCTATTCAGTGCCACCCGTGTAGCGAACTTTCAACCAACGACTCCCAAACCAGACGATTTTAGGGCGCTGAGTGTAAAGACATCTCCTAAGGGTATACTCATACAAATGACACCGGCCACAAGGACAAACTTAGTCAAGACCTGCTCTTATCTGTCTATATTCATTAATTCATAGTTTTCTTGCACTTAGACAGACATCGAAGCAGTATTTATTCAAAATATTTTTTTCATTTTTCATTTTTTTTCTTCGTTTTTCTTTTTTTTTTTAGATCCAACAAGTGATAACAGTCTATACCTACATACGAGCATGTAATACACCAAAGAAGAACCAACTCCTAATTACTTTAATACACATTCGTGAACAAGTAAAAACCAAGGGTCTCAAATAACCACAACTAAAACAGTTAAACTCCAGATTAACAAAAAGTATCCATCCCATTAAATTATAGTAGAACTAATCAAATTTCATCATTAGCCATCACTAAATGACTTCCATAAATGCAATGCTTGAATACCTCTAAATGCACAATCATATAATCCTATTCTACTAAATTTTTGGATTTTTGGAGTTTTTTTTTCCAAATAAATAAACAACAAATAAAAACTAGGCTAAACTAAACTCATGCAACTAAAACTAAAGATGCTATGCAACTAAACATGCAAATATGCAATCACACCCCCCCAAACTCAAACGAAACAATGTCCTCATTGTGAAAAGCATAAAGAAAGTTAAGAACAGAGGACTCCCCTAGCAGTTCAAGCAATAGGCTCGAACTCATCATCGTCATTTGGGGACGGTGGTGGAAAAACTGGCAATGGCTGGGCTGCGGGAAACTGAACAGGATCCATCATCGGCTGCATATTGGAGTACGTGTTTGCCATGGCGTGGGTGCAACTCTGCTGGTACGCATACATATGCTCCTGCCGATCCGCCAATCGCTGGTTCTGCCTTAATATGGTCTTATGATAGGAATCAATAAGACGCTGTAACTCTCGAAACTGGAGGCTGAACTTGGCTTTCCTTGGCCCAGTAGAAATGGAAGGACCTGCCGAAGGACCCTCTCCCTCATTATCATCAGATTCATATTCTTCTTCAACAGGAGGAGAATGAACTATGTAACCCATACCACGAGGATGTGACTCACCGCCTTCCCATTCCTTATAGCGTGCAATCAAACGGTGATCCAAAAGTAGTAAGGGCTGCTGCAAAGCCTCCTCAGCTCCCCAACGGACTCCCGCACGAAGACACAACCCACATATCAACGAAGGATGTGGTAAACCACCCTGACTATGCAAAGTCCGTAAAGTGCGGCGAATCGACGCCTCAATCAGCTGACCCATGTTAATCTCAATTTCCGTCACAATAGCATATAACAATAAAGCTTTCTCCTTGGGTACATCACTCACGTGCTGTGATGGCATCAGTTTAGCCGAAAGGAAGGCATACCAGACCTTACCATACCGACTTAAGTCCTTGCTATGGAACATAGGTGCAGCACGTGGCCCTCTAGATATCCATGTCGTCCCAGGCCTGCATAAGTCAGTAACTACCTTCTCCACATTGGGCCCCTCCCCAAGGAATCGAGTGTATCGGCAACATAAATCAGGCCTCAAGTTGTAATACTCATTGATCGTTTGGGCGCTGAAGGAAACTGTCTTACCCTGTATTGTAACCTCACATGGTGTCGCGTCCTCTGCATTAGCATAAAACTCTTTAACTATGGATATACACGCAGGCTCCGGATGGGCAGTGAATGTCTCCCATCCCTTCTCTACTATCTGATGCATCATCTCACCATCAACCACTTCATCAGGCATGAGACCGCGCTCGGGAGTTAGAGCTTTACCCGATGTATACGATTCATACCTATTAGCCGCCTCTGCACTGACAAACTTTCTTCGATCAAATTGCCTGGATGGAGTAGACGATGATCCTTCACCACGTTGCCTCTTTGGAGCCATGATTGATCTTTTGACAAACAACCCAAACACTACAATTTGTTATGCAATAACAATTCCCCCCAAACTCCAACTTTTCTAACTCCGAAGTGAAAGAAGCACAATCCAATGGAATAGATCTAAGGAGAAAACCCTAGAATACTCGCATGCAACGATAAAGCAAATAGAAATCTTGAAAACCACAGAGTATTCCTTCTATTGATGAGAGATGGTTTAGACAGAGGCTGGGGTTTGTTTTTATAGTGGTACGATTTAGGGTTTTCGTAGGATTTCAAGTATGGAAAGAAATTGGGAAGAAATTAGAAGTGAAATTGGAAGGATTCGGGATGGGTTGGTATTGGAGAAGGAGAAATAGTGTTTTGGAGAAGTTGCATGGGAGTTGGAATGTTAAAAATCAAATTAGAATCGGATTTTTAAAAACTGATTCCGCGATTCTCGCTGAGGCGAGAAAATAAGCTTATGAACCTCGCCGGGGCGAGAATCGGCAAAGAGGTTGGGGCTGGGGCGAGAAAAATCCAGGCCGGGGCGCGCATCAACAGAGAGGTTCTCGCCGGGGCGAGAAACCTTAGTGCAATTTCCTCGCCGGGGCGAGAATCCTCAGACTTGAAAATTTTTTCCTGCTTTTCCCTCTTGATCCTCTTGTCTTCTCTTGTACCATCCCAATGAACATGTTTCCTCCTTCTAAAGCATTACCATAGACTGTATCCCTGTTTCAATGAACACAATATAAATGAGTTAAACACGGAAGATTGAAGACCAAATTTAAATAGAAACACTGAACTACTCCTAGAAAAATATTAACTATACTAATTCTATGAAAGCAATGTAATATCATGATTGGGTTGCCTCCCATCAAGCGCTTGGTTTATAGTCGTCAGCCCGACTTTCTCAGCAGTATTAGGCTTCAGCTTGATCGGGAGTAGAAAGGTGAATCACTGATACTTGTCGATCCACATCGCCTCCCTAATAATGTTTGAGTCGCTGACCGTTGACTTTGAATGTGCGCTTTGAATCCGGTTCTTCGACTTCAATTGCCCCGTGAGAACTTACAGCAGTGATAATGAAAGGGACTGACCATCTAGACTTCAGTTTTCCAGGAAATAACCGCAGTCTGGAATTGAACAATAGCACAGCTTGTCCCGGCTCGAACTTCCGATCCAATATCCGTTTGTCATGCCACCTTTTGATATTTTCTTTGTACAGCTTGGCATTCTCATAGGCATGATGGCGAAATTCCTCCATCTCGTTCAATTGGAGCAACCTTTTCTCACCAGCGGCTTGAAGATCAAGGTTCAACTTTTGAATTGCCCAATAGGCCTTATGCTCAAGTTCGACCGGTAAATGACATACTTTCCCATAAACCATACGATACGGCGACATTCCAATGGGATTCTTATAAGCGGTGCGATATGCCCATACAACATCGTCTAGTTTCATTGCCCAGTCCTTACGAGTCGGGTTTACCACTTTCTCCAGAATTTGCTTAATTTCCCGATTTGATACCTCTGCTTGGCCATTCATTTGGGGATGATAAGCCGTATCAATCCGGTGTTTGACTCCGTACTTAGCTAACAACTTAGTGAACTGCTTGTTACAAAAATGAGTACCTTCGTCACTGATTATGGCTTTTGGTGTACCGAATCTAGTAAAGATATTCTTGTGTAGGAACCGTAGAACCACTTTGGCATCATTGGTGGGTAATGCAAGTGCTTCGACCCATTTTGACACGTAATCCACTGCCAAAAGTATGTATTGATTGTTGAATGATGACGAAAACGACCCCATAAAGTCAATACCCCAAACATCAAATAGTTCAACCTCCAGGATGGTGTTGAGAGGCATTACGTGCCGCTTCGAGATATTTCCAACCCGTTGACATCTATCACACTTAAGCACAAAGAGATGGGCGTCCTTGAACAACGAAGGCCAAAAAACCCCGACTGTAACACCTTTGCTGCAGTTCTTTCTCCTCCGTAATGGCCTCCATAATCTGATGAGTTGCAATGAGTCAATATACTCTCCATTTCTTCCTGTGGCACACAACATCGAATCATTTGATCTGCGCAAGTTTTGAATAGGAATGGCTTATCCCAAAAGTACTGTTTGACATCATGGAGAAATTTCTTTCTTTGCTAAAAAGTGAAATCTTGTGGAAGAACATTACTGACTAGGAAATTCACATAATCAGCATACCAAGGGGCTTCAGCGTTGATACCAAACAATTGTTCATCTGGAAACGACTCATTGATTATCACATCATTCTTTTTCTGCATGTCGGCATTCTTTAACCTTGAAAGATGATCAGCCACTTGATTCTCCGTACCTTTCCTATTTCGAATCTCCAAGTCAAATTCTTGCAGCAAGAGAACCCATCGAATCAACCTAGGTTTGGCATCCTTCTTTGCAATCAAGTATTTGATAGCTGCATGATCAGTGTAGACAATCACCTTGGTTCCAATAAGATATGCTCGAAACTTGTCAAAGGCAAATACTACTGCAAGCAACTCTTTCTCTGTAGTAGTATAATTTAATTGAGCTTCTGTGAGTGTCTTACTTGAGTAGTAGATGGTGTGAAAAACCTTGTCCCTTCGCTGGCCCAACACAGCTCCCACTGCATAATCACTTGCGTCACACATCAACTCAAAAGGCAAAGTCCAATCGGGAGCAACTATGATCGGGGCTGTGATTAACTTCTTTTTCAGCACTTCAAAGGCTTCGATGTAAGCTTGATCCATCTTAAAGGGAACATCTTTCTCAAGGAGTGAACACAATGGTTTTGAAATTTTTGAGAAATCCTTGATGAATCGACGGTAGAATCCTGCATGACCGAGAAAACTTCTAATGCCTTTTACAGATATCGGTGGAGGTAGCTTTTCAATGGTTTCGATCTTTGCCCTATCCACCTCTAGACCTGCATCGAATACTTTGTGCCCCAGAATAATCCCTTCTCGCACCATAAAGTGGCACTTTTCCCAATTAAGCACCAGATTCGTCTCCACACAACGCTGCAGTACTAAGATGAGATTATTAAGACACAAGTCAAAACTATCACCAAATACAGAGAAGTCATCCATGAATACCTCCAAATTTTGTTCAACCATATCCGAGAAGATAGCCATCATGCATCGCTGGAATGTAGTCGGTGCATTACATAACCCGAACGACATTCTCCGGAATGCAAACGTTCCATAAGGACATGTAAAAGTTGTTTTCTCTTGATCCTCCGGAGCTATCACTATCTGGTTATATCCTGAGTATCCATCGAGAAGGCAATAGAACTGATGACCGGACAACCTATCCAACATCTGATCAATAAATGACAAAGGAAAGTGATCCTTGCGCGTAGCTTTGTTCAACTTGCGGTAATCCATACAAACTCTCCAACCTGTAACTGTTCTTGTAGGAATGAGTTCATTGTTTTTGTTCTCAACCACTGTCATTCCTCCCTTTTTAGGCACACATTGTACGGGACTTACCCAAGCACTATCTGAAATTGGGTAGATAATACCGGCATCTAACCACTTAATAATTTCCTTCTTCACCACGTCTTTTATAATCGGATTCAATCTTCTTTGTTGCTCAATGACCGGTTTTGCTCCTTCTTCAAGCAGAATTTTATGCATGCAAAACGACGGACTGATTCCCTTGATGTCTGCTATTGTCCACCCAATTGCTATTTTATGCTCACGCAAAACCCTTAATAGTTTTTCTTCTTGAGATTCATTCAATTGCGCAGAAACTATTACTAGTAGTGTGTCCGAGTCTCCCAAGTAAGCATACCGTAAATGAGATGGAAGAGGTTTGAGTTCAAGCACAGGTGGCTCTTCCACTGATGGTTTGGACCTCTGTTCTCCTTCGTTCGGCCGGTCAAGTACATCAAATTGACTGCTAAATTTCCGAGGAATAGGTAATGAGTATAGAACCTTGACATAATCCCACTCATCTGGATCATCAAAAGTATCTATCCCAACCAGAGCAGCTTCTAATGGATCTTCAACAATAATTGCCCTGGTTTGTTCATTCACGATTTCATCCAGCAGGTCTATCCGTAAGCATTCCTCGCCCTCCTTAGGGAATTTCATCGATTTAAACACATTAAAGGTGACTTCCTGGTCTTGAACTCTCATTGTCAATTCACCTTTCTGCACATCTATCAACGTTCTCCCTGTTGCTAAGAATGGACGACCTAAAATGATGGGAATTTCCTTATCCTCTTCGTAATCCAAAACGATGAAATCAGTCGGAAAAATGAATTTATCGACTTTAACCAAAATATCTTCCACAATAACCCTCGGATATGTCACTGATCTGTCTGCCAACTGCAAACTAATGTTTGTCGGTTTTGGTGCCTTTAGCCCAAGCTGAGTGTAAACTGATAACGACATTAAATTGATACTAGCTCCTAAGTTACACAATGCCATTCCCGAGAACTGGTTACCAATTACACAAGGGATAGTGAAGCTTCCTGGATCCTTTAGTTTAGGTGGCAACTTGTTTTGCAAAATTGCGCTACACTCCTCGGTAAATGCCACCGTTTCGAATTCACCCAATTTCCTTTTCTTTGATAAAACATCTTTCATAAACTTTGCATAACTGGGCATCTGTTCCAGGGCTTCTGCAAACAGTATATTAATGTGTAGTTTCTTGAAGACATCCAAAAATCTGGAAAATTGCTTGTCTAGCATGGCTTTCTACAATCTTTGAGGGAATGGTACGGGAGGCACTACACTATCTGGCTTGAGTTCCTTTGACTTTACCTCCAAACCTGTATCCTTCACCTTTTCTGATTCATTCACCTTACTTTTCACCGGGGCTTCCTCAACCTCTTTCTCCACAACTGTTTTTGGTTTAGAATTTCCTTTAACTGCATCGGGCAGCTCTTTACCACTCCTTAAGGTGACAACCTTGCATTGTTCCTTTCCTTCCGTTCTTGGGTTGACCTCTGTATCACTTGGAAGTGCTCCTTGTGGTCGAGTATTCAAGACGTGAGCCAACTGTCCCACCTGATTTTCCAAGTTCCTAATTGACACTGCCTGGCTCTTCACGTTTAAATCTACCTGAGTTAGCAACTTATCTTGATCATTCATTCTTTTCTCAGATGCTGTGATAAACCTTGCCAATGATTCTTCTAAATTCGGCTTTCTTTCCGCATGTTGTGGAGCTTGGTTTTGAAAACCTGGGGGATTCTGAGTTCTAGGAGCTGGATTTTGAACCTGAGTGTTATTGCTCCATGAGAAACCCGAATGATTCTTCCACCTCGGATTATATGCATTTTGGTATGGTTGTTACTGTCTGTTATAACTCCCCACGAACTGTACCGATTCCGGATTAATGGCACAATACTTCGTCGGATGTGCACCTGCACAAAGCTCACACACATAGGCTACTTGCTGGACTTTCGATTCTGCCAAAGCTTCAATCCGCTTAGACATGGCTGCCATCTGAGCTGTTAGTGCCGTGACCGTATCTACTTCCAAAACTCCAGCTACCTTTTGTTGATTCAGTCTGGAAGTCGGCCATTGATAATTATTTGCAGCCATAGTCTCTAACAAAGTGTAAACTTCATCAAACTTTTTATCCATAAGTGCTCCTCCTGCAGCAATGCATGCTCGAGTGTCATTATTCAGTCCATTGTAGAATGTCTGCACTTGTAGCCACTTGGGTAGCCCATGATGTGGACATTTTCTCAATAACTCCTTGAACCTTTCCCAAGCCTCGTATAGTGACTCTCCATGCTGTTGCCAAAATGTAGAAATCTCGTTTCTCAACTTAGCCGACTTAGCTGGCGGAAAAAATTTCGCTAGGAATTTCTGAGCTAGATCATCCCACGTTGTGATGGACCTTGGCGGAAGTGAGTGCAACCAGCTCTTTGCTTTATCTCTCAGCGTGAACGGAAATAGACGTAATCTCACTGCATCATCTATCACATTGGGATATTTGAAGGTATCACAAATCTCCAGGAAACTAACCAAGTGTTCATTTGGATCATCGTTGGCTAAACCCCCAAACTGTACCGCATTCTGAAGCATATGAATTGTTCCCGGCTTGATTTCGAAGGAATTAGCGGTGATGACTGGTCTCGTGATGCTCGATTTGATCTCGTCTATCTTAGGCATAGCATATTCCCTCAATGATTTCTGTTCGTCGTTAGCCATTTTCTCTTTCTCAAGTGTCTCCTGACAGAATTTTCTCAACTGACGAAGCTTGTTCTCAAGATTATCCTCACACTGCACGAGTTCCGGTTGTTTTGATCGCGTTTGCATAAACGAATCAAATGACACCTGAACAAGAAACAAAAGAAAAATAAGTTTGCTTAACTAAAACAGACTTAATTAAACTGATATTGAAAATTATAAAGACAAATAATTCCCCGGCAACGGCGCCAAAAACTTGTTGCCCGATTTCACAATCGACAATTACGTGCAAGTTTACACGATCAACAAGTAATAAAGTGATAAGAAAGAGTGTCGAACCCACATGAATTACTATGCTATTAATCTCCAATTGTCAATCTAAATTATGCCTATTCTATTAAACAATCACAATTTGGGTTTTTAATTGGTAATAATTGAAATTAAACTAACACTAACAAGTAATTCAAAGGTTAAACTTCAGATTTAAGATGATTAAGACTACTATATCCCCAGTTATTTATCATAAACTAATCTATCTATATCTTCCAATTATGCACTTCAATGGAGTTGTTAACAGAAATTCAAATGCATTTATAAGCCCTTTTCCAAGTGATCAAATAAATCTATCTAATCCAATTACTTTACGATATTCCTATGCAAAGTTAAAGGATTAAATTCATTAAGTTCCAATTTCCAATTATTACATGCAGCAAAGAGATATCCCTATTCACTTCACAAATCTAATTATTCAACACATGCAAATAATTAAGAATACACGCTATCTTATCCAGTTCTAACCCTAGATTTCATCTCCCGAATTCATCTAAGATAACCCGCTAATTTTCGGCCAAACAATTAATCAACAAGCATAAAATAAGATAAACAACTCCCATCAAATTGAACAATTGAAATCAATAGATAATCAACTCATAATTATAACCGGTTCCATTGTAGCGTTAACTAAGAATTTAGTTCATACTAGCAATTAAAACTAGAATACCAAAATAAGTCATCATAATTAATTACAAATCAGAGGATAAAGATTAAAAGAAAACTCAGTATAATCTCTAGCTCTCCAATCTGAACTTCTCACAATGCTTGACTTGTCCTCCAATCTCCTTGCTTAGCTCTGAAAGTTCAATCTCTGAATAATTCTCTCCCAATCCAAATCTGAATGTTCTATTTATATCCTCCTTCTGTCCCTCAATAGCAAGAGTCCTTGATCACTTTCATCTTTCCAAAATAACAGCATTCCAACAAAATAAGGATTCCCATCTGCCGCTTCCTCGCCCCGTCGAGAAGTTCAAGGTAAAAGTTCTCGCCCCGGCCAGCTTCCGCCCCGGCGAGAAATATAACGCACGCCCTGCACCCAGCCAATTTTCTTCTTTTCAATCCACAACCATCCATGACCTACAAAAGCAACATGAAAACAAATAAAAGATACCAAAAACACTTAAAAACAAGTAAAGAACTAAGCCATAGACATATCAAACTCGTAGGTTAAAAACCTACTCATCAATATACCTAAATCAGAAGTCACACTTCCTTTCTTTTTCTTCAGCTCTTCCAAATAAGCATGACAATTCCTCTTCCAGTGTCCAGGTTTCCCACAGAAGTGACAATCACCTTCTTTAGCCACCCACCTGTAGGCTTTAAAGCCCATTTGTTTTTGAAATTGGGTTTGGCACCAGATTTAGATCTTATCTTTTTCTTGCCTTTCCCTTTTCCCTTAGCATTCCCCTTTTGCACCATCATTATGGGATCGGGTCCTGCCTTTTTCATGTTGTTCTCGGCAGTTCTTAACATGCTCAACAACTCAGTAAGTGGTTTCTCAATTTCATTCATGAGATAATTCATAACAAATTGGGAGTAGCTGTTGTTCAAAGATTGCAAAACAAGATCAGTTTGGGCTTCCTAAGTAATTGGAAAACCCAACCTATCAAGGTGCTCAATATACCCAATCATTTTCTGGACTAACTAGATCACGTTCTCCCATCTTGCAGTGATACAACGCTTTGCTTGTATCATACCTCTCCTGTCGAGCATGCCCTTCGAACAATTTCTTGAGATGCTCGATCATCTCATAAGCATCCATTAACTCATGTTGCTTCTGAAGCTCAGAGTTCATAGTTGCTAGCATGAGACAACTCACGTCCATAGCATCATCTTGATGCTTCTTGTAAGCATTATGCTCTGCACGTGGTGCAGTGTTAGCTGGTGCTACAGGAATGGGCCCATCAAGGACATATAGCTTGCACTCTTGTTTGAGGACAATTCTCAAGTTCCTATGCTAGTCTAGGAAATTAATTCCACTCAGTTTTTCCTTCTCAAGGACTGATCGTAGTGAAGACTATTTGTGCTGTTGTTTGCCATTAATATCTACAATTTATAAGTGCAAAAAATAATAAGTCAAATTGCAGAGTTTTTGATATTATGTAATTAATAATAGTATATTCAAAATATACCTCCCACTATTTTATTCAAATTAATAGCCCTTACCATTAATTCGGAAAGTATTTTTATTTAAATCTTTCTAGTAAGCTAAGATCCATATTTCATTATGTCTTAAGTTAGCTTTGGCTATTCTCTCAAAACATAATTATTTAGGTAGACAACCCTTTGTCAATTGTATCATATATAACTCTTAGATAGTTTGGTGAACAATATTTGTTCTAAGTCCATCTAATGGTACCTACCAAACTCTATGCCTCTAAGTCCACAATCCTATTGAGATAACTTAGTTAAGTCAGGCCCAATGATTTTAACAATTTGGATATCACAATTATCCTATCGCATCTTACCAAGATAAATAGGGTACTTTGCTTTGGCAAACCTACATCCATCGATCAAGGTCCTGATGAGTGTTATTCATTGGAAGGCATCTGATTTAGACTTAATAATTTTATGAGGGATTTTATTAATTAATTTAAATCTCACCAATTTTAATCTTATTAAGCATGCACATTATTTATCATAACATCTCATATACAAGCATAAATAAAGTGCAAAATTAAATGTGTCACAGTTATGGTCCAACCCTATGTCAATCTTTTCAAGCTAATGAAAGGATTGAAGGTCAGTCTAAGGTGGTAAAAGATTTCAAAATAGTAGCTTCCTTCGGCCTTCCTCATCCATGTGTCTCCTCTCCTTCATCATCTTGTCATCTTGATAGGTTACACTTGTACATTACATATCATAAAGAAACCTCGAGTTACATTCGAGGGGATTTAGATGAGAAAAGAATATTACATCAGAATTTATAGAGAGGCACGACATGCAAGCCGTATTTCAAAAACAAAAATCACTAACCTATGGGTCAAAAGGGCCATAACTGTGCACCATGCATATCATAATAAGCACATAACACAATTTTATAATAATTATTTATTTATTTTTTAAAATATCAAATATTAGGGTCACGACCATCGTGTGCTACGACGGGGGGTCCAAGGGGGGTTTCCCCCTGGCGGTGGTCCGGCTGATCGTATATAAACCACCAATCTGTATTGCAGAATTTTTCCACACAAATTTCTGAAATAATTCCAGATTCATATACAAACCACCAAAACACACATAATAACAATACATTTAGAACATATCATATATGTCCAGTTTAGGTTAATCATATTAAACCGAATCATCATATATGTCCAGTTTAGGTTAATCATATTAAACCGAATCATGCTTCTAATCCAATTAGAACAGTAGTTGTATTGTTATTCCACCTTCTAGGATACGATTAAGAAAACATCTTATACATGCATATATATTACTGTTTTTCCAGAATTCGCATACATGTAAAATATCATATATTCAATTTCAGATTGGTAAACATGCATCATCAAATATCATATATCTATCGAATACAATTAAAACACGTAATCTGAATTAATCGTTTCGCAAGTAGCTCTGATACCACTGTAAGGATTTCGGCACATAAACGCAGCGGAATCTAAAAATTTTAAAACGATATTCTGAAACCCTAAAACAGGATCCATGCGAAAATAAATTAATTCATAGGTTTAGATTTGTTTTACCGATTATCCGAGCTTGAATGGAACGATGGAATTCTGGAACGGCTTCGAATCTCCAACGGAACTGCGTCTCTACGGTATCCACACGAACGCCCCGCGAACCGTCAAACGATCTGCAACAAAGAGATTTCGGTACTAGCCGCCAATATCTGGATTTTACTGAAGTTTTTCTCTCAACTCTCTTTTCTAAAACGGCTAGGGTTTTATTTTCTTTTTGGTCTCACGTACCTCAGACTGCTGATATATCAGATATATATATATATATATATATATATATATATAGCGTCCAAAAAGTAATTAAACAAAACCCTAATCCTATTAGAAAAGTAAAATCCGAATTTATATATATATATATTATATTTTAATTAAGTCTTTACTTAATTAATACACACACACACACACACACACACACATATATATATATATATACAAATTATCCTGTTAATTTAAATTCGTAATTTAAATACTATCAATCATATTGACATATTTAAATTCTTACAATTTAAATTAATTCCCTTTTAATTACGTTCTAAGTGTGTGACTCTATAGGTTATTATTATATTGGCAATAATTTTAAAATCACATTATAAAATTATAAACAGTGAGTGACATCTAGTAATGCATCACTGCTACCCAAGTAATAATAAGATCGGTGATTCGATGCAATCTTTTTCGTGACCAATGTTTCAATGTAATTTAATCTTTTTAACCTTGACATCCTAGATTAAACTCGAGCCATGGAATGTGTTATACTCTTCATAATTTAATCTGAGTTTTCTTGGTCAATGAGTAGACTATATGAAACAAATCACTATTTGAGCATGGCCATGCATTTCATAGTCCTACTCAATCAAGAGGCCTATGGATATCACCCCTAATATATAGGATGGTTAAATTCCATCTAGATCACTTATATTCCTCACACGATTCATGATGTACCCAATAATCACTTTTATTGTCCACCCTATTAAAGGTGACCTTTGATGATATCAAAGTACATAAATTCTCGTATAGTAATATAGTGATTTCAGGTCGGAGGACCATTACATCATTGTCACTATGAGAATTGCTTATGACACTTTGCATAATGCTCCACATAGAATTCTCATGGTGGGTCTGTCCAGTATATTGTTCTCTAACATGTACCTATACATTGACTCAATATCTCATATATTAATGACCAATGAGATTTGGCCATCAGTCAATCCACATACAAGTCTCAATGTATCATTGTTGTTCCATTAACAATGATACTCGACTAGGGACATTTAAGATTAATGATACTAACTATAATTATATAATCTCATGTTCAAGTCATATACTTGAAGCTATATAATTTGTATCATTATTCTAAGGACTTTTATTATGCTAACATTTATATAATACAGTAAATGAAACCTTAATAAAATAATTCATTTATTCAATCAAATATCAAAAGAAATATTAAGCAATTACATCAAATAATTGGCTTCTAGGGCCTAAACTCTAACATTACCTACTTAGATTTTAGATTGAAAGAAGAAATTAAAGACAAACTCGTCAAATTTCTGAGGAACAATAAAGATATGTTTGCCTAGACAACGACTGATATGTTGGGGATTGATCCCCATGTTATCACCTATAAGTTGAATATAGACTCTATAAGAAGAGCTGTGAAATATAAAAAGAGGAGCTTTGTACCAGAGAGACAAGAAGCCATCAATATGGAAGTGGATAAGTTGTTGGATGCAAAGTTTGTTGAAAAAAATTCAATATCCAAAATGGCTTGCAAACTCAATCATGGTTCCTAAGCCCAATGGAAAATGGAGATTTTGTATAGACTTTATAGATCTCAATGATGCATGTCCTAATGATTGTTTTCCATCAGCAAGGATCGATATCCTCATAGATACAACAACAAGGCATGAGTTCCTGAGTTTCATGGATACCTTCAGTGGCTATAATCAAATTAAGATGGATGAGCTCGATATTCTAAAGGTATCTTTCATTACTGATCACGGTCTTTATTGTTATAAAGTGATGCCTTTTAGATTGAAAAATGCTGGAGCAACCTATCAAAGGTTGGTCAATAAAATTTTTAAGCACTTAATTAGGAAGAATATAGAAGTGTATATATGTGGATGACATGTTAGTCAAATCTATCAAAAAAGATGACCATATAAAAGATCTAGCAGAGACCTTTGAGGTTTTAAAGAAGTACCAGATGAAGCTAAACCCAGCCAAATATGCATTTGGAGTAGCTTGGGGAAAGTTTTTGGGTCTGATGGTTTCACAAAGAGGGATAGAAGCCAACCAAATAAAATAAAAGCTATAATGGACATGGCTCCACCCAAGTTAATAAAAGAGGTTCAGAAACTTATAGGAAGAGTTGAAGCTCTTGGAAGGTTTATGCCTCGATCAGTAGATAGGTGTTTGCCCTTCTTTAACACCTTGAAGAAAGTAAGGAACTTTGAATGAACTAAAGAATGTTATAAATCCTTTGAGGAGTTAAGGACATACTTAGCTGCTCATCCCTTGTTGGCCAAACCAAATGAATGAGATGTTCTTTTCTTATACCTAATGGTCATCGAAGTGGTTGTAAGCACAGTCCTAGTCAAGGAAGAAGACAACATTCAAAAGCCAGTTTACTACACCAGCAAAGTACTCCATGGAGCTGAAACAAGGTATAAAAAAGTTAAAAATGTTGCTTTTGCTTTAATTATTGCTGCTAAGAAGTTGAGACCATACTTTTAATCACATGCTATAGTAGTTTTGACAAACCAACCACTTAGAAAGATAATGCATAGTCGACTTGAATCAAATAGTAGAATGGTTAACTAGTCTATAGAATTGGGCGAGCTCGATATAACTTATAAGTCAGCCAGCAATTAAGGCTCAAGTATTAGCAAACTTCATTGTAGAATGTACCATTCCCAACAATGAGGTTGGGGACAACCAGTAAGTATGGAGATCGAGGAAAATAAAGAGAATGAGAAGGAATTTTAGACTTTACACATTGGCTTCAAATGCAAAAAGAAGTTGAGCATACCTCATTCTTTTAAGCCCTGAAGGGTTCTCGATTGAATATGCATTAAAACTCAGCTTTCCAACTACTAATAATGGAGCAGAGTCTAAAGTCATACTAGTTGGATTAGGTTTGACAAAAGCTCTGAGAGCAAAAAATTTAAAGATTTTTAGTGATTATCAACTGGTGTCATGTAGACAAATGGAAAATATGAAGCCAAAGAAGAAAAGATGGCCAAATATTTACGAATGGTTAAGGCCATGATGACCACCTTTGAAGAATGTCAGATTCAACATATCGCAAAAGATTAGAATACAAAGGCCGATGCCTTATATAAACTAGCTTATGCTGAATTTGAAAACTACAATGGAACCGTGTACTTGGAAACTTTGGAAAAACCTAACAAAGAAGTGGTTTTGGTTGCTTCTAATTGAAGTAGAGCCGACCTATATGAATTCCATAAGAGCTTACTTGGAGCAAGGACAGTTGCCTCAAGACTCAAATGAAGCGAGAAAGTTAATAGGGTTGCAAAGTATGCACTCATTGATGAGGCATTATACAAAATGTCTTTTACTCTCCCATATTTAAGATGTCTCATTCATAGAAGTTAGTTACACGCTTAAGGAAGGCTATGAAAGTATTTGTGGTCAACACTTTGGGGGCAGAGCTTTAGCCCATAAGATCGTGAGACAAGGCTATTATTAGCTCAACATGTAGAAGGAAGCCATCGATTTTGTTAAGAGGTATGAGAAGTGCCAGAAGCATGCACCTATTTTGCACCAGCCAACTGAGGTTCTCCAATCACTTCACATTTACCTTTTGCTATTTGGGAATAGATATCTTGGGCCCCTTTTCAATAGCCACAAGGCAAATGAAGTTTGTGGTAGTGGCCATTAACTATTTTACAAAGTGGGTAAAAGCAGAAGCCTTAGCCACTATAACAGAGCAAAAGATCCAAATTTTTTTTGGGAGACCGTATCTATAGGTATGAGATACTAAGGGTACTAATCATAGATAATGGGAAGCAATTTGATAATCCTAAGTTTAAGGACTTCTGCAAAGAGTTGGGAATCGACTAAAGGTTTACCTCAGTGAAACACCCTTAAGCAAATGGAAAGGCGAGGTTGAAAGTCCATTAATAATCTAGAGGGGGGGTTGAATAGATTATTACCGTTTAAAATTTTACCTTGGCCTTTTTAGATTTTAATTTAATTAATTGCAGTGTGATAATTAAATTAAACAGATATAAATAAAAGAACACAAGCAATAGCACGAGACATAGAGATTTAGCTAGTTCACAATATACACCCTGGGTATGTTGCTACGTTTAGACCCAAACTCTTCTCTAGTACTTGGGATCTTATTACTACTAGTAATAAAAATCATTTCTTCAATAGGTGGATAACCCTTTTACAAAGTTTTTCAAGTCAAAATTTCTAAACTATCCTACAACTAATTATCTTAGACTGCTCCCCACTACTTCCTCAAACTTTGTTGTACCTGAGTCTAGTTTTATTTTTAAGATCTGGTATTGAACAGACAACCTCACTTTCTCTTCAAAAGTACATTAGAGATTCAACTTCCTGTTAACCTTTCTAAAACTCTAGTCTTGGACAAAAGATTACTATTTTCCTCACAGATACATAAAAATAAACTAACTCAAACAAATCCCCTTTTTCAAATTGTATGTGTGTGATAGGTGCTTTTTTACATAAGCAGATATGTATGAATCAACACATATAAAAAAGTTTAAGTTTTATATTTCAATGATATTCTTCTTAACTAAGCATATATATATTTTTAGTTCAGATATAAAAGTTTATATAACTTTTATGTTGCAAGTAATTGCTTCTCCAATAAGTAGATACAACGATATAAATCAAGATAATATCACAACTTTAATTAATCAACTATAAATGAGCACAAATACTTGTGATATAATATATCAAGTATAAAAGATAAATTAGTTAAAAAATACTTGATAAATGCAATTATATAATCGCAAAATATAGCAATTAATAAACAGATTATATAACTTAAAACATATCTCAGAAAACTTGTGTCCAACTTCTCTTCTTCAAAGATTGAAAACAATTTTGCTCCAAAGAGATTTATTTAGAGAACTTAAAAATGTAGGCAATGAGCGTATAATATCAAGCTTTAAATTTTTTCCTTTGTTACTTTGAAAATAAAGAGAAACATTGTATTTATAGGCAAAAATAAAGGCTTCAAAACTTTTCCAACAATTTGAAATTCAAATTTTGAATTAAAATTTTCCACATATTTTTGGCTTTAAGAAATGGAGCATTCGTCCAAGAGAAAAGTAGAAAATCATTTTTGGCTCTTAAACTACTTATCTTATTTTTCACATGTTTTGCACTAGGAGGATACTTAAGAAAAGTAAGGGCAATTAAATAAATAAATCAATTTGGTTCCATGTTTCTTTTACCCATTAGTTAAAACTTTCTTTATCCCTAAGTGATAAAGGTTTTAACCAACAAATCATACTTAAAAAGTAGTTTGTCTTTTATATTTGAAAAAGCATTTTGTAGGAATATTTTTGAAATAACTTACAAGCTTGATACTCCTTGCCTTAGAAAATATTACTTTATGAATTGTTTTTATCTTTGACTCTTGATATTAATTACCAAGATCATTGATAAATTAATTCAATTAAGTGAGAAAAAGATTTTGGCCAATGTTTCTAAAAATAAATAATTAAGGTATATAAACATAATCATATGGACAGGATTCTAATTTAAATATTTTTTTCGTTTCACCTAAATGTTTATTTTGTATTAATTTTGTTATCATCAAAACACACATCTAAAAAGTGGAGACCCAATAGCGGTGACGGACCGGACTATCTTAGATGGACTAAAGAATATATCGGATCAAACCAAAGGGGTATGGGCTGATAAGCTTCACAACATATTGTGAGCTTATAGAATAATAAGCATGTCAGCAACTGGAAAAACCTCTTTCAACCTGGCTTATGGAACAAAAACTGTGATTTCCCATGGAGATTGGAATGCCCTCTTGTGACGCCCCCAAAATTGGGTCCACACAACCTAATTTTGAGTTGCTAAAAATACATACTACAAATATAAAATTTTCTATTTATAATTATTATACTGTCCTGCAAAATACGGCAACACACATACTGTGAGTTTTTAATACAAATATCGTATCGTATATGGTACAACAGTATCCAAATCCAAATTATTATAATGTCGTATAAAGACGGTAACACACGTTTTAAGTCCTCAGTACAATTATTGTTATACTATTT
The DNA here is from genome assembly GCA_034770075.1 of Aralia elata. NCBI lineage: Eukaryota > Viridiplantae > Streptophyta > Magnoliopsida > Apiales > Araliaceae > Aralia > Aralia elata. The sequence continues at coordinate 53,980 of JAVJAP010000337.1, read as the reverse complement.
TATAACTTGATAAGGACAACCACTAACTCGAACCATCATTTCATTCCCCGGCTAGTCCCAACTACACTCTCATTTTCTGAGAAGAACAATGGAACAAAACTGAAAAGGGTGAGCTCAAATAGCCCAATAAAGAATATCATGACTAAGATAATAAAGAATAAATTATCTTTAGTCTTCAACTAGGATAAATTTGATAGAATATAATAGACAACAAGTTTTAGATCAACAACTGCAGTGGAAATAACAATCAATTAAAAGGGTAAAATAGATCATATTGTCCACGATCTTCTCCAATTTAAAAGTTCACCATCAATATTTTATCCCTGTAATACCAGTCAACAGTTCCTATAAATCAACAGTTATCTTTGCACTACGGGCCAAAAATATTCATTTGTAAAATCAATCAACAGTTCCTGCAAATCAACAATTTATCTTTGCACTACAGGCCAAAGATATTCATTTATAACACCAATAGTCATGATCATGCCAAACACTAGTCCATCTTTGCACTACGGGCCAAAGAGAACGTTCACCATAAGCCTTTGTCTGTAACACCAAAGATCATGATTATACCAATTCACAGTTCCTAGTCATAATCATGTTAATCAACGGTTACTCTTTGCACTCCGGCCAAAGAGAACTTCACCACAATTTAAGTCTGAGGATTATGACAATAATATAAAGGATGAATAGAAATAATAAGAACAACAAGATTAAGAATAAACATTAGAGATCTGTAATTTAATTTGTCCAGAATCCAAGAATGTCCAAATTATTAACATGATATCCAGAAATTTGATTAAAATTCAAGAATAGAATAAATAAGGTTCATAATTTAACTATAACGTGTATAACGCAATAGGAAGATTCAGGTGAAAAGATATTAGATGAAGCACGTGTAAAGTGCAATAGAAAGATTCAGGTGAGAAGATATTAGATGAAACAAATTCACCGTTTGAGGATAACCCTGTAGAAATAATGATAATTTCTTACCATAAATTTAGGAGTATGAAAGAAAAGATATCCCTTACCTTAATTAGCAAGTGACTGGATGTTGCTTTCTATGAATTTATCAACCTAAATATATTTATAATATAATTAGTAACTATCACATATGTTGTACACTAACTCGTATATTATAAAATTATTAAAAGTGATTATATAATATATTTTGTGTAGTGTACAGAATAAATTTCAAAAATAATATTTCAAAAAAAATATTTCAAATGAAGGTTTTTAAAATAACTCTTCTAAAGAAAGAATTATAAACACCGTGTGATGTGTGTGGGTGCTTGACCAACTTTTATCGAAAAACTTACTTGAACAATACTAGTACTCTTACTGATCTTCACAAAAACTCAAGATAGTCTAGCACAGTTAGAGAGAACTTATACTAAGAAATTTTTAGAGAGCGGAAAGAAGTATAAGCAAGGAAGTTATGAATTTTCTTATACTAAGCCCCCTATTTATAGCAAAATTTAACCAAATATCTACCACACATCAATTATCATATTTTTTCTATATCATCCATCCATTTTTTCAAAAAGATTAATCTATTATAAAAAAAAATAACTCCATTATTAAAAGATAGATCCATTATCAAAAAGATAAATCCATTATCAAAAAATAACTCCATTATTAAAAATTATTATTATTAATATATCCATTTTCTGTATTATTGTATTAAGGTATTAATATTACAGATATTATAGACTAGCAATTCTGGCAATCAGATCGTTCCCAAGAAGGAGGGGGTTTTCCGTATAAACGACGCGCAATTAAATAACCCCTTTCCTCGATAGAACTTCTAGAGATTGTCAACAATGCTAACTAATCTAATAATATCTTTTCAAATAATATGAGTTACTGTGTCGTGATAATTATTGACTCAATAATATAAAATACTATGCAATTGTCACTGTAGCAATTATTGAACCAATAATAATATGAAATACTGTGTGACTACTATTGTAGTAATTATTGAATTAATAATCAGAAATACTGTGCAATACCATGTGCTACTGTGGAATACCGCGTGCTACTGTGGCATAGCGGGTGTTACTGTTCTATTATTACCGGGTATTTCAACGGTTAACGGTAAAAGTCTTGCCGCTAATTTTAAAAAGTTATCGCTTTTTATATCCGATAGTTATTCCGTTATGGGGCCCACCAATGATTGGTTATTTCGACGTCGTCGTACTTTACTGAATGTAATATTCTCCGACAGAAGGAATATTTTTTGATATACTGTATAATTGTACATATCATCCTTAAGTTATCATTTTATCTATTTAACACCTAACGGTTTAGAATAATAATAATAAGAAAAATTAAAATCTTGTTCATAAAAAGTTGGGGTCTTACACCTCTTACCAAGTTCAAGGGTTCAATGAACAAGGGCTTAGAGTTGGACTTGATGTAACACCCCCTTCTCGAATTAGAGGAAAGGGAGGTCATGTGCAAAGCACAACAAACCTTAAAATAATAAATACAATTCTCCAAAAATTTACAGAATAATGAAAACTTAAATTCAAATAAACCTAGATGGTCAAATGTAGCTCTTTTCACATGAAACCCTAAATCACCCCTGTAAACCTGCCAGAAAAAAAATACAGCATGAGTTAAATGTCCAGTACGGATAAAGATATATAAAAGAAGCATAACTGACAAATAGAACTAACTAAATGGAATATGAAAGATAACCCCAAGTATAAGCACTAACGATAACAAAATCTTTGAAGTCTGAACAAGAAATAACTGAATCTAACAGAACTAACGAACCAAAACAGAAGGCTAAATCAAAGTGGCTAAATGATTATTTCATACCGAGCTCAGAACAAAACACAAATATGCCTTACCACACAGGCAAGTCAAAATAATGCCATAAGGCAAATCACACATTGGACCACGAATCCAAATGCATGCAAATCAGAAGGTGTGTGTAGTACAAACATCACCAATCCGCAAAATAGAAACTAGGGCCAACCCATACGCATGCTAAACAAATATATCAAATGACCAAAGCTCACACCCAGAGCAACATATAAAAAGGATACGCCGTGGACTAATCACACTGCCTCGAAAAGTGTCATGCCTCGGTGTTAAGAGGATATGCTTGTGGTACCTCCACAGGTGATTATAGCTCAGGTATACCCTATCGCTTATTCTACAAAGATATGATGTCACAACATATGCGGCATAATATCAACAAAAGGGTTTACATGTTACCAAATCAAATCATAGACAAAATACCTCCAAAATAATGTAATAACATGTACCGCTCTACAAAGATCAATAAAGTTTTATACGTGAAGAAAAAAATTCAAAATATTGCAAAATATGAAGTTCAGAACATCTAGACCAAACCAAAGCAAAATAAAGATTTGATTAGAAACGAAACAATTAAGCGAGTACCCAAATTCTGAACGATTAACACTATAAAAAAAATCAACATAATGATAGTATTGATGAAGAAATATGGACTATGTTCAAATTATAATAGAAGGAAAATAGTTCAAATTGTAGAATAAAGTCAATGAATCAAAGATTAAACTTCTATTCAAGAGTGCCAAAAGAAATATAAGAAAAAGGTAACGAATGAGGAGATATCACGAGATACATAGAATACAAAAATAATCAAAGGAGTGTAGTACGAAATTCGTACCTGATACTCAAAACCACTTATAACACACTCCATAAAATTTTACTCTTAAATGTGAACGATATCAAATACAAAATGTTATTTACTACCTAAACATTTTCACCTCAAGTTAAATAAAATCCAAACTAATAATTCTATAATAATTCGTAATCCATTTAAGGTGTCTTTAATTATCGCCTTAGATCACTATTAATACTCCAAAACTTAAAAGTCAATAACAAAACTTACGAAATTTTAAAAACCCTAATTATTCTTAAGACGTTAGTCCACTATTCTGGTCTTATCATCATTAATTAAAATTTATTTGTCAAATTAATTAATTTTAATAGAAACTAAACTTCAAATACTCCAATTTAGCCTCAAGAATCACCCAAATCGGATTTAAAATCATTAAGTTATATATTTTTAAATATTAGAACTTGTTACTGAAAATTCTGCTTGAAAAATTCTAGGTCAGCCACTTCTTAAATTTCATAACAAATCATATGTTAATCTTAAACGGTTCAAAATTAGTGAACATATTCTTAGCTTATATATATATATATATATATATATATATATATATATATATATATATATATATATATATATATATATATAACATATCCAAAAATTGTAACGATCCAACGGTAGGATTAAGAGATATAACCCACGCAATGGACATTAAAATATAGAAACTGATTTTTAAATTTTAATGTTTATTTTCAATCAAATTATATTCCTTAATATATATAAATTTTATGTCTTTGTTTTATTTAAAAATAATCTCTAATTTAAAAACCCTCATAACTAAACTAAAAATCAAAATATAAAATAATATTTACCTTGCTTATTCGTCTTTCTTTAATATGCAACAGTAAAGAATCTAACTTTCGGATCTTTTAGAGTATTCAAAATCTCTTCGCGTCTTTACGAAAATTGTAGCTATCGAAAACATACACGAAATAGACTTAAGAATAACTTGATTTAGAGTTAATATGACTGAGTTACGAATTTTTAAAATTAGGGCTGAAAATAGTGACGAGAATCCGGACATGTTGCGAATTTCAGAAATTTAAGGCATGAAGATGACGTCAAATAACTTCTCTTCCATCTTCACAATTGTAGAGAACGAAAAACTAAAAAAAATAGGCTTTGGATTCACTCAATTTTGACATCGGATGAATTAATTATGATTTTTCTAATGAACTGTAGTGCACATGAGAATTCTACTCAGGAATTCAACTAACCAAATTAAAATATGATCAGGGCTATATCTCCACTCTTTAAGTATAAATAGGAATAATATACGAGTTATCAAAACCCTACTGGACTCCTTAATTTTAATTTAATCAATTATTTAATTATCTACTAAAAGAATTTAACTTTCCAAATAAAAAAAAATTAGTAACTTACCTTTCCTTTTTTTGGCTAATTGTAACTTAATTTTTCCAATTCAATTATGTTTTTAGAAGAAAAAAAATAATATTTAATTATTAACAAAAATTCGGGTTATTACACTTGACCTGCTCAATGAAATCAGATATGAAACCCAAGTAAGGATGATTGAATATCATAAAAAAATAGCCAAGTTTTGCCACCTAAGGGCGAAAGGCAAATCATTTAAACAAGGAGACTTGGTGTTTAGGAAGGCTGAAACTTCTAATCTAAATCAAGAATGGGAAAGTTAGCGACGAATTGGAAGGACCTTATAAAGTCAAGAAGGTGTTGAGACTAGGGTCCTATCAATTAGAAGCTCTAGGTGGAAATCTAGTGTTTCGCTCTTGGCACACGGTTAATCTAAAGGCATATTATCAATGGAGGTATGACTACTTTATGTTTTTATGTTCTGTAGCTTAGGAAGTCAATCAATTAGGAATAAGGCATGTTATAGCCACAACCCAAGGGTCCAGTTCAAGTTTTGTAAGCCTTTGAGGCTACTATTCAGTTATTTATAAAAGGAAAGTTTTTCCATTTTAAGTCTATTAACTAAGAGATTGTTTCTCCAAATAGTATTGTAAACCACAAAATAAAGGGATGTTTCCCATAAGGCCAAATAAAGCAAGAATAATCAAAAGAAGATATTCATTCATCTAGAAGCATGGAATTACATAAACGAGTCTTCTTCAAAATTAAATAAACATAAGTCTAAGAATAAGGAAATATAAACATAAGAAAAGAACTAGGCTAGAAGAGGAGGAACAAAATCATCATCCTCAACAAGATCAGCAGCTAAAGGCTCAAGCTGAATAATGAGGGCCCCTGTATCAATAGTCTTATCCTCATCGTTAGACTCAAAGTCAGAGGCATAATCATTAGCAAGCAAGTCCTCAATCTAAATCCCAAGTGATTCAGCCTTCTTCTTTCTTTGCAGAAGTCTGGCCTTCTCCTGGGCTACATAATGGACATTGGATCAATGTCGGTATAGAGAGTCGTAACTTGCTCGGTACACTTGCGCCACCCCCAACAAAGAATGAGTCGTCATAATCGACCATATAATATTCATTCTCTTTCGTCCAAGCTGGAGTCTACTTTCATGCCTTCATAGCCTCCTCAGTACTCTTCCTAGCACTCAAACATTGTGCCTTCTAGGAGATAGCCTCTGCACGGGCCTTTTCAGCAGCCTCCATTGCCGAATCTCACTCGACAACAACGAACTGTAGGCCCTCAAGTTGCCTCTGCAGATCCAGGATCTAGTCATCTTTTTTATGGTTGTCGGCCTCTATAATCATCACAATCGGGCCGTAGGTAGCTACCCTATGGTAGGCCTCAATAACATACACATGACCTTGCAAAAGAAAGGAATAAACAAAGGAATATACACAAGATAAAATGATTGAAAGTCTTGATTTCCATTGAAGTAAAGAATTTATCATTGCAGCTGTCGGCACTCCCTTCTCCATAATAACATCATCTGATAATTCAGCCATCTGAGTGCGATCAAAGGGCGTAGGGCTCTTGAAGAACCAATCCTTAGAGATACTAGGATCTCCAAACACATAATCCTTGGTCCTAATCCCTAGTTAGGGATAAAGGCCCTCTCAAATTTATCCTTGTTGGACCCTTCGGGAATGAGGAAACGGGGGAAAATCATCATCTTCATCAAATTGGCCTATCTTCTTGCTAGTTTGGGCACCAGAGCTAGCCTTAGGTAGGGGGCAGTAGGAGGAGCTTCAGAAGAAGTCTTGGTAGTTTTAGTCTTCTTCTTCTTGGGTTTGCTCACATTCTTTAGACGAAGTTCCCAAAGCTTCTCTATAGAAGATAAAGCTGGCACAAACAAGAATATTATAAATACCACAACAATAAATAAGAGAAGTATTAGAATAAACAAAGCATAAAGAAATAAGGGGGAATATACCTATCCGTGGCATGGGCTCAACCCACACTCTACCCAATGTCCTTTCATTAAGCAATAAGGCAGAGTGGGTTTGCCCGCCGTCAGCCTCCAAGGCTTCTCTTATCTTTTTCTCTTCAGGTAACAGTTCCCAATTTGTAAGGGAGGAATCATCAGCAGTGCCCCATTCTTGGCAAAAGATATCAGACCATTCTCCGTCTTTATTTTTTATGTAGAAAAAATTTCTTTCCAACCCGAAATAGAGTCTGGAAAGGGTTCAGTGTTAACTATATGTTTGCCCTTACCAGAAAATCGGTGGTTAATGACGACCTAACCGGCATGATTATGGACATGGTTTCTAATATGGAACTTTCTCCTAAAAATTCTAACACTAGGCTCAGTACCTAGTTGTTTGCATCGTACTATAAAATAAGTAATTAGACGACATCCATTGGGTTGGATTTGGGTAGGATGGATCCTATAGCTACAAAGAAGTTCAGGTATGAAAGGGTGCAAAGAAAACCTAAGGCCACCATCTAAAGTGTCTCTAAATATACGTAAATCTCTTGTTGTATTACAAGAGCGATCAACCTTACTTGGAAGATAGAATATAAATTGGGCATCAGGCATGAAAAATTTATTTGCAATTTCGTTTATCTCACTTTGAAAGTCAAATCTAGATGTAAAAGTAAAGGCTTCATACTTGGAATGAAAGGTTGACCTCAACATGAGTTTCCTTGACTAGGTCCCTAATTGAACCCGAGGATTGGACCTTATTGGGCCGACCCCAAGGCAATCTCTTGTATAACAGTATTTACAAGATTAATACGAGAAGAAATGGATTCATTGGATTTACCTGGTTGAGATTCTATGATAAACAACTTGGAAGAGAAAGAGTAACAAATCAAAGCTTGGGTGCTTAAAAGAACTTGGCGAAGAACACGAAAAACACCTTAAGAACACTTTGAATGTGGAAGGCGGAGATAGGCGGCCGAAAATTGCCTTAGGGTGGACTAGGGTGGCCTGAAATCGCCTTATGGTGGTTGATGGCAGCAGAACTTGAGAAAAGAAAACTCTTTAACTCTTCAGTGGACTCTTTCTAAAATTCTCCCAAGACTCTTTTAAGTTCTAGTGAAAAGTGAGAATGAACCTCACTATTACCCCTTATATATAATGGTGTTAAAATCATTTTGGGGGGAAAAAGTTTCAAATTTGAAATTTAAAATTTAAAAAATTGGAAGTTGCAAAGATTTGGATGCTTAGCCGCTATTATGAGAAGGATAAAATTTGAAATTTGAAATTTCTTAAGGCATGTTTGCTAAAAATGCCAAGGAGGTACACAATAACGCCATGAATGTATCCACTAAAAAAGCGCCATGAAACCATTATATAAAACGCCACGCATTTCTTTGTTGGCATTAGTTGTTATAAAAAGCACCAAGGAGGTAACTTATTCTCCAAATAAGCGCCAAAGAAAGAAAGACGCCAAGGGTGTTATTGGATTAAAAGATGCCACAAACTTAGTGATGTGGAACCCCATGTTAAAAAGCGCCACGAGCACTGAAATTGAATAAACGCCACCCAAGAAAAAGCATCATGTAAGTGATTGTTGGCATTAATTGTTGCTCCGAAAAGCATCAAGGAAAATCCCCGTAAAAGCGCCAAGGATAACATTTAAAAAAGTGCCAAGAATATGTCCATTAATAGTGTGTCTTTGATGGTGCTATTTATTGCTTTAAAAGTGCCAAAGAGACAAATTAGGAAAAAACACCATCATGACCAACATGAAAAAGCGCCAAGGAGCTGATCTTCCTAAAAGTGCCAAGGAGCACTCCCAAAAGACGCTAAGGAGCCAGTTTCCCAAAAGTGTCACCCAACATTAAAGAGAGAAAAGTGCCAAGAGAGAAAGACGCCAAAGACCTTAGCATTTAAAAAGCGCCACTAAGGGTAACAGCAAAAAAACGCCACCCAGATCAGTGAAGAAAAGTAGCGCCAAGGAAATGGTACTAGGGAAAAAGTGCCACCGAGGCCTTCAAAATAAAAAGCGCCAAGGAACCAAAAAGCGCAACTGAGGTTGGTTTACAAAAAGCACCAACCAATTCAAATAAAAGGCCCCAGGGTGGGCCCCACAAAAAAGGAAAAAAGTGGGGTTATTTAAATTATTTATATACTTTTTAAAATTGTTATTTATTCCCTTAAAAATACTTTTTTAAAAGAGTAGGGGACAAATGATGTGAGTGAAAATAACCCATTAATGGCAAGTTGTCATGTGTTATTTCTAGAACTCTATTAATCCCTGAAGGCTTTCTGGCAGTTCATCTTTCTTGATTTTTGGAATGGTAAGCTCTCTGATCTTTCCTTCGAGTTCGAGTTTTTATTTTATAGAAGAATGGTAACAAATCCGCGAAGCTTAGGCGGGAGAAAATGTGACGCCCCCAAATTCGGGTTGCCTTAACCTCGAATTCGGTGCATCACTGTGCAACTCATAAAGCATTTTATCAATAACTAATTGCGGAAAAATAGAAATATTTACATTGATATAATATAAATACTCTCGTCCCAAGTCTCGATACCAATACAAATACCTGACATAACATAGTACACATTATGATTAAGTCTTAATACAATACATCAGAATACATAATCTTAAATAAGTCTTAGTGCATGACAGAAATATAACATAGTAGGACAAAGCTAATCTGTACCTTTGCCTTTGCCTTTATCCTTTCCCGGCTCTCGCCTCTTTCGGTAACAACTAAAATGTTTTTAAAGAAAGCAAGGGTGAGCAACAAGTTTGCCCAGCAAGTATAACAACAATGATAATGAGAAGTCATGAGTAAAGTTTCTCAAGTTTCAATTCAAATCTCTACTATTACTGGTAAGTCACTATGGACTGGATGAATATCAAATGAATTCAAGGATTTCAAATTTTACAAATGCAGGAGTCACTGTGTGGCCACCATGGCACTTACCTTCCATTGGAATTAACAGTATTACACTATTAACCCCAAAAACAACAAATACAGGTACAATAGATGATCAGCCTAAAATACCCGGCGTTATGCATAACCCTCAAACATTCAACTTGCGCGCATGTCGGTTCCCCGACTAAAAATATAATTTTCCCTACTATGAGGGTTGTTTATCTCTCTGCAAAGAGTCCGCACCACAACAATTGGTTTGGATCGCTTTCTAAATCATGGGTATTGGTCTAGCCGAATCAAATGGCATTGACACTTTTCGTAAACAATTCATGCATAATTTGAACTTAAAAGCTTTAACAGTTTATGTCAATAACATATCTCGAATACTTGTGCAAATATTAAAGATTCACATAAGTATGGAATTCACACAATCATATATGTATTGCGTAAATATGAACTTTGAACATTAAATAGCATCCGTAAGAATATAGTCGAATGAAATTGATAAGCTTGTCTAGCACAAGGACTAGCAAGGGTTAGAACACTTGCTCAAATTTAAATTGAGTAAGGTAGAAAACTTGTATTTAATATATAGAAAGAATGAAGTTAGAAAACTTTGCACAATATAACTTGAGTAGGGTAAGGAACTTGCATTCAATACCGAAAATGAATGAAGTTAGAGAACTTGCCCAACACAAGGGTTAGACAAGGGTTAGGAAACTTGCCTTAAGCGCTTGCTAATAACTCGACGTTAATCGTCCTTCAAAAGTCCTACACATTAAGTACATATCCACATACCAATTAGCCACATAATTGATGTCCAATATTAGTTTACATTACTCTATAATATTTCATTCTAATTAGAAACATAATATCAAACAAGGTTACACACACTTGATACGATGTTTCGGCGTTTGTACAACGCACACCCGACTCGCCTCATTTGCATAAGCTTAACATGCTCAAACACTTGTCTAGTTCATCATTGATTAATGCTAAGGGTCATTATAATCCATAATGTACAAGTTTTAGAACTTAAAACAATAACTTTTAGCGTTGGAAGCATTACACGTTACATACATGCATTAACGCCGCCCCATATTTGCTTCCTTATGCACAATTATCCTAAAAATGGCCAATTTAGAAATTGATCAAGGCCTTAACTTTCAGTTCTAAATAATGGAAGTTGTAGGTCTACTTCTTAGCTTTTCGGATCATCTTGAATCATCCAATTTGGAGTTTGTATGAGAAAGTTAGGGTCGTTTTACCAACAGGGGTTCATGCTGAAATTCCAGAATCAGGCAGTCGGCGAGGCCTCCGTGAGAATCACGGAAGCTGCGCCAACAGCTCAGCAAGGCCTCCGTGAAAATCACGGAGGCTGCGCCAGCCTCCAGGAAGCTCAGCGAGGCCTCCGTGCAAATCACGGAGGCTGCGCCCGTTCTTGCTGAATGCAATTCCATGCGCCTGTATGCCTAAAATCCGAGTTCTAGGCTAGGTTTTGTTGTTTTTTGACTATCAATAACCATCATGAGGCTTCCAATGAAGGAGCTAGAGAGTGGGACGCTACCATGAACATTAACTAACCACCACCTTGTCCCAAAACTAAAATTCGTGTTCTTGACATGCTTGGATTCAAATCATCATAACTCACTCATCCGTGAACGAAATGAGGTGATTTCAAAGCCTATGGCTTTGGAACTCAGTATACTACAACTATACATAAGAATTAGAATTTAACAAACAACATAACAATATCAAAAATCGACATTACAAACACCATTCACCTATTCATCAATTAATCAACACCTAGTTCCAATGTTCTTAGAGAAATCATTCTCTTAGGCATTAAATCAAATGGTTTGTGGGCATAACTTACAAACTCATATTGGAGTAGAGTTTAATTATGTTATAGTCCAGATTTCCAAATGAAATCATTACCCACAATCTCAGAACACATAATGGACATACACAACCAAGCATACAACCAACCATAAGCTAAATTTTCATCAAAGTATATAAATTGTCCCAATCAGTCCATAAATGTCCAACAGTCCATTCTTGCTCCTTATGCATAGGTTTTGATTCTCATTCATTGTTCCACTTTCATTGATTATTAATAAGGCTTTTAGAGAGTTAACAACATTCATATAAGTTCATGAACTAACTAAACGATTTCAGCAACATACACTCCCACAAAATAATCAATAATAAACTGAAAATTGAAACAACAATGGAAATGAGCTAGGTTCCATAACACTAACCTCTTGAAGCTCTTTCTAGGATGAAAAATGGATTGATACTCAGCTGCTACATACACCACCCTTTCTTCTTCCACAAGCCACCCGTGAACACTCCTCACTATTTTGTCTCAATTTCCAGCTCTATCTTAGCAACAATGAACAAAGGAATGGATGAATGACAAAGGAGGAGTATTTATAGAAGGAATGGCTAAGCTCCTTGGGTGAGTGAAGAAGGAACATGTTGAACATGTATGATCAGCTCCCTATACATGGGAGGCTGGAATTGGCCTCTCCCATGTACGGGTAATCCCCCTCTCCTTCTCCCCAATTGTTCCATGCTCTCTTTTCCTCTACCAAATGTGGAATTGCTTCAACCAATATGTTCTTATTCCTTTTGCTCCCTCTCTTCTCATTCTTCCATCCGTATGCTTCTTCTCCATTCAATTGATCAGCTGATGGTTATTACCCATTTCTCTCATGGGTCATGGGTTGGGTCGTGGGTCGGGTCGTGGGTCATGGGTTTGGGCCACCCTTAAGCAATTTGGGGCTTCTAATTAAATTTCAATTTGGCTTAAATAAAATCCAACACTTGGATTATTAATCCTCCACATTAACACATTGGCAAAAATAAGAAAAGTCGAAATAAACGAAAAGACATTTTCGGGGCGAATAGTACCCACGCGAATAGTAACCCGCGAATAGAATTTTAGTGATATTTCTCTGAAATCATTTTAATAATTCCTACCACATAACAACACTTAATAATATTGCAAACACATAGTCTAGGTTATTGCATAACCTTTAAACACATCACATAAAATTTATATTAATAAAAACTCATTCATTAAATAATATTCATAAGTTTAAATTACAAGGTTATCCAAAATTCGGGGTCGTTACAGAAAAAGCGTAACTCCCTAGTGTCATAGGTTATTATCTTCGTCCCCCGTGACGCTCCCAAACCAATCGCTATCCTTTTCTTGCTTTCTTGTTGTCTTGACTTGTTATAGAATGTCTTTATATCAGGTTTTCATGATCGACTCTTTCAACCACTCAGACATCCATCCCCTTCTGTTACCTACTTTGATTCATATCTTCAGTATACCTTAATACAAGACAAGCATAGGAAAGGATATTCAACCAAAACTGGGCTATCACCCTATCTAAGCAGGTTGACCATCTCCTCTACGAAAGTCATTTTTTCATATATTTCTTTCAGTTCCTGTGTCTATCGCTATCGACTTCCCTTAGGGCTTCTTTCTCTTTGTGTTTTTTATCTGTCTCTACTCTTTTCCCATCCCCTTTTCCTAAGAATATGTTAGTAGTACCTGGTTTGTCTTGATTACGGATTGATGAACAAGAAGAAAAATAGAACTATTAGATTTTGTGACTCGCCCGCCAGCCACGAGTGGAAGCAATCTAACCCCCTATATTGGTTGGGGGAAGAGGGAGGGCAATATAATAATTTCACTCGCGGAATATTCTAGAAGTGTATTAAATCCTATAAAGGATAGAATTCTCATAAAGTTTGATTAATTAAGGATTGACAACCTGGAAGGTCTCTAAATCCATGAAGGATTTAATTCTTAACTCCTGAGGGAGACGACTCTCATACTATACACAAGGGATACTCCAGCACATTGAAAGTACACAATCTTGACTCCCATGATAATTCTCTCTCCATATCACTGCTCTGACTTAAGCATCGGAGAGTCCTCCCGGTGCCACCAACTCCGGTGGACTTTTTGTAAGTTTTTCGATAAGAGCGGTTACGTGGCTGTCAAAGTCAAAATTCGTAGGTTAACCGAAACCCTAATCTGAAGGTTGCTGATGATGCATCACGTATGAACATAGCAATGAATTTCCTCAGCAAAATCAGGGCGAAAAGAAAAGCTACCAAGGCGTGAAAGATAAAGAGTGTTGTTATATGTAGCTACACATTTATGTTAATATTACGGACATATATGGATAAATAAGATATGAAGCAGTAAGGAAAGGGCATAAAATTAGTCGTCATATAAATCATTTTCCAAACATAAAAGGCAACTCCAGCATTTTAGATTCTAAACTTTCAAAAAGGCTGCACTTTTAGATCATGAAAAACTCTTATCAGATCTGTCAAACATTAGCTGGGATTGACTTATTGGATTAGATAAAAGATGAGGAAGAGATGGATTTGATGAACAACAAACATAATCAACATGATTCCTAAAAACTTTAGTCTTTGCTATCGAAAAACAAGAATTTTATAAGAAAATGATATTTGTCCAGAACCCTTCTGTTAGTTTCCAGAGGCACAAAAGATATCTAGAAGGGAGGGTTGAATAGATTCTTAAAAACTTTTTAAGCCGTTTTCAAAAGAATAACTTATAGGATTAGTAAATAAACAAGTTAATTAAGCACAACAGAATATATGATTGATTTTAATCCCCCTTAAAAATACAACAGCTATAAGGGATATGATATAGCAGTGATATAACAGTTATAGCAGTTATGACAGTAAAGTGCAGAGAGAGAAACACAAGACTTTAAGTGGTTCAGAGCACATAAGACTCCTACTCTACTGTTCTACTCCACGAGTAGCAAATCCACTAAGGATATCTTTACAACTTGAATCACTAAGATTCCTTGCAGGCCAGCAGCCTCGGAACTCCAGTATACTAAGTACTCTTCAAAGCCAGCAGCCTTGGAACTCTAGTTCACTATTGAACTTCGTCAAGTCCAGCAGACTTGGAATACTGTAGACTAAGACCCGCAGCCTTAGAATCACCTAGTACACTAAGTACTCTTCAAGTCCAGTAGACTTGGAACTCGTTGGTCACCTATTGACCCTTTCACTTGATTGAGAGTATTTGGTTTTGTTGCTACTAAGTTGCTTGAAGCATATGGTCTGATGAACTTAGTAGCGAAGCAAGATGTTTCACCTTGATCGTAGAGTGAGACTTTGACAGATTTGGTTTCTTTGTTTGTACTTGCTTATTTGATTCTCCAATTTGCTTCCCTTAAATAGATGCCTCTGAATTCTTCTGTTGAAATGAGATCGTTGCATCTAATATTCCCGTTGAGATTTGTTGCTGAACTTAGGAATAATTTATTCCTTGTTGCGCGCAGTAGTGGGGTGAGTTAGTATCCATTAGCTTGTCCCAGATAGTGGCAGGAACAGTGCTCAGAATGTCTGCAACTGTAGATGTTTGTTTCCCACTGACTTTGATTCTTCATTATGATCAATTAAGTATTCAGCAACTGTCTTGGGCATGTCACTCTACTGATATGGATGTTAACAATCCATTATGGGCAACATAGAATATTCAATTTAGTTATTGGTTACTTCATCTGATGAGGATCGTAGAGTGTTTGGCTGATTACTTGATTCTTGGAGACGTTTACTAAGATATTTCATGTTGCGTTTGATCACTTAGAGACAGTATCAATGTTTTGCTCCTTTAGCTTCTTGAGAACTGGTGACTTGCTCATACAGTTGTGACTCTACGATCATGTTTGACTGTTGATAGAATTAACTTTACGATCTGCCAAGCCATTCTGCATTTGCCTGGCCCAACTCTATGATGCGACTAGCCAAGCTTCACTTTACGTTTGCCTAACAAACTCAACGATGCCGAGAGGGAGCTCTGCGACTGACCGAGCCTCACTCTACGTTTGTCTGGCAAACTCGCGTAGCTTTAAGCTAACTAAACTCTAAGTTGGCTGATTGCTTTACGATCCCTCACTGGATGCTTTATGACGACTGTGTAGTACTCAACAATCAGTCTAGCCTTATCATTTTAATTCATTTAATCAACCTAATAAGTTTGATCTTTTCTATCTAAGTCCTTGTACATCAAATCTTTGTAAAGATTTTACAATTTAGCTACTGAAACATATATACATTAATATCACAACATCAAATTTAAACATGTGATTCCTAACAATCTCTCCCTATTTGATGTTGAGATAAACTAATAGTTTTGAATCATATCATCAATTCTAATGCAATTGCTTATAAAAATAAACACATCTTATAGTACAATGAGCAACTGTATTTCTAGATGAAATAATGAATTTATTGAAGATCATATGAACATTACAATACATGGCAGTTACATCAATAAATAGAAAGAAAGTTACAAGATGCTTTTAAGCCTTAGTTCCTACCTCTTCCTCTTGCTCCTCTCTTGACCCTTGGAGGATTAGCCCTTTCATATTCAACTCTTCTTTTGTACCTTTCCTTGCCTTCTTCAATCATACGGTGAAATTCTTCAATCTGCTCTTGACTGATGCCAGAAGAGGGCATATGACTTCCTCCTTCACCATGGTGGTGAGTCCTATGCAAATGGCGATTTAAGAGAGCAGGATCACCTGATGGCATGCGTACTCCAGTGGTGGTTACATCAGGTTGTCTTCTAGGGACTTCACTCCTTATTGGAATAGCATTGATGGGCTCATCACTGGGATTTGATGGTTGCCTACGCTATTCCTCCCCATTTCTGCTTCTATTTCTTGATTCTCCCTTATTAATATTCTCCCTCTTTATGTCAGCATCCAGGGTTCGAACATCTTATGATAGCTGCTGCATGCCTCTCACCAATTCTTGCATTTGGGATCAAGACTGAAGAATATCGTCTCTGTTTTCTTAAACCATTTCTTCAGTTTGAACTCTTTGGTGGTGAACCATGGCTAAGGTTGCATCAGTTCGTTGCATTTGCTGGAGGGAGGCTTCCTTGAAGTCATGAATGGAGAGTCGAAGCTCGAGGATTCTGGCATTTGTCTCCTTAGTGTTTTGTTCGATAACTTGCTAAAGGGATATAACTGTTGCTTTATGTTTGGCAATTTCAGCATGATAAAGTTTATCCCTTTTATCAATGCCTGCCATCAATTTTTGGAGTATCTCCCTCAGCTGTTTGGTCAGTACAGTACCCAAACTGTTAGAGTGATTGTTTGCAGCGTCAATGACTTTATCAAGTTTTTGATGGAGGGCTAAAGAATTGGCTTCAAGATTCTCCTCTATATCTGTTGCTATATAAGCTGTGAGGTCGGCCATCTGATCCTTAGTGGGAAGGAGATGGACTCGATCAAGGATATGTTTTACCTCAGATGAAGGTTCTTCCTTATTACTTCTTTGAAGATTGGATAAGGCAGTGATAATGTCAAAGAATTCATTGTTCGAGGAGGATGGGATATTAGACTGAGTGATTGGGGCAGTGATTTGTTGTGTGGGAAAGGAGACTTGGTGATTTGTAATCATAGAGTCATTGTAGTCTACGTTTGTGGACTCTACGTTTTAAGTTAGGAGGTTGTGCTGGGCATCAATCGTAGAGTTTAGGGGCTCTATGGCAGGAGATGGTTTTTCAGTTGGTCCATCAGTCAAAGAGTGTTGAGACCCTTTGACTGGAAGTTGGTTTCTTGGGTCAGGAATAACCTCAATCAATCTAGGCGTTGTATCAAAGAGGTGAAATTAGGATGAAGGAGAATGATTGAGCTTGAAGGATGAAGGAATGAGATATACCTTTTGCTCATTAGTTTGGAATGAACTGTTGGTGATCATCTTCTGAGCAAAGGTAACATTTCTTGGAAATCCTTGGGCAAGCACTAAGATTGCTGGGTAAGTCTTAAAGGCCCAGAACATGTGATCCTAAGAATTTAGGATTAAAGTTTAGTGGAAGGACATCCTTGGTAAGTAAGAGAACAAATAGTTGTAATTGATATGCCTTTCCTCATCTCTGTATTCAATAATAATTTCCAATCTTTCACCTTCACTTTCATCACTTCCCCCATCACTGATCTCTACAGCCTCAACTTCTTTAGCCAATATTTCTTCCTCATTTACTTCCTCAGGTTATATTCCTTGAGGGGTTGAGAGGGTTTCATTATGAGCTTCTGATTGCTCCCCCTCAACCTGAGTGTGAACTTGCTCAGGAGCTTCAGGAGACTCCCCCTTAGTTTGATCCTTACTTAGCTCAGTAGCCTCGTGTTGCTCCCCCTCAGTAGGGACATCTTCTTGTACAGAGACAGTAGGGCTTACTGCAAAGTTGATATCACCAGCAATTGACTTAATGATCCCGGTTTGTTCCAAGGATGCATTGGGAGAGCCATGGGTCGGTATTAGGGTTTCTTTCTCAATATCAGCTGCAAATTGATCAGAGGACATCAGTCTTCTTTCTTCATCCTTAATCCACAACATTGTTTCTCTGAGCTCCTTTTGAGCTACAGTCATCAATCTTTTCTTCACCTTCTTTGGCTCGGGTTCAACAACCTTCTCAGCCACGTCTTCATATTCTTCTCGAAGCTCCGGTGTTACAACCATCCTAGCTACTTGTTCTTCAGCAGCATTTACAGTGTCAGGCTGACCAGCCTTATTAGTTGCATCTTCCGCTCTTAACTCTACGATTGTAGAGTTAGGATCCTTGACGATCATAGGGAGGCTTTTCTTTGAGCTGCGTTTTTCCTTCTTATGATACACCTGAAGGATAGGTGTAGTTTTATCAGAGATTTCTTTATGCTGCTTATTCCTTTTCCTCCTTTTCATTGGCGGCTATTCTTCTGAGGAAGATGACTTTGGTAGACCAGAGGTTTCAGGTCCTTGGGGGATTGCATTTATTAATCCTTGAGGTTCGTCTTCCATTTGAGGCACCTCTGTTGCCTTTTTCTTTTTGCTCAGGGCTGGTGGTTCCTGATTTACTTCTTCAGTATCTTCAATAACTGACAAGTTTCTCATCAAGGGCCTTTTTGCTCCACTTGTCTGTCCACTAGATTCAGATTGGATCATTCTCAAGTTTTCTATCGGATTTCTTTTCCAGTTTACAAATAACTTCTTTGAGATCTTTTTGTTGGCGTTGAGGATTCCACCTTCATTATCCCCAATTTTATCGCCCGGTGCTGATTACAGAAGGATGCTTGAATATTTTCCGGCTACCCTTAGATTTCTCAGCACTTTGAACTCGGTTGCCAATCCATTCCATCAACAGGGCTCCGAAGTTGATGTCAATTTTGAAGACGATTGCAGTCATGATTTTCAGTTGAAGTTCACTGACTGAGTCATGAGCTGTGTCTTTGCAAAGGATGTATTTCCCCATAATATCAGCAAGAAATTCGTACTTTTGGGGAAGCTCCTTCTTTAAACCTCTTAACTCAGGATTGTCCTTATGGTGCATTCACTTTAGCCCTGCTACTCTATCGATGCAGCTTAGAGAGGTGAGGCCTTCAGTTTTGAAACCTAGGGCTAGGTTTACCTCTGCCAAACTGAGTTGAATGGATGTGCCTTTAACTTTGGTGGATAAAATACCATTAGCGTAGACTCCATTGGAGTAGAATTCCCTCACCAACTTTAAATAAATCCTTGTGTTGGTTTCGAGAGCCTCATGAAGTCCAGCACGCTTCAGAAGGAAAATGATCTTCTGATATTGTCTCTCGGCATTGGAGAAATCTTCGAAATTGAGTTCGTTGTCTGGGATGACTGGAGATAGTGCTATTGTTGATTCCTAAAACAGAAACAAAAAAGTCTGAGTGTATGCTCGTACTTTGAAATCTAGGGTTTTGGCGAGAGGGAGAGACTATTGAAATTTTGAAATCAGAATATGTAAATAAGTAGTAACAGTTACGAACTAATTTAAAAACTTCCCTCTTAATGAGCCGAGTGGGACACTTGTTTAGTTCTGAATGGAGGCATGTCTTTATATCCTGAAGGATAAGACTGTTTTGCCCTTAGCTCCCCCTGAGCTCTATGATTCTTCCTTGAGTCATTCTGACTCTACGAACTGGCTTTACTCTACGACCTTTTCTGTATTTGGCTTTCATCCCATAGAGTTAGTAGGTTCTAACACAAAAGTATCATGAGTGTAAATTTAACATTCCTAATTCACTTATCAACATGTTAAACCTTGATTCATCCAATGGTTTTGTAAAGACATCAGCAAGCTGGATTTCAGTTGGAATAACACTAGTATTGTCATAATAACACTAGTATTGTCATAATGTACAAGAATAGATTTGAACTCAAACCCATAGTCAGCTAGCTGATTTTTAATCCATAGGATTTGTGCACAGCAACTGCCAGCAGTAATGTATTCAGCTTCTGCGGTTGAGGTTGATACTGAGTTTTGCTTTTTGCTAAACCAAGAGACAAGTTTATTTCCAAACAGTTGACATGTTCCACTTGTGCTCTTTTTATTAAATTTGTAACCTGCATAGTCAGCATATGAGTATCCTATAAGATCAAAGGGTGACTCCTTAGGATACCAGAGTCCCAAGCTGGGAGTGCCCTTAAGATACCTGAAAATCCTTTTTACAACCATTAAATGTGATTCCTTGGGATTAGCTTGAAATCTAGCATATACAAGTAGTAAACATAATATCTGGTCTGCTAGATGTTAAGTATAGGAGAGAGCCTATCATACCTCTGTATTGAGTAATATCAATACTTTTACCTTTCTTATCTTTGTCAAGCTTAGTTGCAGGTGCTATATGAGTTTTCATGATGGTGGCTGAATCCATGTCATACTTCTTTAATAAGTCTTTAATGTACTTGGCTTGGTTGATGAATATACCTTCGTCAATTTACTTCACTTGAAGTCCAAGGAAGACGTTCAGTTCTCCCATCATGCTCATTTCAAACTTGCTCTGCATTAGCTTGGCAAACCTTTCACACAACTTTTCATCAGTAGAACCAAAAATAATATCATCCATGTAGATCTGAACTAAGAGTGATTTATCCTTGTGTTTCCTTAGGAATAAAGTGGTGTCTACTCTACCTCTAGTGAATCACTTTTAAATGAGAAAATTTGTAAGAGTTTCATACCATGCTCTAGGTGCTTGTTTTAATCTATATAAAGCTTTATCTAATTTATACACATAATTAGAAAAGGGTTGGATTGATAAAACCTGGAGGGTTCCACATAGACTTCTTTTTGAAGTTCACTATTGAGAAATGCACTCTTGACATCCATTTGGAAGACTTTGAATTTCATGTGAGCAACATGGGCAAGAAATATCTTGATGGCTTCCAATCTTGCAACAGGAGCAAAGGTTTCATCATAGTCAATCCCTTATTCCCGTGAGTAACCTTTAGCTACCAATCTTGCATTGTTCCTTGTGATGCCACCTTCTTCATCCATGTTGTTCCTGAAAACTCATTTGGTGCCAATGACTGGATGTTGTTTTGGCCTTTCAACTAGTCTCCAGACTTTGCTTCTTTCAAATTGGTTGAGCTCTTCTTGCATAGTCTCTATCCAACTTGAATCCTCTAATGCTTCTTCTACCTTCTTGGGATTTATTTGAGAGAGAAAACTCAGGTAGAAACATTCATTTTGAGTTGTTGACCTTGTCTTCACTCTAACATCAGGATCTCTAATGACAAGATCTTCAGTATGATCCTTTGTCCATTTTTTCCTTCTTGGGACATCTGTTCTGATGCTTTCTTGTCTGAGTTCTTCTAGATTGACTTCAGGTTCAGGTCGTAGAGTTTCACTGTCTGGTAATGTGAACTCTATGATTTCTTCTTCTCGCTCTATGTTTTCTGATTCTGGCTCGACGTTCGTAGTGTCTAACTCTACGATTTTTGATTCTGCAATCGTAGAGTTCTTTTCTACACTTTCGTTGAGTGGAGCCTCCTTCCTTATATGGTCTGATTCGTCAAAGGTTATATGAATGGAGACTTCTACAGTTAGAGACTCCTTGTTGAATACCCTATATGCTTTACTATCTATAGCATAACCAAGGAAGATTCCTTCATCTAACTTTAGCTGGAATTTGGTCAGGTACTTCTTGCCATTGTTGAAAATGTAACACCGACACCCAAAAGCATGAAAGTAGTTGATGTTTGGCTTTCTTCCTTTCCATAAATCATAAGGGGTCTTCTTGAGGGTTGAGTGAATAAGAGACATGTTTTGAGTGTAGCAAGCAGTGTTGACAGCTTCTGCCTAGAAATACTCAGGTAGACGGGCAGCTGCAAGTAGAGCTCTTCCTGCTTCAATTAGAGTCCTGTTCTTCCTTTCAGCTACTCCAATTTGTTAAGGAGTTCTTGGAGCTGAGAAGTTGTGATTGATGTCATTCTCTTCACAATACTGCTCTACTTCAGAGAAATCAAACTCTCTTCTATTATTACTTCTGATAGTTTTGATCTTCTCCTTTTTCTCATTCATAACTAGTTTGAACAGCTTGATTAGTTGAGAACTGGTTTCATCTTTAGAGCTTAGAGAGAATGTCCATGTGAACCTGGTGTAGTCATCCACTACTACCAGTGAATATCTCTTTCCTCCAATGCTTGCAGTTGGGATAGGCCCAAATAGATCCATATGGAGTAACTGCATGGGCTTATCATTTGAGTTGACTGCTTTGCCTTTGAATAAGCTTTTTGTTTGCTTTCCAAACTAACATGCTTTGCAGGGTTTCTCTTTGATGAAGTTGAACTTTGGCAATCCTGCTACAAGGTCTTTGGAGGCTAGTTTTGACATACTCTTGAAGTTTAAATGAGATAGTCTCCTATGCCATAGCTAAAAAAGATCTTCAGAAGCTTTAACAAGGAAGCATATTGTCTCATCGTGACTTAGCTCAGCAAGGTTGACAATATAGACATTTCCTTCTCTTGATCCAATCAGCTTTAATGAGCTGGTCTTTAAATGTCTGACTTGACATTGATTGCCGAGGAAGGTGACTTGATGACCTTTATCACATAGTTGGTTGATGCTAAGAAGATTGTGTTTTAGATCTTCAACATATGCCACTTTGCTGAAAGACATTGATTGTTGAGGAAGGTGACTTGATGACCTTTATCACATAGTTGGTTGATGCTAAGAAGATTGTGTTTTAGATCTTCAACATATGCCACTTTGCTGAAAGACACAACACTGTTTCCAACTGAACCATATTTTCTTGTTGTTCCAGAATTGTTATCTCTAAAGATGACTGCAGAACCATCTTTTTCCACAAAGTTTGACAAGAGGGCTTTGTTGCCTGTCATATGTCTTGAGCATCCACTATCAAGAAGGTACTATGTTGACTGAGTGGAGCTTTGTACCTGCAGAAAGGATTAACTTTCATTTTGGTACCCAAACTTGCTTGGGTCCAGATTTGTTAGTAGCTTTGGGGACCCAAATCTGCTTGATTTTAGGTCTGTGCAACACAGGATAGAGATTATTGAAATGGCATTCTGTAGCTTTATAACCATATTTATAGCATGTATAACATTGAATATAATGTGCGTTTGTGTATGAGTATGGATTCTTTTTTGTCTTGGACATATGTGGAAAGTAGTAGCTCACAACTTTTCCTTTTGGCTTATATTCTTTTTGCTTCCACACAATTCTATGATTCACAGTTTTCATGGAGTGGAAGTCAACTCTACGATTCTTACCAGGTTGGTTCGTAGAGTGAGTTCTGCCAGACTCTACGATCCTTCGAGGCTTAAATGTAGAAGTTGACTTACTCTTTGATCTCTTGAATCCTAGACTTGTGTGAGATCCAACAACCTTTTTAGCAGAGTTTGAATAGCTTGGACCAACTGTTTGTGAGGATTTTAACAAATACAATTCCCTTATTGAACTTAGAGGAGCTGCTATCATTTGTTTCCATATCTTTGTCCACAATGAGTTCTGAAGAGGATTTACAGAACCCCAGACCTGACCTGCTAGCAACTGATCTTTGGCTAGAGATCATAGATTCCATAGACAGAGAAGACTTGTTCCATATTAAAATTGTCTTTTCTAGTTCCTGAATTTTAGAAACTAGAATTAATTCTTTCTGAGAGCTAAGCTCATCTTTCTGTTTCAAGTTAGCATTCTCAGCCTCAAGACTGGTACAAGAGTTAGCAGTTCGTAGAGCAGTTTCCAACTCTACAATTGCTTTCTTTTTTTCCTCTTGAAGAAAAGAATGGTCCCTTGATAGAACCCTGAACATTTTCATATATTTATGCAGTTCTATCATGGAGTCATTCCTTCTCTAAGATCATCAATAGTTAAATCAGGAAAGTAAAAATCAAATACCTCATCAACGTTGAATTCTTTGATTTTTCCTTCTTTGGCCATTAAGCATAGATTGGCTTTGTGTGGTTCTTCATCTTCGTTTGACTCATAGCTTGAGTCATTGTATGAGTCACTCCATGAACTCTCAGCTACAAAGCCTTTATCTTTTTTCTTGAACTTGTGATAGCCTTTGGGGTTTTTCTTTGAATGTGGATTCTTCTTGTTCTTTCTCAATTCTTCTCTTAGAGGTTTATCGCAGTTTGCAATGAAGTGACCTGGTTGTTTATAGTTGTAGCACAAATCACTTACTTGTTCTTTATTGCTGTTGCTGAATTTTCTTGATCTGCAGTTTCTGTTAATGAATCTCTTGAAGTGTCTGACTAGCATGACAGCTCCTTCATCATTGATTTCTTCATCATTATCTAAGTCATCATTTGAGTAATTTTTGTCAGCTATCTTTGATGTAGAGGCCTTAAGAGCAATTCCTCTTTCCTTCTTCTTTCCTTTTGACAATGTTTCAGCTCTTTGAGTCAACTCCAATTCATAGGTGAGAAGGTTGCCATATAACATCTGCACAGTCATTTCATGGAGATTCTTTGATTCTCTAATGGCAGTGGTTTTAGCATCCCACTTGCTTGGCAAGGCTCTCATGAATTTGATGATGAGATCTTTATTTGGATAGATCATTCTGTATGCTCGAAGAGAGTTAAGTAGCACGTTAAACCTTTCATATGTGGAAGTAATGTTTTCCCAGAGACGTGGTTAAACATTTCATACTGTTGTGTGAGCAATGACTGTTTGTTTTCTCTAACCTCTTCAGTCCCTTCATTCATGATTAGCAATGCATCCCAAACTTCCTTTGCTGTTTTGCAGTTGGCAACGTTTTCAAACATCTCATCTTCTAGAGCCATGAACAAAATGTTTTTGGCTCTCTTGTCCAGCTGAACTGCTTTCTTCTCTGCATCTGTCCAATCTTTTCTTAATTTGATTGAGACTTTGTTTGGGTCGTCAGTAGTTGGCGTTAACTTTGTTGGTACGTAGGGCCTACTTATGACAGCATCAAATAGATCATCATCTATGACGTCCATGTACGCCTGTATGCGAACTTTTCAGTTGGCAAATTTTTCTTTATTGCAAAGAGGTGGTTTGTTTCCTCCACCTAGCTCAGAGCCATTTCTGGTTTGTGCCATTGATCTACTCAAGCGAGTTAAGCTTTAATGGTGAGAACCTGCTTTGATACCAATACCAGACGCATAAAAGATATCTAGAAGAGAGGGGGGTTGGATAGATTCTTAAAAACTTTTTAAGCCGTTTTCAAAAGAATGACTTATAGGATTAGTAAATAAACAAGTTAATTAAGCACAACAGAATATATGATTGATTTTAATCCCCCTTAAAGATACAACAGCTATAACGGATATGATATAGCAGTGATATAACAGTTATAGCAGTTATGGCAGTTATAAAGTGCAGAGAGAGAAACACAAGACTTTAAGTGGTTCAGAGCACACAGGACTCCTACTCCACTGTTATACTCTACGAGTAGCAAATCCACTAAGGATATCTTTACAACTTGAATCACTAAGATTCCTTCAAAGCCAGCAGCCTCGGAACTCCAGTACACTAAGTACTCTTCAAAGCTAGCAGCCTTGGAACTCTAGTTTACTATTGAACTTCGTCAAGTTTAGCAGACTTGGAATACTGTAGACTAAGACCCGCAGTCTTAGAATTACCTAGTACACTAAGTACTCTTCAAGTCCAGTAGACTTGGAACTCATTGGTCACCTGTTGACCCTTTCACTTGATTGAGAGTATTTGGTTTTGTTGCTACTAAGTTGCTTGAAGCATATGGTCTGATGAACTTAGTAGCGAAGCAAGATGTTTCACCTTGATCGTAGAGTGAGACTTTGACAGATTTGGTTTCTTTGTTCGTACTTGCTTATTTGATTCTCCAATCTATTTGCCTTAAATAGATGCCTCTGAATTCTTCCGTTGAAATGAGATCATTGCATGTAATATTCCCGTTGAGATTTGTTGTTGAACTTAGGAATAATTTATTCCTTGTTGCGCGCAGTAGTGGGGTGAGTCAGCATCCATTAGCTTGTCCCCAGATAGTGGCAGGAACAGTGCTCAGAATGTCTGCAATTGTAGCTGTTTGTTCCCCACTGACTTTGATTCTTCGTTCCGATCAATTAAGTATTCAGCAACTATCTTGGACAGGTCACTCTATTGATATTGATGTTAACAATCCATTATGGGCAACATAGAATATTCAATTTAGTTCTTGGTTTCTTCGTATGATGAGGATCGTAGAGTGTTTGGCTGACTATACGATCCTTTGATGAGACTTGATTCTTGCAGACGTTCACTAAGATCTTTCATGTTGCATTTTGATCACTTAGAGACAATATCAATGTTTTGCTCTTTTAGCTTCTTGAGAACTGGCGACTTGCTCATGCAGTTGTGACTCTACGATCATGCTTGATTGTTGATAGAATTAATTCTACGATCTTCCGAGTCACTCTGCGTTTACCTGGCCCAACTCTACGATGCGACTGGTCGAGCTTCACTCTACGTTTGCCTGACAAACTCAACGATATCGAGAGGGAGCTCTGCGACTGACCAAGCCTCACTCTACGTTTGTCTGGAAAACTATGCGTAGCTTTAAGATGACTGAACTCCAAGTTGGCTGACTGCTCTACGATCCCTCACTAGATGCTTTATGACGACTTTGTGTAGTACTCAACGATCAGTCTAACCTTATCATTTTAATTCATTTGATCAACCTAACAAGTTTGATCTTTTCTATCTAAGTTCTTGTACGTCAAATCTTTGTAAGGACTTTACAATTCAGCTACTGAAACATATATACATTAATATCACAACATCAAATTTAAACGTGTGATTCGTAACACCTTCCTGTTCAAAGCTCCAGCTCTCAGTACCATGTTTAAATTCAGGTATGCCAGCATTTGTTCCTTGATAAGAATCAAAATTTTCTATAAAAGTCTTTTTTTTCTTAGTTGTGCTGCCAATTAACTCTCTATAAATGCTTAGAGAAATAAATATCAAATCAATTCCTATATGCTTTGTAGTATCTCTCTATGAGAAATTATTCAGCATTTGTACGTTAATTTTGTGGTGTAGCATGTTTGGTATTCATGCTCTCTTTTTTACATTGATCAGTATCTAGGATTTATTTCGCATTTGCTCGATTTTTGTTCATACCCGAAAGATTAGTCCAAAGGATCACAGAGAGATCAAATTCTGATGCATTCTGCTGCTCTATTTTTGTTTCACACAAAAAAGATGTAATCCTTTTATTGATAGTTAGGGGTGTAAATGAATCGAATCGAGCCGAGTATTGAGTTGCTCAGATTTGGTTCATAAAATTTATCAAGTTTGAAATAAAGTTTGATTGAGGCTCATTTGTTTAGATACCAAGTAGAGCATGATCTCAAATCGAGCCCGAACAATTTGCACTTTTCGAGCGAATATGATCCGAGTATCAACAGGAAATTGCAATTTGAAATAGTTCGAATAATTTATCGAATTTTAAAATTTGCTCATATTTGAATCGTTTATATTTCGAGTCGAGCTCAAATCGAACTTTTAGTCGAGTAGGTACGATAAAAATTGATCTCAGCCTTCTAGATCTAATCATTCTCTTACAACATTTCTAAATCTAAATAAAGGCTTTCTCCTCGGGCTGAACGGACACCGGCGAAGTGAAGTGGAACTCTTGCCTAGCCCTGGGAATAGAAATGATTCTACCCCAATGCAATTTCGGAATCTCATCTTTGGCCGTAAGCAGTTGAGAAACTCGAAAAGAGCTAAAGCGGCGGAGAACAACCAACTTCAACTTGAGTTGAATCTTCCAAACCAGCGACTTATGGCGACCTGCCCAGAATGCCCATACATACTAAGACCTTGTTTACCAGTGATTTGGAGGAGATCTCTTGAAAAGTCTTTAGTGCCCATTTCGCGACAGGAGAAGCGAAGCCAATTCTATTGACGAATTTAGAATCAAGTTGAACAGTAAAGGTCGGAGAAGGGCAATCACACATTCTTAAAACCGGCGTTCTAAAGACCAAAGAGTCTAGTTCATTTTACAACCCTACTAATAGTAATATAAACTGACACAATATACTCAAGTTGATTTGTATTATCGCAAAAGGTTGGTACTTGCCTGAAATCTTTTTTTGTTCAAGAGTAGAGCTAATCCCTACTTTAATTACTATACCCATCCGAATTTTTATAAATGAATATTTTGTAGTGGTCTAAAAAATGTTTTAATAAATATCGACAAAGTTTAAATAATCCACGTAGCTATCCTCGCTAAATAGTCACACACAAAAAAAGTACCAAGCCAAAGTAACAGAGCCCTGCTTTAAAATTGTAGGGAGCTAGTTCATAGCTGGAATATTGAGCTTAAATTCAAGAAGTTTAAATAAAACTGCCTGAAAAAAATGATCCTATTACTTAGAAAAAATATAATGTTACTTTTCATGCCAGGTCAGGACCGCTAGGGAGCTGTTCATAGCCATCACAATGCTTGGCTGAGGCAGAATGCTTGTCTGGTAAAACAGGGATGAGCTTAAGAAGAGCTCCGAAAGGTAAGCTCACTGCGCCCATTAAAACACTGGCTAGCCATAGTTTCTTGGTTAATGGCACAGTATCTGCAAATGTGCCTAAAAACTCGACGATAATGATTTGGAAAGTCACGGTGGAGATCATCACAATCATGAACACCCAACTGTCAAACATTCCCCGGAAAACGTTGATCTTTTCCATATTCCGGCTGTTGATTTCGTTGAATACCTGGTAAAAAATACGTACAAAAAATAATGTCAACATTTTATCTCGAGATATATTGATCATATGATATAATAGGATCAAGGCTGAATCCGCTGTCTCAAAAGCATCAACTTGGATCATCTTGGCCTACCAAAAGTTGCCTCGGTATATGTTTCTGAGTTTTGGACGAAAAAAAAGAATAGAAAACTTAAATTAGGATAGAAAAGAAAATAATAGAAAAATTTTAAGTTTTCTTTTATGTTGTTAATAAGTTTATAAAGAAAAAAGAAAGAACACGTAGGTTTTACATTTAGATTACTATTTTATCCTTATATTAGTTTTGTTGTTTTTGTAATGGAGAGGGTATAATAGAGATTATGAAGATTTGCTTATGTTATAAAGTTTTTGGTCCATTTTTGGATAGAAATATGTGGCAAGAAAAGTATCCAAGTTTTTTTATCCATTTCTTTCCTTTTATGTTCATTAAAACTCAACAAGAGAACTGGAAAAAAAAACTCCTTCCTTTTCTTTTCTTTTCTTTTATATTTTAAACTCAGAAACATGGTGTTGGAAGTTGGAACTATTGGTATTAGAGTTAAGTCTTATACAACACTAATAAAATCCACATTATCTGATGTGAAACTGAAGTATTACAGGATCAAGATAATGCTGCTGAATGTTTAGTCGTTACCTGGCAGAACACGAAGGTATTGAATATCAGTGTGTTAAGAACAACAGAAGAGTCTGAACCATTGAGCTGAAAAAGGCGCGTTCCATCAAACTTGAGAATGCCAAGAACAATGAGCTGATAAACGCTTTGCCCGATAATGTTCCTCCACATAATCTTGGTTATGAAGTTTACGTTCCTCCCAACCGGAGGCCGCTGCATCAGCCCATCATTTGGAGGTTCTGTAGCAAGTGCTAATGCACCAAGTGTGTCCATAATCATGTTCACCCAAAGCAATTGCACAGCGGTAAGAGGGGCTGATCCTGAATATCGATAAATCACAATATTACTAGTTTGTTTCGTATTTAATTAATAAAAAAACGTGCTAAATAATAGTTTTAATAGTTGTGCACTAACTGAGAGAAAAAATTACATGAGTCCTACTTTTTGAATGGACACATGTACTGTTTTTTCTCTGTTAGTGCGCAGTTAGTGTACAAATGTTAGTGCACATAAAAATACTCATAATTGTAAGGTTTTAAGTGTCTGGAAAACGGAACCTGACACACATGCTGAAAGAAAATTGGTCATGAGCGCAACAACATTAACAGTTAACTGAAATTGAACAAACTTCTGAATGTTGATATAAACGGATCGACCCCATTTGGCAACTGTCACAATGGTCTTAAAATTGTCATCCATTATGACAATATCAGAATTTTCTTTCGCGACCTGTAATAAGAAACATCAGAAGACTATACTAAACACAGTAATACTTTGAATTTGCATATGAATGTCTTTATCATAATTCTATCAAGTATTACACATGATTAGTTGAAAAACTGGAAGTCTGGAACGGGAAAAATAGACCTCTGTTCCTGCTATGCCCATAGCTAGTCCAATATCTGCCTCATGCAAAGCAGGAGCATCATTTGTTCCATCTCCAGTCACTGCCACAACTTCCTTAAACTCATTCCTCAACAATTTCACTAGCTTGTGCTTGTCCAAAGGTAGCGATCGAGCCATCACCTACACAAATGCAAACTTCAAGCATTTACATCGAGCCTTTTTGGATTAACAACACAAGGCATAGTTGTCATAAGGGTACAGGAGTAATCCGATACAAAAATCTATCAAAAAGTGAGTTGTATCTGATGATACGTCGCATGTATCCTATGATTTACGATACGATCTTAAGTTAGAGATGGAATCTTAAGTAGTTAAATTAGAGGTGTTCAGAAGATGTATACAAGAATTCTTAAAAACTTTCTAGTATTTCTTCTCTTTTCAATGGAATTTGTTTCCACTTTCTATTTTTCTTGTGTCATACTTAGATGGAGACCTGAATATAGTTTTGGAGTTGTATTTTGCTCTTCACTTTCCGTTAATGTGGGGTTTAATTTCACATTGAGTTTATACTTATAAGTTAAACAAAATATTTCTTTCTCTTGTTTGTTAATAAATATTACTTAAACAATATTGATTATTGATTAGGCCTAGTTTAAACTCTTCAAACTATATTTTATTATTTAAAATTTGTTTATAGGCTCATTTGATTACATTACAAAGTTAATATACGCTTGTCCAATAAAATGAGTTTTCTATATGTTATATAATTATTGTGTTTTGTGTGCCTTTCCGTATCTTACAATATTATTCACGATATGATAAACAATTCAAGATTTAGGGACTTTCGATCCATGATACAGTTCACAATTCATGATTCACAATACGATACATGATTCAAAATTAAGGGATTTTGGATACACGATCCGACTCATAATTTATGATTTACGGTATGATATGACACACGATTCATGATTCACAATATAATATACAATTTAGAGATTTTCGATACACGATACGATTCACAATTTAACAACTCTGCATACAGCTAGATTAGACGATTTAACAACTACCCAAACGGCTAGATTAGTAAGGATTTCGATAGCTAGAAAGATTTGAAAAGCAAGTTCGAGCGATTTCAAGAGAAAATGTCAGTTAGATATATGTCTGAACCTGAAGCTTAGGTATAATGTCCTGCAACTCCTGGGCACTTTTGTCCCGAAAATATGGCCCTTCAATAGCCACACCATCATCTGTCAAAATACCACACTCTCTTGCAATGGCCTTAGCAGTATGAATATTGTCACCAGTAACCATCCGAACCATAATCCCAGCATCCAAAACAAGTTTTAAACAGCTTCCCTCACCCCAGGGCGAACAGGATCCTTAATTCCAACAACCGCTACAAGTGTATAATTGTTATCTGGAATAGTATCAGCACTAGAATTAGTACCTCCCATATCCTTAAAAGCCAAACAAAGCGTTCTTAACGCTTCACAAGCGAAAGCATTTATCACATTTGTAATGCCATTTCGCTCTTCTTCAGACAAGGTCACAGATTCACCATCTTTGCTAAGAATATTGTCGCACATTTGCAAAATTATTTCTGACGCCCCTTTACAAAATGCCCGACGCCCTCCACCAGGAAGAGCCACAAGAACCGACATCTTTTTCTTGTTGGAATTAAAAGGCTCAACTTTAACAATTTTCGCTTGTTTGCATTGCGCCATATAATCGCCTTGAAAAAGCAATGCAAACTCTAGTAAAGCCGATTCTGTAGGCGAACCCATAATGTTGATCTTTCCATTTTTATCTCTCACAACCTCAGAATTAGTATTATGAAAAATAGAATGCAAAAGGGTACTCAATACTTTCTCAGATACCGTTGATTTCACTACATTTCCATCACTATCTTCACTTCCTATTTCCTTAGATTCACCACATATCCAAAGTTTGGTAACTACCATATGATTTGTTGTCAAAGTGCCAGTTTTATCAGTACAAATGCAGCTAGCAGAGCCCATTGTCTCACACGCGGAAAGATGCCTAACAAGCGCCCTGTCATTCATTAGTTTCTTCATTGCAAACGCTAAACTTAGTGTCACTGCCAATGGTAAACCTTCCGGAACCGCGACTACAAGTATAGTGACAGCAATGGCAAAGAAATTGAGAAGTTTCAACGCATCATTTGTCGACCATTTTGTCATCTCATTATGAATTCCCTTCATTACAATAAACCGCGTGGTCATAACCACAAATGTTAAAACAGCAAAGGCTAGCCCGATTTTCCCAATAATAGTAGCAACCCCGTTTAGCTTAACTTGCAACGGAGTCTCATCTTCGCCGCCTTCACTCAAAGTAACCATTAGTCTTCCCCATTCAGTTCTCATACCAACTGATGTCACGAGCATTTTCCCAGAACCATCTTGCACTTTAGTCCCGGACAAAAGAAAAGGCCTTTTCGCGTCCACATTCACAGGCTCACTCTCACCAGATAAGCTCGATTCGTCTATTGACAAGCTATAACCGGATATAAAAAGCCCATCTGCAGGAACTTGATCTCCAATAGACAAATGCACTATATCCCCAACAACCAAGTCATAAATCGACACCTTTTGCCTGCTCCCATCGCGTGTTACGTGAACCATAATGTTATTTTTTTCCTTATCCAAGTCCCTAAATTGTAAGGACTGTTTGTAGTCACTAACAGCAGTAACCATAACCACCAACAAAATACACATGATAATTCCTACTCCATCATACATGCCTTTAGGCCACCCTTCGGTGGCGATTCCAACGCCAACAGAAACAACTGCACATACCATTAGAATGATCAAAAGTTAAGTCCTGAAGTGCATCCCATACAAAACATCCAAAAAGGCCTCAATGGTTTTTTCAGTGACGCGATTCAACCCATAAATCTCTTGCCTTGAAGTTATTTGGCTTGAAAAAACTCCATCTTTGAGTGAAACCTTGAGTTTTGCTGCAAATCCCCTTATGCCTCCATGGGAATCTAAGCTCTTGAGATCATGAGAGCGATTAACGTATGCAAGTTCATCTGGTTCAATTTCAAATCCTGCTTTTCGGACTTCATCAGAGAGCTTGTAATCGGATCGAATGCTAACAGCTGTAGTTGTTAAAAATGTTAAATTTGACAAGAAAAGAAACATAGAGCAAAATGAATAGGATTATGTGAAGGGACTTTTGTAAGAGATCATACCATTAATGAAATGTAATGCTGCTTTTTGCACATACAGGGCTATTCGGATCTTTTCCTGTAACAAAAATTTATGGCTGCATAAAAATGCTAACATTTTGAATAAATAACAGAAAAAAAAGAGACTTAGATAATGTGTAAAAATATACCCCAAGTGTAACCATTTTCAAATATGTGACAAGGTTCAAGGATACTGGTATTTTGTACTTGGACAGTAGTCCAGTTTTTCGAAACTTTTATGGTGTGGCTTTATTGAAACTTATCTTCAGGCTGCAGGTTGATCGTGACATATATGGTGACATAGAACATCCATGAAAATCTTACGAGTGTTCTAAACAAATAAAGGGACAGAATCTAGCAAGTAGCAACAAGTCTTTATCACCCTAAATGCGCGGTTTTATAGTGACATTGCGTGATCAAAGGAGAATGATGCAGTTGATTAGTTGTTGTTAAAGAATAATTTTTCTATAGTAAGAACTAGAAATGAAGATTATGGTTGAAGAAAAAATGGTTTTAAATTTTACCAGTAATTATGAAGAAAAAAAGAAAGAAAGAAAAGTATATGTGTGGCCAAGTCTAACACCCTTAAGGGGGATGAAGATAGGGCCAAAAAGAATATATTGTAGCAAAGTGATGAAATGAAGGAAATTTCTTAGCTAAATGAAAGCAAAGAAAACAACATACAATGGAAAAATGAAAAAGGACAAGGAATTTTTCATCATTTTTGTTGCATATTATGTTCTATTTCTAGTATTTTTTTTCATCAACCAAAATTTTCGTACAATGTATACTTTTTACATTAAAATATGAAATGTGAAGCTTCGAAGAAATTTCTCAATATTTGCAGTGTTTAAAAGGTTTTAAATTCTCAATTTCAACATATTCAAAGTATTGGACTGGTAGATAAAATGCTCAATTCCACTACTGTTTGTAGTATATTTTAAACAAATGTTAGAGATATATCTAAAATAATTTTTCATAAAAGTAAACCGTTTTAAAATGTATCCTTAATTTCAAAAGGCGTACTTGGTAAGATATTAATTAAGAGGCTTATTTGTGTAATTTTGTAATACAAATACAACAAACAATTTGAGGAGGAGTGCCAATTTTGATTTACTCAAAAGTGCAATTAAATCAGAAAACTCTACAACTAAAAGCAATTCATTAATACAACTAAATACCCTTAAATGTAATTTTTCCGAATTAAAAAGGATTTAATGTTGACTTGTAACTTTTATTTTTATGATTTTTCAGTTTCTTTGTCTTGCTCTTTAACGTGTTTGACATGCACTAAATTTTCAAACCAAGACTTCGTGTACCATTCTATGCACTTCCCCCGCAAATGGGTTTTCATTTTGTCCACAAATTAATGTCTTACTTTTTTTCCCCCAAAAAAATAAAGCTAATGTTAATAGAAACACACTATACGGTTATTTATTTATTTATTGTTGTTGTTATTATTGTTGTTATGGGTCCTATGTAAGTATAAGCACAAATGTTTACGTTACAATATCTAAGAATAAGCTACCCTTTCAATTTTAAAAGATTAGCTTATTTAATTTTGTGAAAATTATACTCTCTAGGCTCTGAAACATAATATCAATATTGATATTTAGAAAGTTAATTACGATATTTTTAAATTTAAAATTATATTAAATTCATCTAAATTAGTAAACTTGACAGTTGGCGGGTATAGTCTATACCCGAAACCCTTTCCCTACGTGTCCTCATCAATTTGTTATTCTCTCCCATGTGCGCAACCTGCACCCAAAAGTAATACTCCCTCCGTCCCAAATTAATTGCTCAATTTTAATATTTTAAAGTCAAATTGACCATTTTTAAAACTAATTTTTTTTACTATTTTGTTAAAATATAAGTGAAGAGATTATAACCAAAAGAAAGTATATACAATTTATTACTAACTCCAATTTTTATAATTTTAGAAATATATTTATATATGTTTAATTATTAATTTTAAAATTAGTCAATTTGACTTAAAAAAATTAAAATTGAATAATTAATTTGGGACAGAGTGATATTTCATACGCAATTGGAGTCGAGAATTCTCCATTAACCCTGGTTGAATTTTCCAAATTCTTTTAAACTAGTTTTATTTGACTATTTTTAAATCAAAAATCAAATAATATACACTATTTTTATTTATTAGCAATATCTTGGATTACTTATGTAAAGAGACTTAATGAAATAATCTCCATGGGTATATCATTATGTATACAAAAAAGGACTAATTTTGACATATATATATATATATATATATATATATATATATATATATATATATATATATATATATATATATATAACACTGGTCGAGGAAGATATATTAAATCTCTAACATTATAGGATTTTAAGCACCGGGTCTTATTAGGATCGAAATCAGTAGAGTTGGGAAGGTATATTATATCTTTAACCTTATAGAATTTAAAGTATCCTCGGGTTATATTAGGGTCGGAAATCAATCGGGTTTGGTCAAGATCGACCATACATTTCAAGTCTAAAATTTAAAAATCAATAGATCTCATTAATAGTAATATTTTTTTTAAAAAATTTATAAACATTACATAATTGTATTAACAAAAAATATTATGAATTCATACAAATTTTAACTTTGAAAATGGTTTAAGTTAACCTTTTTAAAAGAATCAATATTGATCTACTATTTTGAAAGGAACAAATTTACTTACTTTTGGAGTAATATAAAGTCAAATAACCTCAAATGTTTTGAGGCTAACCTTATGTATGTTGTTGGGTCCTGGGTTCGGGATGCCCGACCCCGGCTAGAGGTTCCGACCGTCATGTGAAAGATTTTGGTTAGGAGAAGCGATCCAGTTAAGGAAGTTACTTTCTAACTGGGTTGACTTATATTTTGAAAATGGAGCATTTATTATGATATGGTTGATGGTGACATGTGCTTTATACTGTCAAGTGGGTCCAGGTGTGATGATTGGATAAGGAGGTATATATATACAAGGCTTCCCCCCCCTCCATTTAAAAGGTAATGCAAAACTTAACACTAAACTGCAAAACCTCCATTGTTAAAGAACCTTGAGACAACCTGTGCTAATTCTTTCTCACGCCTGAGCTATCCCCCCGGCGGCAAAACCCGCCCGGAACCTCTGAGTGTTGCTTTGTTATTGTGCAGGAGGATTAGCGCATTTTTGGTGATTGAAGTGCACAGACAAATCTTGGCGTTAACATTGGCGCTAGAAGGAGGGCCTTAGTGTTAGTTCTCAATCACTGTTAAAGCTAGAAAATAGGTATGGTGAATACAACTTTTAACGGGGGAGAAGGGTCAGCTGATTCTCATTACAACCAACGCGTAGGTCGGTCCTCGACCGACTCAGATCGTCGGCATAGGGAGAGGTTGGGGCCAAGGGGCCAGCCTAGGGCGCCTTTGCAAGTCCAGTCTGCCCCAGTTCGTCGTCGCCTGTTTCATACCAACCAACAGACGCTAAGAGCCATCGACCCACATGGCTGCCAACCCGGCTCGAACCCTTATCTATTCAGGCAGTAATACCGATCATGGGAATAAACGACAATGGATCCTGACCCAACGTAGGGCAAAGGACCAGGAGATAATGGAGGCCATTACGCCAGTAACAACGTGAAATAGCTGAGGCATTTGGCTAGGATGGAAGGACAGGAGGAGGTCTCTTCGGAGTCGACCCCCTGGCCGACAGCACACTGATCGGAAACCAGTCCAGGACTAAATCGTTTGGACGGTTCCGAACCAAGTTTCGGAGCAGGCGACAGAGCCGCTCCCCAGTTCGGAGCAGGCGACAGAGCCGCTCCCCCGTCCGTGATAGGCGCCGAAGCCGCTCGCAGAATGAGAGCAGGCTAAAATAGTCGCTCCCCAATCCGCGGCAGGCATCAAAGCCCTTTGCGGCGGCAGATGAGCAGGCGACAGAGCCGCTCCCCCGACCGCAGAAGGCAAAGGAGCCGCTCACAGGACCGCAGCAGGCCCATGAGCCGTAACTCCCGATCGGAACAGGCGGATAGGCCGTTCTCGAGATGACAATATTATTGAAAGAAGGGGATCCAGACCAGATGGCAGGCCTCGGTCGCCACCCTGAAGGAGTGAACAAACCGAACCCATTGTTCAGACGATTGGCTGAGTTGGAAGAAAAACTAGCCGCGGTGGTTCAGGCCAAGGAGTTGCCGAACATATCGAATTCACCTTTCACCAGGGAGATTGAGCAGGTCAAAGTAGACAAGACCAAGAAAATGCCTCTTTTTGGACTCCTACGACGGTACTGGCGATTCCCTATGATCATAACTCACAGGTATAATCCAGTAATGAATTATTATGATCATCCGGATGCTGCCAAGTGCCACATGTTCATTACCACACTGAAGCTGGCAGCTCGTGAAATGGATGGCGTCCCTCCCCTCGAACTCTGTCGGATCATGGCAAGATTTGAAGTGACAAGTTTCATACACGATTTGGGTAGCAACAAGAAGAGAGGAAAGTCTAACTACGGCTCTGACCCAAGTAAAACAGAGATCGGGGGAGAGTTTGGGTGAGTACGTGAAAAGATTCCGTAACATGGCTGGTACTGTGACTAGTCTGAATGAACAACAGGCAGTTAGATTCTTTACTACGGGTCTGGATGCCACGGAAGTCCAAAGATTTGTGGAAAGAATCTTATTCTTAATCCGCCAATGGACCTGGCTGAAACCTATGGTGGAGCTGAAGGACTCATCACCATAGAAGAAGCCTACAAGAGCTTAAATCCTCAAGATCAGTAAGAGGATAAGTCAAAGGGAAAAGATAAGAAGAACTATATTCCTCGGCCCGGTAACCAGCCGAAGGGCAACTTCTATGGTGGAGGCGGGTCGGGAAATGGTCAGGGAGGGGGTTAACTCTGGAGGTGGTAGGCCGCCTTTCCCGAAGAAGAATGTGAATAAAATATATATACCCCTCTCACTAAGGATCGGGCGAGGATTCTCGAAGAGATTAGAAATCAACCCTCGTTTGAACCCTGTTCCGACCACAACTCGAATCCCACCGAGGCAACCCTAACCGTTACTGCGAATATCATCAAACTTCTGGTCATGATTACAGAGGATTGCTATACACCTGAAGGATCTGATCGAGAAGAAAATTCAGAATGGTGAATTGGTGCAGTATGTCATGGGCCGACAGGATTCCGGTACGGATGGCCGAAAGAGGGTCGGATCGCGATAGGCGTCTCGATGCACCAACCCCTCCGAACCCTCCACGAAATTGTGTTGATGTCATCACTAGGGGAAATATTCGGGAAGAAAGTAGGAAAGAAGAGACGGGGGCTGATAGATGCCGTTTTGTCGGTTTCGGAGCGACCCTCGATGAGAGATCGACAATTCCCCAACACGGTGATCTCTTTCACCGATGAGGATTACCCATCGGAACCCATTGATCCACATGAAGGGGCATTGGCCATTACAGCTCAGGTCGGTACCATGGACATGAAACGAATAATGATCGATAATGGATCTTCGGTCGACATATTGTTTACTCATGCATACAATAGGTTAGACCTGGGGGGAGTGAAGATGGAAGTGGGTCAGGAATCCCTTTTGTATGGCTTCTGCAATGACCCTGTTCGGGTGGCCGGAACTGTTAAACTTCCGGTAATCTTCGGTACGGCACCACGGCAGGTAGAAGTCAAAGTCCGATTCTTTGTGGTCCAAATAGATTCACCCTACAACGCCATCTTGGGTAGACCCACCTTGGCAGCACTACAGGCGGTCACCTCGATTTGTCACTTCAAGATGAAATTCCCGACTTCGGAGGGGGTCGGGGAGGTAAAGGGTGATCTGGACATGGCGCGTAGATGCTACCGGAATTCACTGATATCCTCTGCGGTTGGGGTCAACAAGCAGAAACAAACGATGGCTATAGAAGTCGAGTCATTCACTGAGGGAAATTTCGAACCCCTAGCACTGCCAGCCGAAGAGACTGAGGAGGGTAGAACTGATTGTAGGAAAAAGTAATAAGTCGATCAAGATAGGCTCGGGACTGGTAAGAGCCATTTCGGACAAATTTGATAGAACTGCTCCGGGTGTATGCGGACATTTTTGCATGGGAGCCTACTGATATGCCTAGAGTCGATAAGTCGGTGGCGGTCCATAAGTTGTGTGTGTTGACCCCTCTAAGAAGCCTATTCGTCAAAAGAGGAGAGTCTTCGCTCCCGATAGGCAAAAGATCATTGATGGATGAGATTGCGAAATCTGCTAAAGGCAGATTTCATCTACGAAATTGATTATCCGGAGTGGTTAGCAAATGTGGTATTAGTGCGAAAGCAGAATGGTAAATGGCGGGTTTGCATAGATTTATACCGATCTGAACAAAGCATGCCCGAAGGACTTCTACCCTCTCCCGCACATTGACCAGTTGATTGATGCTACTTCTGGGTTCGACATGCTTAGCTTCATGGATGCTTTCTTTGGATATCACCAGATTTCTATGGACAAGAAAGACATGCCGAAGACGGCGTTCAATACGCATCGAGCGATATATGGCTTACAAGAAGATGAATGTTTGGATTATTGAATGCGGGAGCTACATATCAAAGGATTGATGAACTATGTGTTCGCCAAGTTATTGGGCCGAAGGCATGGAGGTATATGTGGACGATATGATCGTCAAAATCATGAGAGTTCGGAACTACTTGGATGATTTAGAAAACTGCTTCGAGACGGTAAGAAAGTACAAGCTTCGGCTGAAACCCGACCAAATGTATGTTTGGCCTCGGTTCTGGAAAATTTCTGGGATATTTGCTTATTAGCAAGAGAGGGATTGAAGCTAACCTGGAAAAAATTAGAGCCATCATGGACATGAAGTCTCCCCAGTCTTTCAAAAGATGTTCAACGATTGACCGAGTAGAATCGCTGCACTTCGGAGATTCATGTCAAAATCAGCGGAACGGTGCCTGCCCTTCTTCAACACTTTGAAAGGACCAAAAAAATGAAAAGACCTTCCAGTGGACTTCGGAATGTGAAGATGCGTTTCTAAGGGATTAAAAGGTACCTATCCTCAGCTCCGATTCTGGTAAAACCCATCCCTTCGGAGCCCCTGTATCTGTATCTAGCGGCGAGCTCAATGACAATAGGAGCGGTGTTGGTTCGGGAGAAAGGAGGCAGACAATGCCCAGTCTATTATGTCAGCCATGTGCTTCGGGATGCCGAAACCCGATACCCCAACTTGGAAAAATTTTGCCTATGCACTTGTGATAGCCAGCAGGAAGCTCAGGCACTATTTCCAAGGAAGATTAGTGGTAGTATATACTGATCAACCTTTGAAGAAGGTCATGAATAAGCCGGGATTTGTCGGGATGCCTCTCCTCTTGGGTGATGGAGTTGACTCAGTTTATTCATAGAGTATCATCCTCGAACTGCTATAAAGGGTCAGGCACTGGCC
The DNA here is from genome assembly GCA_034770075.1 of Aralia elata. Classification (NCBI taxonomy): domain Eukaryota; kingdom Viridiplantae; phylum Streptophyta; class Magnoliopsida; order Apiales; family Araliaceae; genus Aralia; species Aralia elata. The sequence goes on along the minus strand of JAVJAP010000337.1, from coordinate 12,941 downwards.
GACTTCATAGTGGAGTGTTCGTTTACCGAACCCGATGCTGATGATAATGACCTGGTTGTGAGTTCGGTATCGGATGCTCAGACAGGTCGTACATCGTGGACACTTTATGTGGATGGCTCTTCGACTTCGGATGTTAGTGGAGCGGCATTATTTTGATTAGTCCGGAGGGATTTAAGGTCCAATAGGCCATTCGCTTCGGATTTAAGGCAACCAATAATGATGCAGAGTATGAAGCCATCTTGGCCGGGTTGCGGTTGGCAAAGAGGCCTGGAAGTACAACGTCTGGTCATCTTCAAGCGATTCTCAATTAGTAGTTAAGCAAATAGTAGGGGAATATGAGGCTCGTGGAGATAGGATGGCGAAGTATTTTGGCTGGTAGTTAAAGACCGACTGCATTATTTTTGAATGTCATAGCGTACAAGGAATTGGCCGGGAAAAACAACATCATAGCCGATCCGTTGGCCCAGACTGGCCACAACAGAGGCTTCTTTCTTCAGCGGTCGTCGGTGTACCTGGAGGTTTTAGATGACCCGAGTAGTATTAATGAGGTTAGAAGTATTCCCGGTAGGTAGAGCGGATGGTTTGTTGGCTTACCCCGTATATTTCTTATCTGGCCGATGGCGTCCTTCCTTTGGATCGGGATCGAAGCAAAGAAAATCAAACACGAAGCTCTTTCTTCATCTTGATTGATGGAGACTTATACCGAAGGGCATTTTCTCACCATTGCAAGAAATGTTTGACTCCTTCCAAAGCGAATTATGCACTCCGAGAAGTTCATGAGGGTATATGTGGAGACCACATGGGCGCTAATGGCGCTGGCTTTCAAAATTTTAAGGCAAGGTTACTACTGGCCAACCATTTTCCAAGAAGCTAAAGAATATGTAAAGAAGTGTCCCAAGTGTCAGTTGAATGGGCCGATCCCTTACCAACCTCTAGAAGAGCTGTACTCACTCTTATCCTCCGATTCTGTTTGCCATATGGGGAATTGATATTCTAGGGCCATTGCCGAAGGTTAAAGGGCAGGTCAGCTTTGTTATTGTGGCAATCGATTATATGACAAAGTGGGTAGAAGCTAAAACCTCTTCGAACGATCACGGAATAAGAATGTTTGAAATTTCTCAACAGAATTTATTGTCTATCGCTTCGGCATTCCGATGGTGCTCGTTTCGGACAATGGGAGACAGTTTGTGGGTGCGAAGTTTTGAAGAATTTCTCACAGATTTGGGGATTCTAGCACCAAAAGACTTCGGTGGCCCATCCTTAGTCAAACGGGCAGGTAGAAGTCACTAATAGAACTCTCCTCAACGGAATAAAAAGGAGATTGGACGAAGCCAAAAGAAGATGGCCTGAAGAATTGCTTAGTGTGTTATGGGCTTATCGGACAACAACCCGAACAAACGACAGGAGATTCGCCTTTTCGTCTCACTTATGGGACCGATGCCCTTGTTCCTGTTGAGATCGGGTCTCCTTCACTTCGGGTCAGTCAATATCAGGAGCTATATAATGATGAGGGGCTTCGCCTCAACCTTGATCTGTTGGATGAGGTTCGGGAGTCAGCATTAATTAAATTGGCAGCTTATGAAAGAAGAACCGCCAAGCACTACAACAAAGGGGTGAAAGTTAGGAGAGTTGAGGTTGGTGATTTGGTGCTTCGAGAAGCAGCAGCATCAACTCCCCAAAATTCAGGCAAGCTTTATGCCGAACCGGGAAGGGCCATATGGAAGTTGTTGAGGTACCCAAGCCAGGAACTTACCGGCTTCGGGCTTTATGGACGGTTCGGATATTAAGAATACGTGGCATACTGGGAGACTTAGGAGATATTACCAGTAAGTTCATGGTTATTTCTTATTACCGATGATGTAAATTTATATGTTTATTGAAATGAAATAATATCGGATTATATAGTTGAATGTTTTGAACCATTACATTAATATTCGATGCTATTACAAATTGTACTATTTGGATTCGAAAAAGAAAGAAACAAAATAGTAATTATCCTATTGGGTCGGGGACGGAAGTTGTTCTGCTTCTTCTTCATCGTCTGAAGAATCGAGGATGGAAGTGTCCAGTCCTGCCGCCAGCATCTTCTCCTTGATTTTTTCCTTATGACTCTGGTATCCTTCGGAGAATTGAAGGATGGCCTTATCTTCCAGCTCAGGAGATGCCTTTTATTCTTCTATTATTTAAAGTTTGACCTCTTCGGTCAATTGAGGCTCCTGGTTTCTTCAGTTGGGCGTTTTTCTTCCTCCAAAGAGTTGGAGGGCTTGGATCAGATCAGTCATTTTGGAGTGTGTTTGCTCCATCTGTTCTTCAAGGGCTGCTATTGCCTCCTTCTGATCGGCATCGTTTTCCTTTAAACAAAACCCGCTTCTTCCATGAGGCTGGTCGTTCTATTTTTCATGTTCGACGATCTCCGATTGGAGGATGCTTACCTGATTCCGGAGCTGATAACTCTCCCGGCTGGCTTCGGTAAGCTTATCTTGTGTACCGGCATGAAGATCCTTCTCTTTCTCCAAATCGGACTTCAAAGTCTGAATGTTACCCTTCAGGACTTCATTTTCTACCTCGATCTCCTTGTTCTTTTTTGTTAATTTGAGTAATGATGGGAGAGATCGGGCAAACACCGTGTTAGCCTATGAAAAGCTATGGCGTCAGAGATAGGAGATCAAGTAAAAAGGTAGCAGAAGATAGGGGTTCACGGAGGCGAAGTGTTACCTGGAATTGAAGCCTTGTGAAATCCTCCAAGTACTGGTCTGGAGAGTGGTTCTTAAATCTGTCATTATCGGCAGGAAAAATGAAGCGTTCGAGGAGGTCATATGGGAAGGGATCAGATGAACTCTGAGGCCATAGAGTTCGTGGCTTCGTTCTTATTGCTGGAAGCAAGGAGTTCGGACGAGCGGGCTTCGGACGAGCGGGCTCCGCCTTGATGGGTTTCGATCTGTTGAGTGGGTGCAGGCGGAGGTGCCGAAGAGGATGAAGCTTCTTTACGAGGTCTTTTTGTTAATGGCTCCAATACTTTGTCTTCGGTATCTTCTTCGTCAATGATCCCTAGAGTCCATTCGGGAAGAGGCGCCGGTATCGCCTTAGGTTTGGGTGGGACCTTCTTGCGGAGTTGCTTCTTCTTCATCAACGCCATTTTCTCCGATCGGCTCATCTCCAGGGTGCTCTTCTTGGTTTGAGCCATGGGAATGACTGTGATCGGGTGGGCGGCTATCGGCACTTGGTTGGAAGGCTCGGCCTCTGGAATACCATCAAGGTCGGTGGCGTTCGGCTCGTCGAGCAAAAGAATTGTTTGACCGATGTCAATTGGCGCTTCTGGTTTGATAAGTGTCACTGCAATGTAAAGGTTAAAGGTAAGTTCACCCTAAAGGAGCATAAAAGCAATAAAAATTCAGATTGAAGATTAGGAGGAGACACTTACGCCCATGATTGTACAACCATGTATGGTTGCTAAGAAGCTCCGAAGTCCCATTCATTCATCGGGCATTTTGCTGACGTAATGTTTGAATTCATCTAGTCGGTCGGCTGGAAATGCTTCGATGTTGTTGGTATTTTTGGAGAAGCCGATCCCAAATCTGAAATCAAGTGGTGTTATCGGGTCCTTTGATGTAGAACCAATGGGAGTGCCATCCTTTGTTGCTAGTCGGGGTCTTCATCAGAGATCGTTTTTGAGCCCCTTTGACAGGCAAATTTAACTGATTTCTTGCCGCAATATCCCCGATTCTCGAGATCGGATCACACGGTGAATAGGAGAGAAGATAGAAATCTAAGGTCGAGTTCAGACCTGACACAATACGATGGGCAAGAAGGCTAGATGGCTTATATGGAAGATGAAAGAGTGTTGTGGAACGAGTATGGGGTTTGAGTCCCGACTCCGACTACACTAAGAAAAGTGAGCATGAAGGGATTGACGGGGGGAATCGAAGGTCCATATTTCCAGAGGCTTGGGTTGATACGGGCCGGGCCAACCATTGGGTCGGACGGATGACAATTCTCCTCATCAAGGTTGTGCCTGGTTCAGGACATCTGGTAAGGATATGGGAAATCTGGTACAGTTCGATCGGATGGCAAGCGAAGAATCCAGTTAGTTCTGAATAGAACGATTGTGGGTGTTTATCGTGAAACGAAGGACTTATCTGTGGACGTATTACCTACTCCAAGCATCTTCATGTTCTCAGAGCTCAGCTTCGTGTTCGGGGTTGATGGCGATGTGAAAGGGTTTATTGGGGAAGTTTGAGCTGGTGATTGGGTCTTGGGGATGTGGTTGCTGAATCCGAATGAGAGGTAGAACTGGTTCTCGAGTGGCGGGCGTCGGTTAATGACACGTTGGCCGCAGCGGAGGTGATAGATTGTTTACATGGCGGCGGGTGGTGAGTTAGTGACCGTCGGTAGCCCTATCTGTCGTCACGGCAATGATCGAGAGGTTAGGGGAATCGTTGGCGTTGAGGATCCGTGGTTGGCAGGCAGATGCGGTGGTTTTGGATGGATTTGGATGAGCTTGAAAGGCATCCAAGTGGTCGCCAATTGATGGTTAAAGGAGAGGAAGATCGCAAAGCAAGAGATTGAAGAATTTGAAAAATTTGGGAGTGGTGGAAAGTGGCCGGTTCGAATTTAGGGGATGGTTTTTAACTTTATGAGGGCGACCCTTTGAAATCCGGCTCATGATTCCCTTAGAACGCGGCGCCACGCTTCATTAATATGTTGGTTGGGGCCCTCTTAAATGGCCCACGTGGGCGCTTAGGGCAGTAATGGCCTTTCGGGTTTTAATAATTTAGAGGCGGTATTACATTGTTGAGGGATGGTGTATTTGGGATCCCGGTGAATTAACATTAGAATTCATTCTTTATACTCTTTTATTTATATAAACTTCTTTTTTATGAATTTAAAGAGTTAGAGGGCCAATGTTGGCGGGTACCATGGGTTTTCGGGACTGCCCGGACAACCCGGGACTAGAGGTTCCGACCTCATGTGAAGATTTTTGGTTGGGAGAAGCGATCCAGTTAATGGGAAGTTTACTTTCTAAAACTGGGTTTGACTTATATTTTTGACATGAGAGCAATTTATTATGATTTGGTTGATGGTGACATGTTGCTTTATACTTGTCAAGTGGGTCCAATGGACGTGATGATTGGATAAGGAGGTATATATATACCACAGGCTTCCCCCTCCATTGTAAGAAGGTTATATGCAAAATTCTTAAACCACTAAACTGGGAAACACTCCCATTTGTTAAAGAACCCTTGAAGACACAACCGTCTGTGCTAATTCACACGTCACTGCCTGATGCTATCCTCCGGCGGCAAAACCACCCCGGGAACTCTGAGTTGTGGCTGTCGTTATTGTGCAGGATTAGCGCACTTTTATATGGCTGATCTTGAAAGGTGCGTAGACAAATCTTGGCGAGTTAAACATATGTGTACGTGGAAATTAAAGTTGATATGTTTTAAGTTAACTTATGTGTGTGGGCATAGGAAAATAAGTTGATAATACTAATTTTCTATAAAGCAACTTGATTTTGCACACACATAGATTCATATAGCTGTCCAAGATATGCAGGTTAGGTTCTTGTTCGCCAACTCAAATGTCCATTGTTCCATAACAATCAGTTCCCTTCCTTCTTTTCAGCAATTTCATATAGTTATGCAGATCTAGAAATGAACAACGTGTTTTCACTTTTTGATTAAAGTCCCACTCAAATTTTCTTTTTTCCTAAGTGACTCATCTTTGAGTGAGAAAGGAGAAGATAAGATTACAATTTCCTAACTGATTTGTGGGTTTTTTTATTAAATAGATTTTTTTATTAAAGGAGAAAAATGAATTATAAAAAAGGATTGCAGAGCTCTTTATAATATGAATAATTTGTGTTGCAAAAATATCTTGAGGATTTATAAAATAATTCAATATATTGAAAGATCAATAACACATTTGTTTATTTCATAATCAAAACTAAAGTGGAAGGTGTATATGGATAATATATGCTTAATTAGTACAAATGCAAGGTATGTTTTTAGGACTCCATAAAATCTTAAATCAAGAAATACAGAATAGGAAATCAAGTGACTCAAGTAAACAAACAATTACTTTAAGATTCATTTTTATTTGGTGAAATATTTTGCAAAAAATAAATTACGGCGGAGGTTTTCGTTTCCAAGATTGGTTATCTAATATTTGATTACAAAATATTGCTTTAAAAAATGTAAAAAACGGCCACTTAATTTCGACAGAAACTATTTTTCGACAAAAAACAAATTTCACCGTCTCTAATTCCTCGTCCTCTAACTTTTTGAAACAAAAATTCTTGTTATTCAAAATTGCGTCTCTTACCTCTTATTTACATAATACTCCTCGATACGCATACAGAAATTCTGATGTTTCCTAAAACACTTCATCTTCAAAATTGAATATATTTGAGGACGTAATATCGTCGGTCTCTAAATTTGTTTAAATACTCCAATATTTCTAATAGTAGTATGTAGTTGGACATAAAAGTTGGCTTATTTTTATCATCAAGTATATATATAGTTAAAACAACTCTTTAATTTATGCTTAAGTTTTTGAGGAAGAAAAAATTGATTATGAGATTGTTTAAGTAGAAACTTATAAGTTTTTGTAAGAGCTAAACTCAACAAACTCTTAAATATTTAAGTGGTTCAGTTGGTAATTACTTTTAAATCTAAAATATTTTGTTTTTCTACTTTTCGTTATATAATTGGGTAGATATTATAGAAAGTGCCCGTTTCGTAACTCTTTTTGTTTCGAAAAAAAAGAATGGAAAATAGAAAAATGCAACTTTGACACAAAAAAAAAAATAAATAAAACCCTTAGATCTTCTTATTTTTATTAAGAATATAGAAATATAAAGACATTAAACAGTTAGACATTGCTTGCCGATAATATGTTTAACATGTAACTCTTTATCGTCAAAAAATAAATGGAAAAGCACTAAAGAGCAATATATAGCTCTCTTTTATGTTCTTGATGAAAAATGGCTCTCTTGGAGAAAGAAACATTCTTAGGATAATAAATTTATTGAGGTTTTATAAAACCAACTCCTTTTTAGTCCTTTTAGAGTACTTTATGTCTCTGTTAGTTTCATTTTAGTTTTTATATCACTTTTTATTTATAATAGAATTATACCCTCTACAATTTTGTAATACAAATATATATTGTCCTTTAATTTGCCAGCGTATCAGAAGTATATGACATGACATTAAGAGAGAAAAAACTAAATTAATACCACAACATAGAATGTTTTGATGTTATTTTTTAGGTATTTTATTATTTTTCCTTTTATTCCTTACTTAACCAATAGCATAATTAATTTCTCAAAACAAAATTTTCACCACATTAATTTCATCCAATACAGAATTTTTAGTATACAAAAATTTTTAGCAAAAACACCTCAACCAGAAAGTTCGCAAAAAAATATGTCAAAAAAACAATAATAAACTTAATTTCGTACATAAACTAAATTCCAGAATAAAAGAATAATATTAAATATCAATTCAATCTTTAGTTGTTGACTCAAAATATTTTTCCTTTTTCTATTATTGGATTCACATTGATAATAATTATGTCCTAAAAAAATAAAATTAAAGATATGGATTTTATTTTCTCCAATTGATTATGAATTTAATTTAATTTTTTAATGTAGAAATATAAAGGGAATTACATAAGAGGAGAACAAAAGACAAACTGAATGCCGCTAATTATACAGATTTTGATATTTTTGAATTCATCAGTTTTGATGTTGGTTAATTTTGTTTTCATTTATTAATATTTCAAAACTATATTATAACTAAAAATTGCGATTAGATGAAGTTAACTATGAAAAATTCATTTTTGCAATTATATATGCTATTTGTAAGAAGAAATTAAAGGAAAAGTAACTAAAAATAACTCAAAATTCCATGTTTGGCATTAGTTTTTTCTCTTTAAATGGTTTATGTCATTAACTTCTCACACTTACAAAAAAAAAAATATTGGTTCAACATATAAAATTTGTACAGCAGACTATTTATGAAATAATTTTTTTATATAGAGAAGTAAAAATGTTGTAAAATGAGAATAAACCATTCTATTTATCTATATACAATATATAATAAAATAAAAACTTAAATTTTTTTTGTTCATTGGATCTTTGGTATGCTGACTAGAATTTAACTGGTTATTAAAATAATTTTTTTAAATCTTCCCTTGATTTTATTTTATTTACTACTAAAAACCACTTTTTATGAAACTTAGGAATTATTAATTGGAACCAAAATAATATTGTATAATATTAAAAAAACTTTAGAGGTAAACTTATTATTTTATCATAATTTTATTTCTTTATAAAAGTTCTTTACTAATTAATTGATTCTCAAAAGAGCCAAATTTAAAAACCCCTACGGATCATTGTTAAATATATAGTTAGTACTGATTATATATTTAACAATGAATATATTATATAAACAAAATATATTTCTCCTCCTTAATTTTTATTTTATTTAACTATTATTCCAAAATAACACTTTTTAAACCTTATAAATTTAACTAGAAATTTAAAAACACCTATTTATGATCCTGAAAAATTTTTAGAATAACTTATTTATTTTATTATTTTGGTAGCAATTTGAATTAAGCATTTATAACATAAACGACATTAATTACTATAATATAGCTTATAAAGAAGATTAACTTATCAAAGAGAATTAACGTTATAAAGAGACATAATGACAGAGTGTAATTTATGAGAGACTTATTATTTTAATTTTTTTTATAAAGAAGGGCAAAAACATAAGTTTAATTTATAAAATATACATTATTTTTAATATTTTATTTGTTTTTATTATATGATATTTATACAAAAAAAAATTTGAATATATACATGATGCATGAATATTAAAATAAAACAAATAAACACAAAAAGCATTAATGTCATTTATATATATAAATATCTAATAATCTAATGAAGAAGAAATTATAATTGGAATAAATTTGATAAGGCCAGAATGACACATCTGTCCCTCTAAGTTACCACTCACTTTCAAAGATCCGTCCATAAAGTATTATTTTTCGTCAGTTAAGTCACTTAAAGTGACATTTTTGGCGTTTTCCGTACCTTTTAACCAATTTGGACCCCAACCCGACCTATTTTAACCCAAATATTTGACCCCAACCCGACCCGACCCCAATTTCATTACTACAATTTTGTTTTTAAAAAAACAAAGTTTTAAAATTATTTTAATTAAATAATTAATTATTTTAAAATTCTTTATTAAAAACTACTGATTTTTATTTTTATTTAAAATATTAAAAATAATTATTTTTTAAAAATTAATAATATTTAAAAATTATTAATATTTAAAAATTTATTATTATTTTAAAAATAATATTTTATTTTTAAATTCATTAAAAATTATTATTATTTTAATATTATTAAAAAATAATTTTTATTTTTTCAAGAACTTTTTTTCTCAATAAAATGAGTAAAGTTTCATAAAATAAAGATTCAAAAAAATTATTTAATAATAAAGTATTTTTAATATTTTAAAATCAAATATTAAATTTAAAAAATAATAATTATCTTTTATATTTTAATAATAAAATATTATTTTTAATTTTTTTAAATAATTATTATTTTTAGGAAAAAATATTAGATAACTTTTATGTTTTAAAAAATGATGTAAAGTTCTACATAAATATTATAGATTCAAAAAAATTAAAGTTAAAATTTTTAATTTTTTAATTATGTTTTTTATGAAAATTTTACCACATCCTTTTAAAAAATAAATATTTCTAGTTTTGTTTTAAGAAAAATAAAGTTTTTTTATTTACTTTTTTGGAATCTATATTTTTAAGAAAGGGGAATTTGTTTTACTCATTTTTAATAAAAAAACTAAATAGTATTTTTAATAATAAATATAGGAAGTTTATTTTTTTTGAATCTATAATTTTATAAAACTTTACCTACTCATTTTGTTTAAAAAATTGAAAAATAATTTTCTAATTTTATTTTCCTAAAAATAATAAATAATTTTTAATTTCCTTTTTTTTAAAAAAAAATTTTGAATCTGTTTTTTTTAGTTTTATCTTTAATAATCTTGTTTTTTATTTTTACATAAAATATTTAAAAATAATAATTATTTTTAATATTTTAAAAAATAAATTAGTAAATTTTTAATAGAATTTTAAAATAATAATGTATTTTTAAAAATAATTTAAAAAAAAAAACTACATAAAACTTTGTTTGTTTTTTATTTATAAATTTTATTATTAGAAAATTGAGGCGGGTCGGATTTGGGTCAAAATTTGGTTTAAAATGGGGTCGGTGTTAGGGTTATATTGTGTTAAAAGGAACGAAAATGGCCAAAAAAATATCACTTTGAGGACCTACTTGACGGAAAAAAATTAGTATCTTTAAGGACCCCCGACCCCCCCTTTGAAAGGTGAGTGACAACTTGGTGGGCACAGATGTACACGTTCAACCCATTTGATAAATTAAAAACTATATTAAAAGAAAGTTAGCCCCATACCTTGCACGGTTCTAAGTTTGTGTATAATAATACTTAATCAATTTTAAAATATGGGAAATGAACATGTTAAAAAACTTTCGTATCGCTTCATAGTTATAAAATAAAAACATGAATCATTTTTAATTTTGATAACGAAAAAAAGTAATAACGGAAACAAACTTGTATAAGCAAAATGAAGCCATGATCACCTATTTTATTCCAACATCTAAACCTACCAACAACCCTTGAGGCCACCAACACGGCGGGGCCAAAATTACCACTCAAACCACCGACGTGAGTTGGTATGTTTTTGACTTCAGCCCGGCTTGCCCTTATTTACTTGGTTGATGCCAGATTCTTCCTAATGTTGAATAAAATGGCAATGGCTGAAAAACATTAAAGTCATTAACCATTGGCCTTTTGTGAGGAAAAGGTATAGTTCTTCATACTTGAGGGAATAGGACATTAATTGTCTTTTCTTAATTTTCTAATTGTCCCAAAAATTGGTGGTTTTATTGACTAAATTTTCCTACAATAGTGTAATGGTTCATAGAAAATAAAACAGCGGAATGCAACATATTTTCTATAGATAATACAAGCTCTTTTTATAGGACAAATGTTACATTTTGTCCCATTTAGATATAGAAAATATAAGGTTGTATTTGTTATTAAAAAATAATAATTTAAAAAAAGAAAAAGGGACCAATTTCATATATATTTTTTTAGTACTTATTTTCAATACACGTCATTTTTGATTTTCCATCGGTAATTAAAATTACAGCCTTTAATTATTGTCAAAGAATTATTTATAGCCCCCTACAAAAACTCCCAAAAATATAATTGGGGAAAGTACAAGAGTACCTTTGAAAGGCATTCACACGTACGACAATAAAATTGACATATTGAACAAAATAAGTCCATAAGAAATAAAGAGTAGGTCCATCTTTCAGTATGCAAAGAATTTATTCAACGCCAATATCAACAAAAAAACAGGTAACCACATCAAATCATTACAATGAAAAAACGAAAACATAAAAAAGAGCAAAAAATAATAATTACCAAAATGAACCCTAAATTAAAACTAAAAGCTCCATCATCATACAAAAAACTCAACAATTCAACAAATTAATCACAAACAACATACTTGTATGTACTAAACCACATTATAAGATTCCTGATCAACAACAATATTATAATAAAACATAAACACAACAACATATATTAATAGATTTGTACACATTTAATATGCAGTTGATATATACTTTTTTACGACCCAAATTTATCGTAATATAATCTAATTTCAAGAGTTTGAAATTGTGTTTAATAATTATAATTTAAAATATTATATTATTACTTTTGTTTTATTTGAATGTTATGTTATTAAACAATATCAAATTATGTTATTTTTTTTAAATATATCTACTTAAATATATTTTAGAGACATCTTTATAATCGGTGTCACAAATACTATAAAACGATGTTGTTTTCAATAAATTTAGAACGTTTAAATTGAAAATATTGGAGCCATGCAATAATATTGATGATGAACCAAATTACTACCAATTACCTGGACTCTTCTTACTGCTTGCCGGTACCGGCTACCTGCACGCTTGGCAAAGATCAAGCCCACCATATCGGGAAACCTCACTCCGGGGATTACTTGACCAACCAAAACGGCGGATCGCCATCGTGTTAGCGCCTCTCTCCGAAGGGATTCTTAGGCTCAAGTTCACAAAATTATTTTTCAGATTACTCCTCCATATCACCCTTAAATTAATTTAATTTCTTCACAAACTCTCAATATACCAGAAGGTTGGATAATATTGATGATATAGATTCACGAGAATGCTAAACTAGAACTCAACTTTATTAATTATTATTTTTGGAGAACAAAACTAAAAATTCAAGTAATTAAACTTGAAGAAATGTTTCAAGGTTAGCCATGCGGGATGGGCGGGAAGGTAATACACTTGAGGGAGATTTTGTAAGATACCATATATTTATAGTTTTTAGTTGTAGGGACAATTTCACTGATTTCTCTGGATTTTTATATTATTGTATGGGGATTTCTCTAGATTTGACTTTTTGATACTTGTCCTTTTTGGTATTTTTTTATTTTAATTTTTAGGTATTCAATTTTTCCCAAAATTTTCTTTTTTCTTAATTCTCACCTTCCAAAAAAATTATAAAAAATTTTAAACCTTAAAGTGTTTAATTATTTTTCTTTAAAAACACATGATTATAATAAGGTTTTTCTAACAGCCACCAATTAAATATGTTGTTCATGAATAATGCTAGAAATAATAATTAAAATGTAAATATATGCACATATTAAAGTTAATAACTTATACGTACACTCATTTACAAAGGAAGTGACTAATTTACTTCCCACATATAAATTTAGGACCCCAACTTATTTTATTTACATCTACCCATGTTGCTCAT